>VBSM01002217.1:34086582-34170191 GCA_008086735.1 Cheirogaleus medius
CACTTGGGTTGTTTCCATGTTCTTGCAATAGTGAATTGTGCTGCCATAAACATATCTTTATAATAGAATGTCTTATGGTCTTTTGGGTAGATGCCTAATAATGCTATTGCTGGGTGGAATGGTATTTCTATTTTTAGCTCTTTGAGATATCTCCAAATTCTTTTCCACAAAGATTGCACTAATTTGCAGTCCCACCAGCAGTGTAAAAGTGTTCCTGTCTCTCCACATCCTCACAAACATTTGTTGTTTTGGGATTTCTTGATACAGGCCATTCTCACTGGGGTTAAGTGATATCTCATTGTGGTTTTGATTTGCATTTCTGTAATGATTAGAGATGTTGAGCATTTTTTTTTTTATATGTTTGCTGGCCATTATTCTTTCTTCTTTGGAGAAATTTCTGTTCATTTTCATTGCCCATTTCTTGATGGGGTTGTTTGATTTTTCTTGTTAATTCTTTTGAGTTCTAGATAGATTCTTGTTATGAGACTTTTATCGGAAGTGTAGAGAGCAAATATTTTCTCCCATTCTGTAGGTTGTCTATTTGCTCTAATGATAGTTTCCTTGGCTGTGCAGAATCTTTTTAATTTGATCAGATCCCTTTTGTTTATTTTTGTTGCTGTGGTGATTGCTTTGGGGGACTTCTTCAAGAATTCTTTGCCTAGGCCAATGTCTGAAAGGGTTTTCCCAACATCTTCTTCTAGAATTCTTAAGGTTTCATGCCTTAAGTTTAAGTCTGTTATCCATCTTGAGTGCATTTTTGTGAGATGTGAGAGGTAGGGATCCTGATTAATTCTTCTGCATGTAGCTATCCAGTTTTCCCAGCACCATTTATTGAAGAGAGATTATTTTCCCCATTGTATATTTTTGTCTGCTTTATCAAAGATTAGGTTCTGGTAAAAGTTTAAATTTTGAAATTAACTTGGCAAATAAACAGTTATTAAGTATCTACCACAAGCTTGGTTTTCTGAACATTTCAAAACAAAAGAAGTTATAAGTTATAAACCACTGACATTCACACAGCATCGGGTGATGAAAATGCAATGCCAGAATGATTGCCCAAAATAGAATTTTTCAGAAGCTTATTTAAGTAGGAATGAGACCAAAAATTTGGCCAAATTTCAGCAATAATATTATAGGAGGTATTCCTCATGTATGAATTCTCAGAGATTGGAAAGAGTGACAACATGTGCTATACAGTTATGAAACTTCCTTAGCATCCCAGCATTGTTATATGAGAAAAATGCTCTTGGTTAGCTCTGGCCATATAAGCCCTTTTAATTTTTTCACATAAAATCTAATAATACTGATGTCCTCATAATTATCTTCCCAGCACTAAGCAAAGTTTTTTGTGCATAAAATATGCAAGATATTGAAATGACAGACATTAATTTTTCTATCCTGAAAACAGAATTTGGTGGATGTTACTCATCTTGGTTAATAGCATATGATAGATATATAAGAAAAATAATTTGAAAGATAGATTAATTTTTTATTTATGGTTTGATTCAAATGAATACACATACTTACACTAATGTACAATAATTTTGCTAGGCACAATATACTTTAAAACGTATAAAATATATCACCTTGTTAGTTGAAGAGACAACTAGAACACATATTCTGTCATTGAATGACAATATAGAGCATCAGATGATTCAGTCTCAACATCAGTTGTACAGGCAATTATAAGTCCAGAAAAGCAACTAAGTTGTACTGAGTTGAACTTGATGCAACTTATAAAAACAACAACAATACAAAACTGATAAAATAGCTCTAATACTAAATAAGCACCAAAACCTAAAAAATATAAGAAGAAACACAGGGTAAAAAAGTTGATTGGGGTCCAGTTTGACTCTTCTTAGTAATTAAGGCAAAAATGTAGACATGATAGTTATAAAGCTCTTATTTATCTGAATGATGTCAACACTGTATAAAGAGAGAGAATTTCTGGTTAATCTGATCACTGCAATAAGGATGTCTCACATACACACATATTCAACATATTCAGCATGTGTGCACATATTAATTCACATAAATTTCATAATGTTCTTCATTGACAATTATTTAGCAACAATATCAGCAATGATCTTAATAGTTTTGCATTATTTATTTTTACCAATAAATAAATAAGTGAATGAATAAATAAATAAAGTGAAAACACAAGACATATTAAATTATTGTTGACACAGCATTTTTATTTCACAGTGTTACAGACTTGTATATTTCATGTTATAGTGTTCAATTAACTATGTGGCTTAATAAAAAAAAAAAGCATGATGGCTCCTTAAAAGTGAAGTATTAATGTATTCCTAAATTTTTAGTTACAAGCAGATACATGAGGCAGAATTTCCCTTTTGAAATAAGAGAAATAGCATTTGGAAGTTATTGAGGGTGTTGGAAAAGAATAGAAGGTCCTATATGACAAATAGATGTAGAGGAATGAAACTTATTTAGACTGTGGCTTATAGAGGTAGTTTTAATTCTTTTTAATCACTTCCCTTAATATGATATTGGTCAAACTGTTGTTACATTATCTTATTTTTTTTGGTATGCTACCCATGATTTTCAGGAAAATTCACCTTAAATTCAATACATCTATTTAATGACACATGAAACTTCTCCCTAAAAAATGGGTATTATTTTCTGATGGAGAAGACAAATTTTTTACCATGTAAAGATTCTTATGGAGTTATGCAAAATATCTATTTGTTGAATTTTTTTTTTTCTGTTTTTCCCTTAAGCTAGCAAAATGCAAAGAGAGTTTGGGAAGGGAAGATATGGCACAGCTATTTTTTCCACTTACTTATTTTGGGGAAAACTTGAAAATTTACATCCAGGGGAATGTGATCTAAAACTTTTTATTGCATCTAATAATAAATCTTTGTGGGGAGATTGATTTTGAATAATGCCTATAAGCTTGGGATACAATGAATATTGTTGCAGTTGTAACTTTCTTCAGTTGTTACTGCACAAAGCAATATTTAAGATCACTTGAATCTTTTATAGCAATATTCCCCTTGTCTTTTATCATTGTTTTTCCACACAGAAAATATGTTAACTATCCATATATATATACACACATATATGTGTGTGTATATATAGAGAGAATTAATAATATATGTTATGCTATAAAATATTATAATAGTTTTACTCACTATAATTTTATCTTGAAATTTTGTATATATGAAAATTGAGATTTTTTCATAGATTATATGCATCTAACAATGTTAATATAAATGAATGAAAACAATATATTAAGTTAATATTATTTGTTTTATTTTAGTCGATTTAATTTGAAATATGGAAAATGCATACTGTTTCAAATGCTAAGCTATCAACTAACTTGTCTCTGCAAAATTGCATTATAGTAAATACTTAAATGATCAATGAGTTCAATTGTGGTCTAATAAATCCAAATTAAAGAGAAATGAGTGAGGCAGCCAAAGAGCCTGAGATACCCTAGAGGCTATCAGGCTCTGATTTTCTGTGCATTTTCAAAATAGATTTCTCTGAGTTAAGTTTGTGCTTGTGTATGTAGAAGTGGTACTACAGGATAACTGAGTATATCTTCATCTTCAACTAGAGAAATTTGATATTTTAGGTATACTAATAGAATTTTATTTAAAGAAAGATTGCTATTACTAAAAATGTTTTAAAATTACTACTATAAATTATTTGTTTCATTCTTAGTAATGCAGTATTCTATTTTTTCATATTTTGATCAATTAATGTAATTACTCCATATTTCTGTACCAACTACCTATGTAATATTTTATAAAGAAGTTACTAACATAATACATGAATATAGCCATTACTAAATTTTAAATATTATATTTCTATAAATTTAAAGAAGTTGAATGATTTTTCAATAATTTTCACTCAATTCAAAGATATTTGGTAATAATGACTCTACAATTTGGGATTGTAAGGGTAATTTTGCTAGAAACGGTGGAACTCAACATTAACTATAAATGTGCATGTACATGTCATTGAAGAACATGGGCATACATATGTATATATACATAAAGTATACATACTTCTATGATAAGAAATTAATTGTGGTATTAATATTAGATTGGTGATATTTATTCTTTACATTTACATCTTCTCCCTCTAAAATCATAGATATCTTGTTCAAAATTTTAAAAAATCTAATATGCTTGAATTTCTATTGTTTTTATACTTGAGTAACCTCCTAAATTTATAGCACCCCTAAAATTATTTTTACTGCCCATCTATTTACCTTATCATTGGGATCAGAGTATAGAGAAACTAATTCACTACATATTTCAAAACTTGTTAGTTATGCCACTAATGAGCAGGCTGTTATGATTAAGGACAAAATTTTCTTTTGTCCTGAAGCATGATAATTCTTATTTCTACTTTACACTTGAACAAGCAAAGATGGGCCTAATTGAGGGAGTATTTAAATGGAAGATTGCAGAGGTGTAATAGAAGGAGGTGTCGGCTGCATTGACCTTATGTACCAGAAAGTTATTACCAAATAAGAACTTCCTAAAGATAAAAAATTATTCTGAAGAAGTTTAATGGACAGTTTGGAAAATCCTATTGCTCAGTCAGGGTGCTTGTTTTAAATCTTTTAGGGTACATTGAATTTCTCATTACCTGGATCAACTCTTGCAGATGATTCTACTTTTTAATTACTTTTTAGAACTTAAACTTTAGCATTAGAAGTAAGGAATCACATTTCATTGTGTTATAATTATCACTACATATTTGTATTCTTATTCTGTTGATTAGCAAATAAAATATTGAATTCTTAGATACTTTCATATTGGCTCCCATTTCTAAGTTGGAGAACCTTCTCGGATAAATATATATCATATAAACAATTGATATATTTTAGAAAGTAAGTTTCCTTTTCTGGTAGCCAGGAATGAAGTTAGAATAGTGTTTTAGAGAGAAGGAACCTAAAGAGACCACGATACTGAAAGTATCTAAGTGAAATGACTAAAATTTGATTTCAAAATCTTTGCTGTGACTTGGGCTTTTTAAAAGGTGATAATGATGTCACTGTGCTATGTAAACATTCACCAAAATATTGCATTATTCATTTAACCAACATTTATCTAGTATCTACCTAAAATCAGGACGTGTGCTAGGCATTGGGAATGCAGTATAATGTAAAACAGAAACTTTGCAGTGAAGTTTCTTTCTATGTATTTATTCGATGATTCTAGAGGAGGTGTTGACAAATAGTTTTCATCACATATACCAACATCAGTTAAATGGTGGTGTTTGCCCATGGTGCTTTGTAGAGAGAGATTCTGAGGCTACTTCTGAGCTTAACAGCTAAATATTTTAATTATTTATTTATGACTGTGGCTAGTGGTAGCAGGTATATTATATATTTGTTATTCCTGTTTGTCTACTTTCTTATTTAGAAACAGCATTTCATTGCAGAAATTGGTGTTGTTTATAAGTAGCATATTTATGCAATGAACAATATGAGCAGATTAATATTAATATATGACAGGTTATCATTATATTAAGCTCTAGAGATGACTTATGATGTTTGGTTTTTTATCCTCCATAAACTCATATTTATTTTTAGATCTAGTGAATCACCATTTTGCCCTTTGCTTCCCAAAGAAGGTAGGGAGGTTAATGTTCATGAGAATCCAAGTCCTGTCTCAATGATAACTTTATTCTGGTCAAAGTATCATATAAATCATAGCAGTTTTAACAAAAAGCTTCAGAGAATGCTTATGTTTTAATCTTCGAAAGGTTAAGATAAAAGTTGAAAACTAAATGAGTAAATATGAAAATTAATTTTGATAATGATCACTAATGTCTACACGATGCTATCCATCTTCATACCTCCCCATACATAACAGTCCACACAATAAAAATGTTAATGTTTTCATAAATTCTAAACAATGCTGGGAACTTATTAGAGGCTCACTAAATGCTTGTTCATAATTTGATAGATGAGTGATCTATGTATTCCTAAAATATTTTCTTAGCATTGTGTTATGCATGTTTTATAAGAAACAAGAGGTCTAGTCCTTCTCAGTTAGTCTAAATTCTAGGTAATATTAGCATACAAAACATCTAGGCATATTAACATATCAAAACCAGAGAAAAGCAAGAGGTTCATAAATAAGTGATAAACTGTATAGGAGAGACTGTGAGGATAGTAAATTAGAGTAGTATGGACCATGGTAGCTAGAGAAAAATGTTTTCAGGAGGATCAGCCATTTTACCCTTTGGCCAGCATCTCTCTTTTACCCCATTCACACTTCCTCACTGCCCCCCAACCTCTGGTAATAAAATTAATAAGTTTTGGTGCTCTATTGCACAGCATGGTGACTATAGTTAATAGTAATGTATATTTCCAAATTGCTAAAAGAGTGGATTTTATTTTATTTTATTTATTTATTTTTGAGACAGAGTCTCACTCTGTTGCCCGGGCTAGAGTGCCATGGTGTCAGCCTCCCTCACAGCAACCTCAAACTCCTGGCTCAAGCAATCCTCCTGCCTCAGCCTACTGAGTAGCTGAGACTACAGGTATGCACTACCACACCTGGCTAATTTTTTCTATTTTTAGTAGAGATGGGGTCTCACTCTTGCTCAGGCTGGTCTCCAACTCCTGAGCTCAAGTGGTCCTCCCCCGTCAGGCACCCAAACTGCTAGGATTACAGGCATGAGCCACCATGCCCGGCCAAGAGTCGATTTTAAATGTTCTAACCAAAAAAGAAATGGTAAGTATGTGAGGTGATGGATGCTAATTAGCCCGAATTGTTCATTTCACAATGTATGTAGGTATATGATGTATGTATACATTACATGTATATATGTATATCAAAACATCACATTGTACCCCATAAACATATACAGTTATTATTTGTCAATTAAAAGTAAAATAAAATTTTTACAAAAGAGGTCAGATGTAAGTCTTTGTCAGAATTTCCATAATTAGAGAAAATGGGAAAAGAATTTTTCAGAGATGGTGGGGAAATTATCCTGAGCAGAAGGCAAAGGTATTTTCTAAAGAATTGACTCACTAATTCACATATTTAATTCTTTTCATTTTACTCATTTATTCAATATCTATTGTTTGAGCACATACAGTGCAGATGCAGGAAGCTATTAGGTAGGATAAACAGCAGAGTGGAGAAGGTACTTCATTTGATGTATCTGTATGATACCTGGATGAAGACCCAGGATAATACATGACTCTGTGGGTTTGGATGTCAGGTGAGAATTGTGGGTGGCAGGTAAGTTTAAAAGGCTTTTTCTTATAGCTGTCAGTGGAATCCAGAGATGCAAATGAGATCACACAGGGAAAAGCATGTAGAGCAGAAAGACGCCCAAGCTATAACTCTGGGTTTCAATATTCAACGTGTTAATAAAAAAAGAAAATTTGATAAAGGAAAATTACAAAATAGAGAGATGGGAGAAGAGTCAGGGCAGAGTGTAATAGAACAAAAACTTGGAAGATAAAACATTATTTAATAATCTTCCAAATCATAAATTAGATTTTCTGTTTTAACATGGGCATTTGTGGCTGTGCATGGTGGCTCACTCCTGTAATCCTAGCACTTTGGGAGACAAAAGCAGGATAGCTTCAGCCCAGGAGTTCGAGATCAGCCTGCGCAACAGAGAAAGTCCTCATCTCTACAAAAATTTTTAAAAAATTAGCCAGGCATGGTGACGTGTGCCTGTAGTACCAGCTACTCAGGAGGCTAAGGCAGGAGGATCACTTGAGCACAGAAGTTTGAGGTTGCAGTGAGCTATGATGATGCCACTGCATTTTAGCACAAGCAACAGAGCAATACCCTGTCTCAAACAAACAAAAAACAAAAACAATCATGAACATTAGTGAGTAATCTCTTGTACCCATCAATGCTAACTAGATATGTGTATGTTTATGTAAATGCAAAGCAAAATGAATTTTCAAATATGAACATATGTTGTGTATGTAATTCTTTCAAAAGATTAGTAAGTTAGGTATAGAACAGAGAAATGCTCATGTGTAATAAATATGTGTAATATAGTCTCCCCTATTAATGATTTATTTTTATATACTTCAATAAAAATAAACTTTCAGAAAAGCTTTTGTGGAGGTAACATTGGTCATATTTCTTTTTAGAAGTAAAGCGCATAATTGTTTGATATGATTTAACTTATTCAGGAATAAGCATTAATAACAATATTATGATAGAGCATAGCAGCATAAGCATTTTCCTAAAAATGGAAATAATGTTCCTTATTTAGAGGAATGCATGCTTAATTATAAAGTCGTAAAAAAAATATGTTAGTAAGAAAAAAAGAAAGAAAGAAAGAAACCATTAAGCTTTAAAATACCCAAGAAATTATGGACCCAGCTAAACCTTAAATGTTTAATCCTGTCAAAACGCAATAGGACCTTAAAGACTCTAAGGTGGACCCCAATGTGAAGTAAAAACCAATGCTAAATTCTTAGTTGAATTTCATTTTCCAAGAACCACAATAGGTTATTTTTAGTTTTTCACTGCTTATTTTGATAAGGAACACGAGTTTTTTTTTTGTATAGAATATTGCATTTGGCAAGATGCAATTCCTCATCTCTTTGGGCTTATTTTAGTGATTGCCATGCCAAGGTATAATTTGCAACATTTAGTTATGAAGAATTCTGACAATGTTTGGATTATAACATCTGAAAGGACTATCCTTACAGTTTGATAAAAATGTTCTATCTTTACTTCAAAGACAAACAATGGTGAGAATTTCTTTTTCCAAGTGTCTTCCTGGAGCTGTTTTATGTCTTTATCTTCCCTGGGGAATTTGAAATTTGCATCTGTGTAAGGAAGCAAGGAACTAACAATTTACTAACACCCCTTTAGTGCTCAAATGTGCAACAGGAACTGTGCTAGATTCTTGTCTTTAATTTCTCCACAGCTCCTTGAAGTAGGTACCATTTTCCCAAATTATATTTAAGAGGGAAAATTCACCCTCTCTTCCATTTCTAAAGAGGGAGAATGGAAAGTAGAAAAGTAGAGAAGTTAAAGGGAAGAGAAATTGCTCATTAAAGGTAAAATGATGGGGAAAGTGAAAGGGAAGAAAGGGAGGAAGGGCAGAGGAGAGGAGCAGAGCTACTTTGTGATGTGTGAGTGTGACACGTTAGAGAAGAGGGGTGAGAGGCGAGTGTGGGCACAACTGTAGAAGGGAACACTAAAAAAGGGGATATTGAAGGGGACATTTTGCTTTGGAAAATGTGTATGATAGCTACTGCTGCTGCATTCTACCACAAAAGCTTCCCTAAATCTACATTATTGTCAGTGAAAGACTGACTCTAGAAGGGTTTTAGGTTAGATCAGAACCAGAACAAGAAAGTCTAGTTATAAGGAGATTACCTGTTAATAAAGAAATGGATACAGAGATGTTAATTAGGATTAAAAGTTGGAATTTAGCCTGGGTCTGTCTGACTCCAAATCTTATTGTTCTGTTCCTACATCACTTTGTATACAATTTGAAATCAGCTATAAATCCAGGTGGGGGACCCCTTAAGAATGCTGCCTTATACTTCGTTGATAATACCTTAGTTAGTGTTGAGAATGTTTTACTGGGACAGCCAATTTGATTGTTTTGGCAGATATCTCAGTTAGAATTAAACATGGGTTAAAGAATCTATGTTAATTTTTCTTGCACACATATCCTAAGAAACTGTTATTTCCTCCACTTTGCTAATGTATTTATAAAGAAGATTCTCAAAGGAGTAAACAGAAGCCTAAGTTAGTTTCATATTCTATTAAAAGAAAAAGAGAAAATATGATTCATTAGGGATATTTATATAGGTTAATTAAATTTGTATTTTAATAACTTATAAATATTTAGAGCTTTATAATTATTTTTCACAAACACTATGCAGCAAACGAGTTTTAAAAAATGGTGTTCCAATTTCAGAAAACGCACAGTCAGTTTTTAAATTTAAGGAGAAATTTAACAAATATCATCTTGGTAAAAACAAATACAATGTTCCAAGATTTTATTACTATAAAAATATGTAAATATATAAAAACCTTGGCTTTAAAATATTTTGCATGCTGTTGGAAATTAGTTCTTAAAGCACTTGAAGTACAAAAATGTATGACATTTCAGAAAAACAGCTTAACTAGAAAATGAGTATTTTTGGAAACACTACTTAATAAATATAAGTTAATGTATTAAAAAATATGACTACTGTCTTAATTACATGGCTTATGCACCAGCATCATAAACATATCATCCACTGAGGCTTATGTATTATAATATCTAAAAAGCACTGGCCTATGTTGCAATGCTTTATAACAAGGTTTATCAACCCTGGCACTATTACCATTTTGGACCAGATAATTCTTTGTTGGGAGGATGGTAATGTGCTTTGTTGAATGTGCAGCAACATCCCTAGCCTTTTACTAAAGCCAATAGCCTCCTCCTCCCCCATGCCCCAATCCTGATAAAACTCTCCCCAGACATTGTCAGATGTCTCCTGGGGGAGGGGGGCAAAGTTGTCTCTGGTTGAGAACCATTGCTATATAAAAATCATCATTTAACTCCATCTTATATACATACTTAGAAATCCTTTTTATGCTTACTTTTCAGAAATTTTAAGTGTTGCTCAAAAAATTAGTACTATACATAACATTCTTCATCTTTGTCAATTAGAAAGATTATTTACCACAATGAATGAATAAAGGTTGTTTTTTCAGTAAATTTTTTCAGAAGATTTAAAATAATAAGTTGAGACATCCAATTAGGCTGAAAACATACATATTTGGCACTTATTATCATCTCTTTGGCAAATTCCATACAGGGTCACACTTTTAAAATAATCGAAAGAGAATAAATCTATCCTTGAGAGTAATTAAAATCTGTGTATGTTCAATAATTAAAATCTGTGTATGTTCGGTCTGTATGGTCTTTGCTGGTTGTATTTGTAAAACATTTTGTCTATGAATAGATTTCTTTTGTTGATGGCTGTCAAATTCATTGAGAGCGACTCTCATTTTAATTTTTAGAAATGAAGTTATTTGTTATCAATTTTGTTTTTCCACAGCATAATAAATGACAATCAGGATTATGCATTTTTCTAAGCGAGAGACCAATAAATTAAAATAAAATTGAAAAATTAGGTGCTGTCTGTATTTGAAATTTAGTTTAAACAATTTCATATGTATAAAACTAGAAAAGTTTTTCTGTCTTCCTTATGTGACCCAGTGTGTATATGGGAATTATATCTTGATAACAGAATATCAAAACTAACTGCTAAATATTGATCCAATTGAAACATTTTCTTTAAAGTCTATGCTTTAGGCTCACTAAAAGACTGACACTTAATCATTGGACTATAAGATACTTCTCCCCCCCCCCACACCTTATCACCACATTACTAAAGATTTAAAATAATAAGTTGAGACATCAAGTTAGGCTGAATTTATAGCAGTTCCTTTTACCTGGTGTATCATGTTCAGCTATCAAGGAAATTACAAGGCATACCAAAAGGCAAAAACATACAATTTGGAGAGAAAAAGCAAGCATCAGAACCAATCATGGCAGGGATGTTGGAATTATCAGACCGAGAATTTAAAATGATTGATTTATATACTCTGGGCTCTAATGGGTAAAGTAGATAGCTTGCAAGAACAGATGGGCAATGTAACCAGAAAGATGAAAATCCTAAGAAATGACTAAAAATAAATAAATAAATAAAGCATGCTAGAAATCAAAAGCACTGTAACAGAAATGAAGAATGCCTTTGATGGGATTATTAGTGGACTGGACATGTCTAAGGAAAGAATCTCTGAGCTTGAGGATATATCAATAGAAACTTTGAAAATTGAAAAGCAATGAGAACAGAGACTGAAAAAATAACAAATTATTCAGAACTGTGGGGGCAAACACAAAAGGTATAACAAGTGCATAATGGGAATACCAAGAGAATAAAGAGAGAAAGGAATACAATAAATATTCGAAACAGTAATGACTAAGAATTTCTTCCCAATTAATGTCAGACACCAAACCACAGATCAAGGAAACTCAGAGAACATGAAGCAGTTTAAATATCAAGTAACAACAAAAATGAAACAACAACAAAACTACATTTAGGCATATCATTATAAAACTATAGAAAATTAAAGATAAAGAAAAAGAAACCAGAGGGGGATATGTGGAAACACTTTACATATAGAAGAACAAAGGTAAAAATTATATCCTACTTCTCCTCAACGCTTTGCAAGTAAGAAGAGTGTAGAATGAAATATTTAAATCATTTACTGAATAAAACCCCACCAACCTAGAATTCTGTACCCTGAAAAATTATATTTTAAACATGTAGAAGAAATAAATACTTTATCAACCAAACAAAAATTGAGGAATTTGTTGCCGGTAGACCTGTCTTGCAAGAAATGTTAAAAGAAGTTTTTCAGAGGGGAGAAAAATAATGTAGGTCAGAAACTCTAAATATAAAGAGGAAGAACATCTTTATATAAAGAGGAAAGAATAAGTGAAGGTAAAATAAAAACTTTTTATTCATAAGTGATCTAAAAGTTAAATCTGTTCAAAATAATAATAGCATATATATTCAATTATGTATGGTTATGTATATATCTTGTGTGTTTGTCTCTCTGTAAATACATGTACTTATGTATGCTTATATATAAGTGAAATGAATCACAGCAAATGCTAGGGATTATAATTATTTTGTTATTATAATGTACTTACACTAACCATGAAGTGGTAAAGTGTTATTCAAAAATGGATGTGCATTAGTTGTAAATATATGTTTCAAGATCTAGATCAACAACTAAAAAAGTTAAAAAAAAATTTTAACTGATAAGTTAAGAAGGAGAAAAAATGGGATCATAAAATACTCAATTAAAACCACAAAAGGCAAAGAGTAGAAAATAAAAATAAGGATAAAGAACTAAGAAAAATTTCACAAATAAAAAACAGTAATAAATACGGAATATAGTAATCCAAATATATCAATAATCACTTTGGACATCAACGGTTTAAATGCACTAATTAAAAGACATAGATTGTCAGTGTGGACCAAAAAATAAGAACTTCAGCAAGAGTAAATTGTAATGTAAACTATGGATTTAGGGTGATTATGGCACACAAGTAGGTTCATCAATTGTAGAAAATGCACCACGCTGCTAGGGGAGGTTGGTAATGGGAGAGGCTATGCATGTGTATGGGCGGAGAGTATATGGGAAATCTCTGTATCATCGTCTTAATGCTGTGAATCTAAAACTGCTCAAAATCTTTCAGAGAAATAAAATTCTATGCTCTTCTTAGGACTCTTCAGTCTGGGAAGTAACCTTTCTCTGTTATCAATTCCAATCTCCTTTCCATCATTATTTGTATTTTTGTATTTATCTCTGTGTTTTTGCTTATACAATGTATATCACCTGGAATGCCTTATTTTCCACCTTAATTCATGACAACTGTAGTTATTTTTAGTGGTCTTTTTAAATTTCAATTTGTCATGAGTTCATTTCAAATTATTCTGAGCCATACAATGCCCTCTGTCTTCCAGCCTTTCCTCTCCCGTTCCAGTTTAACGTAATCCTTGACCCTCTTTTTACTCAACACTCTCTTTGAGCACTTGTCATCCATATGTACACAATGACTCCCAAGTCTTCAGATTTGACCTGTAACTCCACCCTGGACCCCTCCTCCGTGTGTATTCCTTCTCACTGTATGTGGTAGCTTGAACGTTCCACAGAGAATCCACCAAAGTTCAGCCAAGATACAGGAAACATTTTAGGCATTTAGTAACAAAGGCAATGGAAGAAAGATAATAGCAGAAACAGGAAACCACTAGTACTTTAGGGCTGAAGACACTCACTAAAGAGAAGGGTTAGCAAGAATCCAAAAGTCGGGGTTGTCCTGGGGGAACTTAGGCCACAGTGAGATGGGCCTGGAACCACAGAGGAGATGTAGCCACTGCCAGAAAATGAACCATCCACATGCAGGCAGAGCAAGAAAGAAAAAATACCTTGAGTATATTCCCTTCTTCCTACCCTCTATCCCTGTGATATAGTTTGCCTAAATCCAGTTGGCAAGGGAGCCAGGGAAATGTAGCAGGAGTAACAGGGAATGGATCTAAGTATAAATAAACAAAGACTGGAATTCACAGATATCAGAAATGCAACATAATTTTCATTAAACTCATTTTTCCTTAACCCTAATACAAATCAGTTGCTCCTCCAGAGTCCCATTAATGGGATTCACATTTGCATAGGGCATCTTGATCACCTGTTAGTTCAGCAATAGCTTATCAATCCTTTACAATTTTAACTCTGGAATATGTCTAGAATTGCCATTTCGTCTTCATTCCCACTGCTATGGCCTTTGGGTCCACTTCTAATATAGCTTTATAGTACACATGCAAAGCATCCTCATTAGCATCTCTGCCTCCAAACTTTCCTTAATGCCAGCAGAATTCTTTCTGGATATGAATGCAACCTTGAAGTTTTCCTACTTATATTTTTAAAATACTTGCCCATCACCTAAAGGATCAAATCTTAATATCTCAGCTTGGCTTCTGGCTCCATTATTTCATTATCATCTATCATTCTTTTGTCCATAGCCTCTGGTCAGTCCTGTTAATGGCTTGTAACAGGTCTGGCTGTTGTACATTTCTCTATTTTTACATATATTGTTCCCTCTGCCTGGCTACTGCTGCTATAAGATTCTGCTCAAATATCCCATTTTCTGTGAAATCTTTTTTCAAATACCCAGACTCAATTGTTTCTTATCACTATGCTTAAACATAACTCCACTTGTATTATACATGCATTTTAAATATCTCTGTGTATATATACATATATATGTATGCGTCCATGTGTGTGTATGTGTGTGTGTGTATATAAATTTCCCATTCCCAATCATAATTCTCCAGGGAAAATATTGTGTTTTATTTACCTTTGTATCACTAGAATATGGTAGCATAGACCTATTGTAGATGCTACATAAATATTTATTGTTTGAAGGATAAAATATTTCTAGTGCTCTTATGATCCATTAAAACAGTTCTACTCTGATTGTATGAGTGTGTTTGTACATGCATGTGTATGTGTGTTTTATTTTGTTAAATATTTGACATATAGGCTCTGTCATTTAAGTGATTTAAAAACAAGTGGAAAAAACTACAGATATGTACCTATATGAAACTATTGTGTAAAATTTAAAAATTACAATTATAAGATAACTTCCGGAAGCAAATCAAATTGTTTAAATAATTTTAATTTTGCAGAGTCAGTGTTTCACTTTTCATTTAATATTTTAAAAAAAATTAATAGACTGCCCAACATTTGTTCTCATCACAAAATAATAAGTTGGTGAGGTGACAGATATGCTAATTAGTTTGACTGATTCTTTCTATAATGTATACATAGATCAAAACATCACATTGTATACCATAAATATATGCAATTATTATTCATCCAATAAAAATAAAGAAAACACTTTAAAACTATATCTTAACTCATAACATTCTTATTTATACAACTATAAGTATGTAGTATGTGCCCATTCCTATTGGATTTGAAGTGATTTTCCACTTTCTCATATATTAAAGTTACATAGTTTAGAATTAATATAAAGCTAAGCTTTTCCAAATAATGTGGTGGGAAATTCCAGTTTTATACTTAATTCTAAACTATGTAACTTTAATATAAATAGTTTATTTTTAAGCCATAATTTAAAAATATGACCAATGTCTTTTGAAAATCTAAATTATAGAAAATATTTATAAAATATAAGAGACACAAATGATTACTACCTAGTATAAAATATTATATCAAGACAATTAATAAGAAAAATATAAAAACATGGTGGAAAAATGGACAAAATAGTTTGAAGGGACAATACATACGCATACAACACACACAAATTACAGATGCCTAATAAATGTAAAAAGTTTCACAGCTTTGTGAAATTCAAGGAGGTGCAATTTAAATGCTTTGGCATTTTGGGGCCATCACATAAAAATAAATTAAAAATAATATTATTAATAGTAATAACAAGCATTTAATTTGGGCTTTTCACCATGACCAAATTTGCATTTCTTTTCTCTTTATACTAGTGCTCTCATTGT
Organism: Cheirogaleus medius; assembly: GCA_008086735.1. Classification (NCBI taxonomy): domain Eukaryota; kingdom Metazoa; phylum Chordata; class Mammalia; order Primates; family Cheirogaleidae; genus Cheirogaleus; species Cheirogaleus medius. The sequence goes on from VBSM01002217.1 coordinate 34,102,673, forward strand.
GACTTCTTACAGTATCTAATGTAAAATGATTTCTGTTGAAAATCATTTTAAATAACTATTTATGAGGGAATGCATAGAAAAAAAATCAAAAGTATAATGAATTTTGTGACCTATATAATACATTTAATGTACTAGGGCTAAAGTAGTTGAGATAAAACACATATATACACAAAACTGTAAAGTTGAAAGAGGAGTTAAAGCTGCATTATATGTTAAGAAAAGAACAATTTGTACATAAAAGTGATAAGGATTTTTTAGTCTTTTACCTCTTTTCTCATTGAATCCTGGACTTTTAAATATAAACATAAAACATCTAATCTGTATATAAGGGAGGCAGCAGAATTTAGTGCTTACAATTGGCTAAGAGTTGAGGTTTCTCTGTTGGATTCCATGAGTTTGAATCCTGGGTCCATTACTTATTCACTGTGTAACTTGGGGCAAATAATCTAAACTCTTCATCCTAGTTTTCTTAGCTGTAATATGGAAATAATATTACTTCACCCAGAAAGTTGTTACAACCCCTATATAAATCTAAAGGGTTTAAAATATATCTAGGTAATAGAGAGCACTTAATTGTTAGCTATTTATCAAATGCACAGCATGGTGATTATAGTTAATAGCACTGTATTGTTTACTTGAAATTTGATAAGGTCAATAAGTGCCCTCACCATTTACACACACACATGTGCAAATGATAATTATGTGTGGTGATTAATGCGTTAATTTAATTTTGGTAATCATTTCACTATGTATACATATATCAAATTATTACATTGAATGCCTTGAATATATAAAATTTTTATTTGTCAATTATACCCGAATAAAGCTGGGAAATAAAAGGAAAAAAAAAAGATTCTCAAGTTCATTAATCATCAGGGAAATGAAATTTGAAGTCACATCATCATTTCACATCCACCATATTGACTAAATATAAGAAGCCAGATGTTACCAAGGATTGGTGATAATATGGATCAGCACGAACTGCTGGTGAGCATGTCAATGGGAAACACTCTGGAGAATGGTTAAGCATCTCCTCACAAATGCAACAATTAGAGCAAATTTGCTCCATTAGAGCAAAACCTGCAAGCAGCTCAAATGTCCTTCAACAATTGAATAGGATAATAGTGATATATTCAGACAATGAAAAAGAGCACAACAGTGAAAATGAAGGAACTTCAGTTATATGCCTCAAAACGGATGAATCTCAGAAACATAATACTGAGGAAATGAAGCAGCCACAGAAGAACAAATGCAGTATGATTCCATCAATATAATGTTCAAAAACAGACAAAACTAAACAGTATATTGTTTATGGATACGTCATAGACAGTAAAACTATAGACACACAATTAGGGGCATTATGAAGAGGGATGGTCTTAGGGAGAGGCAAATGGACTCCTAAGGTGCTGGTAACACTCTATTTCATAAATTTGGTCATGAGTACTAAGAATGCATTTTATTATTTTTCTTTCAACTTTTCATATTCACATTTTATGCATTTCCTGTGTGTATATATATCACACAGTTAAAATACTTTATATAATGAAAAAATCTTAGCCATTGTTATTATATTTGAACATTTAGCTAACAATGTTTTGTTTTTATTTTTACCCATATAAGAAATTCCTTCAATATGGATTATGTTGCCAGTCAAACTTTGATACATGCTTTTACATTTAAAAAATCTACTTAGTACCTATATTTTCTTTTTCAATGTATAATTGAGCAGAAATAGCTTTGCACATCTTATTTAATGCCTCAGGGTCACAGAAATATAAACTATAAAAAAATACAAATAGTAAAAATCCCAACAAATTTCTATGATTTTATATACTAAATATGGTGGTCAGAAAATTCCAGTATTCTAGACTTTATTATACACATATGCCAGCTACCTGGAAATAAAAGGAGATTATGTGAAAATCATCCAAGTTTTGAATTTCAAGTTTGAATTCCCCCTACACTGACATCTTACATCACTGCTAAGAAAATGATTCTTAACAGTAGCTAATTGCCAGGGGTATAATGTGTCATGCACTGTTTATGAAGGAATTACATGGCATCTTCTTTAAATTCCCAGAAAAATCTCTGATATTAATATTTAGAATCATATAACCTTTAGAAAATGTCATAAAATCCATGAGTTTTCACTTCTAGCTGTGCAGACAAATTCACATAGTTTTGCACCTAATATCAGGTTGTTCAAACACACCCCGAAACTGTGCATGAACAACTTAATGCCCTAGGGAAAAGATTCAAGACAGAAGGGGATTGTTTTATGCAGTCCTCTGACCATAACATATAACTGTGCCCTTTGAAACTATAAAACTGATAAATAACCAACAATGAAAGCATCTAATTAAATTTTTCTCTAGATTAATGTTCTGCTGCTGAAATACTCATCTCTTATGATTTACCCTATTTTACAATATGACAAAAAGAGAATGAAACATTTGCTTATGAAAATGACACCAAAATGCTATTTTAAAATTGTATTTTTTTTCCTTATCTTAGTTTTTATCTGCCTTTCACAAAATAATTCCCTGGATATCAGTTTATTATTAGGCATCATACACACATACAAAAGAAATAAACAATGGGGGACACATATGGGTGTATGTGATTGTCATCAAAGTTCAAATTTGTTCTAAGAAACACATTACATGACAGGCAATTAATTGTCAAGAAGAAGTGAAATTTCTTTTCTATAAGAAAATGTTTACTCCTTTATAGATTAGAAATCTAAAATATTTTTAAGTGCTTTATGCTCTGAAATTTCATAATTTCTAAAATTACAGAAATCATAGATTATAGTGTAAGTGTACATTTAGCATTCTTTTTTTAATACTTATCAATTTGTTATAGTGGATATTACAAAGCATACAGATGAAGAGATGCATAGGTTGAGGTGTGTGGAAGGGGTGCCTCCCTGGGCATGCTACCCTCCAGAAACCTCCTGGTGTTCGGCTATCTGGAAGCTCTCTGAAACCAGTCCTCTTGGGTTTTTATGGAGGCTCCATTACATAGGCATGATTGACAGCCATGTAGCAATGGGGACAAAAAGCACAGGATCTAAACCCAGCAAGGCCAGTCTGTTCAGATTCTTCCTGGCCTCTCTGTGTAGTGTTCCTTCCCCAGGGTATGGGGCAGAACTCTGTCCGGAATGAGGGTCTTTTGACTCACAATCAGATTAGAGTCCTGTCTAGGGCAGGTGAGAGGAAGACAGGAGAGAGATTCTATTTCTTGAGGCCTGCTCCTGAGGCCTAAAGTATCCTGACGTTAGAACAAGGACTATGGGAGTTATGAAACTCCATAGGAACCATGGATGAAAACCAATATATATATCATAACACCACAGAGCATGCCCTGGTTTTCAAACACGGATTCCTTACATGAAAAGCATATACAACTCAAAAGATACTGCCACATTACTAGAATCCCAATTAGTCATAATAATTTGTCTTGTCCTTCATAGCATATTAATGTCTGTTGGGGTGAGGCCACCCATGTTTGCAGGCTTCCTTTCAATCTCATCAGGTTCCAAAAGCAGGAGCGGTCCTGGCAAACATATAGCATCACCCTTCCAGGCATCTGGTGTAATTGAGCTAAGAGACAACATCATCTCTTGCTTTGAGAATCTTTTGAATTATTAGCACAATACAGGCAGTCCCTAGGTTACAGACAACTCAACTTATGGTGTTCCGTACTTGTGAACGGGCTCCAAGTCTCTCCATAAGGATAATTTATATTAATAATTAAATAATTAAATTAATACTTCAGGAACAAACACGCAGACATGAGCAGTTCATTGGTGCAGCATCTTTGTGCTAGCGGCTAATCTCATTATTTATACGTCCGCTTACTTGCAGCATGACTTTGCCCTAACTTTTTAAATTTGATTTTGTGAGTTCGTGTTTACCCTTATGTCTATGCCTCCAAAGCAAAAGTCCACTGCAAGTCCCGGTGAGCCTTCTTTGATCAAAGTAGCAGCCTTCCCAACAGGTTGGTGTCCATTCACCTTGGCGTTGGCATCTCCAAACCCAGCAGCTCTTGGTTGGTCAGTTGTGAGCTGTTTACAGGGCACTGTAGAATCCAGCAGCTCCTCACACAGTTTCAGAGTTGGTCATTGAAGGATTTTTTATAATGGATATTACAAAGGATACAGATTAAGGGATAACATAGGGCAAGGTATGGGGGAAGGGGCTCAAAGCTTTCATGCCCTCCCAGGGTGCCCTAATCCAGGAGCTTCCTCATGTCCAGCTATCTGGAAGCTCCTACATTTAGTATTGTTTTTCAGTCAAAGAAGATATTTAACAAGGAAAATACCTGGTACATTGTAGTTAGAATGTATCATTTAAGTATGAAAATACAGAGTTGCTTTTTCCATTATTTCAATGCAAATAAAATAGCTTTCTTTCTTTCTTTCTTTCTTTCTTTCTTTCTTTCTTTCTTTCTTAAGACAGAGTCTCGCTCTGTCATCCTGGCTAGAGTGCCATGGCATCACTCCTGGGCTCAAGCAATCCTTCTGCCTCAGCCTCCCGAGTAGCTGGGACTACAGGCATGCACCACCATGCCCGGCTAATTTTTTTTCTATATATTTTTAGTTGGCCAATTAATTTCTTTCTATTTTTTTTAGTAGAGACGGTGTCTCGCTCTTGCTCAGGCTGGTCTTGAACTCCTAACCTTGAGCGATCCTCCTGCCTCGGCCTCCCAGAGTGCTGGGATTACAGGCGTGAGCCACCGCGCCCGGCCTAAAATAGCTTTCTTGTCATCTCGTTTGTGACAGTGAAAAATAAATAGGTATTCAAATTGCTTCCTATTTCTTGGTAAAATTTTCCGGTCATATTGCCTAAGTTTTTGTTTCTAGGCTTTTGGTACAACTTTGGCCACATGTTGTGTTCAATCAGGTGCCCCTAGTGTATACTATATGTGACATTATAGCACAGATGGGATCTTCAACTCTAACACAAACCTGTTGTGAGATGTTCAGTTATGCATTCCGGTTGTTTGCATTTAGTCAGGAAACGAGGTGAAAAGGAAAATATTTATTAAACAATATGGAAATTTTACAACTAAAGTTCCAAAGTAAAAGGAGCAATTAAATTCCATGGTTTGGTAGAATGGAAATGGAAATTTATAAATTCTAACGACAGCAATAATGAAAAAAATAAAAACCCTGAAAATTTGTATTTTCTACCATTCTCAGCTTTTTCTTTTATATCCTTGCTTCTATTTCTGCTAAAACCCACTAGTTACCTTTTTCTCCACCCCTGCACATTCTGGAGAGAGAAAGCAAAGCTCTCCTGTTCCTTAGCTCTTGGGTTCACCTTTTGAAGCCAAACTTTCTCATCTTTTTTCTGACTCAAATTTATAGTCTGTTTCTGACTCTGAACAAATATATCTAATGGAGTAATAACGTGGTGTGGCTGTTTTCACACCTGACTGGGAAATCTCATTTCTGAGACTAACAAGGAGCCCAGACTGTGACTCTGCCTCCTTTTTCACTTTCCTTTTTTCCTTGATAATCAGATCTCTTCCTAGTCCCAACCTCTTTTTGCCCAGACCTTAGTTTCTGTTCCTGACAACCACCCACAACCCACACTCTGGGTAATTTCTTGATTATTGATCATGACATTTCTGCTGCCTGCAATGCTTTCTCTCATGTTCTCTCTTTCTGTCCTGGTGAACACATAACTCAAGGTCAAACTTGTATTACACTTCCTCTTTGTAGCTCTTCCTAATCTCCCCAGTCAGCATCACACTTCGACTTCTGTGCTTCCAAAGCATCCTGTTATTCATCAATCTGCTGCACAGAAAGATGAATGTGTTTAAGTCACTGTTCCCAAATAGACTGACATCACTGAGATCTGAAACACTGCTTAATTGTGTTTATCTTCCCCAGAACCTATGAAAGTGATATGCAGTTGTCACTCAATGAATGTTTGACTTGAATATCTGTACCCTGTCTATGCTGGCTAGATTTTATCGACTGCCTTGATGATTTCCTTGATTTGTCTCTATCTTTGGTCAATTCTCTAAGGTTCCTATTCATATCTCATGGCTTTCTGTTGATCTAGTGGCTCTTTCTCTTTCCCCTTACTGCTTGATCTGTTGCCATTTGACACAGTGACAACTTAATATCCCTCATGGTGCCGTGGCACCTAATGATAATCCATGTTCTATGGGCCAAGTAATTACTGTATACCCCTCTGAAGCTGCCACTCCACTTACAAATCTCGTTTGTCCCTGCTCCCCAGGGCAGAATTGTAATCTAATATAGAGTTTATTGTCCCCTTTACACAAGTCTTCCATTGCTTTTACACACATTCATACCTCTGTAAGTATTTTCTATTTTTATTTTTCTCAGAATACATTCATATCCTAAAAGGAATTTGAAAAAAGTATAATCATGTTTGTACTTCAACGTGTATTACTATGGGCATTCAAAGTTCTTCTAACCATAGTCATTCTTGAACTACTGCTGTGGACAATCTGGTTGAGGCAATTAGACTCAAGATCATAAATGCATTGAAATACTGGCTATTTCCAGTGACGTATCATCTTATTGAGACAACTGAAAACAAAAGACAAGCCCAAATATGTGGCTCCTGGGTATGTTCTTAAAGTATTGTGGGCCAATATTGGAAAACAGCTTTATCTTCTCATACCCATTCCTCACCACAGTACTAAATATTCCATTTGCATTACAATGAAAAATGCTATTATATGTGAGTGGAGTATGAACCTTTATTATAGCTGAGAACTAGTATTCTTTGAGTATTAATTCTAAACAGTCACTGTTCAAGTAAATCTTATGGCCAGAGAGAAATTCACATTGGACATTTATATTTTCTAGGCTTCATGTCTTTTAATTGAGATATTTAGAACTGCATGTAGTATTTAAAAAAGTAATAATAAATTATAAAATAAAAATTGGTACTTTTAAATGAAGTAAAATATCCTACAACAACTGAACAATGCTTAAAAGAAAGATGTTACGAGCGAGTCCAATCCCCAGGTGGTGCGGATGGCACACATTATGTAACTCTACACTACTTCCCCCCTCCCGCCTGCCCTCCATCCAACATAAGATTTTTTTTTTTTTTTCATGGAATAAAAAATAAATAAATAAATAAAATAAAAAAAAAAAAAAAGAAAGATGTTATATATAAAGAACTCCTATATATGCCAAAACATAAAGGAAAATATCCTAATGGAAACATGGAAAGAGGATATAAACAGGTACCGTATTGAACATGATATTTAAATGTCCAAATAACACACAGAAAGGTTCTCAGTGTCCTAGAAGCTGAGATATGCAAATTAAAACAAAAAGGGCCATCTCATAATCATTGTATTAATTTTTTCTACCTTTTTAACAAAATAACACAAATTTGCCACTTCAAACACCTGTTTTTTACTTCACATTCTGTAGATCAGGCCCCTGGGCATGTCTTAGCTGGATTTTCTGCTCAGAGTCTCACAGAGCTGAAATCAAGGTGTCTGCAGGACTGTGTTCTCATCTGTAGGTTTGATTAGAGAAGGACCCACTTTAGAGTTCCCTTGGGTGTTGGCAGAATGTGTTTCCTTGATAGAATTCATGGAAGTTTGCTTCTTCACAGCCAGCAATTGAGAGAGAGTCCCTGCCTCTTCAATTGTCTGACTTCTAGATCCTCCTTTAAAAGACTCACTGGGCTAGATCTAGTCTACACAAGATATTCTCCCTTTTGATGAACTTAATGTCAACTGATTAGGAACTTTGGTAACATCTGAAAATCCCTTTACTATGTCATATAACGTAATCTAATCAAGGGAGTGACATCTCATCCCTGTCCTCATATTCTATGTGTTAGGAACAAGTCACAAGTTCTACGCGCACTCAAGCAGAGGGGGTTACACAAGGATGACTCATGGGGGTTCACCCTACGGTGTATTCCCTACACTCATTTTTTTGGGCAAAAACTTAAGAAACTGACTAAAACACGTCCATTTTGAAGAAAAATTTCACACCCAATAGTAAAGCAGACCCTAAAACCCAGCAATATTATGCATAGATATGTGCCCAAGAGAAATATGTGGGAATGTTTCTTGCATTATTCATTCCAATAATGAAAAATTAGAGATACAACCTAAATTTCCATTAATAGAAGACTAGATGAATAAATTTGGTATATTTATACACTGAATACTTTTACGCTATAGCAGTGATAATCAATGAACTAGTGCCACATATGCTAATATAGATACATCTGAAAAACTTGAGTGAAAAATGTAAGTTGCAGAAAAAGATAATCAGTGTGATGCAAATTATATAAAGTTTGAAAACATAAAATGGCACTATACAGTCTTCCTATTATATATATTACATATTCAGTAAAAGAATAAAGGGAGTATAGAAATAATAAACAGCAGTGTTAACATCTGGAATTTAAAAGGTGTTAGTTTTTATAAGTGTAGAAAAAATGTATGCTTACCAATTGAAAAAAGATCAATTGTAACTGTGGACTTTAATATTTGTATTTCAGTGAGAATCTTATTTCAAAAGATAGTTCATGATCTTTGTATTTTCTGTCCCACTGAGACAAATTTTAATCTAGAATTTTTCAGCTCTTATGAATAAGCCTCAGGAGGCTAATGAGGAAAGATGCATAAGTCAAAAGTGGTTCACTTATGAGTTCCTTATGAAAAGTGTTTTGAATGCTATCAGATATGTCTGCTTTTTTTCTATCTGATTATAGCTGTCATTAGAATGATAGAAATATGTGCTTCAGAGATTCAAATGCACTATAGAGGTTTAGGAAAATGTTAATTATTGGTATTCATATATATTATCTAAATTAGTATATTGGCACTATAAAATAATGATATTTTTATAGATTGTATTTTACATATTTTATACTAAAATTTTATGTTTCTATCATTTATGCCTTAGCACTTAGGATAAAAATTATTTTTAAAGTATTTTAATGGGTACATATGAGTCGCTCTTCACAGGAACAGAAAGGAAGTCATATCAAAAGTCATCTCTAATCAACATTAAATAGGGTGTTAATATTTAAGAACTAAAATAAGAACAAGAAATTAAGCATGGAAAGGATCTGAGCTTTCCAAAAGCATTGTACTCAAAATAATCTTTTGGTAAGTAAAACAATGTCTGAGACTTTACTTAAAGGTCTTAATCATTTATAACTGAGGAAGACAAAATGCTGAATCAATCTCTGACAAAATGTGTGCATATGCATATGTGTGTCTGTGTAGATCTGTGTGTGTGTGTGCTTATTTGTGTTGGGGGTCAGCTATGTCTGTTGGTCAATGGAAATATAGTTTTACATAATCAAATTTTCAATTCTTTACCTTTTTCTAGTTATGTCCTGGACATGTATTTGTAACAAATACTTCAAGATTAAAACTTTATACCTAAGTAGAAGGGATATATATCCTCTCTCTGAAAGAAACTTGAAAAATAAATCTGCTGGTTGAAAGTCGATCTGAAGGTGTGATTGAGGCTCTCCCTGGATTTCCAAGTGCCGCTAAATTTAGGTCATTCTAACCAGGAGAGGCGGAGACATGCTATTTCTCTGCTGATCTCCAAACAGCAGGTGCTGCACACCAATCTTTTTTGAGATAGGCCTGATTTAAAATATTACAACCTCATTTCACACCTTGAATTTGTCTTAAAAAGAGTAATTTATTTTCAGTACCTTTTTTTAGAAACCCACATTAGAAGCTTTGTAATGTGGCTCAGTTTGTCAGAGTTTCTATTCTTTTCAGGGGTGTCCCTTGGGTTCTCTCGAATACGTTACACCCCGTCATCATGCAATTATTCCAGTTTAGAATTTGATTCATTTTTGTGAAATCATTCTTTGGTTATAAAAACTCTTAAATATTTTTTTCTATGTGCCAAGTAACATATACAATAGATGAATTTCATTCATCAATTAGTTCTTTTTTAATTCTGTACACTTCTACAGATTAAGAATAAAAGCATAGCTTATAAAAACAATGCTTCTTTCAGTTCAGTCATCTACTATAATAAACATATATTATATGGCAGGCTCGAGGTGGCTTACACAACACATTTAGTTCTTCTGAGATCATTTGTATTATCATTTTGCCCAAGATGAGATTCATGCATAAAGAATGGAAATATCAAAGTGACAGTTTTAGGACAGATGAGCTCCAAAGTTAACTTACCAAAATGTCATAAGCTTAACCAGCTTTTATGGTTGAATTATATATGGGTAACTTTGCAAATTGGACATTATCCTATAGGCAATGAAGACCCATTAAAGGATATCATATGCAGTTGGACTTTTCAAAAGGGTACCTTCATTGTAGTGAAGATAATTGAATAAAGGGGACTTATTACTAATGAGTGAGACAAGATGTAATAAAGGCATGAAGTAATGCAATAACCAGAGGGATAGAGATGGAGTATATTTTGCTTGTAGAATGTCATGTGAAATTTATACTAAACACCATTCTTTAGAGAAAAATGGTTATATTTCAAAAATTTCTCAAACTTATTTCTTTTTTTTTATTTCATCATATTTCTAAAAATTCTTGCAATTTATGGTTAAACATCCCTAGTCCTTATATCCGTGGGTAATTTTAAAGAAAGCAAAACAAATTTAATATTTTATCAAGCAGGGAAAAGCAGCATTTTATAATTCAGTACTAGCAACAATAGGGAAAACAAACAAGAAAATGACATTGTAAATATTTCTCAGTGGTATTTTTGAGGAACCAGGGTACATGTGGAAAGTTTAAGGCAGTGTTTTTTAAGAAGAAAGTGAAACCAGATACAGCCAAAATATTTTATATTTCTATTGTTGACATCTAGGTCTGGGTATGCAAATTGAATACAGATCTCTATTGTATACTGTGGATTTACTACAAGCATTAGTTGTTTCTCACAGAAGACATCAACTATCATTTAGTAAAAAGGTCCCCAGCGTACTTCAACAGTGCTTTTCCTTAAGCAGCTGTGTATTCTATCTTGAAGTTGAATAACAGCATTAGAGTAGATTATTTTCTAGGGATTAAAGATTTGGAAGATATTAGTTCCTTGCCAGCAGTCATTGATTTTTAGGAAGTGCTCATAACTAAATTTATTATTTTTTAATTAATAGAAGAAAATCATATAATTGGTAAGCGCATGCATTCTTAATTCAAAACAAAGCCTGAACTTTTAAACTATTATATCATAGGCTACTTGGGAAAGGAGTTTTTAGTTGGAGAATTATTTTTAGTGAATTTCTACCTTTGTAAGCTGGATGTAGAAAGTAGTAAAGATAAATTTATCTACTTGCTATAATCAACATTCTAGGAAATATCTTTTTCTCCTGAAAAAGCACCAGGTCAGACAGATTTGAGAAAACTATTCAACTACCTTCGTCCTTAATCAGTATTCCTTCCTGGGGGTGAAGGAAAGAGTTATCCTTCATGCTTTTTCATTTTCTCCCCTTCATTTGGGCTTATATTTGTATTTGAAAAATCATTATAAAAGACACAAACATGTCTTATTCCCTGACAAAGATAACAAAACATGGCCTGCAAAATGGACCTCTTCTCTTTTGGGGTTTGAAATCTTTGCCTTTGAATCTCACTCATTCAACAATCCATGGCTGTAAAGTCCAAAACTGGAAGAAAATCCAGATTAAATATCTATACTCAGCTCCCAAAGACCTTATTCCTTACTTCAGTGGGCTATGAGAATTGATAAACAATATGCACCTGACCATATAATGTAAGAATGATAAATTAAGAATAAAATAAACACACACACACGCACATATTTCATGTAGCATGTGCTAAAATGTAATAACAACAACAGCAATAAAATTTTAATTGCTTTTTATATGTGTCAAATGTTGCCCTAAGTAACTTGCTCTAGTTACGATTGCATAACAAACCACCCATACTTAGTGCTGCAAAACAACCATTTCACTGCACTTGTTAGATTTGGTGGGTCAGGAATTCGGAATGGGCATAGTAAAATCAGCTCGTTTCTATTCCCCAGTATCTGGTATCTCAGCTGAGAAGACTTCAAGGTTGGGGAAGGGGGTGTTTGCCAGCATGGGCTGCAATCCTCTGAAGGCATCCTTACACATTTGGGGGTTGATGCTGGATGTTGACTGGAACTTCAGCTGGACTGTTGCCTGGTACACCTACACTTAGCTTCTCCAAGTAGTCTTTTTATATGAGCTAGTTTGGGCTTCTTAGGATATGTTGGCTAGCTTCCAAGAGTAAGTATCCCAAGAAAGAAAGTAAGGTTGAAGTGTGTGTGGCTGTTGTATAATCTAGACACAGCATCACTTCTGCTGTAAGCTATTGGTTAAGGAAGCTACAGAGGTACTCACAAGTGCAGGGGTGAGATGTGGATACCACCTTTTGAAGAGGTATAACAGGATTCCAGAAGGCCATGTGAGATGAGAGATATATCGTTATTGTCATTCTCGGAAAGTAGAATCTGTCAGAGCACTTTACATACATTATTTCATGTTGAGAAAAATTCTATCCCTGTACATGATCCCCATTTTCACCTAACCTGCCAGTCTGTATTCTAAAAGGTGTTCTTAAAATCATATGAAGGGATAGAGAATTGAAAATTCACTTAAAGTAACTTTCTCAAAAAGAAGAAAATAAAATAATAATCCAAGTTCATAACCCTAACTTAAAAAAAAGTACACCATACAAAGCTTGTTATATTTCCCTCTTTTGCATCACCAAAGATTTCCCTTGAATTTTTTCTTTTAGACTTTTATGTGTCAGCAGAGGCCAAAAATAACACAATTATGAATCTTATATTAAGCCACCCACATAATCTTCTCAAAGGTTTGCAGATTTCTAATCTTTTTCCCCCAGTATGCATACCATATATATGTCTAAATTCAGTGCCACAAATACATCTTAAACCCTTACTTATAAAAGCAAGGAGGAAATTGCATTTATTGAGAACCTTTTATTTGTTATATGTTGTGCACATGTTATTTCATTAAATGCTAATACTTCTGTGAAGTGGGTGGTATTATCCACTTTTCATAAGAAAGGAAATTGAGGCTCAGCTGATCAAGTGATTCACTTTACACAGGGATGACGCTTAGCTCAGAGCTTGAATGGGAATGTGGGCCTATCTGATTCAAAAGTGTAAGAGTATGATTATTTGTCCTCTAGATGCCTGTCTATAAAGTCAATTTAAAAGCAGACTGATTATTATAGTTCTAATTAATAAGTAGCAATATCCAATTGGCTTTCAACTCTGCTATTCTTACTATATGGCTTTAGTGAGATTACTTCACCACATTTTTATATAATTTTTTCATATCTTCCCACAGTTACTTTCTTCTTCCCCCATCATTTCCTAACTCAGCTTGCAGCAGTTCAGTCATATGAAGGGACAGATTATATGGCAGGCTCGAGGTGGCTTACACAAAGGTTTATACATTATTTAGAAGACAGAAATAATCAATCAGAAATATTTTATTTTCTAAGCACTAAATCTCCAAAACGACTTGCATCTGTATCCATCCTTAAGATAAATTTTGTTCCTCACATATTTTCTGGAACTTATCTCCTCCTGCCTTTTTAAGGACTTTCAAATACTAGGCAGCTTCACTCTTTCCTGAAGTTTTAACTAGTCTCACTAATAAATTTTCTCATCAAATTTGAAATTTATTTCAGTAATTTTTACAAAAATAAAAACAAAGATGACTTTCTATGGATAGCTATTTCTGTCTCTCTACTTCTCACAATCACACTTCTCAAAGATTTGATGACTTTCACAGACTATGTTTTTTAAACTCAGTTCCACTATATAGCCCTTTATAGTCTTAACTGACCAGCTTCAAAGAAATTGCTATTGTTAGGTTGTTGGTAACCACCATTTTGCCATTGGATATTTCAATCATCATCTTATTCAATTGCTCAGTTACTTTTGAAAAGTGCCTCCTATCCTTTCTGTGAAAAATGCTTTTTTTTCTCTCCTGATGTCTTCATTGACACCATATTCTTCTAGCTGTTTTTGTGGGATAGGGTGGGGTGAGGTGGGGAAGGCCTTTTTCCACGTCTGATTTCTAAATTTGGGAACTCCTTGGAGCTTTGGGAACTCCTTGGAGTCCAGGGTGTCTTTCTTCCACTACACTCTTGCCCCAGATGTGCTGGATAGTTTGTATTAGCCCCTGCAGATTTCCTCTTTGCCCTTTTCTCATCTTGCCTTGTGCCTTTAGAGGCCGTTTTATATTGCTAAGACTGCATTGATGGTGATCTTTTTCCTCTGGTTTATGGTTAGGTTTGGTCAATGTGAAGCACTGGAGGAGATTAGAGATTTGGAGAATAACCTCAGGGAATTTGTTACCCCACCTCGTGTCCAGCTAGGTCACTCCAAGAGAAATATGTCCTGCTACATAAGGCCATGGTTCCTGTCTCTGTCCATTCGGTGCTGCTATCACAGAATGCCTGAGACTGGGCAATTTATAATAAACAGAAATTTATTTTATCAGAGTTCTGGAGGCTGGAAAGTCCAAGATCAGGGCACCAGCTTTTGCGGAGGGCCTTCTTGCTGTATCAACACATGGTGGAAGGTGGAAGAGCAAAGAGAAAAAGAGGGCTGAATATGACCTTTTATAACATTATTAATAGCAATCATAACTGTGAAGCTGTCATTGCCTAATCACTTCTCAAAGGTCCCTCTTCTTAATACAGTTACAATGGCAATTGAATTTCAACATAGTTTCAAAAAGGACAAACACTCAAACCATAGCAACTCTTATCAGATGACCCTCCATATACAGCTACTCTGGAGTTTGTAAGCTGAAACATCTTTAGTCCCTTTAGACACAGGTCCAACGAGTTGCCTGCTATTGCTAGTATCGGATACTGCACCATCCTCTAGCTTTTCTGACCCGTCTATACTTCCTAAATAATCTTTTCATAAAACTCTAATTACACATGTTAATTGTACCATATGTTTCCTACGGGGATACTGACACATGGAAACCCTCACTAGGAAATAAACACTACGACGGAATTAGAGATGTAAACACATATCAAGAAGTTATTCCCAGGAAAGATTAAAAAGGGGAAAAAAGCAAGAAGAGTTGAGCAGGGAAAGTCTTCAACTTGTAATGTAAAATTGACACCTGTGAAAAGAAGGGGAGGAAATGCAGGGTTGGTCAGAAATAGCCTAGACCACAATTCAGATCTGATGAATTCTCAGCCAGCTCAATGGGGAGGTCTGGAACAAATATGGACCATTAAAGGAGTCCCCAATGGACAGAAATGGCATAGTCCTAGTACATCCATCATCTTTTGTCATTGACCCCTGTCTGTGACAAGTTTTTGGTTGAAAAGTCAAGTTGGCTTCTGAAGACCTGAAGAAGTAGAGGCTGTCAGCTAATTGCAGTCTTTGCAGCTGAATGGCAAGTCATTTCTTGAAGCAGAGCTTAGTGGGGTAGCTTTATTGCTGCTACATCAGGCAGAATTATCCATTCCTAAATCTTCGAATATCATCTATACTGGACAATTCATAATATCATACCTCATGTCCCTTTTCTTAGCTCTAAGATTATCTCACCATCTGCTAGTACCTTGAATTCAGATGTCTGATGATCATCTCAAATTTAATGCATCAAAATTAAATACTGATTTTTCTGTTCTCATCAAACCTGGTACTATTCCAATATTTGGGAATTCTTTGAGTTCTTTCTATTTTCTGTGCTAAAGCCAAAAATACAGCAGTCGTTCTTGATCCTTCCATTCTGCACACGACATATTCGATTCATTATCAAATTCTGCTTCAAAAAAGTATTGAATTCAGCCTTTTACTTTCATCTTTAATGCCATTTCCCTAGTTAAAGCCACTTAACTTCATCCAGTATTGAAATAGCCTTCTAGATGGCCTTCCCACTTCCATTCTTATCCCCTTCTTATCCATTGATCAGGGTGGACTTGTTAAAATTTAAGTAAATCTTGTAAATCTCCTGCACAAAAGACATCAATAACATCATAATTTTTTCGTGACAAATTGTACTATCCTCAGTATGGCCTCTAAGCATCTCCATGATCGAGCTCTTATCCATTTTTCCAGCCAAACCTTGTGCCCCTCTGCTTCTTGCTCATGAGGGTCCAATCATAATTGACTTCTTTAAGATTATTCTAATATTTGTAGTTTTCCCCCCTTTATTTCCAGGCTTCTAGCTCAGAATATTTTTGTCCTCACTCAAGTTTGCAATTTTTAATAAAAACTTCCTTTATGTATTGCTCTTTGAATCTCCCAGACTAAATCAGGACTTCCTGTTGTACTCTCTTATAGTTTTTTTTGTCTTTTTAAATATAATTTATCACGGTTTACAATTATATATTTGTATAGATGGTTTGTGAAATGTAGCTCTCTCTCCTAAACAAGGTCTAGGAGCTCAGGTACCATATTCATTTAGCATAGCACTATATCCCCAGCATCTGGCTTAGCACCTAGTATGCCACTGGGTCTCAAATTTAGACTTATTTTATTGATTAAATGAAGAAATAATTATAAATCAACTGATATAATTAATATCTCACTTAATTTCATCCTACTTTTCCTCCAGCGATTTTATGGTTGTTATTTTAATTCTGCATTCTTTCTCTGCATTCTCCAGGATTTTTTCCAACGGTTGTCTCAAAACCAAAACCAGTATTTTTAGCTATCATAATGCCTTAAATTTGTACACATACACTCTTCAGTGTGCCTTAATGTTTGCAAACTCCTATTCAATGATTGTAGTCATGACATGCTGACTTGTAATAATTATTTAAAATTCTATACTTAATATGACTAACAAATGCATCAAACCCATGCGTTTCATTTATTTAGATATTGTTTAATGGCTTCTTCATGAGGAGGTTGAATCTTTCCCAAATTGCAGAGATTATGTTTTAGACCAGGTACAATGGGCCAAAAAGCCTTCTGCAACTCTTCTAACATGATTATTTCCTGTCACCAACTAAGCAAAGTGGTGCATCCACTAACTAGATACGAAAGCCAGAATTAGTCTGCCTTCCAAAAGCCAGCAAAGTGGATCCCTCCTGGCACTCATTTTACATGTCTAAAGAAAGCCTTCTGTAGAGGAACAGGAAATCTGTGAATGCACCCTAGGGAATCCCAACTGAATATTGTCACTTTCTTTCTACTCATTTATGAAGAGGCAGAGACAATAAGAAAGTGCTGCTATCATCTTCATCACCCTCTGAAGCATGGACAACATCTCTGTATTTAATATTGTACATGCAACATTTCTCTTTCCACTGACTTACAACGTGTCAGTTCAACTAGTTAAAAGATTTGATAGGAAAAAAAATTTCCATCTGCACCTCACCCTTATTTTTATTGTTTTGCTACATGTCATATCACATGATGAAAGTTAGAACTACCCAAATCATGAGACATCAAAGGCTTCCATCAGGAGAAGGGTGAGAAAAAGAGGTTTTTAGTCAAAGCATTTTGGTGTTGGAATAAACCAAATCCAAGAGCCAAAGAAAATTTACTTTGAGTCCTTCAGGGATGTCATTACTCTGTAAATACCACTTGTCAAAATGCAAATTGGGTTAGAGGAACAAATTCAGAGACACTGTTCTTGATATAGAAAGTGAAGACCTAAGTTGACCACGTCATGCTAAATGAAAGAAAGTCTAAGTAGTGTTTTTGTTAGATATTAAAAAATAATTTAAAAATATACTTGAACCTTATGTGTAAGGTGGTTTTATAAATTGGTTAACTAATATATCAGTTAAGGCATTCCTTGGGAATGATGTTCATTTTTATAGAGTTAGTTATATTTTTTAAAGAAATTGACAAACTGTTGGAAATGAAGCCATCCTTTTGCAACTCTAAAAGCTCTGTATCTGAAAGTGCAACTTCTTTTGTTTATGCCCATTTAGTTGAAGGAAAGAGTTGTGGCCCCTAGGA
Organism: Cheirogaleus medius; assembly: GCA_008086735.1. NCBI lineage: Eukaryota > Metazoa > Chordata > Mammalia > Primates > Cheirogaleidae > Cheirogaleus > Cheirogaleus medius. The sequence goes on from VBSM01002217.1 coordinate 34,120,617, forward strand.
AAAATGAAGCCCATAGTGACTTTTGTTCATGGTTCCTTCTTTATACACCATTTTTTCTTTCTCAGTTTCAAGAGTTCCTTCTAACTCTCCCACTCAAATTTTTCTTTGTGGAAAGAGGAAATAAATAAATTCATTCAAGATATATTTATACATTTATTGATGTGCTACTAAGTACCATGTACTCTTCTAAGCAATAGGGAAGCAGCAGTGAACAAATGAACAAAAATCCCTGCCCTCCATAGGGATATACTCCTCTTGGAGTACAAGACAGGATGGTGATGCAGAATCTTAATACAGAGGTCTGGATGAAAATCAAGGGCAAACCTAACAAGCATTTTTAGTGGATTTGTCCATTTTATGAAATTCCATTAGGTCTCAAACCCACTTATGTTGCCCCTGATTCTAGTGTCATGAGACAAATATTAAACAACATGAATAAATGAAATAAATCATTTGATGATAAAATGTTATAAATCATTTGATGATAAAATGTTATATTCCAAACAATAAAAGAGTGATGGAGGGATAGTGTGTATGAGTGTGCAGTTTTAAATTGAATGACCAGGTGAGGACTTGCTGAGAGTACAGCATTCATGTAAAGATCTGAAAGATGTCAGTTGACCAGTTATTTTCAATTCCGGTTTCTTATACTTAATTAACTGGGGATTTTAATACATTTCAGAGCAGGTAGCCAGATGACAAGCTATGATTAATTAATTATTATTACTATTGTAATATGTTGATAACTTGTCAGACAGGCCTGTGGAATCATCTTCATTCATGACCATCCAAGGACACCAAGGGGGATTTGGGAATTGGCTGTTAAGGAAAGGGGAGAGCTCAGAGGAGCAGTTAAGAAGCAATTGCAACAAGTGAAAGAGAAAGGAACTAAATGAAGATGTTGACATTTTCCCAAAATGTTAGAATTATCAGGTTTCTGGCTTTATATTCCAGTCCTTTCATTGTACCTAACTGCCTTCATAATAATGTCCAAACCTCGTTATTTAGCGCTGAAATCTTTTCCAAAACTGCCTCTTGCTGGTTTCTCTTATGGGTGTGTCTCTGCTCCAATTCAACTGTTTTTACAAAAACAGGTGGTAGATCAAATTTGTTCCACAGTCAGCTGTTTGCCTACCCCTGTCTAGTTTATGTGGCTCTACCATCCTTAGCACATAGTTTCCATTTTAATGTTATCTTACTAGTGCAAGAAACTTCTGGATATGCAGCTCACACGTCAACATTTCAGGTAGGAAGGTGGAGGAAAAAAAAAAAGGATTAAAAGGACACTTGCCAGCTGTTTCCTCTAATAGTACTTTCCTATATGCCTTACCCAACATCTGCTTACATATGATTGGCCACTTCTTCACCCAAGGAACCTGGGGAATTTAGTCATTTAGATTATTTACATTCAATAAAATTAAGGTTCTGTTACCAAGGAAGCAAGGGAGAATGGATACTGGGTGGGCTTTCAGCAGTCTCTGCCTTACCTACCAGGTTCCAATCACTCAGTGTCAGTTTTCTAATTTGTCCAAAGGGGAGACTATTAGCACCTACCTCACAGAGTTGCTTTGTGAAGGCTGAATACGATTAGGAGAGTGCCTTGCATACATACTCATGCTCTCAATAAAGCTGACATGCTGTTGGAATTAGCATTATTTTCATCTTTTGTATGTTCTGAACTTTGCTATATATCCAGTGCCTAGAACATTGTCTGGCACACAGTGGGGTTCAACGACATTGGAATGAATAAATAGATCAAAGGGTAGTTCTACTTTTAGCTCTTTGAGGTATCTCCATACTACTTTCATAGAGGTTGTACTAGTTTGCAGTCCCACCAGCAGTGTATGAGTGTTCCTGTCTCTTCACATCCATGCCAACATTTATTGTTTTGGGACTTTTTGATTAAAGTCATTCTGATGGAGTTAAGAGATATCCATTGGGGTTTTGATTTGTGTTTCCCTGATGATTAGAGGTGTCAAGCATTTTTTTCGTATGTTTGTTGGCCATTAGTATATCTACTTTTGAAAAGTTTCTGTTCATGTCTATTGCTCACTTTTTAATGGGGTTGTTTGATTTTTTTCTTGTTGATTTCCTTGAGTTCTTTATAGATTCTAGTATCACGCCTTTATTGGATGTGTAGCATGCAAATATTTTCTCCTATTCTGCAGGTTGTCTATTTGCTCTAATGATTGTTTCCTTGGATGTATGTATGTCATAGAGTACTACTCAGGCATTAAAAAATGGTGAACTAATAATATCTCTTGTATTAACCTGGATTGAACTGGAGACCATTCTTCTAAGTGAAGTATCACAAGAATGGAAAAACAAACACCACATGTACTCACCATTAAATTGGAATAAATCGATCAACACTTATGTGTACATATGGAAATAACATTCATCAGAAATCAAGCAGGTGGGAGGAGGAGGTGGGGACGGGTAGAGTCACACCTAATGAGTACAATGCACACTATCTAGGGGATGGGCACACTTTGACTCAAATGGTACAAAAACAGTTTATGTAATCAAAATGTTTGTACCCCCATGATAATATGAAATTTATAAAAGGGGAAAAAACAATGAATAAATGAACTGCCATTATCATCAGTTAAGATTTTAGGATTGTAGGCAATAGAAATTGATTCTGGCCCACTAAGTCCTGGGTTTTTATTTTATTTTATTTTTAAAAAGATTTTAATTAGCAAACAATAATCACATTGTGATATCTCAGTATATGCATACATTTAATCCTTTATTAAAAGAATATCATAAGCTTCTGGAAGTAATGAGATAGGTAGAGAGTCAGGCTCAGACTAGAACAGGTATCCAGTGATGTCTGTAATCATTTAGGTACAACTATTTTCACCCTGTCCTCGAAGCACTCCACTCGACATTTAAAGCCCCAGGAGATGAAGTGTAATGTGCCAATGTGACTGAATCATCCATATCCCGTTAGTTAGGGAAGGACAGTATACATTGTTTTACAGTCCCACCAAAACTGCCTGTAACTAGAGAGAGGCAGAGAGTTAGAATGACATTTGTGTGAAGGTGGAAATCAGCAGGACGAAACTGGGTGGAAGGCACAGAAATGTCCATCACAGATTCCTATTGCTTTTCGTTTGCATTGCATCTACAAATTCATGGTTGTCTCTGGGAGAGAAAAGATACCCAACAGTTTGAACTATGTTAACACATTAATATCATAATTTTTCCCATTAAATAGCAAAATATCACCTTGTAAAGTTGAGTGCAGGGACCCTGAACACCTGAGACCAAAAAGAACAGTTTTTAAAGACAGGATGACAGGATTTGACAGTGAGGTTCTGGGTTTAATATTGGAAAGTAGTAAAGTGATGTTGAAGAAAGGCAAGGCACTAAGTCTAAATGAGACTTGTCCATAGAAGTACTGTGACTTTAAGTAATGACATCTATTGTGTCAATAAGCCTTCCAGTGAAATCGTTTCATAAACCAAGTAATTCTTTCTAAATACTTCATTTTCTATAAAGATTGCAGTGACAGTCTGGCTGATTAATGAGCAATTGAGTATAGTCTCTGACAAAAATGTTGAAATCAGATGGTTTTTCATTTTGTTTGTGTTTACAGATATAGCCAGTGAATGTAGGTCCATGACAACCTAGGAATTTATTTTAAAGCATGATTCACAATAGAATCATCTACTATCATTACACAAGTCTTCCAGACATTTAGAATTGCTTTAATTTGGCAATGTTTTGGAGAATTTTTAAAACTTGTAAAACTAAAACTATTCTCTTTTTTTGATTGCTAGAAAAAATGTATGACTCATCAAAATAGATTTGCATGATTGCAAATATCTGTGTTACTGCTGAAAACCATTCCAAACAATTATTGGAAGTCTATATTATAAAGCTGAACACAAAAAATTTACTTTTATGAAACTATATATAAAATTTTCTTTTCATTTTGTACTCTTAATTATGTTATTTCTATGATTTCATAATAGCAAACGCATATAAAAGTACCATTAAAGTGTGGCTAAACAATTAAAAATTAAGTATTATACAAATTAAAGTACCTTTCAAATATATTATTTAAGAATTAAAAATCCTTAACATTTTATACTTGTCAATCTTTTTCCTTTGTGTAATAAAGCTAATCTTTTGATCTTTGTGTTTTTCTTTTTGCAGTTAACACATTATCGAAACTCCAACCATCCACAGCAGTTTCATGTGGACAGGTTGCATATTTTGAAAGCGTGAGGTATTTTATCATGAAGCATGTCATGTGGAATCTTTGAAGCATAGAGCTCTGCCCAGCACCTGAGTGAAGAATCCCTCACCTGGTATGTGAGAGAGCTCCTCATCACCACCATGACAAACCAGGAAAAATGGGCCCACCTCAGCCCTTCAGAATTTTCTCAGCTTCAGAAATATGCTGAGTGTAAGTATTAATAATATGATTTTATTTGGCATTTGTGCTAAACAAAGTATCATTTATTTACAAGAACAGATCATAGATCCTATTCATCATGGGCATAGATGCAAACGTGTCTTTTATGTTTTAGAAAGAAGTAGACTTGAGACTTCCTTTTTGACATGATAGAAAGGAAAAGGCAAATTAAATCAAGCATCAAATCTAGAAGAAAAGGAACTAGGACGTTAGATGCAAAACAAAGCTTGGAAAACACTCCAGCTGTAATAGAAACGAAGTAAAGGATAAGACACGCTGGCAGAATTGAGACTGGTAATACTCTAACAGAGAAGGAGAACAACCACAGGAACACAAAGACAGCGAGGAGGAAGTAAAAGGATAAAAAAAGCAGTCATACTTGAGTCAAGATGTTTTGATTCAGAGATATCAGGAGAAAGGGAAAAAGTGAGTTTTGGTTTTTTTTCTGCTTAACCTATCATCTCAAAAAAGACTAGAAGTAGAGAGTCATAGATACATTGTGGATTAGAATTAGAGATTGTAAAAGAAAGAGATGTCAGGACCTCAAGCCAACTTGTTTAGTGTGTGTATTGATACAAATGGTCAGCCATGATAATTCACTTCACAGCACATTATTTTTACATATTAAGGTTTTTTTAAACATATATTTAGTAAGCTTTTATTTATAAGATTTTTGTTTTTACTATAGATTTTAAAGAATATGACTATTGCACAAAGTGAGTTTCAGCTATAAATATGAACAGCAGCTGGGTCAAGGTATTAAAGAGAGAAAAAGAAGCAACTAAGAAATAGGAGGCACCGAAAGGTTTAGACAATGATGAGTAGAAAGAAAGTGATACGTAGAGGATGTGACAAACATGGTGAGAGTGGAGGAATACTATGGTGACTGGGAGAATAAAATGCAGGAGTGGAAGAGAGGAAAAGAACCAAGAGCACATGTTAGTGAAAGAGGTCAAAACTGCAGCATCTGGTGATACTTACGCAGAAGGGTAATGTGGCATTTAGGAGATGCATATCCAGAATGAGTTGGATAATATTATGAAGGAGGAGCAGAGAAAAGGGGCGAACACAGAATTGGGATTTGGAATATGAAGAAATAGAGGTGATGATAATAGTGAATACTAACCCTCATATTTATAGCATACATATTATGAGTTGGGAACAATAATAAACACTTCATGATTATCTGAAATGGCAAGTGTCAAAGCTCTATTCTAGAGCTTTCCTAATCTGAGCATTGAGTGAGGGTGTGAAAATGGTGCTGGGTATTTGCAAGGAGGTTCCAAATCTATAATTACATGTGCATTTTCTTAGTTGATAATAATAAAAATACAATTACTATCATATTGGGTAGGGTCAAAATTTTGACATCAAAATATGGTCCTCATACTCAAAACTGTTTAGGACCACTGAATGCACAATTCATCCATTTGTCATGTTAAGAAAATTTAGCCCAGAATGGCCAAATTCTTGTTTCTTGCCTGCATTCTTATACTCAATACTTTCTAAATTGATTAAAAAATGATTTACCTATAATTTCAAATTTCCACATGCTCTTTGCTGTTGCAGTATACCCAATCATTAAGTAAACATTTCTGAGCATCTTCATTAGGGAGAGTGTTCTCCTTAAGAGAGGAAATACAAATATGAAGAGATATGATCCCTCCCTTCAAGGAATTTACAGTTTTATTAAGGCTGGAGATTAATGGATAAATGATTCTGTATCTAGGCAGAATATTGTAAGTGTCACAAGCAAGCATTAAAGTTCTTACAGGGTTTTAGTATTCAGTTGGAGATGGGAAAAGAAAGGAAGTCTTCATGGAAGAATTAGGATTTGAAATTAATCTTGAAAAATATGTTTAAGGTAAATATTAAGTAACAAATAATATGACATAGAGAAAGAGGAAAATTTACCATATAGTTGACGAAGGGAGGTGAACAACATTTAGCCCATCACAATTGAAGGGAGTAAGTGGAATTAAGGCTGTAAAAAGGTGATGGGAACAAAATAGGCAATGCTTAACTTGACTCAGGCAGTAAAGAGTCATTGTGGGGTTATAAATGGTAGAGTGACATGAACAATGTTATACTTTAAGAAGTTTAATTTGACAACTGAGAAAATGGTACATGGTAATGGAAAAATACTAGAGTCAGGCCAATTAATTGGCTGTTGGAATAGACTACATAATGTGGATCATGAATGAGGAGTTAAAAAGTGGAGATTCAGATATTGTAACATTAAAACTAACAGAGGAGAGCTTGGGATATAATAAAATATGAGAATTGAGAGGGAGAAAGTTCTCAAATTTAGCTCCAGACTTGGAGGATGGGATTATGGTGATATAATTCTCCAAGTAAAGAAAACACTGAGTTTGGTTTAGGTCGTGTTGAACTTGGCTTGATTATTAAAATGTTATTTTCCAGTATTTAGGTATTTACAGGAAAAATACCTGTATCACAGGAAATGTTAACATAAAACAGATAATTATTGCTGTGATAGCTGAAACATCATTTATAATTACTGTTGCTCAGATATAGAAATTCCATTTGAATTGATAAGCAGAAAGACATTTCTACTAAAATCTTAAAGGTATTATAGGCTGCTACTTATATTTTATTGGCTAAGTAATATGGGAGTACATTTAATTATGCCATAAGAATGCCCGAATTAGTAATCAATTTGTGGAAATGCCTAAATAATGGTCATAAAAATTATCATAAACATAAAAATTAGTAAAAGTAGAAAAGTGCCTCATATTGAAGCATGAAGATTTTGCCTTTTCTTTTCTTTTCTTTTCTTTGCTTTTTTTTTTTTCTGCCACGAGACTAGATTCTTGTCACAAGGTAGAAGCTTCTGGTGCTCTTGGCAGCCGCCGTTCTGTGTTGTCCCCACAAATGCGGAAGGCAGCTAATGTGGAGCCTGCTGTGGCTGCCTGAAACATGCTGTGACCATGCTCCTGTTTAAGGTTTCAGGCTGAGTCACTCCATGGGAAGCATTTCCATTGATATGTGGGAGGGGAGTATAATTTTCTCCTCCACTTTTTATATAAAGTCATCCAAACTGTTGTTATGAGATAGAAAACTCTCACTCCTGCCGTGTAGAGAATTGAGTTTATCACATTATTGGTCTATCGGTGCTTCCTGCTGTGGTTCTATGGCACAGCAAAGGGTTAAGAAACTCCAAGTCTTTTCATGGATAACAATATTTTCTATGTAAAATCTACATGAGATTTCCAAATGATTCATTATCTGCCTACATATTGTCACTTAGGATTAGCTCTTCATTTGCTATATATAAAGTGTGTTATATAGCATGTAAATTATTTTTGAAAAATACTGTGTTATTATGGTGGGAACATTTCCAAACTTTCATAAATTTCATACTGTTTATAGCAGCTGGCATTGTTAAAAGAGTTGCAAAATTATGGTGAATTTGTTCTTTTCAATAAAGACCCATGTGCCTCGTGTCTGAACCTGGTGTGCAATTTCTTCCACTGGAGAGAGAGAAGCATGTGGTGTGGCTTAGTGGAAAGAGCATTCAAACTAATATGTGGTGGTGTTGAATTCCAGCCCTGTCTTCTACTGATTAGGGGCATTGACCTTGGGAATGTTCCATAAACTGCCTGAGCCTCAGCTTTTTCACCTGAAAAAGTAAAATCAAACCTCAAAATGTTGTTGTAGGATTTAATGACACAGTGATCAGCATAATAATAAATAATGGGTTTTTAGTATACAACTGTATACTATAATATACGAGCATTAACTGATTTAATCCTCATAATAAGCCATTTCTGGCAGATTAGCTGGCATTGAGCTGTGGTTCTGTAAGTGATAACAAAGTCAAAACAGTAATAATTCATTTATGTTTCTTATGAAGATTGATTTATTAATAAATAGATTAATAATTATGTTTCCAAAATAGGAAAAGCTACAATCCAAGACTGAGATCCTAGTATCTCTGTCAGCCGCAGTCATCCCCTAAGTGTTTTTTGCATTCAGGACAGTGCAAAGAAACACAGCTGCTGACTATGGCTTTGGCCCCAGTGTGTCTTTCTGGTCTCTCACCCTGGTGTATCTGGCTGGGCCATGTGTAATTCTTGGTGAGGCTCTGCCTGAAGTAGAGGAAGGTTCTAGCATTCTGCCCACACTCATTCCTCCTGCCCCTGGAACCATCCTCTTGTACTAAAAACGTGGGAGAGAAACGAGAGATGAAAAGTAAATCATTAAGCAACTGTAATAAAAATAAGGTTAAATCCTTCTCCGTTGTAAGAGCTTTACTCATCTTTTTGAGGAGCTGTACATTGTAGCATGATGATCTAATTGTGTCTTTGAGACATGTATTGTGCTTGATCCATAATGATGGGATGAAGAAAGGGGAGGGAGAGAACTTGACCTCCTCCCAGGTGTATATTCATTTCATTGTTAGGCAAATTTAGATCAGATGCTAGACCTCTTTTCAGTTTGTCATGCTGAGATTAGCTTTTACTTCTGTCCGGTACCCTGTGTTAGATTGGCTCTATTTTGGGAGGCCAAGCCACTTATTGATAATTACTCTCTTTGTATAAGACAAAAAGGATAAATGGCACAGGGCCATTTAGCATAGTGTCTGAGAACACATAATTTGGTGTCAGATAAAACTGGGTTTGAGGTCTAGTGCTCTGATGTACACTTCAGCTTCCTCAGGGGCTTGCCTTGATGAGCAAATATGAAAATATATGTAAAGGGCTCAGGATTCAATATGTTATTATCATGATTAAGATCATGGTAGTGGTAGTTGATGTAGTTGAATATCAAATGTGACTTTTGTTATATTACTTATCTGAAATGTCTTGACTTACCTGAAATGTCTTGACTTTGCCCTGACACTTGGTCTAAAATTTGAATCTGCAACTCTATTTTAGATAATGTGTGTCTCTCATTTCTGACCCTGTTTCTTCTGATTTGCATTGATTAACTCAGCAGTTCCTGGCTGTGACCCAGATTGTATTTCTGGAATGGATGTTGGCTGCATAATCTCTGTTGCCTCATCTCTATCTCTGGTTCCTATTTGTTGTAATGCTTCAGACTGAATTTCCTGTTGGTGGCTTCTCTATGTCCCTATGTTTTAAATCTTTCAATACCTAAATCTCTCAATTGCAAATGAAAGTAATAACTATGAATGCCTATATTCCCATTATTTTAGTACCTTAAAGACAAGTAACTTTCAATGAATTTTAAACATCTATTTCTTTAAGCTTTTCAGACTTGCCAAAAAACCCCCAGTTTTATTTAGATTTATGGTTAAACAAACTTTAATATTGAAGTTATGACTTCTGTGAAGTATTGGTCAAGGTGGGCCAACTTATGCTATGATTAAAAAACTCAGTCTCAGTGGCTTAACAAAAACAGAAGTTCATTTCTTGCTCATATTACATTTTTGATCTGAGTCAGCAAGTGGTTTAATTTCACAATGTCCTTAATCAACTCCCAGTCAGATGTAGCAGCCATCAATGTTAAAAATTGGCAGTTGCTGTGGCACAGAAAGAGAGAGAGACAGAGAGACAGAGAGAGAGAGCTTGTCAATTAGGGCCTGGCTCTTAGACCTTCTCCCTGGTAGGGATATTCTGACATGTCTTTGGCCTAAGCACATCACATGGCCATATCTCACTTTAAGAGAAGAGCATTTTTCCCATCTTCCCAGTGCTGGGGGAGAACTGAAATATTTGATGAAAACTGCTAATTGTTCAGTATCACAGGAGTAAAATATAACCTACCATTTACTTTCAGACATTAGGCAAGTCATCACAATCTTTTTAAATTTTTATTTCTTCACCTATAAATTATAGATAATAATCCCTACCTGTATAATAATAACTCCCATTTTTATTAGTAATATTATTGTAGAACATTATAACAAAAATTATTGATGAGGTTTATAAATATTAATTATATTCTTTATCTTTAACTCAGTTATAGTTTAATGGTTGTTATTTACTGGAAGATTCTTTAGTTGCCACCTTCTATATTATTGTAGGAAGTGTCACAAAACAAAAAAGAGAAATAATGAGTAGACAGGCTAGAGGAATTTAATTTTACTTATTTGTCATTTATTCAGCAAATAATATTTAGTGCCTTTCACTCTTAGGCATTATGCTTGACTCTGGGTAATACAGAAATGAATACTGTAGTACTTTAAATTAAGAAGCTTTCAGCCTGTTTAGAGAGACAAATATGGTAGGAAATGATTATAAAGCAATGAATGAGATGTATTCTTTGAATGTTATTAATATATCTGCAAGATTCTTAAAGAGCTTTTAACTCTGCTTCATGGAGGTAGAAGTTGAGAGGGAAATGGGATTTTAATGCGAATTGAAAGTATTGATTGGAAGTGAGAGAAGCAGAGAAAATATACATTAGGGAAGAACTTGAAGCGTGTGCTGATATATGTACATTTTACTGTATCAACATGCATGTGTGTACATGGGCATGAGTATAAGCACCGAAGATAAGACTGAAGAATACAGCAACAGTCAAAAAAGAGAGTCCATGAGTGCCATTAACAAAAGATTGTCTATCAACATTGGGAGACATTGAAGATATTAATTTCAGAGATAGTGAAATTATTACTTTAATCAGAAAGGAATAAATGTATAAGATCTTTGATGAAAGGAAGACTAAAAACAATCAGGAGGATATTTTACTAGGACAGCTTGTTGAATATTCAGGGTTACATGACGGTTAAGGCATTGTTAACAGAGAGGTAAACACATATTAGAGAGGGTATCTGTAGGCGGAATGAGCCAAATGCAATCCTCACTTGCTTATACGGACTAAGAAAGAAGGATGGGGTATTTCAGCTTAGAGAAATAAGTCAATGTGGCTCACCCAATCCAAGAAAGGAATACAAAAATGAACAGGTTTAGAGAGAAAGTTGAGTGGTTTGATTTTGGACATATTGAAACTTTGGTTATACAGGGTATCTGCTGGGGAAGTAAATTAGGTACTTTGAAATACAGATCCAAAGTTCAAGAAAGAAATCAGAGACAGAGATATAGAACAGGTATACCTTTCATTGTGAGTGGTTATCAAATCATGGGCATAGATGAGATGGCCCAGTGAAAGCAGATTGAGCAAGGAGAGAAGGATAGAGATGGAACACTGAAGAGCTGTATTTATAAGACAGTTGGAAGATGAGATACAGATGAAAACAATTTAGAAATAGTAACAAGAAAGGAATGAGGAGATAAGTGAATGAATAATATTCCATAATCTAAAGAAGACTATTTTTAGAAGATGAGATCAAGTTTACAATTATGACCCAATTCCTTTTTAGAGTCATAATCATTTACATTGTCATTGGTGATTTTAATATGGATTTTTTTAAAAAAAAATAATAGGTGCAATGGGGCAAATGGAAAAGAAGAGAAGAAAGGAGAATATATATAAGCTGCTCTTTATAAAAAGTTAAATGTGAAAAGAAACAGGAAGCATCCTAGCCAAAGTAAACAGGGTAAATAGAGGAATTTTGTTCTTCCACATGGGGGGAAAGACATGTTTATAGGTGGCAAGTGGGGCCAAACTGAAATGGAAGATTTATAATATTAAGGGAATAATTTGTGACAAAAGATTGTAATTCTATGGCCAAGTTTTGATTTTTGTTTTGGTTTTATTCAATTTACTTAAGCCTGTCTCGACTGTTTATTTTCTTAACATTAGTTTTGGCCCTTAGCAAGTTATATAACCTTTCTAAACTTTAATTTTCTCAACTGTGTAATTAAGAAAATAATAAAGACTATCTCACAAGATTGTTATAAGACTCAAAGAAAATAATGTGTGTGAAAATGCTTTGTAAACTGCTAACCACCATATGTAAGTTAATTATCACTTTCATTGTTATCATTAGAATGTACTGAGTTATCTTTCTACTATCTATTCTTTCTGTAGTTTAATATCTCTGCTTTTCTCAAATACATTATTTATTAAATTTTACAATTTGCTTCCATAAGACTATGTAAGAAATGTTCTCCTGCTCATAGCGGCCTAATTTTACTCTTTTGCCTCTTAGAACATAGTTTATCTTCAAATTCTACAGCTTCTTTTAAAGCCTTCCTTAGACATCATTAGGAGCAAGGATTATTTTCTCATACCCCAAAATGTATTTTATAAGGAAGAGTATTTATAAGGGTGAGATTTTACCCTTCTTACAATGTAATATGTTAGCATACTACAGATTCATGGATGCTAGAACAAGACATGAGACTCCTGGGTCAGAGACAAAAGACTTTATTAATCATGTCATAGCAAACAGCATGTGCCTCATGTTTTCTTTGGCTTTCCTACTTCAGTTCCCATAGGTAAAGATGAAAAGGGCTTAGTCACATTTGTGTAATTAGTTAATTGTGTCACAGGAGAGAAACCCTAAGTTTAGGGAAACTGATTCTTTTATAACTGACAATAAACACATCTGCTCTTTGCTCAAGGGGGAGTTATAATCTCTGTCTCCCAAGGTTGTTCAATACAAAAACATCCTTAGAATGAAGTCTAGAACAAAGGCAGTAGGTGCCTTTCCTTGCAAGACCTACAGAAATATGAAAGAAACATTGAGAACTGTCTTTCAATAAATATAAGCTGATAGTAGTCATTAACATCATCATCAGTGTCTAGAAGGTGATGAAACCACATATTTCTCCCTCAGGCTGCCTTTCAGTCTGTGTAAAGCTATCCACAGATTTATGCCCAGAAGTCTCTTGTCTTGGTCTCTGATCTCTTTTCTTTCCCTTTGCCCTACTACTAAGTTCTCAGATATATTCTGTCTGTGCCCTACATTTTCAAAGTAGAAAGAGACTTAACAGCTTTTCTATATTCATCCCAGAAGGATGAAGGGGAAATCTATCTAACTGCTGGTGTTTTAGAACCTATCTATGAAAAATAGGCTTAATTCTTCCAGTTTATTTAAAGAAATGTCTCTTAAAACACAGACATTTATACATGCACACACACACCCCTTTTTTTGCAAGTATCAGTTATTATTAACTTATTTTTCAGTGCTTTATTATAAAATGAACACAGAATGGAAGAATTTGGAAGGGGACAAACAACCCCGTTGCAGTCACAGTCTTCCCTTTTGTAAAAGGGCTTTAAGAATCTGGCAAGTGAATGAATGTCCTGGATGCCACTGCCGTCCCCATCCCCACCCTACCCCCAGCTCCTACTCCCATACCGTAAGTGTCTTTAGAGCAGAGTGTGTTACCATTTGAGCAGCTGTAGTGGCCAAATGATGAATGACTTCCAGAATATTTTTCTTACTGGATTAAGATAATCCACTGTCCCTTGAAACCTACCCCAAAACTGAGGCAAGTGGAAAACCAAAGCTCTCAGACAAAACATCAAAAAAGGAGTAAAATGCTGGTAACTACAGCTTTGACTTAGAAAGGAGTTTGACTTGGTTTATAGTTTTCCTATGGATATTAGAGAATAGTCATGGTATTTTAAACAATTTTCTGCCTAATAAAATTCTTTCTCTAGAAATTGACTCTTAAATTAAATCTCTGCCTTGAGTAGCAGGAATTCAAGGAAGAAGTCTGTAATGAATAGACTACCATAGCATTCATGAAACAGAGGATACATTCTGATTATTGATGGGATATGATTTGGGGATATGATTTGGTATAACTACTAAAATAGTCTATTGCCAATATCAGATTAGTTGGTTCTAAAGGGAAAAAAAAAATCAATGCATACAATTTTTAAAAAACTAGCCAGAATCATTGTAAATAAACCTTCCAAGAAGGGCACATTTTCCTTTCCACTCACCTTCACCTCATAGGTGCCAGAATTATTGGAAAAAGTTCCCACATATTGTGGGCTTCCTCGGTCCAGAAAAACTGCCCAATGATCTCTAGGACCTTTTCTCTTCTTAGGTGTCAAATAATCTCCAATGTCTTTTCTTTCTTTCTTGGTTTTAAAGACATCAGTCATTGCTCTCAGCATCTCTGGGTAGTATTTCTGAAGTAGCAGTAAGTGCTGCCACATACCACTTATGAGACACTACTATATGGTACCCCTCAATTAATAATAATTTCTACCAATTCCAAAGATGCTTTCTGGTGAAGGCATCTTGTAGAACTCTTGCCTCTTCTTCCACTTTTGGCTGTCATAATAATTATGTCAAGTTCTGCGCTAATTTTCCCTTTGTTACCTTATCTTACAAGCCTGATCAAAAAAGCATAGAATTCAGGAGTAAAAATAACTATTAACTTAAGAGTTATTAATACTTAATACAAACCCCCCACCCAAAAAAAAATCCATCTTGGAGAAAGAGACATTCCTAAAATTCTCATTGATAAAGTTCCATGTGTCCTATAATTGCATATTGGTCTACTCACATTCCTCAGAAAATGAGATAGCTTTTCCTCCTACCTTGGAGATTCCCTTTCATCTAATCTTTCGTGTGCTTGGGTATCTAAAAACTTCCAGTGTTAAAAAAAAACACAAAAAACTTATACTTTGTGTGCAGCTCCTTTACACTAAAACTTGTAGGCTGAGACATTTGAAAATTCCCCCACGACTTTTTCTGACTTCCATCTGATTATATTAATACAAGTTGGTACAAGGAGACATAAGGGAAGCATGATAAAATGCCAAAGTATCTCTCCTGTAAGCAGTAAAGAATAATAATAGTTCAATACCTAAAAGAGGTTAGTATTGACACTATTGGCAACATTAGTCTGGTTACAAGTTCCGGGTCCACATGCACCACTACTCTGATTGCCTTATTCTTCTGTAGCAACTTCAGGGGCTCTTCAGTGCACCCGGTCCAGGTGCAGATAACGTTCGACATTCAGACCACTGAGAGTTATGTCCACAGTCATTACAGGAAAATGTGTATACTGATGCCTTGAGATGGACTAAATAATAATAGTCACCAGAGACTCTCTGTCCAGAATTCTTCTTCATCTGTTAGTGCAGACATTTCGGACTACTTATGCTTTTCTCAGGGTATTGCAGGACAGGATTTCCAATAGGACTCAGTTGTCAACAGCCCAGCTAAATCCAATACCATAGCATTTTGTCCATCTCTAGGAAAGAATTCCTTGGAAATATTTACCAGCTTGTTCTGTATATTCCCCCAGACAGTACTAACAGCAGAAGGTGGTGTGTCCTCTTGAGGGGAATCCCATGAGCTTATCCTGCCCATGAAGGGGAGAATTGGAAATCCTCATTCAAGCCTTCTAAGGTGTCCACCAACATGTTAACTTTCAATTAGACATATCATCTGAATTCATTATGATTTTTGCCTCTTAAACCATTTCTATTTTCTTTTTCTTGGTTGCCTATAATCTCTGACTTCTCTTCTTGCTTCTTCGTAAATTAGTCAAAATCACAGGGACGCTCAGATATTTTGAGGAGATTGATGTTGGCTGGCAGAGCTTGACGATGGACCATAGATTGCTCCTACCAGCTCTTAACCGAGTCTCAACTGGCTTTCTTTTCTTAAGCCTTTCTCTTTAGTGTCCTTTGTAAACATTTTCTAGTGTATCACAAAATTGCATGCATTGTATCCTTTCTTGTCTATGTGGTTAAGAAATTATGTATCTATCTTGGCCTTTTATAACCTACTGAGATTTGCTTTCCAGACTGCCAATAGCACAGACTGCAGCAGAACAGAGGTGCGGCATTTTCTCTAAGTTTCTTGAGATTCTCCTCCATAAGCAACTCAAAGCTGGCATTGCAACCTCGCCTCATTTCACTTGTATTTGAGTCCATATTTCTGTTGTATAACCATGGCTTGTTCAAATTTTCCTTCCCTGGAAGTTTCTTAATAGTCTTACAAATATTTTGAGATTTTAGTGCTTAGTGACATGTAGCAGAAGCTGTGCTATTTTTCAATCATTGTGCGTACATAACACAGGGTCTCTGTGTGGATGGCCAAGATATTAAGTAGAGCCCCCAAGCTGCACCATATCCCTCATGGGTCTTTCTTCTCCATGAAGTCTCCAAATTTTTTTATGCACACTGCATAATATATAAGGAATAAATTAATCTATAGAAAGCTCCTTGACTCAATATTTCCTGCCAAAAATCTCTTTGAGGGATCAATCTGATAAACACACATAATACAGCTTGGGTCCTGACTTTGGGGTAGAAACATCATTTTCAATGTATAGGTTACTTCCACAAGTCCTAGGCTAGTGGCAGAGATTTCTCCATGTTGTTAATTCTCTCTCTCTCTCTCTCTCTCTCTCCCTCTCTCTCTCTCTCTCTCTCTCTCTCTGCCATTTGCTCTCTCTCCTTCTCTCTCAATGCTCTAGGCCTTTCTATTATCATTTTAAATGCCACAGTAGAGACTTCTGGAGCTTTCAATGCCATACTTAGATTCATGTGTGGCCATTCCACACACCAAAAATCCTGGGCAATGCCTTCTCCAGTTGTCCCCATGATATTTATTATATTACTGCACACAGTATTTTAAAGGTGGTCCTGGTATGGTCCATATTCCACAAAGAATGTAATACCATGAGTAACTGATCAAAAACACACCTAGAATACAAAGGATGGGGCAAAACACTTGGTCCTTTATTCTATGCTCTTTCTTCTCCTGTTTACCTTCCTATTTCTTTTTGTAGTCATTTGCAGCATCTTGGCACCATGCTGCCTGAATCCCACAAGGTCAAAGCTGGCAAGACCATTATTGTGGTGTCCTGTGCAGTCAGGGTCTGCCATTATTCATGGATTCATCTCATGAGAGCAAAAGATGGCTCATTGGGTCTATTTTAATGTATCAGAGCAGTGCATTTTTAAGGCAAGGCAAATGATTACATGCTGATATTCATTATAAGTCAGAATATATATTGGATGGCAAATATAATATCTAATATTTATAAAGAGCTGATTATGAGTGCATTATAGGTCACATTATTCTAAGTGCCTATGCCTTAACTATATTAACATATTTAATCTCCATAGCAACCTTACAAGGCCAGTAGTTATTGCCATTTTACAGATGAAGAAATTGACATACAGAGAAGTTTGATAACTTGCCCAAGGTCATAGAGATCTTAAATTATAGAGCCATGGTTCAAATCAGTTGGCAGTTTCCAGAGTCCACGTACTTAATCACTCTGTTATACTAGCTCTAGATATATTATCCCTTGGGCATTAATTAGCTTCAAAACAAACCACAAACCAGCAAATCTGCCCAACAGGAAAGAGAATAGGAAGAAAGAAAATGAATAGAAGGACCAGTAAATTCCATTCTGCCATAAGTTCAAATTATCCATAAAAGATACAAATGTTTGATATGACTAAGAAGACAAAAATATAAAGTATGGTATTTCAGGAATCCACTAGGCCAAGAGAGGGATAATTTTGAGTCTTTTCAATACATCCTTTAAGGCAGCTGTGAAATAGTTCTGATGGGCAGGGAGTTTTGAGTCACTTTGAAAGCACTAAGAGGCTCATGAAATAATTAGAGGGTATGGGCAGCAACTTCCATGAGGAGATATATTTCTCCCAGGCAGAATCCATTTCCGAACTCCAGTAGGAAGAAGGCTGATGAGCTCAGTGAAGTTGTTTGAGTAAGCACTTAAAGGCTTGTCTTACTTTCACTGCAAGTTTAACGCTGTTACTGCGTACAAGCCCCAGAGCAATGTAGGCAAAATCAAATAGGCTGCCTCAGGCAGCAGCAGTAAAGAGAAATGCTGAAGGTATAATCCAATAAGTGGGCAAAGAGAACTTTGGAGAGTTAATGCAATTGACAAAAATGACATGAATTAGTCAGAAAGCCGAAAATACCTCTTTGTTTGTGTTCCTGCAATCCTCCTTCTAACAGTATATCCTTTAATAATATAATATAGAGGTAAGGGTTCAGTTATTGTTTTGAGTACAGAATTATTATTATTATTTTTTTGAAACAGGGGCTAGCTCTGTCACCTGAGCTAGAGTGCAGTGGCGTCATCATAGCTCACTGCAACCTGTAACTCCTGGGCTCAAGCATTCTCCCACCTCAGCCTCACTAGTAGCTGGGACTACAGGCACGCACCACCACACCAGACTAATTTTTCTATTTTTCATAGAGATGGGGTCTTGCTCTTGCTCAGGCTGGTCTCAAACTCCTGGGCTCAGGCAATCCTCCCTCCTGTTTCGGCCTCCCAGAGTGCTAGGATTATACACCTGACCCACCACTCCCAGCCTGAGTACAGAGTTAATTTTAAGGAAAGGAAAAATCGCCCTGGTAATTTGTTTAAATCATGAACCTTTAAAAATGTATCTTTGGAAAGTGGCAGTATCGCTAGTAGCCAGGTGAACTGCTTAATCCATCTAAAACACAACATTGCTATAGACAGCTCCCCACTTCAAACCTGTTGTAGGTGCCAGGCATTTCACACTACTCAGAGACACATACAGATTAACAGTCTTTTTAAAAAAAAATTTTTTTTATTTCAGCATATTACGGGGGTACAAATGTTTAGGTTACATATATTGCCCTTGCCCCACCGGGTCAGAGCTTCAAGTGTGTCCATCCCCCAGACAGTACGCACTGCACCCATTACATGTGTATATGCCCATCCCTTCCTCCCCACTCTCCAGAGTAACAGTCTTGATAAACAAATGCTCTATATATCTCTGCTTACTTAATATATGTGACACATATATATGTATATACATATATATATATAATTTTCTTACTTTGGCTTCCATTTATATGCCCATTATATCAGCTGTTCCTGTTGGGATGGATCAATATGGAATAGATTATATTATTATAAGAATCAAAAATTCTAAAATTATATGATTTTATAATTGATAAAAATAGATCCCTAACTGATGTTTTATGTGACTTCATGTAGTATGATCTTGAAAGACAAAGACCAGGTCAATTTACTAATTTTTAAAAGGGCAAATGTAAATAAACGTATTATGTTTTCTAATCTCTGATGCAACTCACCTTGGTTGTGACATAGCAAAAACTCATATACCAAAATTTCTCTAAGTCTAGGCTAATGAAGCCATTTTTGAGGATGTCAATGATCTTTTTCAACTATATTATGTAATGTAGCTTTCTGAATTCTGATCAAGAGTAAATATACTTTGCTAATTTCATTTCACAAATATAACTTAATTTTATCTGTTTCCCACTCTTTCTCAGCCTGTCTTCTCTCTTGTTTCTACTTCTCTCCTATTTTTCTCCCTCTATGTCTTTTCTATATCCTAATACCACAGAAAAAACAAAACAAGTACTCTAATTGGCAAAACAAGATTATTATATTCTCTAACATGAAAACTTAATTTATCAATTAGTGTTTAGGGAGGAAAAAAACAATGAGGAGAAAAAGGTTATGGATCTGAAAAGTCAATGGTCATACAGGTTATGTTAACATAGATCAGCGGGCAAGGGTAATTGAAGAAATTACTTTTTATTTTTAAAAGCCATATATATTCCTTTTAGCTACTCTCCAAATTACGGACAAGCAGGGAAAAAATTTAATACCCTTAGCTTCACTTTCTTCTAAATTGTTTTATAATCATAATGGTATTTTTTTATTGTTATTTTGGTGAAAAAAGATATTAAATTTTTAACTTTGCATTTTCCTTGTTCCCAGTGAAGAGAATAATCATGTCTTTAGTTCAGAGATAAATTTTTAAATCTGACAATATAAAGCATTGATAGTCAATTCTTTCAGTTAATTCTCTCAGTTCTCCCAAATAGTTCTCATAGTTGAAATTGGCAAAAACCCTGAAATGCTCTATGTCTTTGTGATTTTTACTTTGAATAAGATGTTATAATAACTTTTTTCCCCAAACGCTAATTTCTGATGCAGTAAAAGTACAGAGATCAAATTTTAAAATTTATAAAATATTTTGAATATGCTTGCTTTAGAAATAAAAAGTACTGATTAGGAGAACTAGGATTTAAAAAAAATTAATTAAAATTATATGTTATAGCTTATCTTCACATTTCAATATTCTATCCATTAATTTAGTAATTTTATCCCCTTCCTAATTTAATTTGTACTGAAATCTAACTACTTCTTTAATTGCATTTGGAACAATTAATGTACTTAATTTTTTTAATAAACAAAGATGTTTTGAACTATTTATAATTGTAGGAAATGAGATAATTAGACATAAATTTAATTCTTAAATTATAAAATACATTATTTATGATATAAGTATATAAATTGAGTTAAATCATTGAGGAATTCAGGTAAAAATGGATTGAATCATTCAATTATACTTAAGATATTGAGTAGAAAAATACTGTATTTGAAGACATCCTTGATTTCTAAGATGAAAGAAATGTTTCTAGAAATAGATCTTCATAATTAGAACTTCATCTTTGATTTATGGTTTTCTGTTTGTTAGGATAGTTATGGAAGAAACTAACATTTTCATCTGTTATTTGGTAATTTATACTTCCCCTTCCATAAACTCACTAGCTCCCAAATTTATTGATCTCAGGAACTTTCCCCAATCTGTACCCCTCACCTACTTAATCCTTCTTTTCTCTATCATTCTATCAACCTACAAATGTACTTTAGAATTCCCTGTCGTATAAGAGCTTGACCAGACATCTCTCTACTTACTGCTCCACTTATCTGCCTGGTTTCTGCTTTCTGCAATCACCGAAATCATTAAGGCTAAGGTTATAATGGTCAATATTCTTTATTTACATTACCTGAGCTCTTAAAATTATTTGACTTAGTTAACCAAATCATTTCTTATTAACTCATCTTCCTAACACTCATCTCTCTTGCTTCAAGATCCATAATTTCTTCTTTCCTATCCCATCGCTGGACTACCCTTTTTAATCTCCTTTTTAGATTCTTCCTTCTAACCTGACCTCTAAATCCTGGATGGTTCCTAGATTATGTTCCCTTTTAAAACTTAACTTTCATTTCCTGTGTAATCATCTGTTCCAAGGCTTTTAATATCACATATGTGACAATGACTTCCAAATGTATATTTCTAACCCAATCCTCACCTCTCAATTGCAGATCTTAAAAAGCAGCTGTCTAGTTGACATCTTCAATTGGATGGCTCACTGGATTTTCACATTTAACAGTTTAAAAATTGAATTATGGATTCCCTTTGTGCCCCATCAAAATAAAGCAAAAATTAAAACACAACTCCATTTCTTCCTTAGGCTATTGCATTTTGAACTTGTGTTATCATCATATTATAACATTGAAAAGAAGGTTATGACTCATCCTTGATTTCCATCTTGTCTTCACTCCCACATAGAAGCTGTCAACAGGTCAACTCTCTAAAATAATTTCCCTATTTCTCTTAATTTATGATGCTTCCACTGCAAATTCAGTCACTTCTGTTTCCCACAGTATCCTCCTTCTTGGTCTTTCTGCATCTACACCATGTTCCTCTCTAATATATTCTCCACAGAAAAACCAGCAAAATTCTTAAAATATATAAATCCATCTATGCCATTCTCCTGCATAAAACTTTGATGTCCCATTGTATATAAAGAAAGATTCAGATCCCTTGCCATACCCTGTGAGACATATGGACAGTCTTTGGCCCACCTTTGAAACCCATCTGACAACCACAATCTTTTACTTAATATGATCAGCCACACTAGTTGTGTTATATTCTGTTCCCTTTTTCTGAATGTATTTTCCTTTTGATTTTTTTCCCAAGCTGCTTCCTTTTCATCTTTTGTTTTTCAGTAAATGCCAACCCCTCCATGAGGCCTTTCTTGCCACTTAAAGTTCTTTCTCCCTGATATCACCTACCTCTATACTCAGTTTATTCCTTTCATTACAGTTAATATGATTTGTATTTATGTATTATTATTTTAAATATTTGTTTTCATCATCTTTAGTTCCTAAAGGTAGTTTACTTGTTCATAAATATGTATCCAACTTATAAATATAGCATTTAACACAAAATGGGCATTTATAAATGCGGGTCAAGTGAATCAATGACACGTAAGGTCAATAGGGAAAATGGCTGTTGTCTTCGTATATAGAAAGGGGCATGTTAGGGGTTAGAAGATGCTTTGATACAAAAATAAACTTTTCTGATTTTAAGATTTCACTCTTCCTAGTCAAGGGTAGGTCATTGACTTAAATGTGAATAGAGATTTTTATCTCTAAGTAATTAAGTGGCTGTGGGGTAGGGAGATATATGTTTCTGGAACCAGGTATATACTTACTATAAATGCCTGAGTTGTTTCTTAAAAGGCTATTCTGAGATATGAATAACCTATGGAATTTGGGCCAAAAAGTATTCTGTGAACCCACTGAAATTCTTTTAAGTCTAACTTGATTTAACTACAGAGCCACATTGTGCTCTAGACCTCTCAAAGTTCTAGCTCTGAGATAGCGCTCTGTGTTAATTTTAAGTTAATGTAAGAGTTCTTTGCCTTAAACCCAACAGAAGGGTCATGTCAAGGAAAGAGCTCTATCCTTTATAGCATTTCATATACAACACACTCACATTAAACACTTTTAAACTGTCCATGCAATGATCAACTAGAAGTTTGTTTAGAGTATTTGTTGCTTTCTTGTACTTTTCTTGATAAATTTGAACTAATTTCAAGTTTTCAACAAGTTTAGCTAACATAAGACTTTAATTAATTGAAACCATAAATAATAAAACACTATTTCTTGATTATATGTGAAGTTTCAAACAACTTGAAATAAATGCTTTAAAATGTCCAACCCAAGGAAATTTTTGCATAGGCTATAATAACAGGCACCACGGAACATCATTGCCAAAGTTTCTATTGGATCTTAACATTTGGCACCCTATACTATAGACATAGTCAACTCTATGTTAAAATACACCATGGCACAAGAAATTTGAAAAACAATGAAAGAAACATTATTATATCCTAATTTTATGTAATAAAAGATTGCCTACATATTATTATAATAAAGAAGTAGGATTTTCTAAATGGTGTTTTTTTAAAAATATGAGTTTAAATTTGGTTCAGAAGATTTTTTATTGAACCAGAATCCATATTGTTTATATTAAAGTTGAACAGGGATGACTTAAAATCTTAGAGGATGATTAGATGATTGATGATTAAATATTATGAGGCAACTCCTATATTGCTGGCATCAGGTAATGTATTAAAAGAGAGAAAAAATATAATTTCCATCTATCTTCTCTCTACCTTATCTTTTTTCATAAATCTCTCCAAAAGATCTCAAAATATTATATGGGGTGTATATGGGAAGGTGTCATACAAACCTCTCTGAATATTTATACCTATTTTAATCTTGGTCATTTTGGAATTTATTTCATTTATTGTTTATACCATTCATTTGCCCCTTCATTTAGTTTTACAACTTAACCTGGTGTATTTACTTCATATACTTTTTTGTTTTTACTCTGAAAGGTATATGTTATAGAGGTTAAGAACATGGGCTTGGAATTAAACTGCTTAGGTTTTAACTTTGACTTTACAAACTATGTAACTTTGGGCAGGTTACTTGATCTCCATGCCTCAGTTTCTTTATCTTTAAAATGTGGATAATTATAATATATATATATGTCGTTGGAAAATAGTACTAGCCATTGTTATTATTACTGATTGTTATTGGTTTAGGAAACAATTCATCCAAATGCAATACATATAACTTAAATGCAGAACCCTGTATGTCTCATTTATCCTTCAGTGTTTTACATGCTGGGTACTCTATATGTATTAGATAAATAGAAGATATTATAAAAAAGAAATAGAGTATGGAAAAAGAATGAATCCTTGGCATCTGGAAATGATGGAGCATAGACTGAGGGAAACCATGAGGCAATGGAAGCTGGACAGAGGAGTAGCATAAAGCAGAGAACAAATACCCTATAGATTAGATCCACTTAGTTCTCTTAGTGAATAATTAAATATTTACTATCTTATCTTCATTGTTAAATTGCAGAGCTCTGCCTATTTTTACAGTAAGCATTTACATCTGACTTCAAGTCTCTGCACTTCCATACAATACCATTCTCTATCCTTTTTTCGTCTCTTCCTCAAATATTACCATCCCTAATATATAGATTTTTGAGCATACAGTAGTCCGAATGTGTTTCAACTGCAATTAATGTGTCATTGACTTTATCATCATCCCCTTCTCCTCACTTGCAAGATGGAAACTTCCATTCCACCAGTAAAAGCTGTATAGAATCCCTATTGGTAAAATAACCTGACTAGAAGTGATTGCATTCTTTAGTTCTGCTCTTTCTTTTCCAAACAGGCATTGCCTCTGTTTCTGTTTTTCTTATGTTACAGCTAGTCCATAGTTCCTTTCTTCATAGCTTCTGCTCAGAGCTTTAGTGGACCCTGTGATAGAGGGCAGGAGGCGGAAGGGAAAGGAGTTCCTGCAGGAGGCTAATGGGCTGTTTCTCCTTGCTACTGGGGAACATAGCAGCCACCCCGCCTGGCTGTTTATCGCTCTCCTTTTATGTGTGCAGGTTGGCGTTCTCATCAGAGCCTGCTAGTTGAAGATTCTAGAACTGCATGTGTTAGAGGAGGCAGAGTTAAGTATTTGATTCAATAAAGAATAGAAATTGGACCTCCTCTGATTTAGCCATTTTATTTATATTTTCTGGAAATCACCTTTAAAGTATTTTCAATAGTCACTTGTAGGAGGATTATACAATGGCCCGATTTCCCTTGATATTTTTGAAACAAATGTGCTTAGTTGTTAAGGGCCCCCTTCAGTGAGTGTAGAGAGGTTTCAGGCTTTTAAGAATTCATGTTCTAATCTTCTGGAACATTGGCATTATCACAGTTTCCTAGCAGTCATGATTTGTGTACTCAAGAGAAAATCTGGAGTTTTTCCCAGTTGGTATATGGGTTGCTTTCTCTTATATTAGTGCGTAGTAGAGAAAGTCAGAATTAGACTTGCCAGATATATAAGACGCCTACTGATTTTTTTTTTTTGTTACCAGAATTGATTTTTGCTGTCAGCCTCATGCCATAATTTGTATGCTTCTATATGCACATGTACATTTGTGTTATTACGCTTTAAAAGGAAGTGATTAAAAATAGATTTCACTTTGTACTATATCATTATTGTCAATATCTGTGGCAAGGATTTGGGAATAGACACTAAGTAGACAATCGGGTTTGACAATATAAGCTAAACATTGTGTCATTTGTGCTTATTTTAGATGAAAACATGCATTTCCATGGCAAGAAAGAAAAATGTATGTTAATTAAAATATTAATACCTAACTCTGATTCAAATTCTATAAATGGGTAAATTACTGTAGAAGCATAGATATATTAAATGCCTCAAAAAGAGAAAAAATGTTAAAACCTTACAAATCAAAACCCAATATTTGCTCATTTTTGTAAATTACTTTTTCACCTCTTCTTGATTTTATCATAGTTAATACCCTAGAAGCTTTTTATGTTTTAATTTATATTTGGTTGTTTGTTAGAATTTTTTAATATAATAATGTCCAGCTAGATTTCATCCTCTTTTTTTTTTTCCAAACTAAAGCCACATTTTGAGGCTGGACTTTTTATAAGTCAGTTCTTATTCTGGTGTAACTAGATATGAATTATGATTGGCAAAGCTTACAATGTTTATCAGACTATGAGATGCACTCTTAGTGGTGCAAATAATTTGAAATATCTCAAATGACATTTAGGCAGATATATGACTGTGGTAGGCACGACCATAAAGCAGTTTCCTCGGAAGTGAAGGTCAAGATCCCTGAGGAAGATTACAATCAAATCAAAGTAACTGGAGATGGACTTCAGGAAACTCTTAGTCCTTAGTTATTTCTAGAAATCTCAAAAACTGGAAATAGGTCTGAAATTTATAGGGTATTTGAAAGGAGAAAAATAAAAAGATAAAATATTGATGTATATTATAAAAAGGAACATCTTTCCCACAGAAAACCATGTTAATAGTCTGTGAGCTTTTATGTGTTAAGTGTGTCCCATTAGTAGCAGAGAACACAAAGTCAAACATCAGCAGTTTATCCCTGAATGACATTTGCATGAATATGTTGGGTACTTAGAGGGAGTCATTGTTATTATCAGTATATACATTGGTTCATAGGTGGTTTTTTTTTTTGCTGTTACAAAGTATTGACAGAATGTAGATGTCATCCTACTATAATAATATGCATCCATATGTAAAATATTGTGCTAAATTGTTTGCTCACATTATCCCATTTAATCTTTAAATTAAACTTAAGAGATTGTATTGTTTTTACTATTTTTCTGACCAGGAAAATTAGAAAAGTGGCACAGCTAAAATAAGCAATCAGAAATGGAAGTCAGGTCTGTCTGATTCCCTAGTCCATGCTCTTTATGCACTTGCTATTCTGATGCACAACCACAAATCCTTCTGCCCAATAACCACAAGAGACTAAAAACAATGATTAGTGATTATTTCAATAACTTCCAAGCATCAACAGGGATAAGTGTTGAGAAAAACAAACAGCAAATTGGCAATCTGGGTGGAGGATGAAAAGGAGCATGAAGATGATTTCTAGTAAGCACACAAAGGGATTTTGCGGCTACTTTCTACAGATATACAATATAACCATACCTAATATCAGAACAGGCTTCAGTAGAAGACTTTTACATTTAAAATCTGCATCCTCTTCCTTCAGTTTCACTTGAGGTTATATTTTAGCCGTCTCCTGGTGCCTAACAAGTCTAGTCCAGGGAATGGTCTCTCCCACTATGTTCCCAGCAATGTGTTCTTTTTATAACTGTACAGTCTGTGACCTCCTCATGACCTCTTTTTGCACTGCTGTTGACATAAGGAAATAGCTAAGGGAAGGAGGGAGTGTTGACTTTGTCTGGTCGGTAGCCCAACATTAAAGCCAGGGTACTGGATCTCCCAGAGAACCACTGATAGAGATTAGGATGACTGGAAGAAGAGAACGAAGCATATATCTCTCTGTTAAGATCTTGGGTTAGGCAGTGGACTTGGAAATGTGCCATGCACCTATCTAAGCAAGAGAAAAAATAATCCTGTGAAATGAGTGGCTGGAAAAAGAGAGGGCAGAATTGAGGCAACCTATACCTTGACTTTTGGCATGGCGGGGATGTGTGAGTTCCCTGGAGGTTAAGTGAATTTGCTGAAAGTGACCAGACTTGAGCTATTTTGTCAGTGCCATGGAGCAAGGACTGCACTTGCTTAGGCCCTGAATGAGGATTGCATACCTACACATGACACTGCTGGAGCCCCATGCCTGCCTTACTGTGAATAATGACAACCAGCCATCCTACTAGCCAGAGAGACAGCCATAATCAAGATGAAAACAAGGAAACTAATAAACATACAAAACAAGGCAGAAAAGGAAACACACCCTTTCTTCATCCCTCCATTTTCTGTCTATATGCCTCTGTATTCATTTGTCATTCATAATGCTTCATTTGTAATGATGTAGAAAAATAGAAAAAGAATTAAATATTAGAGAAAAGATTAAATATGGAGGTTAGAGAAACTATAAAATCCAGTAATTGAAATGCTGGAATAAAAAAGCAAAAAGAATAGATCATAAATATTAAATTAGTTATATATTAGAATAAAACTCTGAACTGAAGAAGAGCATAAGTCTGCTGACCAAAAGGGTTAATTGAATAAAATTACCTCAAATATTCTCATAACATTTTTAAATGTGAAGGATAAAGAAAACATTTATAAGTACTTGAGCAGGTGATCTAACATAAGAATATTTGGTCAGATCTCACAATTTAACTCTTTAGAACCAATTGTCAGAAGACAATAAAATTTTGCTCATTGAATGTTGAGTGGGAAATGACTCCAAAATTCTAAACTCAAGCACATTTCCATTCATAATTAGAGACCAATATCCAAATATTTATATAAGATCTTGTGATTTTGAAAATTACTCATTTTTAATTAAAAATATTAATTGAAGAAATTCTTATAGTAGAGAATGTTTTCAGCCACAATTAACAGAAATCCTGATTGAAAGTGGCTAAAATACTTATGTCTATGTTTGTTTTTTTTTCATACAACAGGAAGAAACAGGTAATGCAGGCTTCAGGTTGATAAAAATAGCTCAATATTATCAAGAATTCAGGTTTTACCATCACTTTAACTTGCTATTCTTGGTACTGGTTTGACCTCAACCTGGTAATAAGATAGGTGTGATAGTCATAGCCAATGTTCAGCAGATAAAAAAAGACAACTTTTCTTGTGACTATGTCTTAGAAGAGAAAATACTTTCTCCAGCAGCTTCCTGGAAGATACTCCCTTATGTCTCATTGAACAGAATTGGGCCCCACAGCTATCCCTGAACCAACCTCTAATTGGCTTGGATTCTGTATGTGAGGTGGAATTTAGATTGGAGAATCAACTGCAATGTTCATCATGATTCTCCAAGGGCTAAGAGATAAACCAAAATATAGAATGGAGGAAAATTCATGGCATACAAAGATTAGAAGCAATCACTAAAATCAAATATAAATAGAGTGATTTCAAAATAATTGTTTAAAATGTGATAGAATAGAAATTTTCAAAACTGTTCATCGTAAGCAAATACATAGTATAAAAATGCAAGGAAACATTGCAGTTCTTAGTTCTTAGATCATGACAACAAAATTTTGTAAATAATGTAACATGAATCATGAGATAACTACTGAAGATGATTTAATGAAGGATTTTAAAAAATCACTAGAGTGAAAGATACACTCAAAGAAAACATTACGTATCACAAAAGATACAAAACCAGAAAGTTTAAAAACATAAACCAAGATGACAGGAGTAAGTTATAACAATAAATATAAGTAGATTTAATTTCTCTATTAAATGGCACACAGCCTCATTTTGAGTTAAAAATAAGGTCCAACAATGTATAGTCTATAAGAGACAAAGGTATTACAAAGTGGAGAAAAACGTTAAATGAGAAAGAAAAAAGATAAATGCTCTGTTAAAAGAGAGTATCTGGTGGCTGCTAAAGGGCTCCACAGTCATCAATTCTGGTGACATTCCTGGCACGCCCAGCTGAAGGGTTTGGCTGTAGCATGCTTTGATTCCGTGTTATCTGTCCCACTGCTACTCATTTATGTGGTTTCTTGACATTCCCCAGAGCAATCCTGGTTGGGGAAAGTTGGAGAAATATGCCTGATGGGTATACAAAATATGAGAGCAATTTACTTACTGCAATTGGAGCAAAAATTAAATGTTGCATCATTTACAACTGTTTATTTATCTCTTCCTTTCCTCCTAAGACTTGCTAATGGAAATAGCTAGAAGTATGGGGCACTGAATATGTTAGAAATTCAAGCAACAGAAGTCCTTGGAATAGTTTTGGTTATTAATAAAATTATTGTATGCTTCTCACAAGTTTTGAGCATCCTAAATATAGCACTGGAAAAGTTAGAGAACAGTCTACTTTTTCTCAGGATTTCATGAGCTTTGTTTTCCTATTTTTAGATCATATTTGGTACATCACTGTGTTTATTTTTCTCCTTGGTTTGGATCATGTGTCCTCAAAGCCATATTTACTAAAGGGGAAGAAATCACCATGGAATGTGAGATAAAAAGACTGGGGATAAAAAGAAATTGGAGATAGGGGAAGCACTTACTGATGCTGCAAAATTGCTAAGGTGCAGTTTCACAGGGCTAAATTTAACCTAACAAGGCACACATGGCATTTTAGTTGTTGAAATCATATTGCTTTAAAAATGAGTTTTTAATACCAAGAATAGTTCACATGTGGGAGCTGAGAAAAGAATTAATAGAGTGAAGAGGGTTGAAAGATTGAAGGCTGGGGTATTTGACAAGATAAATTTCAATAGAAAATGTGAAATTGGGATAATTTATCTGGGACCCTGGGAGGTGTAGCTTAGAAGATTTTATAGACATTTTTAATTTTCAGAATTTAGTATGCTAATATTTCTACATGTAAAATGATTTAATATTAGAGAAAAATGACTTAAGAAAAATGTAATGGAAACAGAACTAAGGAAATAAGAGACAGAAAAAATTAAAATGTCCATGGGAGTAAATTTATTTATTCTATTAGGAAGAAAGACCAGCATAAAAAATGTTTTGTTTTTTTCTAAAATGAAAGAAAAATTGACCACTATTTTAATGAGAGAAAAGCATGAATGATAACTTGTTCCCACACAAAAGACAGGTAGTAAAAGTGAAACTCCATAATTCAAAGAGATATTTGTACACTCAAGTTTATAACAGCAATATGTACAATAACCAAAATGCCCAAAAGCCACCCAAGTGTCCATGGAAAGATGACTGGATAAACAAAATGTGGTTTATACATACAAGGAAATATTAGCCTTAAAAAGGAAGAAAATTCTGACACATGCTATAACATGACTGAATCTTGGAGATGTTATCCTAAATGAAATAAGCCAGCCTTCAAAAAGACAAAAATTAGATGATCCCACTTATATGAGATACCCAGAGTAGTCAAATTCCAGAAACAGAAAATAAAATGGTGGTTGCCAGGGCTGAGGAGGAGCGGGAGAGGGGGAGTTAATGTTTGATGGGTAAAGAATTTCAGTTGGGAAAGGATGAAAAATTTCTGGAGATGGATGGTGGTGATGATTGTACAACAATGTGAATATACTTAATGCCACACAACTTACACTTAAAAATGATTAAAATAATAAAATTTATGTTATGTATAAATGGCTATATTTATGTTATATATATGTATTTACCTCAAAAAAAGGTGACAGCTGGATTTTATTTATTTTTATAAACCAGTAACATTTATTATCATTATCAAGTATCTTTACTGTACATAATTGTATTGCTATACTTTTATACAGTACAGTAGATTTGTTTACACGAGCATCACCACAAACACATGAGTAATGTGTTGTACTATGACATTACTACAGGTATGTCATCACTAGGTGATAGAAATTTTTCAGCTTCAGTATAATCTTATGGGACCATCATTGTATAAATAGTCCACAATTGACCAAAATGTTGTTATGAATCACATGACCCTTTCTCTCACTCTGTGTGTGTGTGAGTGTGTATTCCTATCTGTACCCATTTGTATGTGTGTTAAATAGTATTGGTTTTTAAATTTAATTCTTTTAATTGTTACTGAGGTGTACAGAAATACAGCTTACTTTTGCATATTAACCATCTATAAAGCAGCCTTGCAGAATTTCATTATTAATACTTTGTAGGTGATTTTAGATTTTTTTTAAAAACTGTAGTGGCTTCATGAAAATGATCAATTCAGGGAACTATGATTTTTATAGGGCGTTTGAATCAATTACATAAGCAATTTGAATATTACCTTCACCCAAAGTTGATATGATTTATTCACTTTCCATTTCCACTATTATGTATGGAATAAATGGGAAAGCGTATTTAAAGGATTTCATATTTTAAATAGTAAGAATTTTATAAGCAGCATAGATTTTGGTCTAGAAAAGGTAATGTTTAAAAGTCTGTAGTTTGTTTTATTTCATAATTCTTATTAAATAGTTAAAAACTGAGAACAACTTAACTATTATTAAAATTTCCCTTCCTATTTGGGCTTTAAGCAACACAGGCTTACAAGGATTGTACTAATAAAGATTGAGAAATCTGACATATTCCAACAAGATCTGTTCCGAGTTTCCAGAGCGATACCTTTGAGTTATACCATAATAATCAAAGAGCATTTTAAAAACCTTCAGGCTCATTGTACTCTATTTGGCACTAGTTTAAAGCATGTGAATGCGTATCATCCTAAAACTATATTGTCTACTATGGTAGCCACTATTCACATGTGGCTATTGAGCATGTGAAATGTGGCTACACCAAATTGAAATGTGTCATAAATATAAAATGAACACCACATTTCAAAGACTTAGAAAGAAAAAAGTAATCACTAATATTTTTAAATATATGAATGATATATAGAAATATTAATATTTTGGATATGTTGAATTAAAGTAAATTATTCAAATTAGTATTATTTATTTTTACTTTTTTAATGTGGCTACTCTAAAGTTTTAACTTACTTTTGTAGCACACATTTTTGGCTTGCATTATGTTTAAGTGACAGTGAGCTATCAGCTCAGGCTGAGATCCATTACTCTGGATAAAGAGTATTTGCCACGAATAACTAGATTTCACTAGATTGGTAGAAACCAGACCATAGGTCACTTGTTCCCAAATCACTGCATCTTGAGAGTGGCAACACGGGTACTTGTGCCATTCATTGCTGAGTCTAGACTTTGAGGATCTCAATTTCTAAGTATAAAATGTCATTTATGTTTGCAATAGGCATAAATTCTTTCAATTCTCCACTAAAAACTCAGATAAATTAAAGAATGAAATGACTTGGAACCTTATCTATGCATTCTTTACTCATGAAAACTTATTAGTGGACCCCAGATTTGTTACTTATCCTTTGGAGAAACCCTACATTTCTACATGAATGCTAGTTAAAATAAGACCTCTACATTCTTGGGGATAATGACACCTCCCCATATAATTGACACACTCTTAGGTCCTAGCTGCACTTGGACTTGAAGTCTTAAACTTGATGTTTCATTTACTCCCTTTGATATGACTTTGAAAACATGGCCTCTATTAGTATTTGACCTGAAATGTCAGAAATTGAGAACTGCTAGGACTATAGCAAAGGAAACTTAGTGCTGACGAGTGAGTAGTTAAAATGAATGTAAATTAAATCATGATTAAAATCATATGTGTGAAAAATACTATTTAAATATTTCATATAAATAATGCAGTCAGAATCCTTAAATTTCCAGATGGACTTTCTTATGAGATATTCTGATTACATGCTTGTTTTTTAAACTAGTTTTGTAATACTTTTCCATAGTGTTTCTAAAGTGAATACTAGGAGAAAATTCAGCATACATTAAAGTTATCACTTTCTCATGTTTTGTGTGTAAAGTTCTCTATAACTTCTGTATAAAATAAATGTTTTTATTTCTGCATCATTTGCAAACGTCAAGCAGCTTCAAGTATAAATGGATGGTGGCTGATAAGGCAGAGACATTCTAGAATTACTAGGAATTTAGAGCTGTACCTTAGTTGTCATCTATTTTGTCCTTTCAGTTTTCAGTTGAGGACTTTGAGGGCTAGGTCTGTTTATTAGTGGCTGGTCTAGGGTAAGGACCTGGAGTACTTGTATCCTAGTATGGTTAATTCCACTGTTTCATGAAGAGCCTCTTGGCATTTGCTGGCAAAATGAAACCTATGAATTAAAAGCAAACATTCTATTTTCATCAGTTTTCCCCTGGGTTACTGTAATAGCTTACGTTCATGTTTTATACCCTTTTTGCAATCTCTTCTGCTACATTCATTTTTTCTTCAGTTATGATTTTCATCATGACTTTATCCTGTGTAAAACTCCTTTGCTGACTGCGGTTTCAAGCTTGATGTCCTTATTCTATCCTTGATCCTCTTTACAGTGAAATCTCTTTTTTTTCAATTTAATTTTGTTTTATTACATTTTATTCGGATTCCACATAGATTTAGTGGAAGGTGATGGATGTTTAAGAAGTATTAATGCACAATTCTTGAATAGTTTTAGATTTTTTTCTATAACCACCTCGACTTGCTATTCAATTTGCCCTCTTCATATTGGTAATTGTGTATTACTTTTGTATAGGACTTTCTTCCTTAAGAACTTATTTGCTTTGTAATACTATTTTCTATGTAGCAAATATTAACATTTTTGGCACTAGTATCTTGGGGAACATTCAGGAAATGCTAATCTAATCTATTTGTTTGTATTAATACAAACATCACTCACAGAAGTCTTGTTAGTCTAGAGTACAGAGAATGAAGAATCATTTGCAATGCATGAGGCTATTTTGAAAAGGGACTTCTAAAGAACATTCTTATAGCTGGGGATATTACAATATGGGTTGAGGCCCTGCACAGTGACTCAGGCCTGCAATCCCAGCACTTTGAAAGGTCAAGACAGGAGGATTACTTGAGGCCAGAAGTTTGAGACAAACTTTGGCAACTTAGCGAGACCCTGTGTCTACAAAAAAAATAAAGAAGTAAATAAAAAAGACTATGACTTAGATATTAGATAATGAATTTTTTTAAATTATTTTAGATGCTATATTGACACTGTGGTTTTGTAAGAGACTATCCGTGTTCCTAGTATTGCATATTGAAGACTATATGGATGGGATGTATGATAGCTATTACTTACTTTAAAATAACACCAAATATATATAAATATATAACTACACACCCACAACGAAAGATAGACAGATATGACACAATATTCTAATTGTTAAAACTAGTTTTAGGGCATGTTTTTCATAATATGAAAGTGTCCATAACAGAAACAAAAAAACCCAAAAGGACTATTATTCTAAGGAGATGGTCTGAAGCAGTTATACTCAAACTTTTCCTATCAAAACATATCTTTCTATCTCATTTATATCATTTCATATACACAATGCTGCTTTTATCTCATCAATGTGATTTGACACAATAGTTGATGACTATTTTTCCCTGTAATATGCTGAAATAAAAAAATTAGAAAAAAAATGTTCTCTAAAAAATAAGATAGACATATCCATGTACCAAAAATGAGAAAAACAACAAATAATATATGTAACTAAATACCTGGGCATGCTGGACTTTGCTTTGTCTCAAACAAAAGAGGCTAAGACTTCAGTTCTTGTTTATCCATGGAAACTGAAAGAACCCCACAAAAGGTAAGATAGCAGAAGCAGGTTTAAAGGTAGGAATCAGGTGCTGTGGTGAATTTAGCCAGTTAGTGAAAATAAATGTAAAAATTATGAGCTTGCTGCCAGGAGCAGTATATATGGAGAAACACAAAGAAGCAGCTAGAAACTTACAATGATTCCACCCACTAGTTTATTATCATTTTTACTGTTAGGTAGTATTCCCCAAGGCAGCAGCCTATAGTATGTCAATGGTATACTATTAATACATAATTCTCAGTTCTATCACTCACTTTGTAGTCTAAATGAGTGGGTCCATTGGAGTTGTAGTGATAGCTCTATGCTGCAGTCCTGGAAATAACAATTTAAGAGCATAAACCTTGTTTGTAGGCAGTGGGCTTTAGGACTATATGGAGGCAACTATCAAACTTCTGTAAAGGAAGAGGTAAGAATGATACAAAGAGAAGAATATCTTCCACTTAAAATGTGCCTAAAAAAATTAAAGCAAGAGAACCAATAAAGCCAATTAAATGTAAAATAGATGATAAAAATCAGCTCTAAGAGAAGAATTAATAATAATTTTATAATGATTAAAATTTTCAAACAAATAAATAGAATTGATAAATAAAAAACAGTGATAAGACAGAATGAATTAAAATAAACAGCAGTGACACAATAATAGGTGTACTGGAAAAGAGACAAAGAAATCTCTGGTAAAGAAAATATATTCATTGAGATGCTAAATAATTTCAGGAGATGGAAAAATACCTATATTGGAAACAATCAAAGAGATTAGTGAATTAGAAGAGAGTAGAGGATTATTCTCCAAAAGTAGCACAGATGAAGTTAAAATAATAAAGGAACAGTTAAAAGATACCAATAATAGATCGAGAATTTGCAACATATGACTATTTGCAGTCCTAGAGAAAGAGATTGGAAGTTGAGAGTCAATATTTGAAAAGATAAATTCCAATTATCTAAAATTGAAGGAAGATAAGAATGTTCTTACTCAACATGAACACCTAGGGCTGACCAGGAAAGCTAGGAATGGATGGATGGATGGATGGATGGATGAATAGAAATAGAGATACTTGCACATATACACATAAGTATATATGTTCACAGTTTAGTAGAGAGTTAAAATATAAATATAGAAAATATATATTTAGACTATAATGCTAAAACTGCAAAAAATATAAGATGAGAGAAATCTTAAAACAACTAGAAAGAAAAGAAATGTTACCCGATTTTTTTTGCTGGCAGACATCATCTGCAATAAGGAATATCAGAAAATAATGAAAAAATAATCCAAAATGCTCAAGAAAATTTACTGTAAAAGTAAAATTCTATAAACTGGTAATACCTCATTCAAGATCAGAGGCAAATAAAATATGCAGTCACAAAGTTTAACACAAATATGCCCTGAATAAAAGAATTACTAAAAAAAAAAAACCCCCAAAACCAGAAAAGTGAACTCAGTGTGAACAAATAATACGAAAAACAACTGGGAAATGTAATGAATTATTGAGTGGTATACATAATCATAGTAAGTAATTTTTTATGTTTCGAAAAAAAAGTACTAAAATTCTCGATAGTGACTATAAGGAAAATAAGAGAGATGTTTACTTGT
This sequence comes from Cheirogaleus medius, assembly GCA_008086735.1. NCBI lineage: Eukaryota > Metazoa > Chordata > Mammalia > Primates > Cheirogaleidae > Cheirogaleus > Cheirogaleus medius. The sequence goes on from VBSM01002217.1 coordinate 34,157,274, forward strand.
GACTAAAACATGTTAAGAATTTTTTTGAACAATAATAAATATAAGGATAATCAATTTGAAAAGTGGTATATATAGTTTTCTAAGACTATAGTAAATACTAAGAAAATACAGAAAATGTTATATTCAGAAGCCAGAGAGGAAAATGAAATGAGTAAAGGAAAATCTTAGTAAGCAAAACGCACACACACACAATAAGTGGCAGAAATAAATTAAATTAGAAAGTGATCATAATAAATTCAAACATATTCATTCAACCATGAAAGGACAGTTTCTAACCACTTTGAAAAAAAGAAACCCCCATTTTCTGCTTTAAAATCAACCAAAAGCTGACAAATTGAGAAACGTACAGTAAGATAAACAGATGAAAATAAAATAATAGCAGGAGATATTTAGGAACATTATAATCACTTCTTACACACACCGGACACACACACATCACACACTGTTAACTGGTATAACAATATTAATATTACATAAAGGGATTAAAATCAAAAGCATCAGTAAGGACAAAGAAGGCTTTATCCTTATATTTGAAGATCCAAACCAATGTAATAATAGATGAGGAAAAGGAAGTACTGCCTCTCTTCTTAAAATGTTTATGCAAAAGACACCTTCTCAAAGAGGCCTACATTCACTCCTCTATCTAAATTGAAGCTTACTCCCTGCTCACAAATTCAAATCATCCTTATGTGCTTTATTTTTATAGCACTATCAATTTCCAATATTTTTTTTATTATGCTTATGGCTTATTTTCTTTCTTTATTTTATGAGCAAGATAAGTTTTTGAAAATTTTTATGAAAATTAAAACATTTATATAAATATTAGAAAAATAAGCATTTTCTCTGCATGTGAATAGATACATAAATATGCAGAAAATGTATAAAAAATTGGGATGGTAAAGATGTATTCCAGTTTTAAAATTGTGGTTATTTCCAGGGAGAATGAAAGGAATGTGTATATAGATTTTAGTAGCTCTAAATTTTATATTGATTTTCATAAAGGAATTGAAGAAAAATGCAACATTTTAACATTTGTTAAATCTGTATGATAGGCTTACAGGTGCTCACAGTTTTATTCTCTAAATTTTTCTGTGTATTTGAAATATGCTTAATAGAATAATAATTTCATCCATCAGCATTTGGTAAAACTTTTATTCATCATTGTTTTATAAATTAAATTATAATTGTAACTGAATTATAAGAATGCTCATAAGTGAAGATTTTTTTAAATATTCAGAGTAATTCACAGAAATTAAAAATAATACTTGATAATTTTCAAAATATAGGCTGAGAGAAGCCAAAAAATATACTGACATTATTAAGCTGACTAGATTTTACTGGGTCTCCTAATTTAAATGTTATAGCACCCACTTTAGCCTGCTGATTGCAGTAGATATTTGTAGAAAAATTATTCCTTTTATAAAATTAAGAAGAAAAAATGAGAAAGCCAAAAATGAATTATAACATCATTGTTTCTTTATAAATTAGACTACAGTATTAGTAGTGACAATGATTTCCAATTTTATAAATTGGAAATTAAATAAAGATTTGAAATGATTAAAATCATCTTAATAGTTTTTAATTTATAATAAAAAGACAAACTCTTTATTTAAACAGACTATAAGAAAGTGATAAAATTCCCAGATTTTGATAGCTATTGTAATGTTATATATTACAGTTCTCCAGGAAACCCAAATCAGTAGAATATATGTGTGTGTTTTTCCAGAAAAATAGAACCAATAAACATACACACGCACGTGCGCACGTGCACACACACACACGGAGAGAAAGAAAGTGAGAGAGAGAGAGAGAGAGAGAGAGAGAGAGAGAGGGAGAGAGAGATAGAGAGATTATGAGGATTAGGCTCACAAGATTATGGAGGCTGAAATGTCCCACAATATACCTTTTGCAAGCTGGTGACTCAGGAAAGCTGGAGACCAAGGGCCCCTGAGGTGGAGGAGACCTCTTCCACTGATAATGAAGACTCATCACAATTTAGGAGCCCAGTGTCTTTGCCCTCATCAGGGTCTACCCACATGTCCCCATCCCAGTTTAGAGGATCTCTTTCTTTCTCAGTCAAATGCCTTCATTTTAACTGTAGACAGCTTGTCAAACTGAGAGTTCATTTGCTTTTTAATTCAGCCAGTGTCAGGATGACATTTCACTTTTGGTTTTTAGAAATTTCAGTCCTGCAACTACAGGAGATAAGGGTACCCTTCAGGGGACACATAGATGCTCTTATGTCATTCTATTCATCACAAGCTGGGAGTTCAAATCCTTGAGCTCATGCTTTTCTTTCACCAGTTTGATCAACAACATTAGGAACAACCAACCAATGTCATTTTATTAGTTTTCCAAAAATCTTCAAAAGTATTATATAGAGCTCTATGGACTTATAAGTGGTTGATAAGGAATATCCAATGCAGATATTTTGGATATCTCTATAAACACCATAGGCAATGGATTATCAGTGCTCTTTTCACTCCTAGAAATAGACATAAGTGTTTTTAAATGTAATTTAATTAGAAAACCAATTCCAGAAACTCTAGAACCAATTTAGTAAGCTCATCCTTAAAATTATGTTTCTCTGGAACCACTCTTTTATTTTAAACAAAATTAATAATTTTTACTGCTTCACCAAGGAAATTATGCTTATTTATTTAATCTTTTTATTTCAAAATATTAAGGGGATACATATGATTTTGGTTAGGTGGATTGCTTTTGTAATGCTTGAGTCACAGTTATAAGCATGCTCATCACCCAGATAGTGTTCACTGTACCTGTTAAGTAGGTTTTCATCCATCCTGTCCTCCCCCCTGCTCCCTATCTGATTTCTACTGAGTTTTAATTTCTTCTATGCACATGTGTGCCCATTGGTTAGTTCCAAGTTCCAATTTCATAGAGAGTACATGTGGTGTTTGTTTTCCATTCTTGAGATATTGAATGTAAACTCCTTCTTGTGGGCCTTTATGGACAGGAATGGAGAAAAAGGCATTTGCTAAATCAATAGGTACATACCAGGTACCAGGAGATGTGTTAATTTAAATCAATAACTACAATAGGAGCTATAAAGAAGACATAAATGTTTATTAATGTGTATTGGAGTCTTACAAAACAAAGGGCCAGATGGTTGAAGCCTTTTTACCATCTTGAGGTTACAGAAAGAATGGAGCTTGGAGTGTGGCAAGACAGGTTATGGGAGGGGACAAGAGAAGGCCTGGCCAACAAAGGTAGCATTGTTATTTAGATGAAACCTCAGAGGTAACAGCTTTCAGGGAGAATAAATGGTAAATATTTCTTTCATAGCTTTGAAAGTGTCAGATTCTCAGTCAATCTATCCTAGATCCTGAGAGATAGGGTCTCAGAGAAAGCCTGACTGGATTTTTTTCTACAGATGCAAATATCCATAACAAAAGAAAGCTTTTCAGCTATTCTTGTATTTTCAGCCCTTCTGAATAGCCATCTAGCTATTTGAAATATGTCAAAGAAGTATATTTTGGCGTAAAATATTGTGGTTTCCTTCAGAATAGTTACTTTGGTAAAAAGTTGTAGGTCCTTTGGGGGAACCCTAGGAGAAAGATTAACAGTTAAAATTTTTGGAAGTGTACTGGGGTCCTCCTTCAAGGGTACCTGGCCTACCCTTCATTCAAAGGGTTCTGGGTCTGTAAACTGGCTGAAGTATGAGAATTCATTGAGGGACCATGGCTGTCTGTTTTAATTAGTCAGGTTAGACTTTTGTTTGCTTAACCTAGAACTTTTCTGCTTATACAAGATAACTTCAAAAAGTTGATGGAAAAATGGAATTAAAAGGTAAAAGTAAAAAATATAAACTTTATTTTTCAACATAAGCACTATCAAGGTCAAGACACTTTTGTAAACAATGATACCAGACATTTAGTCTGTCCTAAAGAACTGAGGGGTTTGGAAATTTAACCATGTCAGGGCAGTTTTTTGGGTTTTTTTGTTTTTGTTTTTGTTTTTTTACATTATTAACTGAAGAAAAATAGGTGCCCTTTAAAATTTTTTTAAAATTAGGAAAAAAAAAAAAGAAATTAGGAGCCAAATCAGGACTAGAAGTTGAATGCCTAATGAATTTCCATTGAAACTCTTCTAAAATTGCCCTTATTTGATGAGAACAATGAACAGGAGCATTGTTGTTGTAAAGAAGGACTCTATGGTGGTGAGGCTTCCTTGGGTGTTTTGCTGCTAACACTTTAGCTAACTTTCTCAAAACATTATCATCATAAGCAGATGTTATTGTACTTTGGTCCAGAAAATCAACAAGCAAAATGTGTTGAGCATCCCAAAAAACTGTTGCCATGACCTTTACTTCTGACTGGTTCATTTTTGCTTTGTGTGAACCACTTCTATTTCTTGGTAGCCATTGTTTTGATTGTGCTTTCTCTTCAGGATTGTACCAGCAAAGCCATGTTTTATCTCCTGCTAGAGTTCTTCAAAGAAATGCTTCAGGATCTTTACCCCATTTGTTTAAAATTTCCAATGAAAACTCTGTTCTTGTCTGCAGCTGATCTGGGTGCAACAGTTTTGGCACCCATTGAGTGGAAAGTTTGTTTAACTTTAATTTTTCATTCAGAATTATGTAAGCTGAACCAGTTGAGATGTCTGTAGTATTAGCTATTGTTTATGCTGTTAATCATAAATCCTCTTCAGTTAGACACAAACAAGATTAATTTTTTTCTTTCAAGTTGATGTGGATGTTGTGTGCTGTAGGCTTCTTCAACATTGTCTTGTTCCTTCTTAAAAAGAGTCATTCATTTGTAAACTGCTGATTTTCTTGGGGGCATTATCCTCATAAACATTTTGCAAAGCATTAATGATTTCACTATTCTTCCACCCAAGCTTCACCATAAATCTGATGTCTGTTCTTGTTCAAGTTGTAGAATTCATGTTGTTCTAATAGGGACTCTTTTCAAACTGATGTCTTATCCTTCTTAATGTCTCAAACTAGATTCTATTCCAACATTCTATAACGACATTGTATAAGTTAGTACAAGTTTATTTTGGTGCAAAAAAAATTTGAAATCCATGTGTAGCTTTTTCATAATATGCATTTTTCATGAACTTTTTGAAGACCCTTTGTATGGATCAAGTAACAATTTAGCAGGTTTCCTGTCTATTAATATATTACTTCTAGAAATAACGTGATCAACTAGATCAAACACCTTCACAGATACAGTCAGCATCAGACTGTTCTGATTGCTACTTTGACTCTGCTGTTCATTAAGGTAACCAGCCCTATCTTGTGTTTGGTAGTTGAGTGGCCCCTACCACTCCAGAATACAATTTTTCCATTGCCTTTAGTTTTCCTAATTCAGTGAATGTAGTTTCCACTCTGAGGTCTGGCCTGCAGAGAAGGATCACAGAGCTCTTCAAGTATACCATGGCTTCCCTTATAAATTTATTACTCACAGTATTGGTGAAAGTATGTCTTCTGGTTTCTCTTACTGTGGGTGTGAATTTCTTAATTCAAGAAATTTAGTTAAGTGGAATTTATGTCCCACATAATTTCTTTTGATAAGAACTGTATTATGGGAGAAATTTCTCTAAGAGAATTGAATTGAAAGTATTTGAATAAAAAAGATATGGGGGATAATAAAAATACAGTAGATATGATGCTTTTTCCTAAAAGCCTTTTTGGAATAAAGATAAGGTGTAAAACAATATTAAACAAACCAAAACTATTTTAATGTTACATTTGCAAAGTAACTTTCAAAGTTTTCTCAACAATTTTTTTTATTTGACTTAGTGTTCATCTTTTCACTTGAGTCTACCAGCGTATTTTTACTGTACGATAATATGTTGAGGTACCAGTGTTGTCATTTATAGAAAGATTAGGAAAAAAAGGTTGATTTTGCCCCAAGCATATGAACACCCTTCCTTAGTTCTGCCTGTCATTGTCCAGCTACTTGTGTTGAGACTTTTCTAGTCCCAGGCCTTTCCTGAGTGTCTTCCAAGAGGTATTATCTAATTTCTTTCTAATTCTATTCCTTGACCCCAGAAATAAATGATGAGAATGATGATGACAATGAGGGAGACATTTTGCTCTAATCAAGCAATTAATATATGCCAAGTCACCTTGTGTTCATTATTTTATTTAATTTTTTATTACATCCTTTTGAATTCAGAACCACAATTATTGTAAATAATACAACTGAAACACAGGGATGTTAAGTAATCTGTAAATGTCATCTAACTAGAAAACAAAAAAGGTAGAATTTAAATTCAGGGTTGTTTGACCCAGTGTTCAATCTTGTCCCAACTGAGGTCTCAACTGAATCTGCTAACCTTTTACTTGAATGAAACAGGAACCTCATTATGGAAAGTCTCATTCCCATATCAACAACGGACCATCTCCATCCATTCCTTTTCTCACCTCTAGTTCTCCTTTGATTAGCTTCTTATTTACCTTCTCAGTGTTTCTGTTTTTTTGAAAAGATAAGCAAAATCTAATATATATCAATAAATTTCCCAGTTCTTAAACACAACTTCTCTAAGTTATAAATTCTCTGTCACTCTGCTTTTTTACTTAAATCCTGAAACTATTCCTATCACAGTATGCAGAAACCTTTCTCCTTTTTTCTTTATACCTACATTGTATTCATTATTACTTAATGAAATTTTCTCTATAATAATGCCTTGTTGACCATCCCCAAAACTACATATATTTGTTTTATTATTTTATTATTTATTTTTTTATTATTTATTATATTATTTTATTATTTTGTTTTATTATTATATTTATTAGCAGTGTCTTTCTTTCACTCATGGATGTTATCAAGTTAATCTCATATTTATATGTAACTATAGATATAATGTCATTTAAAATAGATATCTTAAAGACTCAGCAGGGTTATTGAAAGAAAGGTAGTTAGTGAGAAGCTAAGAAGTTAATTGATAAATTAGAAGACAGATCACCTAATGGTAGTATGGGAGACAAAAAATTATTTTTATAATAATACATTGGTCTTTATGATTAAAGAGCCCTATATTTGAAGTCTTTTCTGCTACCTACTGGATCCACAAACATGAATAAATTCTTTCACCTCTTTGATTTTCATTTTACTTTGTAAAATTGAGAAAATAACATGTACCTTCAATAATCATTTTGAGGATGAATGAGGTAATGTAATTCTAAATAGCAGGCACAATAATTATGTTTTATTTTCTCTCTAGATCATATTGTTTAAAATTATATTGTACAACAAATATGAGTTTTATCTCATTTTCCATCTTCCTCATCTAATTTTGTCAATGAATTGTTTAAGATGAAAATGTCTTTCTTGGTATATATCAACGTGGCTTTCTTTGTAATTATCATGCAGGTTCTATCTTTCTGTTGGATCTTGTTCTCTTTTGCTGCTTGGCTCCCAATGATTTTATAAGAAGCATCTTATGTGATCAAGGCCACCCACTGTTTTTAATCAGAGCCCCAGAACTGCATGGAGCTGAAAAAGTATTAGAAGGGTAGCTACATGGCAAGGCTGAATGCTAATTGGATTTGGGGATTAGGGTGGCATGAATCAGCTGCAGGGCTTCCTCATTCTCATATATGGTGACTGTTAGAACATTTTGCTCTGGGAAAGCAAGACAAATGATAGGTCTGAAACAAGGTAAGTGACTGTAAAATTATCAATCAGAATTCTGTCAGGGCTCCCTGACATTTGTAAGCAAATCTATTCTTAGAATAGTATAATATCAACCCTACCCACCTAGCTGGCTATTTTAAGGTATACACTATTGAATACTTTGTGAGAATATTCTTTAGACCATTCCAACTGGCAAGATGCCTTTTGATCTGCGTTTCATCTCACTGTTCATTTTTGTCACAGGAATAAATAGATCACTTTGGAGCATTCAACAAAGGAATAGCCAATAAGAAGAATGATGTGCTTGTATTTAATTTAGATGCTTTATATTAAAACTAAAAGTAACCTCTGTAAACCATTCAGAAAAGTAGATTAAAGACTTAACTTTTAAGATGCACTAAATAAATTTATAAAATTTATTTATACTATATTTATGCATATCAGCAAAATAAAAGTGATTATTCTGCCTTTACTGTGCTTCTACAATTTCTCTGGAATACTAGTTTGTGTCTTCATTGGCCTCTCAGTGTCAGTCTCTCATCCTCTTGTTTTCATAACCATCCCCATAAAAGCCATCCCTTAACAGTGGTCCAAAACCTTTTTGGCACCAGGGACCAGTTTCATTGAAGACAATTTTTCTATGGGTGGGAACATGGTGGTGGAACTTGGGCCATGATACAAATGATTTGGAGGGAAGTGGCTGTAAATACAGATGAAACTTCACTTGCTCACCAACTGCTCACCTCCTGCTGTGCACCCCCACTTCCTACGTTTCACGGAGGACAACTTTTCCATGGCGTGGTAGTTGTAGCCAGAGCTCTGTGACCAGGTCCCTAACAGGCCACAGACCAGTACCAGTCCATGGCCCAGGGATTTGGGACCACAGGCTTAAAAGACACAGTTGGATTTATTGACTTATATGAAATACTGACTATTCTTGAGGTGTGTTTGAAGTTCTGTGGACCACATTGTATCATAGCATAGCATACTAGTTTAAAGAATATAAGTGAATGATATGTAGAGAACTTAGAGATTAATCTGTCTAATTGCTACTTCACTGCTTCTATTAACTATCCCACAACTATGAATGATACTGCTTTCAACATTTGATTACAAATCTTTGTGTCCATAAACATTTTTATTTCTCTTGGCAAATGCTTAATTGTATGTAAAGGAAATATTTTTTAAAATTATATTATTAACAGGGGATGATAAAGGGATATAGAGAAAAGGTGATGTTTCTACGTTTCATTTAAACTGGTAAAACGGTCACCGGTAGTATATATAATGTACTACTCAGAGCAGCCACTAAAACCTACATAAGGAAATATACTCAAAAACAATAAAGGTAAATAAAATTGGAATTCTAAAAAATGTTCAAGTAACCCATAAGAAGAAAAAAAGAAGAGAAAAGAGAGAAACAAAAATAGAGAACAAACAGAATACAAAATGTAAAGCAGACATAAGCCCTAACACAACAATAAATGCATTAGATATAGCCTAAGTAAGCCAATGAAAATATACATAGTGACAGAGTCTACTGAAAAACATGATTCAACTATACGCAGCTTATGAAAAAATCAAATATGAGGATATTGACAGGTTGAAAGTAAAAGAGTGGAAAAAATATATCATGGATATGTTAAAGAAAATAGAGATGGCAATGGTATTGAGAGGTGGAACATTAAGAAGTGAATCCATTAAGAGATGGATTCATGGAGGTGATTAATCCATGAATCCATTAACTCATGGATTAATGGATTGAAGTATTAATGTATCATCATGAGAGTGTGGCTGGTGGCTTTGTAAGAAGTGGAAGAGAGACCTGGGCTAGCACGTACAGCCCTCTCATCATGTGATATCTTGTGCCACCTTGAGACTGCAGAGAACTCCCACCAACATCTCACTAGATGTGCCCCTCTCAACCTTGGACTTCTTATCCTCCATTACTTTAAGAAATAAATTCATTTTCTTTATAAATTACCCAGTTTCAGGTATTCTATTATAAGCAATAGAAAGCAGACTAAGATAAGAAAAAGTGTACCTCAACACAACATAGGCCATTTAAGACAAACCTTCAGCTAGCATCATACTCAACATAGAAAAGTTGAAAGTTTTCCCTTTAAGATTAGGAACAAAAAAGGGGTGCACATTTTTACCACTTCTATTCAATATAGTATTGGAGGTCTAACCAGAGCAGTTATACAAGAGAAAAATATAAAAGGCATCCGAATTAGAAAGGAAGAAGTTAAATTGTTCCTGTTTGCAGATGACACGATCTTATACAAAGAAAACCCTAAAGACTCCATCAAAAATATGTTAGAACTAATAAATGAATTCAGTAAAGTTACAGTATACAAATTAATGTACAAAAATCAACAGCATTTTCATATACTAATAGTGAACTACATGAAAAAGAAACCAAGGAAACAGTTCAATTCACAATAGCTACAAAAAATAAAATAAAATAAAGTACTTGGAAGTAAATTTAACCAAGGGAATGAAAGACTTCCACACTGAAAACTGTAAAACATTGATGAAAAATTCAAGAAGACATGACTAAATGGAAAAATATTTCATGGTCATGAATTGGAAAAATTAATATTTTTGAAATGCTCATGCTACCCAAAGTGATCTAACGATTTCATGCAATCTCTGTGAAATATTAATGACATCTTTACAGAAATAGAGAAAACAATCCTAAAATTCATATAGAATTTTATATAAAAGACCCCAAATAGCCAAAACAATTTAAGAAAAAAAAATTGCTGGAGGCATCATACTACCTTACTTTAAAATATACCACAAAGCTGTAGTAACTAAAACAGCATTGTAATCACATAAAACAGACAGATAGACTAGTGGAACAGAATAGAAAAAAAAGAAGTAAGTCAACATTTATAGCCAACTGTTTTTTGACAAAGACACCAAGAACACACAATGAGGAAAGGACAGTCTCTTCAATAAATGTATCGGGAAAACTGGATATCCATATGCAGAATAATGAAATTAGGCCCTTATCTCACATCATATGCAAAAATCAATTCAAAATGAATTAAAGACTTAAATTTGAGACTTGAGACTATGAAACTAGTAGAAGATACACATAAAGGAAAGTTCTATGACAATTGTCTGGGCAATGACAAGCAACAAAAGCAAAAATAGACAAATGGAATTACATCAAACCAAAAGGCTTCTGCCCAGCAAAGGTAACAATCAACAGAGTGACAAGACCATACACAGAATGGGAGAAAATATTTGCAAGTTATATATCTGATTCTGATGAGGGCCTAATATTCAAAATATAAAGGAGCTCAAACAACTCAATAGGAAGTAAACAGATAACCTGATTGAAAAGGGGGCAAAGGATCTGAATAGACATTTCTCAAAAGAAGACATGCAAAAATGGCAACAGGTATATGAAACAGAAAACTGTTCAACATCATTAATCATCAAGGAAGTGCAAATTAAAACCACAATGAGATACTGCTTCACACCTGTTAGAACAGCTATCATCAGAAAGGCAATAGGTAGCAAATGTTGGAGAGGATGTGGAAAAAAAGAACCCTTGTACACTTTTGGTGGAGATGTAGTTTAGTATATCCATTATGGAAAATAGTATGGATGTTCCTCAAAACATTAAAAATAAAATTACCACATGATCCAGCAATCCCACTAAAGGGTATACATCCAAAAGAAATGGAATACACACACACACACACACACACACACACACACACAGATGAATACTATTCAGCCATAAAGGAGAAGGGGGGAATTTTATCATTTGCAACATTGCAACATTATGGATGAACCTGGAACCTGAATAACATTGTATTAAGTGAAATAAGCCAGTCACAGAAAGATGAGTACCTCATGATTCCACTCACATGTGGAATCTGCTAGAGTAAAATAGTGGTTCCAAGGGGATAGGGTGGATGGTAATCAGGGTTGTGGAGATGTTGGTCAAAGGATACAAAATTTCAGTTAGCAGGAATAAATTTAAGAAATCTAATATACAATATGTTTACTATAGTTAATAATATATTGTATTCTTCAGAAATTCTAAGAGAATGAATGTAAAGTGTTCTCAGCACAAAAAATATTAACTATATGAGGTAATGTACATTAATTAGCTAGATTCAGACATTTTACAATGTATCTATACTTCAAAACATCATGGTGTATATGGTAAACACATATAATTTTATCTGTCAATTAAAATATAAAATTTAAAAACGTAAAGCAAAAACTGAAAACTGAAAGTAGAAATACTCCACTATTACAGTTGAAAAAGTCAATACTCCTTTCTCAAAAATTGATAAAACAAGTATACAGCAAGGAAACAGTGATATAAAATAATTTAACAACCTATCAACAGACAGGATTCAATCATTATTTATTGAACTCTCAATTCCACAATAGTAGAATACACATTTGTTTCTAGTGTCCCTAGAACCTATATCAATAGACCATTATTCATATCCATAAAACAAACCTTAACAAATTTAAAAGAATTGAAATAAATGTTGTGTTCTCTGAGCACAATGAAATCAAACTAGAAATCAATAATAGGAGTATAAAAAGAAATCTTAAAATAACTTGAAAACTAAACAGCACATTTCCAAATAAATAATGGGTCAAAGAGGAACTTTCAAGGGAAATAAAAAAATTACATTGAACTGAATGAGGATGCAAATATACTGTATCAATGTCTGTAGAACTTAGCTAGTTAAATATTGAGAAGGGAATTTATAGAACTAAATGTATATATTAGAAAAGAGGAACATTCTGAATCAATACTCTAAACTCCTACCTCAAGAACCTAGAAAAACCAGAGCTAACTAACCTGAAAGCAAGGAGCAGAGATGAAACTTATTAGATAATAACAGAAACCAATGAATTTGAAAACAGAAAAGCAATAGAGAAAACAAATTTTGAAAGGAGTTGATTCTTTGAATACACCAATAAAATTCACAAACCTCTGGAAGAGTGACAAAGAAAAAGAGAGAAGACACAAATCACCAATATCAGGAATGAAGCATGAAGCAGGGACCACCACTATAGATCTTGTACATGTAAAAAGGATAAGGGAATATTATGATCAACTTTACACACATAAATTTGACAGCTCAGATAAGATAGACCAATTCTTAGAAAAAAAGAAACTACCATAACTTAACAAATATAACATGTTTACATTTATAATTTCATAATCTCCAAAAATAAATCTCTAGGCCCAGTTGGTTTCACTGGAGAATTTTATCTAACATTTAAAGCAGAACTAATACCAATTGGCCGGGCATGGTGG
>VBSM01002217.1:34175138-34194164 GCA_008086735.1 Cheirogaleus medius
AAAAAAAAAAAAAAAAAAAAAAGATACAGTGTTTCAAACTAAATGGCTTTTTATGTTGTTTGGTGGGACTGACATTCCCTTTCAGATTTCTACATTGTAAGTAGAACTCTTAACTTAGTTTTATTTCTAAATTATTATATTGCTGGTGAAATGCTAATTAATGTTTAATAAATTGTTTATGTAGCAAAAATTTAAATGTGTACATTTTCTGTCCCAACATTCTATTATGCAGTTTTGCCCTGTTGTTATTGCCTTAGGCAATACTGCATTCATTGAAGAGGCTGGCGTTTTATCAAATCAGGCAGTGGTGTAAAATTGCTGATCTACACTACTGTCTTGACTTTTATGCTGTTATATAGATCATAAAAAAATGTAGAATGAAAACTCGAAAAGCCTTTGTCTAATCATAGTCCTGCTTTTAAGATATACTATGTAAAAAGTAATTACTCAGGAGGGGCAAGATGGCAGAGGAGAAAAATCAGAAGTCAGAGTGTCTCTGCAAAAATGATAAATTTTAGAAGTGAAAAATAATAAACAGGCAGACAATATAGATTGGATGAGGGTCAGAAGGAAGGGTGCCTGAAGCTACAGAAGACTACATGGGAAGAAGTTGTGGAGGAGAACTGAAAGAGAAAGGCTCCCAAGAGGTTTAGAGACCAGTGACAAGGGTAGGTGGAGCGGTTAAATTTCCCCTCCCTTGCATCTCAGACTGCTGGTGGGCTCCAGAGCCATTGGAGAGACCTGCGGACACCAGGCCAGAGATGGCTGCTGCCAGTGAGAGGTGAGCCTCTTGCAGACAGAGCATCCAGCTCCCTCAGGGCACCTCCTGCCCCTTAGACCCGAGCCTATCAGCAGGCGCCATATTGCTTCATTCTCCCCTTCCCCTTCCCTACTGGCAGCTGCTGAGAGAGACAATTTAGCCACCACCCAGAGGCATCTGCAGGGAATGGGACCTTTCATTTTGGGGCCCTCCAGCAGACTGAGGGGTACTCAGAGTGTGAGCTCCCTATCTGCCAGCCCTCCCAGGTGCCGCTTGCCTGGTGACTCCCGGAGAGCAGGGCAAATCCTGAGGCAGAGAGACATTGATCCAGCTCAGGCACCACCTGGGTGACTTGAGACCATCACTTTTCTCCCTGGCAGGGTCAGGAATTGATCTCTGGGGCCCAGGGGACAGGCCTGCACACCAGATACCATACACCCAGGTCTTAAGATCACATTACCCAGGGGCACAGAAGGGATATTTGTGAATGAGCCTACTGAGGTGTGTGCCTTCAGGGGCAGATCAGCCTGCTTGAGGGGCAACACCTCTCCCATGGGAGGGCCATGCTCCTAGCTCAGGCTGCTATCCTGGGCAGGAAACCTCCTGGCCTACATCACAACCAGGGAAGGTCTGCTGGCTTGAGGTCCTGCCTGCTGGCAGAGGCCTGGGAGAAACCACAGAATAGGGGAGGGTGGAAAGGAGTGAAGTCTGCTCCAGACTGCAGGTCTCAGACAGCCCCCCCACACACAGAATTTTCAGCTGAGTGGGGCCATTTCAGCCCCTCCCTGACAGCTTTGCCCAAAAACAGAGAATATACCTTTGACCCCTGTTAACAGCATTTGTGGAGTTTGAGGGCAGGCTCACCCAACCCAGCTCCACCTAGCCTCACTTACCCACCTTCCCCACTGAGGTAGTCCCAGGGCCCCAACCACCACCTGAGGCAAAAAAGTGCCTCTCCAGAGGAACAAGAGTTGATTACAGGACCCAGAAACAACACTGCAGCCTGCTCCTCCCAGAAAGTGCCACCTACTAACAGGGGGGTCCCTCTGCACATCCGTTTACTGAATCTGCTGACTCATCATACAAGATGTGGTTGAATCTCACCCACAAAACACCACCTACTGGCTCAGAGACTAAATAGGGTGTGACATTATCCAAACAAAAATCTAAAGGTAAGAAGCAACAGCTGATCCAGATGGGAAGTAATCAGCAAAAGAACTCTGGAAGTATGAAGAATGAAACAGAAAGCACACCCCCAAAGAGGAACACCAGCTCTCTAGCAATGGACATCAACCAAATTCAGAACACTAAACTGACAAAAGAAGATTTTCAAACATGGATTGTAAGGAAACTCAATGATACGCAAGAGAAAGTGGATAACAAGCACAAAGAAACCACACACACACACAAAAAATACAGGACTTGGAAGAAAAATTCACTAAAGAAATTTAAATATTAAAGAAAAATCAAACAGAACTTCTGAAAATGAAGAATTCATTCAAGAAATTACAAAACACAGTGGAAAGCCTCAAGAACAGGGTAGTTAGTATAATCACACTAGCCTCCTTACTACTCTTCCACCTTACCTTCATACTAACATAGTATAGTCTTCCCCATGTTCATGGGTCAGCAGAATCAACATTGTTAAAATGTCTATACTACCCAAAGTGATCTACAGATTCAATGCAATTGCTATTAAAATATCAACATCATTTTTCACAGATATAGAAAAATAATCCTACACTTCATATGGACCCAGAGAAGACCCCGTGTAACAAAAGCAATCTTAAGCAAAAAGAACAAATTGGGAGGCATCAATTTACCAGACTTCAAGCTATACTACAAGGCTATAGAAACTAAAGCAGCATGGGACTAGCACAAGAACAGAGACATAGACCAATGGTACAGAAGTGAGAATCCAGATGTAAAACCATCCTCATATAGCCATCTGATCTTTAACAAAGCAGACAAAAAGAAATACTGGGGAAAAGAATCCTTATTCAATAGATGGTGCTGGGAAACCAGCCACCATAGCCACATATACAAGACTGAAACAGGACCTACACCTTTCACCTCTCACAAAAATCAACTCACGGAGGATAAAATACTTAAACTTTAGGCATGAAACTATAATAATTCTAGAAGAAAATGTTGGAAAAATTCTTATAGACCAAGAATTCTAGCCTAGGCAAAGAATTTATGAAGAAGACCCCAAAGGCAATCACAGCAACAACAAAAACAAATAAATGGGACCTGATCAAATTAAAAAACTTCTGTACAGCCAAGGAAACTACCATGAGAACAAACAGACAACCTATAGAATGGGAGAAAAATATTCACATGTTACACATCCAATAAAGGGCTGATGACTAGAATCTATATAGAACTCAGGAAAATCAGCAAGAAAAAAATCAAAGGACCCTATCAAGAAGTGGGCAAAGGACATGAACAGAAACTTTTCAAAAGAAGATAGAGTAATGGCCAGGAAACATATGAAAAAATGCTCAACATCTGTAATCATAAGGGAAATGCAAATTAAAGCCATAATGAGATATCACTTATCTCCTGTGAGAATGACCTTTATCAAAAGATCCCCAAACAATAAATGTTGGCATGGATGTGAAGAGATAGGAGCACTCCTACACTGCTGGTGGGACTGCAAACTAGTACAACCTCTGTGGAAAATAGTATGGAGATACCTCAAAGAGCTACAAGTAGAACTACCTTTGACCTTGAAATCCCATTACTGGGCATCTACCCAAAAGAATGAAAGACATTCCATAAAAAAGATTTCAGCACTAAAATGTTTATAGCAACACAATTCACAATTGCAAAGATGTAGAAACAGCCCAAGTGCAAATCATCAATACTTGAGTGGAATAATAAAATGTGGTGTATGTATACCATGGAGTTCTACTCAGCCACAAAAAACAATGGTGATATAGCATCTCTTATATTATACTTGATAGAGCTGGAACCCATTGTACTAAGTGAAGTATCACAAGAATGGAGAAACAAGCACCACATGTACTCACCATCAAATTGGTATTAACTGATCAACACTTAAGTGCACATATAGTAATAACATTCATTGTGTATTGTGCAAATGGGAGGGGGAGGAGGGATTGGGTATTGGTGCAGTGCAATCTGACTGGGGGGTGGACAAGTTTGAAGCTTTGACTCAGGTGGGGCAAAGGCAACATATGTAAGCTAAACATTTGCATCCCGTAATATGCTAAAATAAAATAAAATAAAAAGATATACTATGTAGAAAGGAAAATAGGTTATTTTTATTAAAAATTCTTTTAAAAGGCTTATATTACCGTATTTCCCCCAAAATAAGACAGGGTCTTATATTTATTTTTCCTCAAGAAGACACCCTAGGGCATATTTTCAGGGGATATGTTATTTTTTTTAAGTACAGTACAACAATCCACATTTATTCAAATATAGTTAAGTCATCTTCTTCTGGAACATCATCATAACTCTCCAAACCCCGAATTCCATCCTGAATTTCTTGCGACTTTATTTCCTTTAGAACCATTGGCTCCAATCTCTGATGTCGAGCAATAGAGCTCTCATGGGGCAGATGAGAAGGGCTGCTCCTCTTCTTTACCACTCCGCGAAGTAATGCATGGGTTGTGCAGATACGCTTCATAGCCACGCCCATCACTAGGTCTTATTTTTGGGATAGGGTTTATATTGCGCAAATGCTTAGAAATCCTGCTAGGGCTTATTTTATGGATAGGTCTTATTTTCGGGGAACCATGGTATCTTTAGTAGCTTTCTGATTCAAATAGTGTTTGTGTGAGTTGAAAAGTTTGGTATTTTTTGTTTTTAAAATATTAAAAATGTGCTAATTGTGGTAAAGATCTACAAATATTTTAGAAAACATGTCAAATGGAATTACTCTGATATTTGTAATACAGTGAGAACAGCTGTATTTTATAGGAGATAATTGGTATGTTTGAGAACTAATTGACATAGTCTTTAGTTATTTCCAATTTAAATATGGAATGGCAAAAAAGCTCTATAAACATTATATTATGATAGGTAACATAGAAATCCACATGCACACACGCACAACCAATTATAGATAGGTGAGCGTAGTCATAAATTAGTAATTTGTAGATAACAAAGTTTTAGAAAAATAGCCATCATCAATTTTTACTACAATATAATAGTGTAAGGATGTGTGTGTGTGTGTTTGTGTGTGTGTGTGTATTCCAGGACATTTTCTTAATATTACTTCCTATAAAGTTTTTAACATAGGAAATCTCTATAATCGCATATAAATGTCATAAAGAGAAAAAAAGGAAAGGCAGATGGCTTTCAAAAATGACTTTCTGTCAAGTTCAAAAACTATTTTCTAAATCTATTTGGTAAATAATTCTTTGACCTTATGGGATAGAAACTTGTAATACAGCTTTATGTTGTCCATAAATCTTTTTTGCTAACAGCAAAAAGAAAAAATATTCTTCCTTTCATATCTGAATACTTTATGTTCTAATAATATTCAGATAAATTTGAGTTATTCTAAATTTTTGAATGTAAACTAAATATTTGATTTAATCCGGTATCTCAGAAATAATATCACTCATGATATTTGTATGACAATGGCTATATATTTTCAAGTTATGCCTCAATATTTGATTTTCTATTTCAGAATTTCAGCTTCACAGAACAGGTTTACGTGTCTTTGTAACACACTTTTCCGGTCACTGCTCTCCCCCTCGTATTTCGAGGCAGGTGGTCTTGGATTTTTAACTCAGTTCTAAGGACACCTCTGTCTCCTTTCTCTTTTGTGGACAAAAGGACCACAATGAATGGATTTAATTTCATTTAACTGTGAATTATAATGAGGTTTGTGCCTTATATATGCATGATTATATACATATATGTGCATGTCTCTGTGTGTATATGTATATGTATGATTTTAATGAACTAGATGGAAAGAATAGATATTAAAGGCAAATTAAATTAAATAAGACAAGAAGATTATTAATAGGAAAAGAGACTGAAACCATTTTATGTTGTTAATGAATTTGCCAGCCATTTTCTATACCTTTCTTAAGAAAGTTAAGATACCAAACCCTTTTATATCATAATACTCTTTTCTTTATATGTTTTCTGAGACTTTGAAAGTCATATGATAAAATGAGTGTAAAATGCCAGGAGAAAATGCAAAATATAGATGAAAGTAACTTAGAATATCTAGCTGACTCTTTCTTGCTCTTTTTGTGCATAAAGCACATTGTCACCTCCACCTTATAGTCACCAGGGATATTGGACATGTTAGTGGGATGTACGCAGAACCTCAGTTCTTGATAGCCATGCTTTCGTAAAAGAATGAATGACTTCTTTAGTAGTATGGCAGAACAGACATAGTGAAAAGTCTTTCAAGAGCAAATATATATTGAAATATGTCGTTGGACTCCCAATAAGTATGGAAAATTATCAATGACAAAGAAGAAAAATAAATAAATAAAGGAGCTGATGCAGAATGGATAAGAGAACAAAGGAGCCAGGTTGCCAGGAGCCAGGTTGCCTGCCTTGGGGCAGAGGAAATTAAACAGGTCTTAAGTATATAAAAATTATTGTAATAATTTCTTATGATGACTAAAAAATATAACTAGATTTTTAATAAAAAATGTCATATAATTTGGAAGGAAGCTGAACATGGTCAAAAGGTTCAATGGCTCCTTTATTATTCAGATTTGATTAAAATTAGATTTTAATAATGTAAGTATGTATATTCTCTCTAGGGCAACAAATCAAAGAATACATTAGAGGATAAAACATACAAAGCTATAGAGTTAAAAAAAATGGGCTGAGGAAGAAAAATTAATAGATTGTAATAATCCAAAAATGCAATGTATTATAATCTAACTACATTTAGTTCAGGAATGCAAGAGTGTTTTAACACTTAAAATTCAACTAATGCAATTTACACGAAAAGATTCATATTAAAAAAAGCATTAAAAACATTTAATAAAACAACATGATATTCATAATTCGACATTGAATATTTATTATTCAAAATTCTTTGTAAACCAGGAAAGAAGATCATATCCTCAACTAGATTAAAAGTATTTAATAGAGAAGTTTAATAAGTATCATTTTAATGGCAAAATACTGCCCCAAAGTGAGGAACTCAGCAAGAATGACCATTGTCAGTTGGATTGCACACTGTAATGGAGGTTCTTGCCAATAAAATAAGAAAAAAAAATATATGAATTGGAATAGAAAGGACAAAATAACATTGTCCATGGATGATATGATGATTTTTTTTTAAATGCAAAGACTTTTGGGACACATTTTGAGAAGTAGTAATTGAAGTAACCAGGTAGATGGATGTAAGATCAGTGTAGAAAAAGTGACTTCAGTTTTACATTCAAAAACTAACAACTATTATATGTAATCAAAAGGAAAAAAGATGTATTCAAAATAGCCACAAAAATATACTGTTCCTAAAAACAAATCTAAAAAATGAAAACCTAATGAATAAAATTATAAAACTTTATGGAAAAATATTAAAATTGACAAATAAATGGAACAATATTTCATGTTCATGACTAGTAAGATCCCATAATGAAAAAAATTTATTAATTTTCTACAAATAAATCTATAGTTTAATTATATTATAATAAATATCTCAGTGAAGTTTTTCAAGGAAATGGCAAGATGCTTCTGTAAATTAAATGAATGATCAAAAGACTAAAAATGGTACATTCTCTTCTGAAGTAGATCAAGACGGGAAGAATACTTAAATAATGCCCAAGTGAAAAGTTAAAAAGAATATGACACATGAACACATGTATAATCATACCAGCCTCCTTACTCTTCCACCTTATCTTCACACTGACATATTATAGACTTCCCCAACTTCTATGGGGCTTGCTGCTTTTGGTCTTTACTCAACTGTCACTTCTTCAGAGGGACATTCCCTGATCCCCCTATTTAATTCACCCTCCACCACATGCTCCCCTTCCCTATCACTTATCACTTTGTTTTATAATTGTATTATTTATTGGTATAATATTTATCTTCTTTTTCTCCACACCCCTCCCCATGAATTTTCTAGGACAGTAAATATTTTCTTTCATTTCTTACATTTTTATTCCCCAATCAATGCCTAAGCAAAGGACAGAGTAAGCACTGACTAAATATTCTAGTAAAAATGAAATGTGCATGGGTTGGAATAGACACCCAATTTGGGGGTGAAAATTTTTTCCAAGGTGGGGGAAACAACATATTAAAGTCTAAGCATAACATGATCTTAGAATTTATTATTTAACTCATTCATTAAACCACTCAGTCAATCATATTTTTAAAAAATACTTTTTACTTTGGGCCAGGTGATGATCAAACTCTATACTTTCCCTAAAGAGAAGAAGGAAGAAAGGAAGGAAGGAAGGAAAGTAGGAAGGAAGGAGGGAGAGAGGGAATGACATTTTTCTGATTTAACTGGTTGTGACCATCATATAAAAGCTTCATTGTTCAAAATACTTGTATGGATATAGCCTTGATAAATACAAGGATAGAGTAATAAGGATAAACCCAGAGGACTAAGTACAATAACACAAATATTACATATAAAAATGGTGCTTCAAAATAACTACACTGCTTTTCAAGTGGAATAGGATGTTTAAATAAATATGTGCCAACGTCAGTTTCCTTATTAAAAATAAGGAAAATAACTATAAAATAAGTGTGATTTATTTGACAACTCAGAGCAAAAAAAAAAAAAAAAAAAAAAAAAAAAAAAACCAGGGAAAAAAGTGTGATTAGGAAACAATGGAGATAGAAACCACTGACTTTAGAACAAATGTTAGCAGGTGAAAAGAACTGGGAGTGTGTGGGGGGAGGAAATCAGAATAGTTCATAGAAGGGATAATGGGAGGGGGGGTGAGTTGTAAGCGTTTTTCTCCCTTCCAGTGTTTTCAAAGAAGTTTGATGTGTAACATTTGCATTGAGATGGTATAAAGCCGCAGTCCCCAACCCTTTTGGCAAAAGGGACTGGTTTCCCAGAAGACAATTTTTCCATAGTCCCACGGGGTAGGGATGGTTTGGGGATGATTCAAGTGCATTACATTTATTATGTAGTCAAATCTCTGCGCTTATGATAATCTGTATTCGCAGCCACTTCCCCGTGCTAGCATCACCACCTCAGCTCCACCTCACATCATCAGTCATTAGATTCTCATAAGGAGCCCCCAACCTAGATCCCTTGCATGCCCAGTTTACAGTAGCGTTCCTGCTCCTGTGAGAATCTAATGGTGTGGCTGATCTGACATAGGCGGAGTTTATACGATGATGGAGGGATGGAGAGTGGCTGTAAATACAGATCAATTTTCCCTCACTCGCCCTCTGCTCACCGCCTGCTGTGCAGCCAGTGGCTCCTAACAGGCCAGGGACCAGTACCCTCCACGTGGCCCCCCGGGGGTTGGGGACCACAAGTATAAAGAATATTAATTTCTAAACAAAAATCAAAGTGTACCTAAGGAAGATCCAGAAGGTGATTATTGAATTGAAAGATAAGTGGGATAGAGCAAATCCCGTATAGGAGTGAAATATACGAAGGCACTTTATATCAGAATATTGCCCTCCAGGCTGGTTATTTTTGAAGGTTGTGAGCCAGTCTGTGCCTTGCTCAGCCACACACTCTTAAGGGAAGCTTATAGGCATCCGGCATTTATTTATTTATTTATTTATTTATTTATTTATTTATTTATTTCTTTTCTTTCATTTCGGGATTTTTTTTTATTTCAGGATATTTTGAGGGTACAAACATTTTGGTTACATTTTATGACTAGCACCTTTTTTTTTTTTTTTTTTTTTTTTGGTAAACGGACTTATAAAACTGTGAAAGAAATCAACCTCAGGTACTTAGTGACATCAAGTTTGAATGTTTAATCGAGAATCACAAAATATTTGAAGAAAATGAACAGCCTGAAAGAGAAACATCAAGTTAATTGAAAGAACTGATTCTGAAACAATAACAAGGGAAAGTGATAATTGGGAGGCAAAACACATTTCTAAGTATCACTGTTGGTGAGATTTAAGAGACTGCTGCATCATAAAACAAGAAAGGTGTATGCTGAAACATGAACAAAAATTAGCAAACCTCAGGAATTAAAATTATAATGCTACCATTAAAAAGGATGTAATTCAATTTGTTAATATATGGATGAAGAAGACCTTAATGATCTGAATGTCAACCATGGATCTGTTTTGAGCATACAGCAAAATAACACAGAGGTATAAGTTTCTAGTAAACACTAGAGCAAGAGTAAACAAAAGCAGTCAGGCATTTTGAAAAAAATCTGTAGAAGAATATCATGTTAAAAATACTATGCCAACTAAAATATGGCACAGTTTAACCTATTGATTGAATATAAGTAAGAAGAGTAAGAAGATGGAATCAACTTGCTACTTGGAACATTGTTCAAGTGGCACAAAATTAAAGTAGCATCACAGCTCCTCCCCTCAGGGATCAATCACACTAAGAAGTAAATGATATTATTATATGCTTATTTTTTACAAATGGTGTTCAGTGGTTTTGAAATTTTACAGTAAAAACATAGGCAGAATACTGAAGCATGTTTGTTAGAGCGGGCAAAAATGCTAAAGCAGGGAGACCAAAAATTCTGAGACCTAAAGAACAAAGATGTTTATATCTTTCCTGCACCAAAAAGTCAGCTGGGGAATGTTCCAGATCTGTGGGTGGCTCTCCATCACAGGGTCATTTATAGACTCAGGTTACTTCTATCATGTGCTCTGGGCTGGGTATAGGTCTTGTTCATTTTCCAGCTGGCAAAAGCAGGGAAGAGAAAGCATGCAGAAGGCACATCCCTGTCTGAGTGTCCCAACTTAGAATCAGCGCAGATCACTTCTTTACATTCCATGCCCTGTTTTTACATCTAAGCTGGCCATGCTCCCAGCTGTAACATTCAACATTAAATACAGGAGAAGAGGAATCTCCGTTGAAGAATAAACATATAAAAGTAAAGGTGTAGTTGAGAGAAGCTGGAAAAAAGTGATGAAAAGAAGAAAAGTGTAGGTCAAACAATGTTCTAAGACTCTGTAGAGAATAGACAAAACATACTCTGGAACTGAAGGATTAAGAAATAGAGTTTTTAGTGAAACATCTACATTTATAAAGTGCCAGTTAGAAGAACTAAAACTGAAAATATAACCAGCAAAATTTTGAATATCTCTGTGTTGGCGCATGTTTCTTGCCTTTTATATCAGGGAATAAACAGATACTGTGACAAGAAACTAAGAGAGCTAAAAACCGAACAGAAATGGATAAAATACTTCATTCTGTGGTCTGCAGGAGATTTCACTTTTTATTTTACATCCTTTGTTATTGTTTGAATATTTTTATCATGTTTCTTGAACCATGTTAATCTTAAATTATGGTTATAATCATATTATTTTATAATTAGAATAATGTTAAAACACCTCAGCTATGTCTCTTAAATAAAGATGAAACAACCTCTCATAATTTTTTGTTAAGTTAAGCCATCGGCATAAAAATAAAGACAAATATTTCCTTCATTTTACTAGGCAATTCATGTTATACTTAAAAGTCACAAAAATGAACTAATAACTGCATTTAAAATATAAAACTATATAAGAGTGAAAGTTAAAAGTTAACACGCTCTTCAATTTCTCTCTTCTACCTGAATGCAAGAAATATAAAACCAATCATTTCTTAGTTGACTGAATATCTTCCTGTTCGTAAACTTTGCATAAGACTTCAATTAACTATCTTTACTTTACTTTCTGAAAATATCAAGCAACTGGAAGAATGGTTCCATCTGCCAAGGGCTACAGTGTAATTAATACTGGAAAATCAATTCTTTCTTTATTTTTATACAGGCCTCTGAAATGAGATTTGATTAATAAGTATCCTAGCATGCTCACTTAAAAATAGATTTTAATGTGATCTGTGTAGCACATAAAAATGACTATTTTATGCAAGGTACTTTACGTGCTAGGTGCTGTGGAAGAATCTGAGAAAATAAGTCATGGTAATTAGCTTAATGGAGCTTGCAATATAGCATATATACAGTGTTCTAAAACTAGAAAGGCTTAGAGATAGCCCAATCTGTCATCTTTATTTACAGATGAAAATAATAATAACAAGTTCCAAGGAATATATTTGCCCTAGTTGTACAGGTCTTCTAACTCTGAATCCTATCCACTTTCTACTTCAGAGCACTTTTCTTCTTCAATCTTTTATTTTTAAAAACATGATGCTCAGTGATCACTCTACTATAATGAAAATTAAACAGAGAATTTACTAGTAGTACTCAGGCCTACTTAATTAATTCACATTAATATGAAATATAAATTAATGTGACATTTTTACTTGAGCATATGATTATTGTAACTAGAATGCCCGTAGATTTGTTTCACATTTGAATGATTTCCAAATTCTCTACACAATAACCAACACTTCCCTCTTATATACTGCAACAATAAATTAAATTAAACTTGCTGAAGAACAAATTAGCAGAATATTAAAAAAACCTCTAAAATCTGTGAAACCTTTGATCCATCCCTGCTGCCTTTAGGAATTTAGATAAAGATAGAATGAAATATGTCCCAAAGGTATGCATATCACATATATCATACTTTTAATATTAATAAATATTTAAGAGTAATTAAATGCTCAAAAATAAGAGGCTACTTAGTAAATTAAATTATGGTATAGCTATAAAAGGAAAAAAGATTCAACCAATACTATTGATAGTATGGATATATATTTATTAATATGAAAATATTTAAAAAGTATTACATAAAAAAGCTGCTTGAAAATGCCAAGTAATCTCTAATCCCTTTTTTGTAATTTCTGGTCCCAGTTTCTAAATATATATTTATGCCCACATCTTTAAATATTCCAGAAGGATATCAATATACTGATAATGGTAGCCATTTTCTGGTAGAGAAATTGTGAATGGTTATATCTTTTTCTATTTAAGTGCCTTTTGTTTTTTAAATGGACATTATTAATTATACAATCATAAAAAATTATAATGATCCTGCCTTTAAACACAAAATCTACTTCTAGCTTAACAGCACAGGTCACATGCCACTTAATACGACGTCAATCTGGACAATGGTAGCCAAGGCATGCAAAGCAATCTGTGATGGAAAGAAGACTTAGGAGAGGGAGGAAAGAAATTGGAGAATTCTAAGACAATAACAAATTGTTTTTTAAAAATCACAAATTTAGATAAATTTGCTGCCAATTCCACTTAGTTGACCATCTGTCTTTATTAACTCACACTTCCTTAGAAAACCTAATAATTTGGAGAAGACTCTTGCATATGACTATATAGATTTTAAGGTTGAAGAAAGGATGATTTATATCACAATTATAATCTAATTAAGATTTAAATAACATTTTCAAAGGGCCAGTTGTTTAAAAGTCATTAATCAGATAACCTCATTCATAGCAACATTTAAGCAAAATCAGTATGATATAGCAAAATAATAATGATAATATGTGAATAAGAGGAGACCTATGATTTTTGACACTTGCCATTTCATACTGCCACTTCTTGGCTTTTCTGTAATTTTAGATTTTAAGTGGAACAAATATCCAATTAGTTTAGAATCTTCTTTATACTTTTTTATGTTCTTGGTTAATGTGCCTTAGGTAAAGCTCTTACCAAGGCAATAATCGAAGTTTATTTAGTTTCCTGGAATACTCTTTGTTTAAATGGTTGATCTCCAAACTTTTGCGGAGATACTCTCCTAATCCTTCTCAGGCTCTTCCTATTACAGAAACAATGTCAAGAAAATTTTTCCATGGCTTGTAAATCTTATCTGCTCCGTTATTCAGGCAGACTTTCAATTCATCCTCATCCTCCTCCCAAGCCTATAGGTGAGAATAAATAATATTAATGGGATACGGACCAGAAAACAAGCAAGTCAGCTGGATTTCCCAAGTTCTGTTAACTCAAGCCCATTTGCAAAAGCCACACTCTCAGAAAAATGAGCCTATTGTCTAGAGACTTTTTTCCCATTGCAGTGAGACTACAAAATTCTCGAGAGACAATGTGGGTTCGTGAAAATGTAACTGTCTAGTATTAATATACCTTTACCATGGTGTATGACAGGTTGCAATATAAAAAAAGTTTCCCATAGATGTAGGCCAGTATAATCATTTTTATTTATGGCTCATTTACATCTCTTGGTAATCTCATCTTTTGTCCACTGCAAAAGCCCTCCCATACTGCTTTCTGGAACTTTTTCTAAGGCAGAGATAGTTTGATCATATATTTCTGTGCCCTTCATTATTGATTACTTAATATTTTTCATTGTAAGCATGAGGCTAGAACCCCTAATTTAGAGCAGCTAACACTGGGACTGCACTACTGAGGTTTAGTTGGACTGTTTGATCTGCTTGGTTAATTTCTAGTGCTGTTCTTGGCTTCTCTTATTTGTGGTTTCTTCATTACCTTCTTTGTGATTCTTCAGTTACTTTGACTGAATTCACTGACTATATCTTCTGTTGCTACTTAATAAGCGTATGCATGCATCCTCTCACTATCTGAATTTAACACATTATTGAAAATGTGCCAAATATCGATTTTTTAATAGTAGGCCATTATTTTTAAAAGGGAAAATAAGAATGCCTTCCCAACCTATGAAAACATCCAACCAAATTTTCCCAAAATAAAAATAAATACTGAAACACCTATATAAAACTCAACAAAGACTTTTATATAATATAAAGCACTAAAGTACCAATTATTCAATCATTTAACACCTTATTACTTAGCACTTTATGTACTTATTAGTGCATATGTGTACAGTGTACAATGATGCTGTCATGTAAAGTATTAAATACAAATTACATTTTCCTTCTAAGCAGAAACTTGAAGAATAAATAATATGTTAAAGACATAATGAATAAAAATAACCCTTAAGAAAACAACATAAGGAGGCAAAGTTGGTGGGGTTTTTTTGTTTGTTTTTAATTAAAGCATTGAAGACTTCCTGATTGAGATTTAGTGGTGAACAGAGCAAGGTGGAATATATAGTTAGTGCTGCTGTTTGCTGAGGGAGAAGGATGGGGAGGAGGTAGCTGGCGAGGAGTCAGAAAGGAGGGAAGGAAATGCCTGAGGTCTAGCCATGTCCGAATATAAGGAACAAATGGACAGTTTTCTACTCTTGGCTCCTTTGAGTTTGGAAATGAATGGCTGTCCATTATCGACTATCAACTGATGCCATAGGCAACAATAATAGGAGGATTAAAATTCATATTCCACATCTGTTCCCATTCCCTTTGCTTGTGTCAGTATAACTGGTGATATGGAGAATATGACAGCATCACATGCAATGGCCAAATTGTTTTTATCTGCATGATCTAAAATTTATTTTTAAAGATTTGCAGCAAGGATATTTGCTTTATCTTCTTCCAATTCACACTAAGAATTAAGTTTAGCAAATTCTTTTCTGTAACTGTATTTCATAAAATCTGTTCAACATTTTCACTGTCCAGTGTAGTAAAATAGGTCTCCACACTAGATTAAGATATCAGTTTTGTGTAGCTCTCTTCATAACAATTTTGGAAGTTTAGCAACAAACCACAGAGCCATCTCATCTTTTCATATTTCATTTATTGTTAGGCATGAGATTCTTTTTGTAGCCCAATCTATCCATTTGAATACCTTCTTGCTATCAGGACCACTTAATTAATCCTTTATCAGAGCAAAGTCATCTCTGGCAGCACCCACTCCAGATTCTGTAGCTCCAATATTGGACAATATGCCTTCAAGGTGGCTAGTACCTCTTGGCTGTAACAACAGTGGTGTTGGAAAACATAAAGATCACTTGGATATTGGCTCATAATCTACAATCCTAGAAGGATGTCCTAGGATGCTCTAGGATTCCCTGGAGATATCAAAAGAGCTACGTTTACAAAATTTTCCTCCTTCAGTTCTTCTTGGACTTTGGATGAGTGGTGACAAAAAGCTTCTCACATGTGCTCTGACTACCTCCTCTTCATTTAGGCATGATACTTTGGATTTGCTACAGTACTGACACTGAGGCTGTGCTCTCCCTGGACTGCTCCCAGGCAATGAGCAATCACAGTGGGGGTGGTAAATCTAGCACTTTCTTTTACAACAGAGAACTCTTCCAGTGGGTGATGTTTGCTGGGGAACTCCTCACTGGCCTGGTGGAGGCTTCTCAGAGCTGCATCACAGTCTGAGGCATTACTATGCAATTCTCGTCCTTCTAGTTCCTTTTCACAGGTGTTAGACTTGCTTCACAGTCTGCAGGTGCTCCTTGCCTACTCCTGCTCCTTTTCCAGTTTATCCTCATTGGTGTTTCTACCAATTTCTTGCATGTGCTTCTCAGAGGACTTCAACAAACATACCATTTAACAGTTTTACAAAATTCCCTTAAAATCCTGTGTTGCTTTTCAGAACAATGTGTCAGAGTTTTTGTTGACAATTTCCTTTAAAATTTCTCCATAGTGGGTTCAGTAGTGGCCCCCAAAAGATAAGTCCAAATCCTAAACCCTGGAAACTGTGAAGGCGACTTAATTTGGGAAAAGAGTTTTTGCAAATGTAATCAAATTGAGAACATGGAGATGAGATCATCCTGTATTTTGGGTGGGCTCTAAGTTCGATAACTACTGTCTTCACAGAAGACAGAAAGAGAGAAGGCCGTGTGATAACAGGGCAGAGATCAGGGTGATGAGTCTTCAGGCCAAGGCTTGCCAAGGATTTCCAGCAGCCACCAGAAGATAGACTAGAGCCATGAAATGGACTGTCCCTGAGAACCTTCAGAAAAAGAAAAAGAAAAAAAAAAGAACCCTGCTGACACCTTGATTTCAGACCTCTGGCCCCCAGAAGTATGAGAGAATAAGTTCCTCTTGTTTTAGGTCACCATGTCTGTGGTAAAATCTACAACAGCCCTAGGAAACTAATAAATAGTGTTAGCTTACCTTTGGCAGATTTTATGTTCCTGGCAGGATTGTTTTTTCTTTTATTGCTAAATGAATTTATGAGATGGTATTTGTTTAAAAAAAATCCCAATGTCAACATGACTGAAAATTTTCACTGTAGCGTAAGCACACTGGTAAAAGGAATCCTGTAATTCACCCTGCTGCAGTTTTACTCACTGGAGCGGTTCATCCCTGATTTTTGAATTGTGCAATGTTGCATGACCTATACATCTCTCGAACCATCTCAAACTGGCTTTGTAACTGAACTCCTTTACAAAATCATCACCCCTATCCATTTCTTTCTTTTTTAGGTCTTCAAAAATGTTTAAACAATATGGGACTAGCATTGGTCCTATAGGTGAATGTCTGAAATGCAGCTAAGATACATTAGAAATCCTCTCTGTCAGATTAGCCTACACATTTAGCTGTGTATGTGAGCAGGCTTTTTTATTTGATAGCAAATTATGCCAAAGTTTGCTGGTAGTTGTTATAACAAATATTGCAATGTTAGAATGTACATGGTGAAAGATACCATTTCTTGAAAAACAACCAGGATAGATTTCCTTCTGATTACTATGAGACAGGTATGTATATTCAGATAACTAAGGGACAATATGCACATACATAGTATTTAATCTCCAGTCAATTCTTTTCTCCCAAATTTTTAAAAATATAAAGATTGCTTGTCATCTTGCAGACAAAGTTCACTGCTTAATAAATTTAAGCTTTTGGGGAACTTTATCAAAACTGATTACTTTTCAGAGTAATAAGTACAATTTTAAATATATTTCTGAAATGTAATTCCAGCATCAGTATTACTAAATTTTGATGCCATCAAGGAATTTGGCATGCCAGAAAAACATATTTCTTTTTGAACTGGAATTTTTGCTCCTCCTTCCCTTTATTTTTTAGTTTACCTAGTGGTGGGATTAGAAATTTCCAAGTTCCTTAATAATGACCTTGCTGTCCAAAAGTGTGATAAGGATTAAGGCAAGTAAAAATTAGAGACAAGAATATCAGGAGGGGAACATTTAGGATATATGGGACTGTGCGTTCTCCTAAGTATATCTGGAGATATTCATTGACAGAGAATCATGGAATGTTGTAGCTGGAAGAATCCTTAAGTATTGTTTATTCTAATATCTTCATTATTAAAGGGAGAGGATGGAAGTCCATTTTGTAAGACTATCCTATACATCATCTAAGAGCCACGATTTGGAAGTAAATCTCTCGACTACTTATCATTTGTATAGTTACAGCCTCCTTCTCACATTAAAGGCTTCACAGCCTCCTGAGCTAAGGTAGAGATGAAGAGATGCATAAAGCCACAAGATAAACATGGCACATTCTCCTTAGTTCTATTCTCAGTTTAAGATTTGGGGAAATATTCTGGAGTTTCATGTTCTTTAAAATATGTATGTGAGCAAATTATATTCTTTAAAATGTGTATGCTAGCAGAATAAATAGACTTTGGTTTCTCCATATTGCCTATTATTTTGTTTATTGGTAAATATACAGAGAGCTGAATTTTTTATGTCCAGAAATTAATTGGAAACGTTAGTAATTTTGTATTGTCTTAAAACAGAATGGTATTAGCATTGTAGCTAGAGAAGGGAGTATTGTTGCCAGAATGTCTGGTTTCTCAGTAAGTGTTTTGCAACCCACATAAAAACTTTGAAAAATAAAATAAAATAGTCATCTTCTGAACTAGTGTGGGTTTAAAAATTTTTAATAATGTATTGATTCAAAATTATAACTCATAATTGAATTAAATGTTTTGATTTAAGCATCTAAAATGACTGCACTTAATTCTATTGCTCACAAAAGAGAATTTCTCATAATAAAAAATTTAAAATTACTATGTTAAATATAATGTTAGTTAAAAACATTTTACATTATATACTGATTGTTGGTTCAAGATAAGAAATTTACAGCATCTAGTAAAAATGCAAAAAAAAAATGAAAATTGAGAATAATCTGAATTTCAGATAATGAGGGGAAAAATCACAGTGTTCAGTTTTAAATCTGAAGGCACAGATGATTATAAGGGCTCACTATTAATGGATATTTAGTATGCACCCGATACTGACCCTAGCCAAAGCACAGAGGAGATATTATTATTATCTCCTTTTACCAATAGCAATAATGTTACTACAAGTAGTGAATGGTAGTTAAGCAGCACTAGTCAACCTGCCTTCTCACTTAGGTAAACTGTCCATGCCCCATCTTTTTTTTTATATTATTATTTTTTTTATTTCAGCATATTATGGGGGTACAAATATTACGGTTA
>VBSM01002217.1:34194264-34239697 GCA_008086735.1 Cheirogaleus medius
ATGGCTTGTATCATTTTTAGGTAAGCCCCGTCTGTGCCTATTTTGTTGAGCATTACCATGCCCCATCTTAAGCCAGACCTTCTGCTATGAAGAAGATTGCATTCTTTCTTACCCACTTAGATGTTACTATTGTAATTGGGGCATTACAAACAGTTCCCATATATGGTGGAGAATCTAATGAACAAATGATGTGTGTGTTCTGGCTGCTCCAATACCTGACATCATTCTAGTGGTTTCCTCTTCTTTTTTTTTTCTTCCTTTTTAAATTTTTCTCTCTCCACTAGATCATTTGTGCCAACATGTTATCTTCTTTTCTCTTTTCCTGAAAAAATAATTATCTTGACTCTACTTCTTGCAGTCCAGCTACTTCCAAAATTCTTTACTTCTGTTGGAGCAAGTCTTTTTGAATGATTTACCTATATTGGCTGCCTCTCAATTCTCTCATCATATTTTCTCTTAAACTCATTCTGATTGGGCTTTTGTCCCAACTACTGAACTGAAACAGCTTTGGAAAGGGTCACGGATGACTTCTTTCTTGCTAAATCCAAAAATCTTGCTAAATCTGCACTTCATTTAACCTGACATTATATAATGCTTTGCTTTTCAGGACACTCTTTTCCCTTTTATTTCACTAGACATTCATTCTTAGTCTTCTTGTGGATTCCTTCTGTTTTCCTGATACTTGAAACTCAGAATAGCTCAGGACTCAATCCTTGGTATCTTATCTATCTATAGTCACTCTCCATGTGCTATCAATTTCTGTGATTTCAAATATTTTGTTTATATACAAATAACATACAAATTTAGTTCTTCAGCCCGGACCTCTCTTCCGAATTCCACACTTATATATAATTGCTTTCCAAATGGCTACATTTGCATGTCTAATAGATTTAGCAAATAGAAAATGCCTAAACCTAAAATTTAGGACTCCCACCCCAAACCTGCTCCATCTGTAGCATCCCCCATTTTTCTCTGTGGCATCTTCACCTCTCTAATTGCTCACCCATACAACCTTGGGATCTCTTGATACTTTACTTTGACATTCCATATCTAATCCAGAAGAAAATACTTTTGGCTCTATTTTGAAAATAATCCATTTTTCTTGCTCTACCACTAACAAGGTATCATATCTCTATACTGCATTAATGTGATAATATTGTAATTATTATGTTTGCTTTTTATCTTCTTGCACTAGAATACAAACTGCATGAGGAGGCATATTTTTTGTTTTGTTCCATGATATATTCCAAATAGTTAGTACCTGTTTTAAACTCAATAGGTTCATTGGGAATATTTGAAAGAATGATTAAGCAATCATAACTGCAGGCTTTTATTTTTGTTCTTTATCTCTGGATATGTCTTGAAAGACCTATGTATTCTTCCTAAAGTACATAAAACCCCATGTAGATTTATTCATTAATTATTGCTCATGAGAGATAAATTTTAACATTCTGTCCCAATTCCATGTTTATGACATCCTGTTGGAGGCTTGAAATGGCCATGTTGGGAATGTTTAAAACACAGTAATTGGCAGGTGCTACAAGTCAGCAACCTCTGCACTCTCAACAGTTGTTAAATATTTACCATATACCACTAGTCCACACCAGTCAATTCTGTCACCAATTAAAATTCTTAATTAAAAATTATATTTTCAATATATATTTTTAGTTATAGTATAGATGAGTGGCTCAAAGGTAAATGTATGTTCTCTCAACATATTTTCTAACAATAAAATCTGTACAAAAATGAAAATTATTTTCTGGGTTTCTAGTGTCTGAATAAGTTTGCTGATCAAATTAGCAGATATTTTGTTTACCCTCCCCCAAAAAAATCACTGTTACAAATATTTTGTCCAAGGCGTTGGACTAGATTCATACATCAAAAAGTTAAATGTAGATACATGAAGGAAGAAAAAATAATAGCAACTGCAAGAAAGTGTTTTAAATGTTGATATTTGAAAGGATTATCAATGAATAATGAATGTGAAAAGTAGAAAGGAAATTTTCTCAGATCAATAGTTCATTTGGAATTAAATAATTTTTCCAGGTAAATAGAAATAGTTACTGCTATGCATATAACAGTTTTCTCAAAGATATTTAATATTATGGTCAGTGTCTTCTTAAGCTCACAGTGAACCCAAAAGCTTAGCAGGAATATGTACAGAGAAAACTCCCACTCAGAACAGCTTAAGGATTTGCCTAAAGGTATGTGATGAGCCTGGAGCAAAGATCCGAACAGAAGTTATTTTTTTACAGTTTTCCTTATTGTAGCTGTATCATTAGAATATTCTTCCTAAGATTTTTTTTAAAACTCCAGGTGTATAGATTTCAATTAGCATATAAACTGCTACAATGTGGCTCTTATTATTTTTGACAATAGATCCATATTTCTTACTCAATTTCTTTGTACTTTTTTATTACAATTCTCATACAAGTAGTTATGAACCTCTGTTTCTTGGAGACTAGTTTCTAAATCTCTTATTCTATAGTGCTGTAGGTGTTTGCTTTCTGCTGCTGACTATAATTTAAGTAGAATTTCTTTTATATAATCTAGGGAATTGAATTTAATAGCAAGATCAAGTTCTAGATCTGCTGAATTTCCAAAGTACTATTTTTACTATTGTGACCTGAGGTAAGGATAAATAAATCTTTAAATAAAATATTCTCATGAGGTTTTTCTTCCCCCTAAAAGAAGCTCCCTGTGCAAGATACAGACAAAATATATATTTATACAGAGAGAAATGTAGCAGAAAAAAAAACTGCTGATTAACTCTCACTTTCCTGGTGCATGTCTTCAAATAGTGGTTAATTCAACTTTAGCTGCGTGTAAGAATCATTTGAGAAGCTTTTGTAAAATACCCATGACTATCCAGTCATGAAGATGGAGGCAAATTCAACCTGTTTTGGGCCAAGATATCAGCATATTTTAAAAGCTACCCAGATGATCCTAAATATAGATCCAGGTTTGAGTACCACTGGGTTAGACAGAGATAAAGCTATTTCATTAATTTTAAATGCTATATAGCTAAGAAAAACTTTGATTATAACATTTTACATTATAATGAATAGTAATATATTATATGCACATTAATGCTAGCTAAGTATTTAAGTTAGAAAATTCTTCCCTCAAAATAGTCGAAGCTTCAGAGTCCTATCTACCATGGAATTAAAACAGTTTCTGAGGAGACACTTTCGGTTGAGCACAGGAAAAGACTTCTAGGTTATGAATATCCTTTCTGATAAGAGGAAAAAGCTATGTAGAAGGCCTAGATTTTTAAGGAAATTTTTAAAGCACTGAATTGAGAGAACCAGAAGATGACTTTTCCATGGTCCCATTTATCATTAATATAAAAAGCAGTAATAGCCTTTCTCACTTTTGTAGGAGTTTTCATTTGTCCCTGGAAAAACCAATGTCCTAACTGAAACTAGGAAGCATAGCACTGTCTCCTTTGACAAATAAAAGATAAGATTATGAACTTATGCTTAGTCCTTTAAAGAAGTGTTATTAATATTTATATAAATGACAAATGCATTTTATATGTTAGGTAGTCTTGGTCTTAACAGTGGAATATATGATAGTCTTCTCACAGCAGCTATGACTACTATTTAGGAAGTGAAATTATTGGCCTTGGCTTTTAAAATATATTTACTGATAGAATTCAGCTGTGAATCCATCTGGTCTTGGGCTTTTATTTTGTTGAGAGTATTTTTATTACTGATTCACTCTCTCTGCTTGATATTGCCTGTTCAGGATTTCTATTTCTTCCTGATTCAAGTTTGGGAGTTTGTGTGTTTCCCAAAATTTATTCATTTCCTCTAGATTTTCTAATTTCTGTATGTAGAGGTGTTCATAATAGTCCTGGATGTTCTTTTGTATTTCTGTGGTATCAGTTGTAATGTCTCATTTTTCATTTCTGATTGAGCTTGTTTGAATGCTCTCTTTTATTTTCTTAGTTTATTTAGCCAGTGGTCTGACAATCATGTTTATCTTTTCAAAGAACAAACTTTTTGTTTCTTTGATTCTTTATATTTTTTTTTGTTTGTTTCCATTTCATTTAGTTCTGCTCTGATCTTTGTTATTTCTTGTTTCCTGCTAGCTTTGTGTTTGAATTGTTCTTGTTTTTTAGTTCCCTGAGGTGTGACATTAGGTTGGTAACTTGTGATTTTTCCTTTTTATATAGGCATTTAGTGCTGCGAATTTCTGACTTAGCACTGCTTTTTCTGTATCCCACAGATTTTGGTAGCTTGTGTTGCCATTGTTGTTCAGTTCAAAAAAAATTTTTATTTTCATTTTGATTTTATCATTGACTGAAAGATCATGTAGCAGCCGGATATTTAATTTCCAATATTTATATTGTTTTGAGAGTTCTTCTAGAAATTGGTTTCCAGGTTTTTTCCACTATGGTCTGATATATAGTATGATTTCAATTATTTAAAATTTGCTGAGACTGGTTTTGTGGTCTAACATGATCTGTCTTGGAAAATATCCCCTGCACTGATGAGAAGAATGTATCTTATGCAGTTTTTTGATATAATTTTATGTAAATTTTAGTTAGGTCCATTTGTTCTAGAGTCCCATTTAAGTCTAGTGTTTCTTTGTTGATTTTTCTGCCTCAATGATGTGTCCAGTTCTGTCAGTGGAATGTTGAAGACACCCACTCTTATTATGTTGTTTTTTGTGTCATTTTTAGTTCTAGTAGTATTTGTTTTATAAATTTGGGAATTCTGGTGTTAGGTAAAAGACCTAAAAAGTTACTAAAAGCCCTGACTTCACCAGTGTACAATTCATCCATATGTCAAAAAATCACTTACATCCCCTAAATGTATTGAAATAAAAAAAGAAAAAAATATATTTACTGTACAACAGTTTGAATCGCTACTTTATACTCTTTTAGTTGCGTGATTTTAGCTGTGTAGTGACTAGGTCCCTGAGCTGAATTGTAACATTATCTTGATTCTTTTTTCAAAGTGAATAATTTGGGTCATATGCAATAGTTTGTATCACTACAGTAAACTCTTTCAGCTAAGTGATTTTATCTGTGTGATTCTGAGTAGGTAATAATTTCTTTAATCTTGATTTCTTCATGTGTTATGTTGGGAAGAAGCTTCATAAAGTTAATTGTAAGTATTAAAAAAAGAGAATAAAACACTTTGAAAACTCTAAAATGCTTTACACATTCAAGCTATAATTAGTAGTGTTAATGGTACTCTATGTATTAGATATAGATTCTAAGAGAGTTATTGTGGGCAGTTCTAGGGAGGGTAAGTTACTGTCTACTGTGGTTGAAGCAGGTCCTGAGAGGTTTTGTGGATAAGGTTTCAGGTAAACTATGGCATACTTTATGTTTGAACTTCATTTGCCATTGATGGAATTATTCCTGGGCAAAAAGAAAATCATGAACAAAGGAAGAGCTCTAAAATCAGGGGATACCTTCAGAATTGTATGACTGGATAGTGAATTATAAATATGGAAAGCATTGAAAATAATTATTGGTAGGTAGGTTTGGATTATATTTTGACACATCTATAGGGCCAAGAGGAGGATTTTGTGCTTCAATCTAAAGACAATAGGAAACTGTTGAAGGGTGATGATGTATTTAAAGTCATCTTTAGGATGGAACAAAGGAACAGGGATTTATTGGGCAACAGACTTTGCTAGACATAGTATGGCAAGGACCTTTTCATTATTCTATTTTAAGTATTAGAAAACGGAGCCACAGAGAGATTAAAAATATGCCCAGGGACATTCTGCCAAAAATTCTGGAGCCAAGATTCAAGTTTAAATCTATCTGGCTTGAAATCTCTCCATTACTTCATAGGGCCTTCGAGATTAATCTGACAAGTACGTGTTGAGTTTTTTGGAATAAAGAGGCGAAGAGCAGTGAAATCACACAGGCAACTCATTCAAGATATAACAGATACGTAAAGAGATAAGAGATAAACTAAAGTGTTTCATTATTCACCTAGCACTTTTTGGGACCCATTAGCTATTTTCTCAACACTGCCAAGATGAACTTACTAATTCATTTATTTTTATTTCAGAATAATATAAAGGAAATTTAATTTCCCTTGAAAATCATGTAAAATTCCGAATGCTATAAAAGTTAACAATAATTTTTTTTTTATTTCAGCATATTACAGGGGTACAAATGTTTAGGTTACACATATTGCCTTTGCCCCACCCAAGTCAGAGCTTCAAGCATGTCCATTCCCCAGAGCGTGTACACCACACCCATTACATGCATATGTACCCCTGCCCTCCTCCCCCCTCCCATCGGCCAGACTCCAAGTGCCCATCAATACATGAATGGATTAATAAAAAGTAAATCATAATTTAATGTTGATTTCAGAAGTGTAGCTAGTTTAATTCTCATGGCCTTGTTTATTACATGACTCAGCCCAAATGAGAGGATTCTCAGGGCATGTGCACTTTAGGGGGCCCCTGGAACACCACTCAGGTACTAAGCAGGTGCTAGAGTGATGAGCCATAAGAGAAAATCTACTCATCAGCTCCCATATTCATTTCCTGTGTTCTTTCCCAGCAATTACAAAGGAGTTTGCTGAATGAAACAACTCCCACGTTCTTGCTCAGGACCAGCTCAGTTTTTAGGTGATTCTGGTGGTAATGGAAAAGACAACCCCAAGTGACCCCATTGTCTCAGCCACAGTTATTGATACAGTATTAAATTACTTCCTGGGAAGATGGATATGGTTGTCAAAGGGCAGCAATTTGTATCCACTGTTATTCTCTAAGTCTCCTGCCCTATTTGCCAAGCCAAGCAATCCATCCTGTGTTTCAGAATTGCCCCTAAGTCTTTCTAAGAGAACCAGTGTTTTATGCAAAACATCTGTCTGGATCCCTTGTCCCAAGAATAAACCTGCTGTTTGAACCTGGCTGACTAGCGCTTCACTTGCCAGTCTTCTTGGTTAATAGATCTCTGTCCCATTATGGATACATATTAACTGTGGACTGATCTCCTAGCTCCCCT
The DNA here is from genome assembly GCA_008086735.1 of Cheirogaleus medius. Taxonomy (NCBI): domain Eukaryota; kingdom Metazoa; phylum Chordata; class Mammalia; order Primates; family Cheirogaleidae; genus Cheirogaleus; species Cheirogaleus medius. The sequence goes on from VBSM01002217.1 coordinate 34,201,253, forward strand.
CTCTGGTTGCCTACCTGGATTTCTCAGCATTGCTCAGCTTAATGTCTATCACTGTGCTCTCTTGCTTGAAGCTCCAGTATTAGCTAAAATATAACCAAGACCATGACTTACCTACTGTCTAGGCATCAAGTATTACTTTCTTGGTGTTCTGTACTAGAGGAAAGGTCAGACCCAGTTACAGATCTTTTCTCTTCTCCCTGAGCCCAGTGTTGTTTTGGACAGAACATGGTCAAGAGTTGGCACAATCGAAAAGACGGAAATACTTGTGGTGATAAGTCATAGGAAGAAAATTGCAAAAACAGCTAAATTACAAAGTAAGATAAATGTGTGTTCTATGAAGGTAGGTAGAGCACAGCAGTAGGAATTTCACAACCTAGTGCAATTTGGGGACACAAGCAGATATGTAGACAGTTCATGTAAGGGAATTCTATTGAATGGTCATGGATATCTGGAACCCTCTGGTGCTCCATATCAAAATCCCCATCTGTAGAAGATTGGCTGATTAGTCTTAGAGAGACTAGGCCCAGGAAGAGTTATTGAGACTGGGATAGAAGAACAAGATAATGCTCCAGTTTCCAAACTAGATTAGAAAGTGGGGATCAGGTCATAGTTAAACTACAGATGTTAAGATATTAGAACTGAAACTTGAGAATTGGAAATGAAGCAGGTGAAATTGATGATGACGATTCACCTGCATATGAGCTAGAGCGTGTTGAATTGTCTAAGACCAAAATCATTGAGCCTCAGTTCATGGAAAGGGCAGTCGTGTGTGTGTGTGTGTGTGTGTGTGTATGCTTTTAACTTAGCTCATGATCTCTCTATGAAAATCATTCTGATATAAAGTATGACCAATTAACTAGTAAAATACAACAGGAATAATTTTAAGAGGTTTTGCCCTTTCTGGGGCATTTATGAATGATTACTGAATGTGTTTTTTACACTTATGGAAAAATGAAATGAAAAGTCCTTCTTCAGGCAGTGTCTCTAAAGTTGTGTGGGTGGCCTAAATATAGGAAACCAAAAATTACCTCCCCTTCCATTTTATCATTGGGCTAAGCTATGGTTAAAATAAACACAGTCTCTTGGGATATGATATTCCAGAATGTATACATCTGTATATGTGTATGTCTCTGTGAGTATGCGCAGAAGGGCTTGCATCTACATTTATAAACAAGAAGAAGTAAAGGGTTTATTCTAACTTAGAACAGTGTCTTATCATCCATGACGAAGAACTTGGGAATAAGGGACCAGCTTCATGTCTATTTTTAATACACAATTTGGTCTCTGCAGTGTAAGTTTCTGATAAGGTATGTGTGGAAGCAATTACTGTAATTTCTTATAATTTAGAAATAGTTCTGATTAATTTAATCCTCATATTTATTGCAATACTGTTGCTTCAGCTTTGTAATACAGATGAAAGGCATGCAAAAATGAAAATATACATTTTCTGCCCTAGGTTGACCTATAGTCTAGCAAGGGACATGACATAACAAAAACTCTGATCACAGTATGGAAAATGCTAGCAAAGTATTAATATATACCAAAAAGGAATTATATCAGAAGCTGCACAGGCATCAAGTAAACGTGCTCTCTCTCTCTGTCTCTCACGCACACACACACACACCCCAGAGAGTTTCAACAACAAAAAGACAAACAATCCAATTAAAAAAAGATCAAAGAACTCGGATAAACATTTCTCTGAGGAATATACAAATGGCCAATACACCCATGAAAGAATTGTCAGCATCATTAGTCATTAGCAAATGGCTAATCAGACCACTTCACATCCACTAGGATAGTTGTAATGAAAAAAAGTTAGAAAATAACAAGTGTTGGGAAGGACAAGGAGAAACCAGAACCTTTATATGATACACAGCTGGTGGGAATATAAAATAGGGCAGCTGCTGAGAAAATTAATTTTGCAGTTCCTTGAATCATTAAACATAGAGTTACCATATGACCCTGCAATTCTACTTAGGTATATAGTCAAGGGAATTGAAACATATGTTAATTGTACACTTGAATGTTCATAGCAACATTATTCATTATGGTCAAAACCTAGAAACAGCTCAGATGTTCATTAGCTGATAGATTTTTAAAACTTTAATATATCCGTGCAATGGAATATTACTCAGCTATAAAAAGGAATGAAGTACTGATGCATGCTACAATGTGGATGAACCTTGAAAACAACCTGCTAAGTGAAAGAAGCCAGACACAACGACAACATATTATATGATTCCATTTACATAAAATGTTCAGAATAAGCAAAGCCATAGACACAGAAAATAGATTAACGGTAGCCAGAGGGGAGGGGAGAGAAAGGGGAATGACTGACTGCATAATGGGTTAGAATTTCTTTTCAGGGTGATGACAAAGTTCTAGAATTAGATAGTGATGATGGTTGCATAACATTGTGAATATAATAAAAACTGCTGAATTGTACAATTTGAAATGGTTAAGGTGGTGAATTTTATGTGATGTGAACTTTATCTCAATTAAAAAAACAGCATCTCATACACACATACAAAAACCCACAGAATTTACAACATAAAGAAAGGAAATTATACATTTCAAGTGAAAGTATTTAATACAATTCACAAATTAGAGGCATGATATATTCAATGGGCACTTGAGAGTGAGTTTTCTAACAGGATATTAAAGGTCTTATTTGCAAATTAGTTTTTTTAGAACTAGAAAGCATTTTATGGTAGTTCTAATAGCACTAAGTCCTGGGGAAGGCCAGAAAGAACAATATTCAAATGCTAGGAAACAATTTCCCATGCTGTATTCCATAAAGGACTTCTGAAAATCTACTTATTTCTTGCACTTTAATTTCAAGATTATCTGTTCATTATTATTCAAACTTGATTGATTATGTAGATGATTTACCTGGATTTTTTAGCTATTGTTTCCCTTTAACTTAAATACATTCCCTTTAATTCTGAGATTGTTTGATCAAAAAATTATATTTTTGTAAGGATGAGAACATTATTTTAGTATACCAAATGCACATATTTATATTATATTAATGTTTTAATTTTAATTGTAATAATATTCATGTTAGTTCTTTTTGATCTATTTACCATATTAACTCAGAATTTCTTGTCACCATCTAATATGATGAAACACAAATTAAAGTACTTTTGAAGAAGATAATTTAAATACTTTTGGTAACATGTAAGCTTTGTTTCACTATGGAAAGAGAGTGAGATTTAACTTAGTGTTGAGTTTTTTATAGTTAGAAAATTCTTCCTAATAATACCTGCAAAATACTGAAAGTTATAGCTTGCCTCTGAATAAATTCATCATTGAGACTTAGCTACACATTTTATTTCTCTTACTTATCCAGTAATATTGTTTTCATTTAACACAGTGATATACAAAAATGTGCTATGTTAATTGTAAGATTTGACAAAGGCGGCTCTTTTTTCTTTTAAAATAAGCTTGTTTCATCCATTTAGATGTTATTTTATGAAATAAAGGAAGAAAACATACTATCTATTCATTTATTTATTCATTAATTCATGTAATATATAGGCAATTGCCCCAGTCTTGGGCAATACACTTGAGTAAAATATACTTTTTTCTGATCTTTTTGTTTCTTTGTATTTTTTTCCTAATTAAGTAGCCTTTCAATAATGGTAAAAGACATTTTGCATGTTGATTTTTAAATTTAATTTCTCTTGGTGATTATTTCTATTTTAAGAGATCCTTGTTTCTGGACTGAGCAATATACTATGTTCAGAATATATGAATAATTTGTGCATTTTCTTTTGGTTTTCTTTAATAGATTCTACAAAGAAGTTAAAGGATGTTCTTGAAGAATTCCATGGTAATGGTGTGCTTGCAAAGTATAATCCTGAAGGGGTAAAACTTCTTTTTTCTTTATATTGTTTCATATACATGCTTGGAGGAGAGTATTGTTTAATGAGGAGTTCTTGGAAATATGTATACGTGTGCATATAGATACACACATATACATATGTATATATATGTGTATATATGTATATATATACATGTGTGTTAATATGCACACATATATACTTATACATATAAATATACCTCATACACCGTAAACCATTTACCATATACCATAAAATAAACAGAGTGAAGTTCATAATGAAATGCTATTCTGGAAGATATATTAAATGTTGTGCTACATATTTCATCCAAAACATTTTGCTAATGAAAATAACTCTTCTGTATTGTATGCTTGAATACATAACCGTAATATTTGTATCCCCATAATATGCTGAAATAAAAAAATAAATAAAATAAAAAAAAGAATATAGATCATTTAAATATACTGTTAGTTTATTTTCCTAAAATTCAAGAAACACTGTTAGATAAAAGGTAGAGGGAGTATGCCTGTTTCTCAGTCTATGACCTACAAATTTTAACCCAAAATGGACGTTGGTGTGCAGCAAGGGGTTACTCCTTTCTGGGAATTATTTCCTTGACCAAAGAAAGATTTTGTACTGGGTTTAACTGGTCTATCATCTTAAAGAGATAGTTTGTACAAAAAGAAAGGAATTTATTTTCCCTATTTTGTTTTTAAGCTATTTCCTGTAAGCTTAAGATTTCCTGGAATTCCTTCCTTATGAAAACCTTGCACGTCTTATTAATTGGTTTTGAACACCATGCTTGAATGAATTTTTTTCCCTTCCTAATTATTTGTTAAGTAATCTTCCATTTAACATTAGTTGAGAGACATTGTATTTTAAATGTTTGGTCTTCATTCTCTTTAGTTCATTTGTAGCTTCACCAAGTGATATTTGGGTTGTATGGGGTTGTACTGGGTTCGCTTTGTAAAAGACCTTTTTGTCTGGATGTGTCATCTAGATAGATTTGTTGGTGAATAAAATATGATTCGTTTTTTGTTATCATTGTTTTATTTTTGCATGTTTACAAGAACACACTACTTGGTTACCTTTCAATATTGTACTTTTTTGGGCTTTATATAACTTTATATTAGCTATCACAGCCTAATCTCTAAACTCCAACCTCAAAACATTCATATTGTTTTAAATTTCCTTAGTATTTCTCATCATTAGCTATCATGTCCTCTTTCTTATTCTTTCTACATTCTGATACATTGCTGTAACTTTTAAATCTCTTTAACCTAAGATTTGTTTTTTTAAAAAAATAAAATTGATATTTATTGCCTATAAATGACAGAGAAAATAAAGGCAATTTAAAGCCATTCTCATTTACCTGTATCAGAAAAACCCAAAATGTCTGGGCTACCTTCCCTCACATTTTATTTTCTTAAGTGCTGTTGAGTGAGAGGAAAAAGTTATCAGATAAACATGTAAAACTGAAAATCTTAAAGTCCAAGAAAGCAGAGTGAAAAAAGTAAAGATGACAATTCCATTGAATTGTTGTAAGACCCAAAAATGTCATTTTTGCATTCACAACAAAATTTAAAAATATGCATACTTATCTAATCTATACAGAAATGAAGCCTGTTTTTTCTCCCTAAAGATAGTTGCTGGCTATAAACTTAGTTAGAAAGTGATCTTATTTGCAAAGCAGCCTTTTCGCTTCAATGAATTTTTTACTTAAAGGACTCCCAAGACTTAGTCTTACTAATATTATATATTTCATGAAGATTATCAGTCACTGTACACTGGATTTATTAAGGTAATTGCTAGATTCATTATTAGACACATATACAAAGTTACCCTTTTCAATGATATAATACCTGTCCATAAATTCACAGATCTGATGTTGAAATGCATTGTTAAAATAATGGATGGTTGAAAAACAAAAAGCTAGCTCTCATTATGACTCAAGAGCAGTTATAAATTAAGAGTGAAACTGCTCTCTGATTTTAATATTGATAGGAAATTTTCTTTCAAGAGAAAATTTTAAAGTTTATACAACCCTTTTAATAAGTAATATGTACTTTATAAAAGCCAATAGGAAATAACTAAGAATATCCAATGATGAGGATGAAATCTTTAAGGTCTTGAAATCCTCTTCAATATATGACTTTGCTGATTTATAAAAAATTACTGTAACTATGTGAAAGAATTCTTACTGCGCATTCACATGTGAAGTTATTGCTGTCTATTTTCCAGTCAATTTGACCCTGAAGTTTTTTGGCATGGGTGACTACTTAATAATGCTCAATTATGTAAAAAAAATTAGAAAAGTGGTTAATCCAGCCTGACCCTAGAATGAATATTTACTCTCTTGTTTTATAAAATGAAGAGAGTTTGTATCATTCATAAAATAGGTATTTACCAAGAGAGAATATCCCTTAAATTGCTTGTCCTCCTACAAAGTAAAGCTGTTGAAATGGTAGTTGCATTATTTCGGTTATAATTCACTTGATTACTGAATTTTAACAGTTCTGTGTATAAACAGGAAATGTGACCTGTTTAATTCTATTTTAATGGAGAGGAAATAGTAAGTATAATATATGGATGAATCATTTATTTTTAATTCCTGTCTTTTAGTGATAATTTGATCATCATTCTTCAAAGAAATGAGTGAGAGGAATCTAAACAATAGCCTTAAATATTCTGTAGGAATCAAAATGTTGAAGAGGACTTGAAATTCCCAAATTAATAAAATTACAGAGGTTTTAAATGCAGTAACTCATTTTGAAAAAAGTAAAATGACTTTTCCAAGATTAACCATGTAGTTCAGGACAGTAATCACAATTAAAACCTAATTTTCCAGTATCTCAGTTTAAGGCCAAGGTCTTCGCTCTTCACTTAACTGACCAGGCCATTGGACGAGAGGAAGATGTCTGGTAGGTAGGAAGAAGGTGAAGAGAAAGACTGGATGAGATTGCTTGTGTAATAAGTGTGGCATATTCCAGTACACATAATTATTACTGACTCATGCCTGATAAGGTAAGAGAGTCTTATTAGTTTCCAACAATCTTTTGTGAATAGTATAATGTTGAGAGTATGATTACTGCTAGTCTGTAGTACAGATCCAGTCTTAGTGAGAGAGTTCATAGTGAAACATAGTTAGGTCATATAAATAATCTCCTGAGGGTTGTGGAATTTGGTAGTATCAGAACCAGTTTGGTATTGCATGCCATTTTTTTTTTCTTTTGGTCTTGGATTTCAAATTCAATTCCAAATTGTTTCATTGCCATGCAAGAAATGGGAAGAAAGCATAGAAATGTATAGAAAGATATAATATTTAAGAGCATAGAGAGAGACTAGTTAGGAGTAAGGAATAAGTATTCATAATCTAATATATCTTTATACATACTGGTATATTTTCATTAATCTTCTCTGTAAGATTTAAATCATACTGCATGTGTTATTCGTTGTATTTATCTCATGTCAGTTAGAATTGTTTACATATTATATTCAAAGATTGATCTAGCCATTGGTTCTCAAATTTTAATGTGCATCAGAGTCACCTGGGGGGCTTGTTAAAACATACATTGCTGCCTGCCTCCCCCTAACCCTTAGTTTCTGATCCAGTGTTTCTGGGGTGGGGCTCAATAATTTGCATTTCTATTAATTTCCTAGTTTATGTTGATGCCACTATTTTGGAACCACGTTTTGAGTTTTGAGACCTATGGATCTAGGCTATGTTTTAAAATCAATCTTTAAACTTAGATTTTTTGTTAAATTATCAGAGATATGAGATAATGAGTATAAATTATCTTACATTAACACATGTATTCTTTCTTTCCTTGCATGCACAGAAACAAGACATTCTTAACCAAGTAAGACATTTTCTTTTCTATTAAAATCTGTCTTTTCTTTCTTTATTCTGATATGAGCTATGAATTTCTCATCCATATCACTGAGCTATACTTCTGTACCAGTAAGATTCGTATGTTAATAGCATGCAAGGTTACCTATAATACTTATAAAGCTATAATTGAGGTCAGATGGGACACATTTTTTCAAATTAGTCAAAGTCTCAAATGGAGGAGCTGCTACATTAATAGAATCAAAAAGGGTCCCAATTGTAGACTTTAGTTTTGTAGACCCTAGAATTTATTTTTCTCGTTTCTCCAAGACACATCAGCCTCTGTTACAATAGTCGAATAAAATTCTTAATTTATTTATTTATAATGGGCGATTTAAAAAGCGTATTTGAAATGCAATGATGAGGCCTTTTTTGTTTTGTTTTATTTTGTCTATGGTACTGTTAGAATCTGTGGGGGAAACATAATTGAAAAGTTGCTGATTTTGACCTCTTGGGAAGAAGAGTAACCAATCTATTGTTTCAACCACTCTCTCCTACTAAAGTCCATCTTGTAAACAAAATTTTAGTTCACCAGTTAGGTTGAATGCATAGCATTACAGCTTGTTTGGGGGTGCTCTAAATGAATATTTTTTATCACACTAGAGTACCTATATTAATCATCTTCACCACTTTAGGAATATTTCTTACTAAAATGCATGCATTGTCTAAAATCAGAATATTGTTTCCCATGGGAAATACTATATACAAAGTAGCTGCTTCTTAATCTCAAGGTGTTTTTTTTTCTTTTTTTTTTTTTTTATCGTTCAATGACAATAAACACCGTAAAGTACAATAGATTACATCAGAATGATTAGACATAGATATAGGTCCCACATTCTACAGTCTTCTGGATGGGACACTGCTAAAATGTCAATTCATTGGTAGTAGTGATATTTATTAGCCCCCATTTCAGAAGATGGCCTTTCCTTGTTTTCATCTCTGACCTTTGTGGAAACTTTGTTTGCTTCCCCAAATGTGAACTACATGGGTTTTATGGTACTTAGGAGGCAACCCCTCAGAGTAAATGGTTGTTTTTTTGAGTGTCTACATTTTCAGGCCTTGGCCATTAAGTAGCATCTGTTGAGCACCCTTGGTCAACAAACACACCTTTCTGTACAACCTGGGTCTCCAGTAGAGGCTGTCTGAAAACTGGTGTCAAAATTAGCTGTAGCTTTTCTTATGGTTAGCAAAATGGTTTTTTTCCTTCCTTTTTCTTGCCCTGTCTTTGTTCCATGTGCAGTTGTTTAGTAGGCAAGTGATTTTAGTTACAGAATAGGAGAGCCAAACTGAGGGTAGCCAAATGGGGAAAAAATACCAGCATGCATGTGTTATTCATGTATGTTCTTTGTCTATCAGTGTTCTCTGAATGTAGGATTTTCTCTGTACATATTTTCTGTCAATAGAGGATCCTTGGCCTAAGGCTGACTTATGCTTTCATAGCTTCCTGGTGGCTTCCTTTATCTTTGCGTTTGGTTCTCTGTACTGTAGCTTCTGTTAATGTGTGTATTCTTTACATTTAGACAGGGAGTTGCTTTTACCCCTTAATAAGAAATCTGGGAAATCAGAACCTACTTTTTATAGTACTTCTGCCTAATGTAATATTTAAATGTCTTCAACAAAGATAATGACACTTATATAATTATTAACAATGATATAAACACTCTTTTACTGTAAGCTATAATTATCCTTCCAGAACCAAACTCAACTCTTCCCATTAAAGAAAGCATAAGGAAAGTATAATAGAGAAAATGTGGTCTTAGGAGTCTGACTGAACTGAGTTCAAATCCTACAACTACCACATGTTAGCAAGCCTTGGGCAAGTTTTCTAGCCTCAGTTTGTTCACCTATAAAATAAAGAGTGTATCAGCTTTATTGGGTTGTTAAAAGGGTTAAATTCTAAAGTGTATGTAAAATAATTCATTCTGTGTGTAGCATTTTGTAGGCATTCCATTAATGTTTAGAGAAAACGACTGTGGTCACCCTTTAGCCATCAATGTGATTTTATACAAAAGTTCTGGAGCATGTCCCAAAGGTGAAAGTGAAAACATAAGACATACAGCCCCAACTAATTCTCTATCCTTAATTTTCTCAGGGCCTCACTCTCTCATTTTAAAGTAAATAAATATAACTCTGATGTCTTTTTTAACTCAAAAATAATGTCCTTCCACCATGTGGTGGGAGTGGGGGACATGACATGTTATTGGCTTTCCTGCCAAACCTGGCCACATTCCTGAGTGCTGTCCTGGCAGAATTACTGTGTCTGTTGTATTCGTTTCATCTCCCACAACTATGCGGGGCCAGGACAATTAGTTAGCAAGGAACAGAAGTAGCATGTTAACCAACATTTCTGCTTCTCTTTCTTATTATTATCAATACAATCTCAGCCATGTTTCTCTTCTTAGCAGACCTACCTACAATTATAAAATACGGTTACACCAATTTCATTCTTTACAAATGAGTTTTAAAAACAAGTATAAATATACTTGGAAATAAACCAACTCTCCTTAAATAATTGCAGCTAACTTTAAAAACTAGTAAATACTCCATGTAGATTACTTGTCCTTAATTTTTAATGACATTTATTAAACAATTTATATAAGATTTAAAACCAAGTTAGAGAAAAAACTGAAGCTAGATATTTCAGGTAATCTTTTTACATTTTTCCAAGGAGTAGTAAAGCCAAAATTACCCTGCCATATCTAAATTTTATTTTTAGTGTTTGTCTTCTGTTTTTGTTTGTATGTTTTCATCATCAGGAGTAGCTTTTTTTGAGCAGAAGAGCATTGGAAAAATATTAGAGGAAAATAAATGTAGATATTTGGGTGGAAAGACTTAGAATGTCTAAGAATTTTAGGTTTTGTTTGTAAGCAAAGGAAATCATAAATGATATTTTCAGATACATGGCCAAAAGTAACACTTTGAAAGTCAATGAGTACAAAAAGAGTTACAGTCAATTCAGCATGGGCAATTCCAGATTGGGCAAGTGAATAGGTAGTCATACTATTACTTTTTATTTTTATACCTTATATTGTGCATATCCCTTTTTCTGTAATGGCAGATCTATTGATACACTAGTCAATGCATATAACACTGATAAGCCAGTGGAAAATTATCTTGTACCATATGTTAACATTGGAGAATCTGTCTATAAAATTATACTTTGACTAACATAATGGACATTCACATTAGATATATTGAGGTCTTTAGTGCTAATTAGGAGCTTTTAATGTTGGACAATTTAATGAACTTTTATAAGCCTCAGTTTCTTTGTCTATAAGTAGGAATTATAATAACATCTAGGTATTGGGTTATTGTGAGGATTAAATGATAGCATGTATATAACATACTTAGTGCAGTTCCTAAAAATTGTAACATTTCATTTGTATTTCCATTATATGCAACTAAAATTTTAATAAAATTTCTAACAATATCTTTTCATTAAGGTTAGTGGAGCAGCTCACTGACTTTAATGATTTAAAGGAAAGAGTGGAAGCTTTGAGAAGGAGGTTGAAATAAATAATTCACTAATGAAATATAAACATACAGAAAGAGAGAAAAGTTTTTGGAACAGAAAGAAACTATTGGATTGCATCCCAAATGCACTTGTTGTATGTGTAATAAATGCTAGATATTGGATCTGGTCCTGTGGGAGAAACAGAAATGGTCAAATGATCTTTGCTCAACAAGAGTGACAATGTAGTAAATCTATTTTACAAATTGCAGACAAAATGCTTCCACTCAGAATGTCTAAGCACTAAAAATAATTAGTATAATAAATTCCCTGACCCATTTATAAAATGTGAGTCCTTCACTCTTACATTTTGGCTGAGTATTTCCTGGTTTTGTATACCTTCTCAACTTGATATTTCTCCCAATACTAACACTGGTAGATTTGGGCCTTGATGGCTTAAAAGAACAGAACTAACAGAGTCGTATATATTTGAAACCCTTGATCATTTTGTTGTTATTGGTTTTGTTGATTTTGTTTTGTTTTAATCTGCTACAATATTAAATATACAGCTGCAATCTATGATACTCTGAAATGACAGCATTCAAGATTAAATGATACATTTTCTGCTGAGAAGCTTTTGAATTTATTCCATTTTACCAATTTTTATCATCCCACCTGAATCAATTTTCTTCCTTGCTAGCTTGCCTACAAAGAGATTTTTGAGTGGAATTTTGCCATATTTAACATTTCATTGTTCATACCTCACATATACAATGAGGACTTACAATATAAAAGGCTATGTTAAACACTTTGTGATGCGAAGTCACGTTGGATAGTATAGTCAGTCAAGAAAGAGAAGTTGTACATGTAAATCTGCCTACACACATATGTGCATTAAGAGAACTTCTTTTGGAAATTTTTTTATAGGTGAATATATAAGTAAGAAATAATTGAAAACTGACATTATGATACGAATTGAAATTATATATGCATAGGTGTTCAAGACATCTTTACTGGGTTTTATTTTTCAAGGAGAAGATGAAAATAGAGCATCCACATGTGTGTTTCAGTAGCACTCAAACCTGTTCTCCTGCTAACACTGAAAAATAGACAAGATAGTGTCACACCAGATTAAAATAGGTTCCAGCTGAAGTACAAAACATTTAGATACAGACCCTTGATTACAAGACATACTGAAAATCATGGTAAAAATATTCTGTTTAAAATTTTTCTAATGCATTATTTGCCTTTTATAATTACTAAAATACCTTGAGTAACATTGTTTATCTTTCTTGCCATTTCCCATCTTTTACTAAAAAATACATTTCTGATTTTTTCTCTACTGAGAGGATGCTAGACTTAAGTAAAAGCTAGAGTTAATGGATTATGTGCCTCTGAGGTGGTAAAATATTTCTCATTTGCCAAAACTAATTTAAAAATTAAAATTCAAAGTTTTCACACTTTTCATTCTTTAAAGGAAGTTGCCACATGATAGCTTAAGGGGACTATCAAGGCACTCTCTGAAATTTGAAGTAATAAAAAGTCAATTGCAATACAAGATAAGCATAAGAAATGAAATATCTAAAAATATAAACTTTTCTGAAGGTGTTTTAATATCAACAATATATGTTTGAAATCTCAGAAAGTTAGCTATGTTATATATTTAATATATTAATATATAGTTTGGCTCAGTGGTTTTACATTGATTTTTATTTAATATAATTAGTTAATGATATAAATTAGAAAGCAAAATTGAAATGAAAATGGTGAAACAAAACCTCTGACTAATTTACATTATCACTTTGTTACCTCATTTCATCAGAGTTTTTTGCTCAGTAGCTAACATATTAATAGCACTGTACCCATAGAGGCCCTCAACCAACACTTGTTGGTAGATGGCTTGTATGTTTCTTTAGCTATTTACTTAATCTATAATAGCTCGATGATTTGTTTTTGTATTTTAAAGGTCATTTATTAATTCATTATGTATATAAGTTTGCTAGAAAAATGTGAAAATTGAACATGGACTATCTTTTATCTGATACAAAGGAGTGTTATAATGGTCATATGATCCTGTTAAAATATGAGTCAGATCATGTGTTTTCCTGTTAAAAATCCTCCAATGACAGTTCTCACTCAATGTCAAAGCCATAAATCTCTTTTGATGATCTAATATTCTACAGGATCTATCCCAGTCCACACACACCAAAGATCGAATCGTTGACCTTATTTCTTCCCACTCAACTCTTCCCTGGCTCCTCGTTCCAGTCCTCTGTTCCTCCTCACTGGCTCCTATATAAATTCCTCTAAAACAGGGGCATCCTTACACCTCGGGGCCTTTGCACTAGCCGTCTTGTCTATTTGCAATGTTCTCTCTCCAAATGCATGAAAAGCTCTCCCCTTCATCATCTTTAAATTTTCATCCAAAGAATGACGTCTCATTTTCTGATCATCAGATTTAAAACAGCAAGCACATAGTCCCAAATATATAAATCTTTTCCTTCTTTCTTTTTTCTACAGCACAGAAGACCATCAAACATTGCATATTTAGCACATTTATTTTGCTGTTTTCTTATTCTCTTCTTTAGAAGATAAGCTTCCTCATGAAAGGATTTTTGTGGGTTCTAGTAATATCTTTACACCAACATCTAGAACAAAGCCTGGTACAGAGTGAGTGCTCAGTGAACATTTGCTGAATATGAGCAAATCCCCAACCCAAAACTGCCAAAAGAAATTAATGTAATGATAGATGGATGACATTTATTTTCTTTTGCTTTGAATACACTTGGATGAATACCAGTGTTATTTCTTTAGTATTAACAGGGATTTAAAAACAAAGGATCCAGATGGTCAGATATAATAATGAAAGGCATATAGAAATGTGTTTTGAATTTGTGCCAATTTGGCAGCAACATCTGAGCAGCTCCCCCAGTCTGTATTCTTTACAAATTCTCTGTTATCTCCCTAAATAGTTTGTGGCTGCTCCTTAAGAAAAATGAAAGAAAAAGCAGTTTTTAAAATTGTAACGTGTGTATGTGTGTGTGTGTGAGCTTACAGCAACTTGATTTTTGAACAGTCATTCAATTAAGTCTGACCCACTATTTCTCATTAATATTTCCATTGATATGCATATAAATTATCTCATTCTATGTAAGGGTCACACTCTTCAAAAGCCATTGCTAATACTGCTACATGACAGCAATAGAAAGTCTGATACCTAAATTTGGAAATTTTCCTCTAAGTCATGAATTAAGGAAGATATAAAAATTGAGAACATCTCATTTATCAGAAATGTCTAATAATTTGGACAGCATAGAGATATTTAGGAGATATTTGAAATGCTTTACTAACAAGAAAATAAAGGGAATGGATTAACCAGGAGAGGCACCGAGAACAATTCTTCAATGAATTGGATACATTGAGTTAGCTAATTTTGAGCTGTAATGAAGTTTGGGTTTTACAACCTTGTAAGCTGTGTGTAATGCCAGAAAATGTAAGAGAAAGGAGTTTTACTTTTAAAAACATGGTGAAAAAGCTCAAGAAAGAAGTTTACATTGTCAGTTAAATTTCATCAGTGAATAATATGTCATGTTGTAGAAATCATTTAAAAACAGAAGATTTTTTTCTTTTATTTATATATCTGCAATAGGCTTTTAATTTTAAAGTAAGATATCTGTTTTTAAATTCTTATGTTATGAAAGCAGTGATTTGCCAATGCTGCCTAACACAGAACAATTATAACAAAGTATCTAAGACATACAAAACCTGAACTTTTGATTTGGAAAGATGTAGCAAACTTTATAGTTTTCTGGACCAATAAAAAGGTAAATTAAGATAATAATAAAAAAAATCCATCTAAGCTCAAGATAATGCTTCCTTTTTATTTTATTATTGTATTTCTTTTACACATTATGTGCCCAAGGATATGTTAAGTGCTTTATACATCAATTTTTATTACATTTAGACAACAACTCTGAACCATTGATCTCATGCCTCATTTTACATGGAGGAAATTAAAGCCTAGAGCTGTCAGAAGATAAAACTAAGCTAAGTTTTTGCTTGCTGAGCATGTGAGAGCTATTCCTGAGAAAGTTCAGAAAGCCTTCCAGAGAGCTGGAAAAAGGAGAGCTGAGGAGGAGTATATTGCTTATTAGGAGGGACGCTGGACATTTGAGTTCATTTTTCCTTTTGGCCATTTTTCTGTTTTTCACTATTACATCACAGGCACCTATTTCAATAAGGTTCTATGGGGGCTGTGTAAGGCTCTGCAAAGAGCACATTTGGAATTTGGCATTCTTTTCCTTAAAATAGCAGATAAATTCCTTGCCCCATATCACTCGGGTGGCAAGTAGAGGTATTAGAATTTGAAAGAAAGAGTTTTATTTTGAACTCCTTGTTTTAGCTTTTGTTTGTTGGTGGTTTGGATTTTCTTATGTTACCAAGTTAAAATCTTGACTAGAAGTAGCTGTTTTAAAATATAATCAATCATATTCCAAAAGGAGACCCAGGGAAAAATTTTGAGCAATTTCTAGTCCTTTGCTCCTTTTAGAAGTTCACTTTTTATTACCAGCTTTCTGAACAAAAATAATAAATGCATATGAAAACACATACCGTAATATGCTTTGAGGCTTATTTTTCAAATGTGATTTGGAATGCTGAACATTTAAAATGATGATTCTTTAAACAAATATTGTATATATTTGTTTAATGGCTTACAGTGCTTACTATGTTCCAGATATCATTCTGGTGCTTCAAAAATTGTAAATCATTTAATCCTCTTAGCACAGCAAGAGGTAGTTACTGTTACTGACATTTTATAGATGAAGACATCGAGGTACCTAGAGTTTGAATAAACTGTCTACAGTCACACAGGTATTGTTGGATCTAAGAGTTGATTCTGGTAGTCTGAGTTCAAAGACAATTCTCCTTGTCATCTGTCATGTTGTTAATCCAAATGCTGACTAAAAAGACTTGGGGGACAGGAAGAAGTGCTACTGTAAATAACCTTGCTTCTAACCACAATGCCAAAGAAGATTTTCATCCCTACAAACTTCCTGTAACTTTGTAAATAAAATCAACTCCTGGTTCCTAATGGGCCTTCACATATGTAGGGATTATCTATCACTGTTGGTCACTCATCCAAGTGAGTCTGAATTATTTCTCTTTAGTAGATTATCTCTAAAGGACCCTGTTAGTAAAAGTTGGTGCTCTTGCTCAAGGAAACTTTATTTGGATATAATTGCCTAACTATTGGCCTCATATTCATATTTTAAAATGTTGGCTGCATTCGTTGTGGCAAATTGTTTTTGAAAGTACTTCTCCCACCTGGGGCTATACTTTATATTTTTATATTACTCATAGTTTTTAGTTATGTAATTCACTTTACTAGTAGAATTGACAATATTCTGTGGTGGTGGTGATTTATTAAACATGGAAGAAAATGAAGTCTTTTTATTGTCACCAGTGTAAGTGTCTGAAGGGCTTTTGTGAGAATGTATAAGCAAAACAAAACTAAACCAAACCAAAAAAGTCGAACTAGGGTATAGGCAGAGTCTTGGAACTATTAATAAATGAAGAAAATTTTTTGCTTTTGTTTTTATTGCTTGAGATTATATTAGGTATAAAAGCAAACAGAACTTGTATGTAATAGGCACATGACCTAATCCATAAAAATTTACTTTCTCTAATGGTTTTCCTGAAAGTCATATTCCATTTTAGGTTTATCCCAAAAAACACAATAATAAATTGGCCATTTTCTACCACATTGCCCCAATATTATTACAAAGAAAAGGCAGACTTTTTCTATTCCAAAATAACAGTTTAGGGAACTAATTTTATTCTCACCTGCCAGGAATTTGAACAAAATTAAGAACACCAGTCTGCCAAATTCATTTTTGTTCTATTTTTAGTTTCATCTCAGTACACTGAACTGGGCAAGAAAAAATTGCCTTTCAAGGGTTCCCTATGAAGCCTGTCCTCCCTTGCCCTCTCTAGATCTGCACAGATGTGGCTTTATTCCAGCTTCTTCTCTGTAGGTCTTCTAGTCCTTTCAAATGCCCTTCTGGATAGGACCCAAGAGTTCCATCACCCTCTCTTCTACATGGTCTACATCTGTTTCCCAGAAAACACTCATGAATAGTTGCTCCTGCAAACACAGGGAGTTTTGGGCAAATTCAAACCAGTACCATTTACTTGCCTTTATCCCCGAAGTACCCACACACTTGTCCTCAATTTTGCAGGCAAGAGTCCAGTCCTGGCCCACTGCCTGCATCTGGGGGGAGAAACCAAGCTCTTTATGTGGCTTCTGCGAAACACTGTCATTTAGTTTGAGGTTAGAAGGTGTCTTCTGTCACCATTCTCCCTAGTGTGTGAGGCAACCCTCAAGGCCAGAACAATTCTCTCCAGATAAATGTCTAATCATTTGTAGTTCTGCAATGAATAAGAGAGTATAAGATTCTTAAAACATGTTTCTCTGGAAAGTTTGCATATGAAGTTTTGAAATGTTATCTATCAAGTGATCTTAGTGTTTAGTTGAAAAGTTGAAGTTAACCTCTTTTTTACAATTGTCACAACAGTAATCACCATCGATGACAAGCAAAGGAGATGGAAAATTCCTTTCTTTCTGGGTGCCTGCTGTATGGATATATGCGATTCTGTATTGGCCTTTTCACATTATTCGCCTGATTTAATCATCAAAACAATTTTGTGGGAATGGGAATGTTAGTCCCAATTTACAAAGGAGGAAACTAAGTTACAAAGAGTAAATTCTTTAAGGTCATACAGACACTGTGGAAATAGAAATACCTATATGGAAAGCTCCTGTTCTTATTGCCACACCACCACAGATAAGATATACATCCCATCGCCCATGTTAGCCTGGGGACTGCCTAACCTATTTCTCAAATAGGTACTGTCTTTTTGTAAACTTGAATATAAAAAATTATTTACAGACATCTCTACTAATAATAATTTTGAACATAGCGTAATATCTTAACATTTGGCTGGATCTTAAAATATGTGTTTTAAATTTTTTTTTCAGACAATAGATTTTGAAGGTTTCAAACTATTCATGAAGACATTCCTAGAAGCAGAGCTTCCCGATGATTTCACTGCACACCTTTTCATGTCATTTAGCAACAAGTTTCCTCATTCTAGTCCAATGGTAAAAAATAAGCCTGCTCTCCTTCCTGGTGGTAAGTTTATTTACATAAAAATTTATAACAATGAAAATTTCAAAGATTAATTAAGTATCGAATTCTTATAAAACAGAAATGGTAGTTTTCTTAAAAATTGTCTCCGTTGCAGGATTTATACTTTCATACTAAGATTGTGTAAATCATTTTAAATGTCTCCAATGTAATAATAGCTAAATTTTAGAGAAAATATAATTTATCATTATCTATCCCTTGTCTTGGAATTCTATATTTAGATAATAATTTTAAAGATATATTTCCATCAAATTTAGATAACTACTGTTTTTAAATAACTAGATAAATATAGATAGCTATATATTTGTAAATGTATAATAAAACATATCAAGAAATTATAATATTTAATATCTGTTGTGTTAATTACCAATGTACTTTCACACTTTTAGATTTGTAAACTCAGAACAGAATTTTGATTTTTCTCTTAGAAACCTTAAATTTTTGTCACAAAGATGATTGGTTCTGTCATTATGGGTAGCGTTTGTAGAGATGTATAAATACATTAATGCCTGTTGTATCAATCTCCTTCCAGTCAGGAAAAAAAATAATTTTACTATTCTGCACAAGAAAATATAAAATAGAAAATTGGTTAAATTGGTGTTGGAGGATTGAAAAAGCAAAAAGAGAACACTAAGGTAATGTAGATAGAACCATAGGAAGCATGTGCTGCCCCTAGTTGGAGTAATCAAAACTCAGAAGCCTGGAGGACGGACCTCTTGGAGCTGGGACACGGTTCTGAGGCGAGAGCCTTGCCTGGCAGCTCTAGCCCTTGGGCTCCTGGCTGGCTTCCTGCCTGGCTTTGGTAGCTCCGGGATTCAAGGAAGGTTCTACAGCCCTGGAACTCAGACCTCTGATGAGGACGCATCACCATGGCCTGTGCCAGGTCATGTCGGTGGGGGGACCTCCTTGTGCCTTTGTTGGTTTAGAAATAAGCTGAAGACTAAGCTTATTGCTACTGGAACCACGTGCTACACGGGCTGAAATGCTGGAGAGTGTCAACAGAAGAGCAGGCTGCCTACCAGAACCAGCCCCTCCTCTTCCTCCTGCCTTCTCCTCTTTCTCTCTCATGCCCCCTTTGGATCCAACAGAAATCTGCCAACAATGGAGAAATGTAGTCTACACAGCGTTTCTCATTCTTTGACCTCTTTTGAACTCTTAGAAATTACTGAGGACCTGACAGTACTTTTTTTTATGTGGGTGATACCTATTGATATTTACCATATTAAAGGTGAGACAGTGTAAAAGTAACAACAATCAACCAATTACATGTTAACCAAAATAACCTATTTTTATGAAAAATAACCATTTGCAAAACAATATAGCCAGAGGATGGCATTGTTTTACAGCATTACAAATGTCTTTCATGCTTGGCTTTATGGAAGAAAGCTGGGTAATCATACCTGCTTCTGTGTTTCTGTTGCTATATCATGTCACAGAGCCTCTTGAAAACTTTGCTATACACTTATAAGAGAATGAGAGTAAGAAAAGGAAATAATATCTTATTAATCCTATCATTATAAAAATAATTTTGACCTTACAAATCCCCTGCAAGGAGCTCAGGCATCCCAGGAGAGACACTGGTCTAGAAAGTCCCAGCCCTAATATCACAAAGCAGAATATAGAAGTGTTGGTAAACGGATGAGAAGTTTAATAACCAACATTTTGATGAATATAAATTTAAACACATATAATTAAGAAATAGGTGGTTGAGCCCAAAACAAAATTTAGACAATCTGATGAAGAATCCACAATAGCAAGCCTTATTTAAATAGCCACAGAACTGAGTATTGCTCCCTCTTCTGTTAATGCTGTAACATATTTTTCCCAGAGCAATCACATGTTGGTACAAGCTTTTTTAAAACAAGCGTACACTTTCCACATGATTACCCTCCAAGATATATGATGACTAATATGTTTATCATCATTTTTCTCTTCTTATAAATATTTTTAATTCCTTACATAATTCCATTTCTATCATGGAGTGAAAAACCTCACCACACTCACTGTTTTTCCCTGAGTGAGTCTCAATTCATCTGTCCTTAAAGTGGGGTATCAGGACTTACTAGCATTTTGGGCTGAACATTTTAAAATGAGGCAATTCCTTACTTTGGTCTAGAAATTGAGACTTTCCTGTTCTTCGCTTCATGCTATAAACACATTGCACATACCTTACTTAGACTGAATAAAAGAACAAAGTTGTCCTTTAATTTTACATGAAGTAATGCTGTCCTTGGCTTTTGAGAAACAAGAGGGAACATTTTTCAATAATGTTGTCTGTCTAAATAACTGTATCAGACATGGAAGAAAGAGATCAATTCTAATAACTTAGGTAGCTTTGTAAGGAAATTAAATCCCAAACTTCCTTTTCTTCTAATAGCATACGTTGTGTACTAAATAGAAGATGTTAGCATTACTAGGAGTAAAAATCAAATCAAGTTTCAAAATGGAAAAAAATAAGGAAGAACAGATTGTACTTCATTTGGGACAATCGCACAGAGCTACTTGAAAGAAATATGGGCTGTGTAACCCTGCTGCAGCAATAATAAATTAAACTCTGATTCCTTTTCAAAGCTTGAACTCTGCATTTTAGAAATAAGTGCATACTGTCCTTTCCAGGACTATTTCTAACCCTATATTCTTTTCAGTCCTACCTTTGAGAGTTTTTTTCCCCCCTGAGGAAGGAGAACAATAGACAACAATAACATTTTTAAGGGCTAGGTAGCCTTGACTCAGAACTAAAAAATATCTTTCTATTTTTAGAAACTTGCTTTGCAAAAATCTGTTATCTAATGTATAATAAGATGTATTTGTGGTTGAAAAATCACAAATTACTTTTGAACAGAGAGGTGCTATAATCTTCGTTTATTCTCTGTTAGAGTTCACCATGTTTTATTACCATAATAACAGCACAAGTATGATAGCTATTCTTTACTCCACCTACCATCTGAAAAATAAGGGCTTCTTGATGAAAAGCAAAACTAAATAGAAAAAAATCTTATTATCATTAATTATTGATAGTCAAATATAGGAGAAATGATAAAAGTAAAATAGTTTACATGGAATAAAAATTTAAAAAAATAACTATACATAGGTATAAAGGTTATGTGTGTTTCAGTGTGTATGTATAGCTGGCTTTTGTTTAACTTGCAATAGCTAATGATCCATCTGGTATTTCATGAAATGTATGACTTATTTTTGTGAAATACTTTGTTGCAATATTAAATCATACCTCTTATTTAAGATAAGGTTGCCTGTATTGTTCCCCTATTGGACTTTTGATTTTTGAATATATCCTGAAAGCAATTATCTTTTCAGCTTTCTCATACTTCTCCTGCCTCATTGTAAATGCCAGGTCCCTAGTCTCTCACCTCTGCCAGTTCAATGACCACCTTCTCATCCGACTTTCATTTTACAGTTCATCCCTTGAACTACTCTCTTTTAAACCTTTTTCAAGCAGTTGGAACCTTTGTATTTCTACAATTGTCTTACAAACCCTCAACTGTGAATCAATATTACAATCTCATTTTTTAGTTTGTACAACTTGAACACTGAGCATAACCAGAGGGAAATTGCATAAATATGCAGATTTCTGCCATTACAAATTTCTAATACCCAGTATTTACATAACTTTAATGCTTCTTCAGCTTTGTTAAAATTATTTATTGACACTTTCCCCTAGATCAATTACGTTAAGTTTTTCAAATCCTTTTTAAGTGTATAACAAATCTTTCCTGTCAGTCTCAACATATGACATTTTTTCACATCATATAAAAAATAGGCACTGTTAGATATAAAATGCCTCAATTATTCCCCACACAACCCAGAACTATTTCTTCAGCACAAAAAGAATATATATTTACTATATTCCAGCTGGAGGTTTTCGTCTGGATGTCCCATAAGATAGCAAACTGTGTCTAAAAGTTAACTATCTTCTTTCTTGGTGAATGGCATTCAAGAATCTATCCATTTCCCAATAATAAAATATTAGACTCTTCTTATCCAACACTGCCTCACATTTAGTTAATCAAAACATGCCCTCTATTACTCATCATAACCACTTCTTTCCAAACATTCTGCCAGTGTCATGGTTTGATTTGTAATTGTGTCAGAGACTAGCAGTTAGCATGGCTCCCAGCTGGGTCCTGGCTTCCCAGCTCCAAAATGTTCTTTTAAACAGAAACCTCAAATAAGACTCCTGGGTTTCTGAGTTTCAGCCATTCACTGTCAACTAATGTAGTGTTTTTCATTTTTTTCAAGTGTTTTTTTCAAGCAAACTTAAGTTCTTGATATATAAATATGATTAAAGCTGAATTGCCTTGATGAAGGAAGTGAGTGCAGGAAAGAGAGAGAGAGAGATGAGCACGTGAAGTCCTGGTCACCCCCAACTTTTGAGACACCCCCTCCTGAAGTGACCTTAATGGGACTCCAAGGACTGAGTAGTACAGATAAGAAGATGGTGAAGTCTGAGTTCCACAGCCTGAAGCACAATTCCCTGAAGGTTATAGATCTGCCTGCAGCTCTATTCTCACTGTCTCTCTGCCCCATGCACCTCAGACCTTTTTCATATCCAATTATTTGCTGTGACTTAAACCTGCTCTGCTTACTCAGGACTCTATACTTTCTTGTATGTTTCCTCTGCCCTTATCTCCACAGCAAAACCCAACTCCTCACAGCCTCGGCTAAAGCTTCATTGTAATTAAAAAGCACACGCTGTGTTCCACACCAGGAATTCAATGATGAATAAGATGGCATACCTAGAGAGTGCAATTGGGAAGCAATGCTGGCACGCTTGTAGAAGACACACCATCTGCCTTTTGTGGCATCCCTGTTCCTTCCTCACCCCCACCCATGCCAGCTTCACACAGATAGGCACTCTGGGAATTAACTGCCTTCAGCTAAATTATCTTCCTTTTTGTATAGGACAGCAATTAACAGCAATTGTTAGTAACTGTTAGTTTCTCAAAGAATATAGAAATTAAAAGAGAATGTAACATAATTCAGACACTCATTTATTCCTGTTGGACTCTACAATGTCCAAAATGTTGAATTTATATTAGAAAATGTCTCGTATTAATTGCAGGTCAGCATAAGAGTTTCGTTGTTGTTTCTTATTAGTTGTTTTATAAGACAGAGAGAGAAGTTTTTCCAAGCACTCTTTAAGATAGATCATGTATTAATAGTTCATTGGTTAGTTGGCCATTTAGTTATTCATTTTATTCATTCATTAATTCATGCATCCAATCCTCTATTTATTTAAACACATTAAATGCCAGGAATACCTCGGGAAAACTGAGGATCCTTTAAAGTCAAGCAGGAAGCCAGACAATTGTGTGATCAATTATATTATAAGAAAATAAATGCTTTGGTCCACTTGTGAGCTGACTAGGTAGAGAGCACACTGAAGTGCTTACAGGTGCCCATGTAAGACTGGAGGCATAAGGGGGGTGGTGTACCATTGCAGGAACCATCCAGGGTAAGTTACAGTTATCCAGGTGAACAGGGCAGGTACTAGTTGGAAAGGGTGGGAAAGGAGATCCAAGAAGAGAAAGCAACACGCATATTTTTATTCAAACATACAAAACATGTCCTATCCAAGGATAGTGTGTGAACTGTAAGACATTCAGTATCGATTCATTCAAAATTGACCACTTACGATGTGTCACTTAGTGTTCAAGCTGCTGGAGGATACATCGGCGAGCAAAATAAAACCCCTCTCCAACCGTCATTTGCATTCTAGGGGGAGAAACAGACAATTAAATACGTGTAGCATGTCCGATGATACCCTGTACTGTTGGCAAGAGTGAATATGAAAAGAGAATGGAAAGTGCAGGTTGAGGCTGAGGATGACCGAGAGTCTGGGCTTCTCATGACTCACTTAAACTGGGATAAAGGGTATAACAAGGTCATTCCTGTGGGTCCCAGAGCAGATGGTGGTCATGACCTTGTATGACCTTGTAGGTATTGGTCATGGCTTGGAAGTGGGCTGATGGGAGAGGGCACGGTAGGATCCAAGTCCTGAGGATCTTACAAGGTTGGAGCAAAGTAGCCTTATTAGGAGGGCTCAGAGGTCTGGGTGTCAGCCTTGACTCTGGTTGGGCTGGTACAGATGCAGTGACTGGAGAACAGCACGAGAAGAGGCCAGAGCGGTAGCCAAGGCCACGTGGAGACGAGTTTTGTCTGTCATGCTGAATTATGAATTTTATGAAGAAGAAATTGGAGAGCCATTACAAGATTTTAAGCCAGCAAATAATCACATTGCCATTGATGCAGAAATTATGATGAAGGGGAATGAGGTTGAAGGTATAAAAGGGTCCAGAAGATATTTTAAGGTTAAGAATAGTAACAACTATCTCTGAAACGATTAATGAAGCTTATCTTTGGTCACTAACCCTACTATTGTTCGTTTAATGGGGCAGTGGTTATTTCATTTGTGCTGTAAAGCTACACGTCAATAAGCTGTAATGTCAATCGTAGGATTTAGCTCATTTTATGTTTTCTGTGCAGCTAACGAGTCCCCCAGCACAAGTACTTATTTTAGGTAGAAAAGGAGAAACAATTCCTTTTTGTCCTTAATGAAGTTAATCAATTAAGAACAGAAAATCGTACAATGAAAATTAGGTACTTGAACCTTTGGACAAATGTTCTTTTGCCAAATGACCTTACTGAATGTTCTTGCCAGAAGACACACTTCATTAATTGTGCTGAGAAGGAACTATTATTCTTATCAGGACTGTCTTGAGGATATTAAAAATACGTGCAAATGTGTGTTTGTATGCATTTTTTTTTTTACTGTGTGGTATCATAATAGCCCTTTTGTGTGTATTAAGCTACTTCAGTTTCCACAATGCCAACAAGAGTGGATAGGATCTCAAAAAACAGAAACTGAACAGACTACAAGGCTCATATGACTGGGAGACAGGGAAATTCCTGGTATATAGTGGGCATTTAAAATATACTGATATATTTATTAATGTTGATATATTTAGTACTATTGACGTCATAAGCTTACATACTCACACACAAATGCTCTAGAAACAAAGATAAAAGAATCTTATTCATTAGCCAATTAACATTTATTTATATTAACCATTACATTTCTTTTCTCTCTCTCTCTCTCTCTCTCTCTCTCTCTCTCTCTCTAGACAGGGTTAACTCTGTTTCTTAGGCTAGAGGGCTAGAGTACAGGGGCATGATCATAGCTCACTGCAATCTCAAAATCCTAGGCTCAAGTGATCCTGCTGCCTCAGTCCCTTAAGTAGCTGGGACTACAGGCCCGTACCACCACACCCAGCTAATTTTCCTAATTTTGTAGAGAGGTGGACTTGCTTTTTGCTCAGGCTGGTCTTGAACTCCTGGCCTCGGATGATCCTCCTGCCTTCCAAAGTGCTAGGATTACAGGGTGTAAGCCACTACACTTGGTCCATTATGTTTCTTATACCTCGATGGTTCCAAATTTATACTTATAATCATTATTATTAATAGTAGTAGCAATTCACAAATTATTTTATTCCAATAAATATTTATCCCTTAATCCCTTCCCTGCAACCGGAAAAAACTTACAACTTTGGAGTGTGGATTGTGATAAAATTATTATCAGTAAATAAAGAGTTCTTCCCAAGTCTCTCCTTTAATTAGAAATGGTTTTGAATATATTGGACTTGATTATACATATTTCTTTATTCTTCCACCTGAATAATCTAAGTAATATTTGGTTTACAAATGCTTTACCTTTAATTCATTATTAGATTTATTTACCCAGAATAAAGAGATTTTTGTATTTCCAGTTATATCTTAATAATTGCACATTAAATGATAGAATTATCTATCATTTTTGCTCTGTTATGTTCAAGATTATTTATTTATAGTTTGTGATATTCTAATAAAAGCAAATAAGAGATTTAGTATCCTGCCAAGGCCCAAATCCATCATAACATCTCATTTTAGATATGCTGTAAAACTGCCTAGCAGTGGCTAGAAAATATGCAATGTTGTTGAATACTTGCTTTGATCCCCTAGAGAAAGAAAGCTCTATAGTAATGGGATTTTTTGTCTGGATTATTCAGTGTTCTATCTTCAGTACCTGGGATCTGATTTTACATTACTAATATTAAAGACCCTGGGTATTTATTTAGGTTTATGTTTATAAAGGACAAGTGAGTTATATATCTATTAAAAACACAGATAAGCAATAAGAAAAATCATTCATAATTAATTTCCCTATAAGCAATTATTGGTAAAGATCTGATAAATATATGATATGTATGTGTATGTTTGCATGTGCAAGCACGTAGACACAATCACTCACCAATTTATTAATATTATAATGGGTGGCTTAAGACATGGGCCAAATGGAAGATGAAAGTTTAAAGCTCTCAGCTATGACTAGGATTTCTAATTTCCTTCTAAAGGTTTATGAACTAATCAATGTATCTGTTCTTAAGAGTCTTGAAAATCAAATTCTGAAAATGAAGATCATTATTGAGAGGCAAGTGACAGATTCCTCTATTTTTTCCTCTCTCTAGCCTCATGAAATTCTGTTTAATGTATAAAACTCCAATTCAGCTGCTTATTGAATTGTATCTGTGCTATTCATCTTTACCTCTGTTTTCTTAAATGTAAAACAGGAATAATAAGTGTATCCATCTATCTTACTAGATATCATGAGACTCAAAAAGCATAATGCATATAAATCACTTAAAATAGTATGGGTACATTATAAATGCTCAATACATTTCTGTTGTTACTATTATTCATTAAACAGACTATTTTCCAGTGTTTTAGTCTACATACATAGCATAAGGGCAAATCCAACCTAGTTTTATTTTATTTTTTTTTTACTCTCTATGATGTTATACATTCTGCAAGGTAGAGTTAAATTGAAGGACATCATTGGAATTTCTTTTCAATGTTGTCAAATATGGACAATTTGGCATGGTGGCCTCTTTTAATATGTGCTGGTTTAATTCTTTTTGTCCCATACTTAGATGTATTCAGGTGACTGAAAGCTTTTTAACCAACTTTGAATTATCTACCTGTAGACAATATGTAGCCCACATGGTTCAATATAGTGGTCACTAGCTACCCATAGCTATTTACATTTACATCCATTAAAAATTAAATAAAACATAATTTTAGTTCTCAAATAAAACATAATTTTAGTTCTCCGGTTACCAGCCATGTTTCATGTGGTCAATAGCCATATATGGTTAATGCTATTGTATTGAACGGTGCATATATAGAACATTTTTGTCATTGTACAAAGTTTTATTGGACAGCACTAGTGTAGACTAGTGTAGCAGAACTTGCTTTTACTGCTTTTGAAAAGAGCCCAAAGTTTAGAATTGGATGACCCATCTTCCACTGTTTACTCCCCTGACTGCTATGTGACCGTGCGTAGTTTACTCACTGACTTTCTACTTTCTCATCTCTAAAATAGAATTACAGGGTCATATGAGACTACTGTGTAAAATTTTTGTTTGCACACAGCCAGAGGAGTTATTGTTATCATTATTATTATTCTTTTTAGAGACAGAGTCTCACTCTATCACCCAAGCTGGAGTGCAATGGCATGATCATATTTCATTGCAACCTCAAACTTCTGGGCTCAAGCAATCCTCTTGCCTCAGCCTCCTGAGTAGCTGGGGTTACAGATGCATGCCATCATGCCTGGCTAATTTTTTAAATTTTTTTTGTAGAGACAGGGACTTGCTATGTTCCTCAGGCTTATCACCAACTCTTGCCCTCAAGTGTTCCTCCTGCTTCGGCCTCCCAGAATGCTAGGATTACAGGCGTGAGCCACTATTCTCAGGCCAGGGATGTTATTAGTATTGTCCCTTCACAGAATTTGCTGTGCTCCTAGAACATTACTCCCAAAGACCTGCACTTCCAGTCCTTGTTCTCATAATCACTAGTTTGGGTTTT
The DNA here is from genome assembly GCA_008086735.1 of Cheirogaleus medius. NCBI lineage: Eukaryota > Metazoa > Chordata > Mammalia > Primates > Cheirogaleidae > Cheirogaleus > Cheirogaleus medius. Next base: position 34,229,567 of record VBSM01002217.1, read on the forward strand.
TTTGGCAAATGTCCAAGCAGATAACAATCAGAGTATGTTTTCAGGGAGATTTGCCTGACCCCAGTCTCATGTCAGGGATCATATCTCACTGTCTTTCCTCCCTTTATGAGGAATCACTATCTATTATACATTCGTTATTGACTTATAATGCAATCTACCTAATTTTGCTGCCAGTTTGCATAAGCATAAAGAAGAAAAATAATTATAATACTATCTCAAGACAAGCATATTTGCAATGTTAAGTGTAAAAATCATAAAATGTGTAATAATACTAACATCAATTGTTTTTACTCTTGATTATCTATGCCTGTTAGTGTAGATATTGGATGTATAGTTAATTATATTGTGTGATAAATAAACCTGATAAGTTTCTGTAAATTGAACCAGTTTTTAAAAAAGCTAAATTGCCAGATTGTTTTATCACCTTATAAGTTTAGAAATGTAATTCGTGTTATTGGTTTTGAATATTTCAGTTTAAAAAACAATAGAGATAATGTTACCATTTTCATTATCTGAAATGCAAGTGTTTGCAAATAAAACAAACTGGAGCAGAGGCACTAATTTAACAAGTACTCAAAAGTTATTTGCTAATAATTGAACTTGGAGACTGGAATTAAAAATATCTATTAGAACAAAACTTTTTAGGTTATTGTTTCAAGAAGTAGAGTGTCTAGATTGTAGTACAATGAAAATCATGTGCTTGAAGACTATAATAATAGTAGGTAATATTCAAGTTGACTAATGCTAACTATTTTTGTAATTAAAGCTTTGAAGAAAAGAATGCTTATAAATATATGTATGTATGTATATATCTATATATACCCTGAAATAATCGTAAACAGAAAAAAATGCTCTTTAAATAAATTAATAATAGTTTTATTACTAATACTACCAATATATTTTACAATGCTTATTTTTCCCTTTATGTTGTACTTTGTTGTACATTGTAATATACGTGTATACATATATAGATATGTATGTGTGTGTATACATTTGCTTTACTTTTGTGATGAAATATTTAAAGTAGCATATCATTGGGTAAGTCAGAGAACCTGCAAATTAAGTATCAATCAATCAATCACATGATCTTTAGAGCTAAATATTGGCCACTTGAGGAAAAAGAAACCGCCTTTTGCTTTGCCTAGCTTCATATTCCCTTTTCAATTCTAAAGAGAGAATTTCATTGATGACTAGGTGCATGAAATTGGCCTTTGGTAAAAGAAAATAGAATTTTGAGACTCTTCACCAGAGGTTATTGCTGCTAAAGAGTAATATAATACAGGATTCCACTTAACCATCTCGTTGAGGAGCTGTGGTCCAGAAACCAGGCTTGCAAGTTCTTGTTTGCCATCTGTGTTGCCGCCTGAGCGTCTCAATAACCAGTAGTGCAACTATATAAAAGGAAAATGACTTTTCTTCAAGGTAATGAGCCGTAGCAGAGAGAAACACGTAATGGGAAAAACCTCCAGCCAGATTTAGGAAAAGGGGAAAAAAAGTCTAAGAGATAAAGGATAGAATAGGGTGTAAAAATAAACTCTATGAAGATGATTGAGGTCCAGAGCCTGCTTTCAGAAAACTAAATGAAAATATGAAGAAACACTTTCGCCACACAAGAAAACGTGGGCTGATCTTTGTTTGGTAAGGGGATAGGAGCAGGAACAAACCTGTGGACATTTTCATCAAACACCTCAAAATGTAGTAAAGTTGGTGAATGGATAAATAAACTGCAGGACATTCAGACAATGGAATGTTTTTCAGTGCTAAAAAGAAGTGAGCTATCAAGCCACACAAAGACAACACGGAAGAATCTTAAATGCATATTAGTAACTGAAAGAAACTAATCTGAAAAGATTACTCGTGTATGATTCCAGCTGTATAACATCGTGGAAAAGGCAAAACTAGAGAGAATGAAAAGCTCAGAGGTTGCCAGAGATTGAGGAGGTTGATTAGGCAGAGCAGAGGATTTTTAGGGAGTTAAACCTCTCTGTACAATAATAGCATATGGTGGATACATGTCATTATACATTTGTCCAAACTTATACAATGTACAACACAAAGAATAAGCCCAAAGTAGACTATGGAGTTTGGATGATAATGATGTCAAATGTCCAAAACAGGTCAAAATATGTCAATGTAGGTTCATCAGCTGTAACAAATGTACCACTCTGGGGGGGGGGGGGGGGGGGGGGGGGGATGTTGACAGTAGGGAAGAATATGCGTGGGAGCAATAACTATCAATAGAAGTAGAATTAATGTGAAACATAGAGATATATTTGAAGTAAGTCAGACTTTGGTAAAGATAATGAAGGAAGGCTATGAAGTAGTGTTTTTCAAATCCTTATACTTTCCTCTCAATTTACTGTGAACCTAAAATTTCTCTAAAAAATAAAGTCTTAACAAAATTAAGTCCAGTTCTATAATTTTTTTATCAAGTAATTATGAAAAAAACGGTCTTTGACATTTTATCTATTTGATGCACTCTATAAATCATTTCAAAAACTATATATTTTACCTCTCTAATTTTGTTGCAATTGGAGGTAAGGAAGAGTTGATCAGTCCTTCAACATATAGATTGGATATACGCCAATATTTCTTTTTTAAAAGCTTTACGTTCATTTAAATGTAAAACTTTGACACAATTAAATGCATGATGCCACTTTCAGTTATTACTATGTCATAAGCAGAAAATGGAAAATATTAACTCATTTTTTTAAAACAAAAAGACTTTTACTACAGTGATATGCTCCTTCAAAAATGGAGGCTATACATAAATTTATATATAAGTATGCTCAAGCTTAATTTATATATTACATACAGGAAAGGCAAACAGAAAATTATGTGGTCCTCACATTCTCCAGTTGTTTGTATTCAGTATAATGAAACTGATAATTAAATACCATGGGCGTTAGTTTTGTAAGTACAAACAAATTATCATACCATGTTCTAAGTAAGTGAAAATGTATAATATGTCTGGCTTTCTTTCAAATAAATGTCACAGCATGCTCTTTTCTTTCTATTTTGTTTTGTTCAGAGTTTTTGTATAAGAAGTTAAATCAAGCTGATTAGATTGTTTCAGTACCACAGGGGGAGGGCTGGGAAAAGATTAGCTCATCAGGCAGGATGAGTTAGGTCAGAGCTAATCCAACCATAACTCAAGTGCTGTGTTCTCCAAGTCTGGAAGTTATGGTCATGTCAAGGGTCAGTGCCAAAATGTCTTTTTTATAAATTGGAACTGCTTATTTCTGCAGCTGGCTAAACTTTCGTTGGCTAGTTGCAATTATGCAAAGCACTTTTTTTTTTTAAACTCAGGATTGTCTTCAATTCTCTGCCTTCTTTGGTTTGTAAAAATAACTATGAGTTTGTATTATATATACATTGATACTTCTGTTAAGAGAAAAATCTATTTACAATATATGTCTCTGTTGCTAACTTTATAAATGAGTAGAATGAATGTGAAATGTGAAGATATATTTGAAGTAAGACTTTAATAAAAAGAAAAATGAAAGAAGGATATAAAGCAGTGTTTTTCAAACTGTGGTTTTTGACCCATTGGTGGCTAGTAAATTCAATTTGGAGCATCTTTCACAAAATTTTAAGGATCAAATACAATAGAATAGAAGTAGGCTAACATAGAAAAAAAAGTATTTGAGCAGTTATGAAACCCCCTAATGGGGTGTGTGTGTGTGTGCGTGTGCAGGATTAAGATGTAAATTATTTTTCTTGCTTTTTTTTTTAAATTATTGGCCTTAAACTAAAATAGTCTTTAAGCTACAAGTGTGAAATAAAGTATGAACTTGTCTTGCTGGCTATGAAACTGTAGAGAATTAGTCTCTCTATGACTTTTTCTCATCTGTAAATTGGTAATAAAACAATCTACCTCACAGGATTAACGTAGTGTTAAGTAAGATGATCTGTGTTAAAGACCCTACTATGGGTTCGGCCACGTATTATTAGGCAGTTCCCCTTATCAGTGGTAGCATTGCTAATGATAAAACTAACTGGTGACATTTCACAATAAATTCAACTATATGCCTGGGAATCTTAAGATATTGGGATTAGATAATAGGTATTCAATCAAAATTATAAGTCAAAGAAAATAGACTAGGGCAAGAGATGAGGAATTAGGTAAATCTGTGCTGAGGAACCATATTAAAACCAGACTAGCTGTACGTTCTTACCTCTCTAATTAAATGTCCATTGTGTCTATCCAGAATGTTGTTTATGTTCTCTTTACTCTTACTCAAGGGCAGATTCCTTGATGGCAAAACAGGATTTCTTATTCGTGGTCCTGGCAAATATTTGATATAAATACATGTTTTTATGGTTTAGCGATTATTTATTATTAAGGTAGAAATCATACTGTGACAAACTCACATTTCTTCACTTTCTCATGAAAGGTCAATTTTTAGTATTTTCCCTGCTGATTTATAGCTGTCACTGTCCAAAGCAGAGAAGAGTAGAGTAGGAGAGTGGTTCCTCATGCATTCAGATTGCGACAGTAACTCACCCTGGGCAATAGGATCCTGACCCCAGCACCTTTCGGTGGCAGGCAGAGCAGTGTCCAGGGCCCGGGATCACAACAAACTCTCCATTATTTACAACAGTCGCAGAATATGTCTAACTTTGCTATACTGAAAGTTTTTGAGAATTTTTTTATTCTATGCTTAAGAAATATATATCTTTCTATATAGTCTATGTGTTATTTCTCTGTTTTCTTCATTCATTTTTTGTTTGAAAGAACACTATGGATATTTAAAACACTACAATTTTTCTTTCCAGGTCTGAGAATGAATAAAGGTGCCATCACCCCTCCCCGTACTTCTCCCGCAAACACGTGTTCCCCAGAAGTAATCCACTTGAAGGACATTGTCTGTTACCTGTCTCTCCTTGAAAGAGGAAGACCTGAGGATAAGCTTGAGTGTACGTGTTTCTTAATTATTTTACTTATCAGAGTCCGGGGCAGGAGAAGGGACTAGATATTGACGAACTTAATGTTGTATCTACTACAGTTGTGTTATTTTTGGATAAATAAAGTGACCCTATTTAACAATAAAAAAAATTCTCCTACTGAGGATCAGACAATGAAAAGATATTAAGATCTCCCCGTTTCAGGTTCCCATTTATCAAGTTCCATTTATTACCAATTATTTCTTGAATATGCTTGTCGTATGACTTTTTGAAAAAAATATCCCTCAGTTCTTTTGAATTGACAAGCTTTTGGAAAGTACTCGTTGAGTTGTTTTTAAAAAATATTTATGTCTAGTGTGTGAAGAAGTCCTCCCCTAAGTGAGCAAGAAAGTTCCCTATAAACAGGCAATCTGCACCCCTTTTCTCTTGGAAATCTTTGCACGCTTTAGCATGAACATTCTCGTTAGCAGGGACAAATGATTTCTCAAATGCAAAACTACTTATGAGATTTGAATCTGGATATTATAAGTAATTAAATGATAATTTTGCTTGTTTTAAGATGTGGCAGATACTGAGAATTTTTATCTAGTTCAAAGTAAATAAGTACTTCATGTGATAAAATATGGTGACAGAGCTCCCTCTGGTGGCAAACTTTACTCATTGCAACTCAAGAAAATATTTTTCAAGCATTTACAGTAAACATGATCACTTGATAACCTACTTTATCTCCAAAGCCCTTTCTACGTTTAATGCTGACAGCTTATTCAATAATCTGATTAATTTAATTATATTGTATATTATTAAAAATGGATGAAAAATTCTTACTACTAGAATGATAGTGAAGATAATGTCCCAACTTTAATATTTTTAAAGCAAACATAAAATGATGTGATGGCTCAGAATTACAATTAAGAAGCATTTTTAGTCAACTGTAATAGAAACTTATTGATAACATTTCTCCTACCAGTAAAGGATTTGCCATAATATGATTATTAAAGAGCCACACCTGCTTAAGTTATGAATAAATCATATGAACATCATTCTTTAAATATATATTTATTATTCATAAATGTTGAATATTTGCATTCAATATTTATTTTGTATTCTGAAGGACCTACAGAAATTTCTCTCATTTCAAAGTAAATATTAACATTCAGTGAATCTCTATTGAAGTGGGAGCCAGAGAGAAAGTTTGCTCAGGTGTTATTAGAACCATGTTTGGGGATGATTATAAAAATATAAAGACAAACATTGTTTCCACATCTGAGAATGAATAAAGGTGCCATCATTCCTCCTCAAAATGGTCTTTGATGGGGCAGTTTAATTATTTCTAGGTCAACTGGAAGTATATTGCTTTTAAGGTGGAATTTCTAAGAAGCATGCTTTTAAGTTTTCAGTGCAAGTCCTTGAACCCACGTAGACTTTGTCCACAAGTGTGGGCAGAGTGATAACTTGCATACCATTCCAAGACACTTGATGAATCAAGCCAAACTGACCAGCTGTTTACTTTTCTTCAGTGTGATCAACCCCCTTTCCTCTGTTCTTTTTTTGAGTTTTCCTGCTCTTTTTTAAGCTTACACAAGATTCATTTGCATTTTCCTTTTTTGCTTAACCATTTCTTCAGACGCTTATAGGCACGCTTGCTTTGGCCTGGAGTTTTTACTATGATTTTCACCACGTTCTTCAAAGTAAAGGATGCTCTAGGTCTCTTCTCTACTACCCTCTAACTTGGTGTTCCTTACCCTGGCTATACATCAAAACCATCGGAAGTTTTTTTTTTTTTTTTCTTTTTGAATGCCAAAACCTGGTCCTTTCCCATATCAATTAAATCAAAATCCATCCCCTTTTACCCATTTTCTTAGTATTTACCATGTACTTTTTACCCTTCTACAACTGCACATTTACAAATTTCTAATATTTATGTATTCTTTTACAGTTACAGTGTTTCTTTTTTTTAATTTCTCAGTAAGACTTTAAAAAACATTTAATGGTGGTTAGTTTACTATATACTTACTTCCAAAAGAGTTATAACTTGTTAAACAGTATAAAACATGAATGAAAAGAAGAAAAACACTTACAATTAGCACATAAATAGATGTGATCAAGCACTTAAAATTAACTTTTTCAGGTGAATGTTGAATGTGTATTAGCTGAATCTAGGTAGCTAAGCAGAGACGAATACATACATGTTGGTCTAGGTCAGAGGTTTTCAAACTTTATCATACAGCAGAATTGCCTGCCAGGCTGGTGAACACACCAGCTTGCTGGGCCCCATCTGGACTCTATCTGATTCAGCAGGCCTGAGGCAGGACCTGGGAATGTGCATTTCTAACATGTTTTTAGTTGATGCTGATACTGTTGGTCCAGAGACCACATTTAGAGAAGCACTAGCTTATGCGATTCCTTCTGTTCAGTAAAAACACATACACAGTGTCAGTATTTGGTTAGATTCTTTTACTAATAAGATAAAATAATTACATTGTCATCGATGTTGATAAAAGTAATACTTTTCCTCCCAAAATAATATTTTATAAATCTATTTATTTAGTGTTTCCCATCACTTTCTATCTCCTCACTTGTCTTTTCTACCAGGTGTTTACACGATGTTCACTATAAAGCTGATCCTACGGAGAAGAAACTCACAAATAAACGTTCCTGAATTTTCCACAGGTTACAGTAAGTCCTCACTTAATGTTGTCAATAGGTTCTTGGAAACTGTGACTTAAAGTGAAATGATGTCTAACAAAACCAGTTTTTTTTTTCCTCATCAACATTATAACAAAATGACATTAAGGGGAAAGGACATTATTTGAGGATCTGCTGTATGTTGTTTTGTTTAAAGTCACAGTTTCCAAGAACCTCTCAAAAATGTTAAGTGAGAACTTAATCTATAAGCCATTTCTTCACATTTGATTTCCTTAACCCGATCCTAATTCATCTCTGAGAGGACCTTGGCTGCCCTGAGGCTGTATCAGGTAGAAGGTGTTTCTTACCCCGCTTCCATGTAACCTGGGATGCGTGCTTTTACATGGGTACATGCACCTGTGTTTTAGGGCTTGGGAGATTTCATTTTTCTCTCTCCTTGTTGCTATCAATTACCAACCATCCCAGTGGATGGATGAGGACATGGTATGAAGGCTGATTTGCTTTCCTAACCTTAAACTCACCACAGTACTCTATGGAGAGTCATTCATTCTCATTTATTTATTTATTTATTTATTATTTTTAATTTTTTAAATTTTTTTGAGACAGAATCTCACTTTGTTGTCCAGGTTAGAGTGAATGCCATGGCGTCAGCCTAGCTCACAGCAACCTCAGTCTCCTGGGCTCAAGCGATCCTACTGCCTCAGCCTCCCGAGTAGCTGGGACTACAGGCACGCACCACCATGCCCGGCTAATATTTTGTATATATATATTTTTAGTTGGTCAATTAATTTCTTTCTATTTTTAGTAGAGACGGGGGTCTCACTCTTGCTCAGGCTGGTTTCGAACTCCTGACCTCAAGCTATCCGGCCGCCTCGGCCTCCCAGAGTGCTAGGATTACAGGCATGAGCCACCTGGCCTGGCCCATTCATTCTCTTTTAGTCTCCTACATTCTTCAAATTCTGTGACTTCATCTCCATTTTTTTATAGCTCCTCACTTCTGTTGCAATACTCCAAGCTTTGTAACTTTCAAGAATTGCTCTTATTCTAAAACTTTAAGCTCTAGAATTTCATTTTGACCACAGCCTATAGTCACTTAACTTCTCACTCTCTTAATGTAAATATAGCATACATAGTACTTAAGAACATTGACTTTTGATTTATACTGAGTACAAAGCCTAGGTTGACACTTAATTATCTGAGTGATCTGGGTACATTTTAAAAAAACTTCTTCAGGACTCAGTTTCCTCAAATGTAAAATTGGGATTATAAAGTAGTGTCTATCTCATAGGATAGCTATGAGGATTAGATGAACTAATGTTTTGCTTATATAAATTCCTTCACAATTATTAGTTCACATAAATTTTTTAAGTGACATAAATAAAGATAAGTCAAAAAATTCTTCACCCTTGGCCACTTCACTGCCTCTTGAATTTTCCTGCTGACTTTTGGCTGCCCATGCATTCAAATTTAAACTGATCCCATAATCCATGGCATATGATGCCAATTATTTTTACACAGTTAGTTTTAGGCATCCAATTTATTTACTCATATATACTGAGTAGCAAAAATGTACTGAAATAAAAATATAATTCTATGGATTATAGATCTACTCAAAACCTCAGTTAGCCTTCAGTGAACAGTGTTTCCCTCAACTTCTGTTTTCTAGATAAAAGTTAATCCAGATGCTTTATTTTTTCAAACACCTACCTATTTAATTTTTATCTCACTCATATAGTGTGAATTCTTGTATCTTCCTCCCATCTTATCTAAAACGTTGTCAACTATTATACTAATTTTTTCCTGTTTCTCTTCTGATTCAGAGTGAAAGAGGGTCCATTTGATGGTTCCTGATATAATACAGACAGTTTAAATCCTTAATTTAGCATCGATAAACTGATCTTGCTCCACAGTTAAACTCCAGCCTACTTTGCCAGTCTTGTATCTGGCTTTGACCTGCACACACATGCACAAATGATGTCCCAGTCACATGAAGCAGCTTTTCAATCATCAGACAAACCCTGAACTTTTCTACCTTTGTGCTTTTGCTTATAATGTGCATTTTCTGGGGTGATTTCTTCCCAGGGTATATTTGACTCAGTGCAGTCTACACTTGGCCTTTCCTATATCAGGAGTCCTCTTGCCATCTCCTAATCAGATTTACTTTACTCTCCTTCATACCCCTGCACTCTGTGTAACTGGCCATCTTATTAATACCTGCGTGTATGGTTCACACATAGATGCTCAATAAATAATAGCTAAATGAAACTGAGTTAACGTCAATGGGTGCTTGAGAAGATAAAAAACAGTATGAATTACTTAAGACATCAAATACTAGATTTATTTATACTTTGATGTTAAAATGCATGGGATTCCTGTTTAGATTAGTGTCTCTCAAGTTACTAATGACTTAAAATAATTTTTCAATTATCCTGCATTTTTTGAAATTGTATCACTGAAGAGAAATCAATAGGAAAATATGCAGGAAGTGGATAATGGACATGCAGATAATGAAGAGTAACCTATATGCTAAAGTAACTGCTATGTATGGTATTAACCTTAGAACCACTGAAATTTAAC
>VBSM01002217.1:34241922-34302132 GCA_008086735.1 Cheirogaleus medius
TACTCAACATTGGTGAGGAAGTGGAGTGACTTAAAACTCTCCCAGACTGCTGTTGAGGGACAAGTTTGGTAAAATCACTTTTGATATCTGTTTGGCAATATATGCTATGGCCCAGACTTCCTCCTATTGATCTATAACCAGCTGGCCAATGTTCACCTAAGCATAAAAGCCATCTAAGACGGGTTATAGCATTATTGTTTTAAATAGCCCCAGCATTACTAGAAATAGCAAACTGGAGACAACTAAAATATCCATCCAGTTTAGAATGAATAAATTGTGATTTTTTTATTGAAATACTATACAGAGAAGACAATGAATGTGCTAATGCTATCCACAAAAATACAGATGAAGATCACAAAGGATATTCGGTCAATGCTAAATTCAAAAGAGGGCATATAGAAGTCAAGAGAGTGGGTATCTTTGGGGACAGGAGAGGATATTATGATGAAAGAGGGTGAAAGGGGTTCTGTTTTGTTAGTAGTATTCTATTCTTCGACTTAGAGGTAATAGTCACCTTGCTGTGTTCACTTTGATAATTTATTGAATAATACATTTCTCTTTAAGTATAATATTTCAATAATAAATTTACTTTTCAAACCAATGTTAAGTACACAGTATCATTGGGAGAGTTAGAGAAACAAGTTTCTTTTTTAACCCTTTGTTCATAATAAAGTTGGTTATTATTTTTAAGTGATATTGGGAAGCACACAGAATCCCTGGGAGAGGCAGAGAACAAGTATTAGGGGCCATCACTACTGAAAGAATGACTAATCTGCTGATGGGTTTTTGTAAGTCTTTTCCTTGTTCCTGGTAGTTAATCCTTTCTCTGAGTGGTCTGTTAATTCTTACCACTTACAAAGATATTTTTGCCATTTACTGCTATACTAGAAACTCTTGAAATGCTTAGTACCCTACCCACATCGTGGTAGATTACTGGGTATATAAGAGGGAACAATCACCATGGTTTGCAAATAAACATATTTAAGTCTTTTACTGGCTTAACATTACCTCCCTTAATTCAACAGGTAGACATTTTTTTCTTACATTTTAACATCTTTAACATTTTTTTTGCATCTTGCAATAAATAGAATATCATAGATAAATTGGTAACTTATTTTTCTTTTTAGTGATATAGAGACAAATTTTGGAACTTATGATGACATCTTAGAATGGGTGAAATGCAATTACTATTAAATACAAAAATAATAATTAGTTATGGATATACATTCAAGGTCATTACATACTTATTCGTCTCAGTTATCAACATCTTTATTAATATTATAGACCTCAGATATCAAGATTCTCCAGGAAATTATACAAACCTCACACAAACCCTCACTTCCACTCTTCTATTTTTACAGCTGTGCCATTCTTCTCTGTTCTTCTCAAAATGACACCTGCAGCCTCTTCCACAGCCTCCTAGGGGTGTGTGAATTATACAAGGGAGCCCTCAGGCCCATCAGGGACCTCTGTCATCTGCTTTCCTGAGCCCACTAACAGAGAGCCAACATTCTCCTCTTCCTTACTTGATTAGTTCAAAGATCAGTTACCCTATGAAGCTCTACCTCAGATTTAAACAAATAAACCATTATAGCCATGATTATAATGAGTTTTTCTGTGTTGGCATCCTCCATCAGAAAGAATCCCCTATTTTGCAATCCTCCTTCCTCTCCCATATGGTGTGAGAATCAGTCATAACAATGGCTTACATTTGTAATGTGATCTATGGTTTTTGATATGCATTTGTGTGTATCACCTCACTTAACCTTCACAGCAAATGCATGTCTTTATGGTAGTCTGATTATTCTGCTCTCACAGATAAGAAAACAGTGTTTGACTAAGCTCACATAATAATGGATGGTGGATTCCAAATTACAATTGATTTCTAAAATTCCAAATCAGTTGTTTTTCCTTATTCACTCTGCCCTTTAATATACAGACCATGAATAGTTCAACTTCTCATCTTTTATTTTTGAGTTTACATTCAATGATCTTGTAATAAAGAGTTTCAACAAACAATAGTACTTTTTAGTGTTTTCTAGACAACCAAATTTGATAGACTTTATATCTGATATCCAGTGTACTTATTAATTCTTTTTCAATTTAGCTTGAAAAATGATTCCACAAATTATTTGCTTGGAGCAGGGGAGGAATTTAGTATTTGTTTTCAACAGAAATTAAATTTTAAAGACTATGTTTTAAACTAACATTGATCTTACTCGCCTATAATCCTTTTTTCAACACCTCTTTTATTCTAGTTATGTTTCGCCTTTATGACACGGATGGGAATGGCTTCCTGGACAGCTCGGTAATTTTTTTCTTCAAATTTTCTGTGAACATTTCAAAGAGTTTTGTTTTTTTTTTCTGAAAAATGCAATGAATAAATTTGTAGCTATTACCACAGAAGGCACACTTAATATCATTTACATGGACTCACACAGCATTTTTATCTTTTGACTTTTTGAAAGAGAGTGATCTAAGGAAACTGTTGAGATGACGATTATTCTACTGAATAGCATTGCTACAAAAACATAACTTTTTTTCCCCTGCACTGAACTTAGATTAAAAAAAGAAAGACTCCACCTTTTTCTGAATAAAACATAAGATAAAGTTGAGACCATTGATCTAGAAAGAAGGAAAAACTATGACTGAGATGTGTCACTAAAGAAAATATTGAGAACTTAAGTAGCATTTAAAGGAATTGTAAAGTCAATTTAATTATCTCATTATTTTCCCACTTTAAAAAATATTGTTACTCATACTTGCTGTTGAAATATATTTATAGATTTCTTTGACAAACTTCCCTTTTAAAAATATATCATCCAATTTTATATGCAGATTACACTCTATAGTTTTAGTCATAAAAACAACAAAAGAAAAATACCATCTCTGATGAACTGAAAGCAATAATTAAATGTTTATTTTATTTGCAATATACTGAAATCATTGCTAGCTCTCAGAGGAGTACAAAGTAGATTCTTAGTTCTAGTGCATAAACCAGTACATCGTATGAAAGTCCATTTTAAGTTCCATCTAATAATCTATTTTATATTTATTAATAACATATTTTGCATATTATTTAATATATTTCCTGTTCTATCAAGAATAGATAAGAATATTAATAAAAGAATAAGTGTCATAGTCTAGAAATTTTGAAGTACACAGGTGCATTTAAAAAATAAATGGTTTGATATATTAAATAATGACTGAAATAAACATTATGTCTGTTAATGAGTGAGGTTCTCTTGTCATCTGATGGATCTTCCTATGGCAGAACTCAGATAGACTTTTACGAGCAATGCAATGTCGTTGGAGACATGATGATGTAACATTGAGTAGGATAATGGCATATTAGCCTCTCCAGAGAGAGATAAAAATATATAATTCCTACACTAGGAAATGATCACCATTCTGAATTGATGCTGTGATCGTGGGGTTTCTTATATTTAAGTCTCAGTAATTTTTCAAATTATTTTTAAGTGCCTAGTAGTCTTCAATTTTCTATTTAGAAATATCAAGCTACATAATAAGTTTGCTCAATTTCTGGTGTCATTTCACAGCTAGGCATTAGATTTCTTCTAGATATTTCAATATGCTTATTGTAGCACTCATGACTACACTAATGCAAATTATATTTTAATGCAGATTTGTTTTATTTAATGTTTCTTTTAAATTAAATTACAAGAATGTTTCTTTATTAGGCTTTTAGTCATGAGTTGGCAACTGACTTGAAAATTCAGTCAAATGCTTTTTTTGGTCTCTGGCCATTTTTTGTTAACATATATGGTAGATTACTAGCAATAATTATAACTATATACAAAATATTAAACAATGAGTTGGGATAAATAGATTTGTTTATGGGTAAACTAGTCATTTTTTGTAATTAAAGATCTGGATTTAATTTCTAGAGTTTTCTCTACTGCCCTAGTAGTTTTCTTTCAATGTTAGATTTCAAACTGTACCTTCTGAAGTCATTTGTCTTGATACTTTAAAGGTATAGCAGTTTACTCATTTGGGGGCAAAACAGAAAGAAAATTGATAATTTGGAAAAAAATCACTATGTTTAATAGTAATAGTTAAGGTTTATTGATCATTTACATGCCAAACAAGATAAATGCATTTTACATAATAACATGTTTAATCTTTGCAATAATTCTCTGAACTAGGTAAGTTAGAATATCCATTTTACTGGTGAGGAAACTGAGTCTTAGAGAGGTTAAATGAATTCTGTAATGTCACATGCCTACATAATAGTCCACCAAAAATAGTTTCTGTTTTTAAAATATATTCACAGACTTTAACCTTTCTAAATCATTAAGATATATATAAGCAAAGATGGAATAGACACGAGATTAGTAATGTGCATGCATACACACACACACACACACACAATCTTAGCATATAATTCCAAGGGATTTGTGCTTTAAAATTTGCTAATCTGTAATAAATACATTTATATTTGTATTGTTTTGGGATAATCTGCCTTACATAAAGAACATATTTGTAATTATATTTTTCTTAGAGAGAGAGACTATAGCTTTCATTAGTTTCTTACAGGGACCCATGGCCTCCTTAAAGTCAACCTCTTTTATCATATTTTCTTCTCCATTCCATGAACATTGACTACATATATTAGACCAGAGATTTTAGTAGAATAATTTTTGATTAATATGTGTTTTAAGCTTTATTTTTTATACTTCTTACATTGTAAATTATACCATAAAACACCACTTTTTAAATTATGTCACGTCCACATTTAAAATTACAGGCACTTTACAAAGCCATCTTTAATCTTTTCTGGAGCTAGATAGGGAAAATTAAAACATTAAATCAATAAGTATGAAGAATGTTAATTTACTTAGCTAAACCATATGTATTAACTAGCAGTTCTTCAAAGAGTTGATATTTGAGCAGAATCATGTGAAAATTCAAACTAAAATTTTATCCTCTCTCAAAATAAACTCTGCATGTATTTGGCCTCCAAAGCTTGACCCTGAACATTTTTCTAGCAAAGCAAATTATCCAATAAATGACTAGAGCAGTCAATATATGTTCTCAGTGTATCGAAATAAAAATAAACCTCTCAGTTGTCCTCAGACGCTTCCTTCCACAGTTCCACATCTGTTTTCAGACCAAAAGGTCAGGATATTCAGTGACTTAGAAGTCACATCATGTGAAAAAATATATATGCTCCTGCTTTCTTCCGATAATTTTTTCCGATAGAAGAAAATCTTTCTTGGTAGAGTTGCGCCCTCTGCTGGTGAAGATTTCTAGATAAAGTACAAAATGAATTTATACTCAGGCTCCTCTTTTCTGTATAGTCAGACCTCTGTGTGTGTGTGTGTCTGTGTGCATGTGTATGTATATGATCTTATATATGTATAGTATTATATAAAATCAATCATATAACTCATTTAATTTTTTGAACTATGTGTTGAACAAAACAATCCCTCTCAAAGTTTAAGAACTTACTAAGGTCTTGTACTCAAATATTCTCTCTCCCCTTCCCCCCCCAGGAGCTAGAAAATATCATCAGTCAGATGATGCATGTTGCAGAGTACCTTGAATGGGATGTCACTGAACTTAATCCAGTAGGTATATGAATGATTTAACTATTGACTAAATTCTGGAAGATTTTTTTTTTTTTTTGTCTTTTCTGGAGCCCTAATATATTACTGTCATTTGATTTTGGCTTTTGATAACTCTAAGCCACTATTTCTAATCAGAAGTAAAACTGGATTCTGAATAAGATAATAAGGTATATGTGGTATTCTGAAGCTATTAGAAGTAACTTCTGCTTTCTTCTTCCTGGAAATTATTAATATTTTGAAAGGTGGTCTTACATACATGTGGATAAACAGAAGCTGCTGGTAGACATTGCTAATGTCATATCATGCCATAACAGAAGATGATGATAATTCTCTATACACAGTGCATTCTGTTATCCTGTGTGTATGTGTTAGTCAATGCTTGCAACTCTCTGAAGTACACAGTTTTTTTCTTTTGCAGATGAATAAACTGACACCCAAATATGTTAAAATTACTGACCAAAGTTCTTCAGCTAGTTAAAGGTCGAGCCACAAATTTTTAGCCAAATTGTTTAAAGAAACAGTATCTAACAATGCTTATAAGACCATAAATACTTACTGTTTTAAATAGATTAATATTGAAATTCCAACATTATTCAAATGAGTTGTCTTTCCTAATGCTTCGACAGTTCTCCTCATTGCAAACAAATGTATACATTGTAGATTCCTGATAGATTTCTATATATGAATAAAGAAAAGTGAACATTTGAGGTTGACCCTAGTAGGCAGGCAAGACTGAGATGTCCTTGGAAGGAGTTTTTATCCAATTAACACAGGCTGTAACATTAGATTTATTGGGTACAAAAATGAGAGCATCAGCCATTTATTCATTTCTACTAATGAATGATCTCAAGAGGCAGTGCACTTTAACCAGATCTTATGCCATGTTGCCAGGTTCTAAATAATTTCTCCTATCTTTTATTTTGAGAATAATGAAGTAATTATTCCAGCATCATTCTTATTCCAAAAAGTTTCTTCTTCCCTGTATCTGTAGATCAGTTTGTTGCTATGAAGGAAAATAATCTGATTTTTATATCTGGTACTCCCTGAGGAAGGACACCAAGTAATCAAGCACAGGAATGTTTATAGGCAAATAATACTTCTACCAACAAATTAAACATTACCTTTATTGCACCTTTTCACATCTTTGTTCTAATGTGCTCTGTGTATCTTTTTCCAAAACAATTAAAATTTCCACATTATATAAACATGGTGAGTTCCTTTCTCCATTGGAATTCTTACCATGTTTGCCATCTTGGTGCATTAGATAAGAAATACTTTGCCTTCTCCGCAGCCAAGCATCTTATATTTGGAACTGATCAATAATTTCTGTTAATAATAATACAAACAACTCTACATGGCACTTACTATATATGCCAGGGCTCTTCTATTTATAATACCTTAACTCATTTAATCCTAACATCGTGACCCTTTGAAGTGAGTACGGACATTGTCACCATACCACAGAGAGGTAAATGTACTACAAACAGTACTAGGGAGAACATTTGAAACATTATGTGCAAGTCATCTTTAGAAATGAAGTCTAATCAAATATGATTTGATCCTTTAACTTCTTAGCTCTATTAAGTTCTGATAGGCAATTAAAAGCAACTTAATTCCCTTGCCCCTTACTACTTAGCAAATAATTATTTGAGCTCTTTGCCATGAAGTTAATTTGTTCAGACATTTTTTGGCATATATATGAACCTAAAAAATAATCTAGAGAAAGTAATTAAAGACCACTTTCACCCTTCCATTAAAGATGCCTTCTTGTTTTAGCTGCGCTGTTCATTGAAAAAAAAATTAAAAAGTTAAGCACTCGTTTCTAAAAGGTGGTCAGTTTAAGTAGCCAGGTTTTAGTAATTATAACAAAGTCACTATTTCCTCAGTAATGGGATTAATGTTCTACTAAATTACCAAGACATTTATCCCAATTTAGCTGTTAGTCACAATTTGTTCTAACCAAATCAATGTAACGATTTGTTGTATCAAATGAAATTTATTTTATTGATTCATTGTAATTTTTTTTTCATTTTCTCTACTCCAGATCCTCCATGAGATGATGGAGGAAATTGACTATGATCATGACGGAACAGTGTCTCTGGAGGAATGGATTCAAGGAGGAATGACAACAATTCCACTTCTTGTGCTCCTGGGCTTGGAAAATGTAAGCATTTCCACAGAGAAGGATGACCTGGTGGTAAATCAGTGGAGTTTTCTATCACACGTCTTGATTATAAATTGATCTGGCTATTTTCTGCCATTAAGTGTGTAGTTAGTGCCTGGAACTTTCAGTAAGTATGCTGTGGTAAAATTTAACAATAACTCCTTGTGTCGTGATGCTCGCCACAAACATATTGATTCATTTTAGGTATTACCTTAGGCTTCAGAATACATTTTTTCTCTTTTGTTTTTCTCCACTTAAAGTGAAATCAGTTTTTTAAAAAAATTATAGACCTTCTCATATCAAAAGCAAAAACCTCTGCAATATTATCATATTCTGTAGTTCTTGCGGTGCTGCATCCCATTCAATATTCCCCCTCCTTATGAAGATAATCTATTTTATTGATAACCAATATTTGCAGAAAGCAGTTTTCCATCTGAAGTGGTTGAGAGGAGATTATACATACGTATGTATATTTTTTACAAAAACCTAAGTTTTTCTTCCATATCAGCCGATCAGCCAGTCTCTCATTCTAAGCCTGTCAAAAGTTTTCTTGTATCAGAGCCTTCACTTGCAATTAAATACTGGTTTTAGGAAACAAAATAGATTAACCTAAGATCAGAATGTGATATAATAATGACTTTGCAGCCCAATCTTGATGACTTAGCCTTGAAGTGAATTTCAGCAATTGTAAAAATCTGACGAAATCAATAGTCTATACTAGATTTTGAATTTCACCTTAATAGTTGAACAAGACTTAACTATAATATGTACATAGTAATATGTATACCTACATTCAAAGAACACTAGGGATGGAAATCATTATGATACATATATTATTTAAAATTGTGAGATGCAATCACATAGCATCCACCACTTTGCTGCTGACTCCAAAACCTTTCATACTCCTTGCTATCAGCAAAAACAATTTTTATAATTTCTGCAATTCAAGACTATACCATGGTTATTTAAGACACAAAATGTGTAAAAGTCAGTTCTCAAGACATCTTACTGTCTATGAAACATGTGAATGTATATAAAAATATATTTGTATATATGGATTTAGGAATATACAAATGAGATCACAGTTTAGGAATATACATAGGTTTAGGAATAGATAAATGGGCTTCAGGACTTTAGCATTTGTTTCTTTTTTACCTGGATCTTCTAATCCTTTTACTTTCCATTTAATCTTACTTTTCATGAGGCGTATGGCATTTAGATATGCTCAGAGGAAGGAAAATTTTAAAAAACATCTTAATAAGTGATAGAAGGGGAAATTACCCTTAAAATAATTTATTGAAACATAAGGTAATAAATATAGATATTATTGTTCATAAGTACATATTTCTACACCTCAAAAATTAATGAAACAGTTATTTCCTTGTAACTGATGTTTTTATACTACACATATAGATTAGATACACATAATTTAGTATCATTTTATAATGCCTTATAACATGCCTCTACATTATAAGTATGTATTTAATTGTTCATGTACCTTATGACAAAAGCACTATGTAAATCATACTACTGAGAGAAAACAAAAAGAAAACTGACAAAATGTTAACTTCTTAAGGTTTAGTGTAGACACTATACTGAAAAATAGTTGTCAGATGACTCTAGTCAGGAAGTTCCAATAATAATGGTTCCCAGAAAGATAATATAAAAATTTTAATGGTAAAATTTGTGTATTCCAAGTATTTATGGAAATTCTTGTATGAAAGAAGAAGGGAAGATGCAAGAATAATTAAATAAACTGTTTGGTAGTGAGAGGTGGGACAGAAAAGTACAGAAAGGAAGAGTTAGTCACCTCACCTGCATTTTAAATATCACAGAAAGTTTTTGAAATTATGTTTTTCTTTGGAAACTACTGTTTAGAAATTCTTTCAAATTTAACTTACAAATTTAGATATTTGTGAAGCTGTAAAACTAACATTGGTAATATAGTCTAAAAATTTATATGGATTTAACCCAACATATTTTAAACAAATATAATACCTCATTAGTTTCTAGTGTAGCAGTAAGTTTATTTCAATTGGATGACAATTCTTTGCTTTTAATGTCCACTCTATTCATTATATGCAATTTACTTTATAATTATATTTGTAAACTTCTATTTTATGTTTTTGGTAAAAAGGAATTTTTTTTGAGCTAACTAGGAGAAATCAATTTAGAGTTTTATAATAATAATCAAAGCTATGTTCCAGAGTTGTGTTACCAGTGGTTGCCACTAGATGACAGAGCTACATTATTTTAACATTAAGAAGGCACCTTAAATATTAAGAGATCGGATTTTTTTCCCCCTGGGAAGAACAACTCTGAAAGAACAAATTTCCCTTTTCTTTCACTTTTTTTTTTAAAAGAATAAGCCAACCTTATTTAAAATTGTCTTTAAAAATATACAAGCCGTGTAATCGTGTGTAATGATCCCAAAATAGAGCATCTATTTTTTAGAAACAGCTCTTTTTAATTCTAAGGCATTGCAATTGTTTTAAAAAGCAGGAGTGACACCAAGACAACTGAGTGATGAGAGCCTTTTTAGTAATTGAGATTTATTTCCTATCTGTAGGCAGTTAATGTGTTACATTATTACCTGTAGAGAATTTGATCCATGGTGCCATTCCCCTCCCCTTTGCTTATTAAATTGGAAATCTAGATAACTGTAGCTTGAAGTTGGCCATTTATTACAAAGCCTGTCTTGTTATGTTGTCCTATATATTCTTGTCTGTTATCAATTATGAGCTTGGGGAGTAGATTCTAATTGATAGTGCATGTTAAATACCACAGTGTATTTGAAAGCAACTGTAGTGTCCTAGCCAAATTACACAGATCAGAATGTCGTCCTTGGAGAGTAAACCTCACTTCTAATGTAAGGCACAACAGTTATAATTTCATTGTAGTTTATTGTTCTCCATGAACAGCAGCTGCAATATTTTAAAGAATATCTGTTTTAGTATGAAAATCAGAAATGTAACTTATTAGGAATCAATTCTATACAAAATACTAGAGAGCAGGAGTTATTTCTTTTACCAGAGGTTCTTCAAACTCTATAATATCCAAGATGAATTGGTGAGATATGGTACCGAGTCTTGGTGTGTCCTAACATCTGAAGGAAAATTGAGAATTTGGATGGCTTTGTTATTCTGATAATCACAGTAAAAAATTATACACGAGACTTATTCATTCTTCCTTCAGCATTCATTTCATTGAATAATTGTTTTTAATAAACATCTTGTTTAATGTATCTTTTTGTTGTTAAATAACTGTATTAGCAATAGACTCTGTTACAGTGATTAGAAACTTTGTAAAGTTTAAAATTTAGGCTTTGGGACCCTAAGGTCTTTGTTATAGCTGCTCAGCTCTGCTGTATGGCAAAAAAGCAATCACAGATATGTAAATGAACCAGCAAAGCTATGTTCCAATAAAACTTTATTTACAAAAACAGGTTGCTGGCCAGATTTGACCCAATGTCATAGTTTGCCAACCGCTGATCTATTCTCATACTAAAATCAGAAAGAGTTTTAATTTATTTTTAATCATTCAAGAGAAATGAATCTGATACCTTTTACTTAGTATAATCAGGCAATCACAGCAAGGCATGAGGACTAATGGAAAGATAGCATAGGATCAGTGAACTTCATCAAATTGATCTTCACTGTGGCTCTATTATTGACTAACTAGGTCATTTTGTGTCAGGCAGTTGCCCTCTCTGGAAAAATGAAAAGAAGTTAGCCAACAACATGCCTTTTCTTTTCTAATACTCTTTCAGTTTAAACATTTCTTTTCCAAGATGAGCACGATAAGTAATAATATTATGACTTCTGATATCTATAATTTTTGATCATCAATGAATTTTTCAAGGAAAATTCCTAAATTCATATTATCATTAAAATAGGAATACACATTTAAGCAGTAGCCTCACTTGAAAACAGGATACCTTAACTTCTTGATTGTTGTGCCCACATCCAGCCTGTATGGGTTTGGAAAGAATTTATATTTTGATATCACAATGTGTACTCAAAGAATCCTGGTCTTTAATCCCCATATGTAATTTAAACTTTGCCTTTGGTTGAGATGGTTTAGGATACATTTTTTTTGCCCTTTCTCTATTAAATGAAATGCAGTGTGTTCTCTGATGAAATTTCTGAGTGATAGAGAGTAGAAGATGATGTATTTTTAGTAGATTAAGTGTATTTAGGAAACTGATATTTTACACTCTAATTTTAAAAATTCTAATTGGGTTTAGAGTTTTTGTTCTGCTTTCTATAAATTGCTCAATCTAGAAAGGAGTTATGAGATTGAATAAATAAAACACAACAATTCTTGAGATTCCAGATTAGGTAATTCGAGGAAAATGACTATGTCGTGGTACCCGCTGTTGAGTTTGCATTTGAGCCTCAGGACTGGCAGGGTCCCAGCCTGACCTCAGACAGTGTGGTCTGGAGATGAGCAGTTGATTGCAACTCCACCCAGAATTTTAAAACTTCTGTCTGCATTCTCTTTGCCTGGATCTAATATAGTTCATCATTTTGTCTAAAAGAACAGTTTCTTTCATATTGTTATAATTTTTTGGAGACCTTGAACAAAAATGTAAGATAATTTAATGGTCCTTATTATTTAATGAGTTGGAATTAATTTGCAACATTAGGTCTTCTATGTGTTATAAGTTAAGTCAGTTGAAACACAGCTTGCTGTGGGGGTAGGAGCATTCAGGCTGGGGCACTAGTAAAATTTCTCCTTGAAGTCTTATGAAAGTGAGATATTATTTATAGTAGCCCTCATCGACTTGAAGATTTTATGTGATCTTGGAAGTATTTAGGGAAAAGCTAAAACTTGAGAAATCACTAGGATAATTAAATAGGTTTTAAAAGTTCCAAAGAGATTCTTTCCTTTGAAATATCCCTTTGACTTCCAGGTAAGTTAGAGTTGAGGAAGAACGGAAAGCTCCTTCTCAGCATGGACTTGTCTAGGATTCATTAAGCATTTCTCTCTGTCATAAGCACAGAACTGAACTGCTTCATTATAACATACAGTGTTATGTCTGGTAATGAAAAGAAAGAACAAATTTTTTTATGAAATGAAGTGTAGTCAACCTCCAAATATTCCTCTCAATTCTTTTGGCTGAAACATTGGGATGTTACACAACTCAATCCAATGATGGTAATAATATTTGCTGTTTATATAACACCAGTCTTCTGAGGAGCTAAATTAGTTTCACAGGTATTGTATAATGAAACCTCACACCATGGCCTGGGAAAGGAAAGTGGGTACTTTCATTTCATTAGAAAGGAAGATAAGAAAAAAGGTGAAATGGCTTATCCACATTTTCATAGTAGGCCAGGAATCAAGCCTTTTGGATTTCCTGTTTATTTCTTTTTTAATAAAAAAAACGAATTCTTGGCAATAAATATTTATTTGCAATAGAAGTACTAATAGGAATGTGCTCTACTGACTGATAGAATATGAGACACAGATTCTTCTCTACCACTAAGTTTACCATCTAAATTAGACAAACAAGACAAGACATGAAAATACAAAGAGTTGGAGTATAATTTGCACTGCTGAGAAGTAGTTGGCTCCTGGTTTCAATTTCTTCTCTTAAAGAAGTCACATACATATTTCATCTCTTGCATATTTTGGCAATATATCCGGCTAAGAGCTATAAAGCTATTTAATTTGTGTTTTGGTAAAGCATTTTATGCCTGGGTAATGGATTTGTACATCAGTTGCAGCCTGTAACATGGCTAAGTGTTCTGATTGACAGAACACCCACGTACAGACTTGTTTATTTTTTGATAAGGAAAATGCCAGCTAACTTAGTCCATATGTGCTCTTTAAAGGATGAAGCTTATACACATGTAATGGACAATCATTTAAAAATAAAATGACAAGATTATAAGAACAGTAATGCATATGAAAATTAGATTTCCCCCTTTCTTATTTTATTTAAAAATGTTTTTTAAGCATTTAACTATTGCTTTTACAATTTATTAATTTATTTTTTTAAATTAACCCGATGTTTAAACTTTCAGGGTGTTTAAATTTTATTTAAGAGAATACAAATTTTAAAATATAGATTGTTTGGAAAATATAGCAGTTAAATATATAAAGCATGCTATTCGCATCG
The DNA here is from genome assembly GCA_008086735.1 of Cheirogaleus medius. Lineage (NCBI taxonomy): Eukaryota > Metazoa > Chordata > Mammalia > Primates > Cheirogaleidae > Cheirogaleus > Cheirogaleus medius. Next base: position 34,255,805 of record VBSM01002217.1, read on the forward strand.
TGAATCAACTAGAAATCTAATGACTCACACAAACAGAACAGAATTCAGAAATTACTACAAAGCCTGTTTCTTAAGATTTGGAAGAAAATGGAAACACCTATGTCTTCTGAAATTCTCTCCATGACTCCTTCTGTATAGCTACTTTTGTGGAGAGCTTGTTAGTCCCTTGTCAGAAAGGCAAATCTGAGCGTTATCAAGAAATTTAAAGGGCCTGAGATTTACTCTACTTGCAAGTGAAGGTGTTAGCAGCTTGCCACGGTTTCATGGATGCTTGCAGAGAACATGAGATCTTGGGTCAGGAACAACGGACTTTATTATTCACAGCAAAGCAAGCAACAGGAGCTTTCATATTTGAGCCAGTTCACCTTGCCCTCATGGGGATGATAGAGCATGACCCAAGTAATTGCTGTGCATAACATCAGAGCTTGGAACCCCTGGCTTAGGAAAACTAAATCTATTATGTGCCATGACAAACCTGTTTAACCTTTGTTCAGAAGGGAGAGATTATCTTTATTGCATTGGACAGTAAGTAAACCTCCCCTCTCCTCTGTAGGGAGACACATCTCTTTTGTCCAAGGTTGTTTGTTATTTAAATATCTTTGAAAAGAAAGCCTGGAAAAACAAAAAGAGAGTGCTTCTGCTTGCAAAACATGCAGAAATTCAAGATATCCGTGGAGAATTATCTCCCAGGAAGCATTTTCATTAATGTTTCATATTATGATGCAAATTTGACATTTCTGATTCTAATGTAAGAATTAGTTACTATAGATTTCCTCTGGTAATACAAATCTAGTGGCTTATCTCTTGACTGGGAATAAGAAAAAGTGGTTAGGACTATTATAATTAATGTTTTATTATAAAGAGAAACAAAATGATCTGGATATGTTTATATTGTCACACTCCTACAGAATTAGTATTAGTACTCTAGCACATAGTAGGTGCTCAAAAATTATTAGGTAAATGTATTCTAAGATATAGGACAATTTGGCTTACCTCAAAAGTTATGACCTTTAATGGTTTCAATAGAATACCAATAAATGATATCTGATATTAATCAGAGTTTGATACAATTTGTGAATGGTGTACAAAGAATAGGTGTTAAGAGAGGAAATGATGGCAACAAAAGTAATAGTATATAATAACTTCATTTGATATTTTGACCTTCTTGTAAGAAATTCAAGAGATTCATAAGCATCAAATTATTTCATTAAATTTAATTAATTAATTAAGAGATAGAGTCTCATTCTGTCACCCAGGCTGTGGTACAGTGGTACAATCATAGCTCACTGCAGCCTCAAACTTCTGGGTTTAATCATTCCTCCCAAGTAGCTGGGACTACAGATACACACTACCATGCCTGACTAATTTTTAAATTTTTACTTTTGTAGAGACTGGTTCTTGCTATGTTGCCCAGGCTGGTCTAGAGCTTCTGGCCTCAAGTGATCCTCCTGCCTCAGTCTCCTAAAGTGCTAGGATTACAGGCATGAACCACCATGCCCTGCCCATTTTATCTTTATCTTAAAAAATGTAGATGTGATTAAATACACATTAGAGAAGTAGCTATTATGATATCATACAGAGTTTTACTTAGATGAGTAAAAAACAATTACAGTATTTGGCTAAAGTGAGAATTAATCTAAACTCAAGGTTTTATTATGGCAAATAACTATAGTGATTATTATAAATAAATATAGTAATACAGTTTTAATGTTTTTACCATCATTCTGTGAGAATAAAATTATTCATATTTTATAAAAGGAGAGTAAACAAACTGGTAACATAATTAGGTCCTTTAAAAGTTTTTTTCTTAAAATTTATTATTTGAGAAATTAATATAAATTATAATACAGTATAAGGAATCCTCACACAAAGCCCTAAAATATCCCCAATAACTTTTATGTATTGCTTTTTCTACCCCATCCCATTCTTCCGTTTTTTTTTTCATGACCTAACCACTATCTTGAATTTCGCATATTCCTACTACCAAGCAAGGGCTAATGAAGTCTTTGAAAGTTTTCATTTATCAGGCTCTTCCACTCAAAAGTAATTTCTCTCTATTCATTTATTTGTTTATAAAATTATACTAAAGATAAAGTATTTAAAAGTGAAGTAGACACATCCCTGTTCCTAGGGAGAGCTCAGTTTGGCAGGTCATTACGATGGTTTCGGGTATGCTGTCAAAGTGTTGATATTCGACAAGAATTTGTGAGTTGCTATAGCATCGGCGATTTGTTAGCACTATCTCATTCCACTCGAGCACATGTGTTTTTCTTAAGACTCTGTGGTGATCTTGGAGAAAGTCAGAGATGAAATAACAGATTGTCTTCACATGCTTCAGTCCTGCTCTGAATTTTATTGGCACTTACATCTTCCACTGTTTATTTCATTAAGTGAAATCTGTTTCTCCTACGTCCTGTGCAGAATGTGAAGGATGATGGACAGCACGTGTGGCGACTCAAGCACTTTAACAAACCTGCCTACTGCAACCTGTGCCTGAACATGCTGATTGGCGTGGGGAAGCAGGGCCTTTGCTGTTCCTGTGAGTACGTTTGCTATACCTGGACGTCATCACCTTGAGTGAGGAAAGGCTGATTTCATGGAATAGTCCCATTTGTAAATGGAGACCTAAGAAGCCATCCAGACCGCCCCTGTACCTATGATTTATGTTTTCCTGTAGTGTAATTTTTGAATGCTAAGATTACTCTATTTTTACATTTCTTCAGTTTTGGGACACCCTCCCCTTGGAAAAGGACAAAGGATATTTTCCAATACTTTAGCCATTTTTTTCCACTGTAGTTTAATGTATTCATGATTCCCATTTCTTCTTGAAGATTTCCACCAACTTCTCATATTTATATCTTACTCATGTTTGTTTTTTTCCCAAGTTAGCTACTTTATTCACATAGGCTTCTTATAATGAGTCAATTCCTTCAGGTCTTTAAAAAAAATGCACGTTAATTGATTAGAAATAGATTTCCTTTCAAATTAAGAAATCACAAGGAATACAAACTAACTTTATACCTCAAGCATATTATTTTGAATACTATCATAAAGAAAATCTTCATATGTGGTTAATAGATATTGGAATTCAAAGCATTGATGCTTCATAAGTTGTGGCCATATTTTAAATTTCAGCTAACTCATCTTTGCAATTTTCATTTTATCTATCAATTCAGTACTGCCTATTAGACTCCTTTAATAGTGTATACAATGGTTGATTTATTAAATCACCTAAGTATTTTTAAATCTACAGCATATCTGCCTGAGAAAATTTCACATTACCTGCTGTTCCTGTTAAATAGATATTAGACCCTCTTTACTTAAGTTTGAAGTTCTCCATTAATCCATCAATTTATCTCTCCATGTCCTTTTTTACTATGTATGGAACCAGGCAAGAAATTAGATTAAATTAAATGCACAAAAATGGGATGTGTCTAAGGAACTTGACAGCTTTAGTAACTCCATACATAATTGCTAATTGTATTCAGGATCAAACCATAAAAAATGTGAAGATGCCAAAAAAGTATATGTATATACACATATATATTTGCTTGTTTATATGTGTGTGTGTATAATTACATGTCTGCATACAAACATTAATTTTTGCATTTATGTACCCTATTCTGCCTAGCAAAAGTTGCTCCTTTTGGACAATGCCATGATGGCAAGTGAGGGATGGACTTTTACTGAAGGCCTGGCATGTATGATGAAATCTATTCTGTGGAAAAAGACTAATCAGCCATTTAAGGTTCAGATAAATCAATAGACAAAATAGCATAAACTCATGGGCTTTTATTCCCATGCTTGCCAGCTGCTCTCATGCCTATACTTTGTAAAATATAGATCTCTTCCTTCTAGCAAATGACACCAAGCCATTTGGCAGTCATCAATTTGTCTTTAATATTTTTGTCATCTGGGAATATTGCGAAAAATTTGAGTGAGGACTGATTTAATTAAGCATTTCCTGCTATGCCATGATAGAGGAGTCTTGGTTTTTTACATGCATAATATTTCCTGTACTAATTGGCCTTTTGTATTCTATGGTAGAAACAGTCGACTTGGGCTTTCCCTTGATGTGGCTGATTGGATTGATTAGGGAGCAGTGGATATGAAATAAGGTTCCGTTAATGTCATTCTTTCCCTATAAAATTGCAATCAGGACCAGGATTAGCTCTGAATTTGTGTACCTGTTTCCTTTCAGTCTGCAAGTACACAGTCCATGAACGCTGTGTGGCTAGAGCACCTCCCTCTTGCATCAAGACCTATGTGAAGTCCAAAAAGAACACTGATGTAAGTTTGTGGCCATGCTTGCTTTCTGAAGGTGGTAAGTTTCAATGCCTCCTCTTATCACAATGTGTATTCTGTTCTAGGTCATGCATCACTACTGGGTTGAAGGCAACTGCCCAACCAAGTGTGATAAGTGCCACAAAACGGTTAAATGTTACCAGGGCCTGACAGGACTGCATTGTGTTTGGTGTCAGATCACAGTGAGTAACATTGGAAAACAAATCCCAGCATTCACTCACATTGAAGACTGTGTATCCCATACTTTCTGAGAGTTCCACCTTGGAAGGGCTTCCTGAACTTCACAATACGCTTAAAACCTTAGAAACTTCTTATTTCATCTGGCTTGCAAAGAGATAAGACCAGAATCAGATTTGTTTTCATACAACCCAGAATTTTAGACCTGGTGACAATCTTAGAGCTGATACAATCATACGGTTTTCAAACTGTGTCCCATGGAGCTCTAGAGGTTCCCAAGATACTCAAAGGCCATGGCTAGGAGTAGGCAATGAGAGCTGGGTGCTGACTGGGTAGACCTCAGCTCCCTCTCCACCCCACAACCCTATTTTGTAAGAGTTTTCTGTTTTACATATTATAAATTTATTTTAATCACAGGATTCATGGACTTTAAAAAGGGTAGAAAAATGGACAGTGTGGTGCAGTGATTTAATTATATAGTGAAGACACTAAGCCCAAAAATGTTAAGTAAATTGTCCTTGACCATATGGCTAGGTAGAAATGGAAACAGGCTATATTTTAAGTCATGATGCTCCTAAGAACTCATTTTACTCTTCTTTCCAACATGTTGTTGCCCTTTTCCTTCAGTTAAATCTTAAATTAGAGGATAAGAGATATTGATGTAAATGCTAGTCATTAATGGTGTTCACAATTAAGAAAGAAGAGATAAGTTGGTCTTTCCTGGGAAACTTTAGGACTTCGCCTGATTTGGATGATTGTCAAAGCTGGCTTCAGATAACTTTTGAAATAAATGCAGTTGTTACATGGTACCTTTACTGTTATATGTTTAATTTCTGGAAATTAATTAGAATCATACATTTCAAGACTAGCTATTTTTGATCATGTAGTACAAAAACATTTATGGAAACTGGAGCATTGTGTCTCTAGCATAGTGTTTGAGTACTCCTGTTACAGGAGAAATGTTTTTGCTTTTGTCAGAATAAAACAGTAGGAGACACTAAATCAGTTAAGCAAATAAATTTCTCTATAGTGCTCCCCCCAATGCCTCACTCCCAATGCACAGATTAAACAATTTTCTTAAACACTCACACATAAACACGCACATACACAGGATAATGAGAAAAACAAACTGACTTACATTTCAAAAATACAATTAAGTCCTTTTTTTTAAAATGAATACATGTTCTTCAGTCATTTTCAACTATTACTCGGTTAAATTATATTTACATTTGAAATTTTCTCAATTATGAAAGATAGTTTTATTTTTTAAATGTTTGGTTATTATAATAAAATGTCTAACAATGATTTAAATTACACACATGAATTACTCAAACATATTGAATTCTCAGTTTTAACAAGACCACAACTATTTTATTTTTTTATAAAATTCATGCATATTAAAAAAGTTAGATTTTTCTTGCCAAGCATTTACAAAAATAGGTAGTTTTTGTTTTAGATCTTTTAGTAGGCTGTCTCTCTTATTTTTTCCATATAGTGCATCTTTCACTAGTTATATCTTAACTTTGACATAAGCTGAGATTAGAGAATATCAGAATATATTTCTTCATATTTCAAATTATTTTTCTATTCTTTTTAAATCCCAAATGTAATGTCTTAGGTTTATTATTCATATTTTTTTATTTCTTTAAAAAAATCAGTGCTTTTAAAGATATACTCAGCTTAAGCACACTAGGCTTTTAGAGCTTTTAGAATTTTCTTTGCTTGATTCCTCTTCTCTTTTCCCCATTTAATCTCAATAAGTTCTGTCTTCTCTCCTGTCCATTCTGTGGAGATCACTGTCCTCAATGTTATGATTGCTACTGGTCTCTTATTGGTATTCAAGACATTTTAAATTTCTTTAATTCCTTGTTTTGTATTCCATTTTGTTTTTCTCATTCTCTTCCTTTTGTTTGAATGGGTCCTCTCATCTGTGACTTCAAAATCTACACCTAGCTCTACAACTCACAAGTTATACATTTGTCTTTGGTCTTGATCCTGGCCCTAGCTTTACATGAAATGAGATACTTCCTTTTACAGGAAAGAGGGTATCACTTCTAAATAAACTTTACTCCTTAAAATATAAAGATTTTATGTCCCAAATCAGTTCAGGCAATATACCCTTAACGTTTTATTCTTATACTAAATATCAATGAATACATGAAGATGATTCTATTTGTCACTATGGCAAAGCACGACATAAACAGCAAATGTCTTCATATCCTGAGTTCAAAATTAAATCAATTGATCAATCCCTGAGTTCTATTCAGGAAACAATGCTAACCAGGGAGCCATGAGGTGATTAAGGCAGAGTCAGAAAAAGAAAAATCTTCCCTCTTACTAAGCTTTCTCAAGTCCTGAGTCTTCTAGCCAACCACAGCCTTATTTGCTATAAACCATGAGCTCCAGGCATCCCGTGGGTATTTAATTTATGAAACAAGATTTGCACGATTGAAAAAAGTTATGTATTTGGAAAAATATACAGCCTTCTCAAAAGTAACTTCAGTCTATATACACTTTTGGATTTTTAATTTTAAGTAACATAGGGACATATTTTCTTATTTATTGGTTTTGTGCCTAGGTTAAACAGTATATATTTACTATAGAACATTTATATATTTAGTATTATTTATAGATTTTTCTTGAGCTGAGCTGTTGTGTGAAAATTTTAGTATAAAGCTGATCTGCTCTTGACTGATGACTACCTACTACTACTGCTTGCCTTTAAACAACTGAAACTTTCTTTTGCTCTTATACTTTCCAGAAAGTATTATTAATGTAGCAAAGAGCTAGCAGAAGTTATGAGAGTAATGGGATATGGCACTGTATGCTGGGCTTTAGGAAGGCCTATCTGAATGGATTAGATGAAGAACAGATTATAGAGAGAAACAGAGAGAATGAAGCTTGCCTTCATTTCAGGGTTTTTCCAAAAGCCATTACTTCCTTTTATATATTTATTTTTTGAAGTTGCTTGAGTGTTGTAAGTCAGACCAACTAGATACTTAAGATCACCTCTGTCACTTACTGGTTGTGCCATCTTCTGCCATATGTGGAATCGGTTTGGGACAATTTCTTAATTTGTAATATGGAGTTAATGGTACCTAATTTATAGGATTATATGAGGATGTAACAGGTAGAAAATCTGTGTAGATGTGTTTAGGACAATACCTCACACATAGTAAGTGCTCAGTAAGTAAAACTTAGTAAGAATTGGGGTAAATACTATATGGCTGCATAAAACTCAACCCCTGGTGCCCAGAGGGCACTCCATAAACAGTACTCATGTCATTTCTCTCTCACCTCTGGAAAGATCTATAGTTGGCCAGTCTAAATCAGAACAGCACCTGCATGTACTAAAAGAATTCAGAATCACGTGGTCCCGAATCTTTACTAACTCCTAAGCCAAGCTGATTGATTTATTTTCACAAAGAGCAACTCCTACAACTTTTTCATTCTATACATCATGGTATCATCATGCTTTCAGTCATTGGGAATAAAGTTAGAAATCAATTTCTTTTACTCGTCTTTTACCTTTATCTTATGTACACAACCCATCACTGAGTCTTGACATTTCCTACTTAAAATATATCTCTTAGATATGAGTTTTTGTCTCCACATTCACAGCCCTAGTGCAAGCTCTTAGCACCTCTTGACTAGATTAGAGTCAGAATCTCTTGGCTCATCTCCCTAACAGAAGGTACTTTTCCTATAACGCAGGCTGCATACCACCTCCAGAAAGATCTTCTGAAAATACTAGTTTGTTATCATATGCCATCTTTAGCAACCTATAATAGCTCTGTGATAATAAATGCAGCCCTCAACACCCCCCTCCCTCAACTTGGTTTTTAGTTCCTCAAAAATTCAACCCAAACCTAAGCACATGACCGTACATGTTCCTCCCCTACACACACCCTCTGCCGTGGCTGTGCATGTCTGTGGCAGTCCCTTGGGAAGGCCATGTTTCCTTCATGCCCGTTATTTTGTCCATCTCATTCCTTTGAACACACCCATCTTAAATTCTAACTCCATGTCAGGAACCAAGTTGAGTTCCTTATCTTCCTTGAAAATTTCCTTGACACTAATATACCCTTTTTCTAAATACTTTGTGGACTTTTATTCCACACCCAATGAAAAGACTGAAATACTCTTGGGTGGTTTTGGGTCTCATGCTAACGTCTGCACTACTAGACTACGATCTCCTCAGCTGCAGGTCTATGGTCCATGGTTTTTCCTAATCACCCAAAGTTCTTGCCAGAATGCTGAGTTAGACAAAGTCCTCGATAAGATCATTCTAAGCACTGATATGCTATTCTGCTTATTGTTAAATATTAAATTTCAAACATATGTCCTATTTAAATTTTGTTTTATTATATCATCCTGTAATACTCAAATCTGCATAAGATGTGTAAGTAAGTTTAAACGCATACCTAAAGATAAAAATCCACCTTTACACCCATTTTTCAGTTAGTACTTGTGGCTTCACCGTATTATACTAGTTTGCCATCTTGTAGATATAGTTAGGCTCTTAGAATGAAGTTTTATCTCCTTTTGTAAATCTAAACACTTAAAAACTAAAAACAGGAAAAGCCTAGGAAAAAGCAGTAGAAAACTGCCTTCTAGGCAACCAGTTTTCTGTGCTTTATATTCCAATCCTTTGAGCCAGGCAAAATATTTTCCTTATTTTCTCTTCTCTAACATTCTTCCATCCTTAAGATCTTACTGCTTATACCTGTTCATTTCTGCTAAGAATGTGTTTCCTTGACCTTCTAATTGGAACTCGTTGTGAATTACTCTTGGCCACAGTAAGCTATCCCTAGTCAGGCAGCACTCTCCAGGATGGGAGGTTGGTACATATTATTTGGGCTTGACAAATAATGGCTATTTCATGGGTGTGAATTATTAACTTTTGGTTTGATATAGGGATATTCTTTTTATTAAAATATTAAGCTCTTAACAGTAATGTTTAAAGGTTTCCATTGGCATTGAAAGGTTTATTACATTTTAGCAGATGCCAGCATATAGGAAGCACCTTGAAATTGCAGAATATTAGAGCCAACACAGTGTATCAACCAAGAAATATGTTCCTCCATATCAGGCCATTACATTTTTTTAGAAGAATAATTTGTTTCTGTTTTTTCCCCTCTAAATTCTTATGAACATTTACTTTCTATTTTTCCTCCTTTTGACTTCTTAGATTCTACTGTTTTCTTTTCTGACCAGTATACCCACTCTTTTCTCAACTCTATCCCATAAATACATACTGGCACACACATATACTCATACACTTTCTTTTTCTTTTTAACTTGAGTTAGCTTTTTCTAATAAACATAGATCTGGCTCTAAATTAGGTGCTACTGGAAGTTGTCATAAACTCTGAAATTATTTCCAAGTGTTTAATTCACTTCCAGGAAAAGCTGGTTCCTATTATATGACTTTCCTATGTATGAGGCTGAATTTCTTAACATGAATGAGAATTTTGGAACTTATAAAAAATGATCTTAAAATTTCTACATCTAGTCTTTATAAATGCAAAGGTGACTGTGAACAATTTTTGTTGTTAATTTAGAAAAATAAGTAAGAATTTCTTTTCTTTGGTGCACTATTGGTTCTTTTACTCAAGAGTTAGGATTCATTAATTATCCAGTTAATTTCTATCCTTGATGAGGATCTTTGTATTTAGGATTTTGCTGATTTGGGATCTGGATAATCTTGAAAAAAATTGTCAGTCTTCAGCCTTTTATTTACACTGAGAACTCAGCTGTGTCTTTTTCTTACATTCTTGTCCATGAAATGTCATGGTAACAGGTTAAAGCAACTTCTTATTGTTGATTTTTGCTTTTTAAAATCTTTCACAAATATATTACCTTTTATAATTTTACTTTATTGACTTTTGCTTTTTGTCAAGACTTTATTTTTTAGAGCAGTTTGAGGTTCACAGCAAAAATGATTTTATACTTTTATACTTGGTATATGGTCCTAGGAACTATAGGTATTTTCACATTGGCTTTCACATTTTATATTTTGTCCTCAAATATGTTTCTGAGCAATATGGTGCATCAATTAGAATTACTATACAGAATTGACTCCCAGCTTGTAAAATGATCAGTACTTCTAATACTATGTCCTCAGCTTTGACACTTCTGGCTACAAACAATGATATGGTGTTGATGGCCATCCAAATATATTTACCATCTGCTAGATTCTGTCTTAATAAAAGCATAAGATGTTCCTGCATATTATTAGTTAATATACTTCTTGCTTAGGAGAATTTTCTTACACTAGATATCCCTGTTTTGCAGGTGATAATATGGTTACCAACCTTCTTATGAACACTACTACTCCATGCTTACATTTCTAGAAGACTGACTTGCAGCTGCCTAAACAAAACTCAGGGATACAGGCCACAGGGGCAATCAAACTGGGGAATCCCATCAGGCTTTGTTTAGCTCTGCAGAGGCCAGTATTTCATGGAACCAACTGCCAGTACCTATACTCTGAAACTCTAAAACCCCAATATGAAGAGTTACCCCTCACACACACTCTGGCAAGCTCATCAACTCATCAACCTGAGAGCTCAGTTCTTTCCTTCTGGCTAGGAAACTAGCCTAAATGCCCAAAAGCTAAATTAATTTTATTTTTGCCATCTTTTCTTACTTCTGGTAACCCCCAAGTATCTATATAGAGAGCTTAGTTGTCCCTTAACCGTGTCAGTTGCAAATTGTTGGATACACGTGGGATGGAGACATGGAGGAGGCTGAGGCCCTCAGGAAGTACATCCATGGTCAGTGTTGGTATGAGCCCCAGAGTGCCTTGTCCCTCTGACCTCTGTAGTCACATGTGCAGCTTTACACTGTAATCAAGAGTAAAATTCATTAATTTCTTCCACTATACACCCATGGATTTTTATCTTGGTTCTTGTTATTTGTAGAGGGTTCTTAGAATCTGCATTCTTAGTTTTAAATTAGTTTTACAAGATCAAAGAGCAAAAGCTTTTTCTGTATGACATCTGTGGTACAACAGAACCTTCAGATACATAATCTGTCTTTGGTTTTAGCACAGTCTTTTTTTTTTTTTTTTAATTTAACACTCTCTTATTTATTGAGCAACTGTAAGTTCAGGATGCAGGGAAAGAAGACACAGTGGTTGTCCCAGTGTGGTGGGGGGACAGCAAGTGAACAGGCAAGGGTCATAAGGGGGAGTGAGCAGGGCATCCCCAACCCCACCCATGTAGCCAGTGGGGGCAGGAAAGGTGGGGTGGGGGATGGTCAGAGCTCGGCTGGTGAGGAGGAGGTGTGGAGGCAAGTGAGAGAGAACAAGGCTGGCTCCTGTTTCTCGGCAGGGGGTTGGCATGGGTGGGGTCTATCATGGGTGGGTGGGCTGCTGAAACAGAATACCAGAGACTGGGCAGCTTTAACAACAGACAGTTCTGGAGGCTGGGAAGTCCAAGATCAAGGTGGCAGCAGATCCTGTGTCTGATGAGGACCCACTTCTTGGTTTGCAAATGGCTGTTTTCTCCTTGTATCTTCACACAGCTGGGAGCCCTTGGATGAAAGGGCTTCACTCTCTGGGCCTCAAGCTTCTCATCTGTCAAGTGGGTATAAGAGTCATGTCCGTGACTGAGCTGCTTACGTCACCCCGGGTCATGGAAGAGGCTGGAGAAGTTGGATTCTCAGGGGTCTGGCCCCACCCCACTCTGATCATCCCCATGGCCCACTGCCGGGGGCAGCCCTGCTCTGCTCCCTTGGCCCGAGCCAGCCCATCAGTGATGAGGGGTGGGATCTACTTCCTTGTTCTGATCTCCTCTTCTCCATGGCCTCGGGGTTTTAGCACAGTCTTCATAGTGCTTGGCGTATCGTTTTCTTAGGGCTGCTGTAACAAAATGCCATAAAACAGGCGGCTTAAAACAATAGAAATTTAATCTCTCATAGCTCTGGAGGCTAGAAGTCCAAATCCATAGGTCAGCAGTGCCATGCTCCCTCTGAAGACTTGAGGGAAGCATACTTCTCTGCCTCTTCCTAGCTTCTGGTAGTGGCCAGAAATCCTTGACACTCTTTGGACTGCAGCATCAGATCTCCAGTCTCTACCTCTGCCATCGCAGGGCCTTCTCCCCTCTGTGTCTGTGTCCAGATTTCCCTCTTCTTATAAGGATTCCAGTCATTAGATTAGAGCCCAACCTACTACAGTACAAATACATCTTACTTTGAATACATATACAAAGACCCTATTTCCAAATAAGTTCACATTCACAGCTGAGGAGGAAGTTAGAATGTTGATGTATCATTTCAGGGGACCCAATGCATTCTACAACACTTGGTAATCTATTACCTCTAAATCCAAACATTCAGTGTCATGATTTCTTCTTAGAAAATTGATTATTAAGTCCAATAAGCTAATGGTACATTTTATACCACTAATTAATTTTATTTTGAGGAAACTGTGCATTTTAATTCGACCAGAGTGTCAGTTTATTTAGTTCTATTGCACATCTGATGGCTACTTTGTTTTCGACGCCTCTTGCCTCTTGACATAGACCAGTGATATCTAATAAAAAAAAAAATCAAACCATTTTTTTTAATAGAGAAGCTTTATATGCCACCGAGAAGCAGAGCTGCTAATTATGGGTGAATGTGTAAAGATAGTTTTATTTCATGTAATGCAACCTAAGGCGCATTAATATTAGTGCAAGTAGCCTTAAGTTCAAGGCAGAGGGTTAGCATGATAATAGTTTAAGATTCTAAGACCACAAAAATACCCTTCCAAAACAATTCTACCACCAATAGTAAATCAACCCTTATTAGAGTCCCATGCTTAGTTAATAATTAATTACTTACAAAGGTAAGTATGTTTTAGAAATTTATATGGCCAAGGCTTAAATGGGGTGGCTTTTAGTTCAGAACTGAAAAATGATGTGGCTTTTTTTTTCTGTTTTGAGCAAGACATGTTATCTTATTAAAATGTATAATTTTTCTAAAGTATAAATAGTTCGTATCAAATTGATATGTACTGGAGGAGGAAGAAACCCCTAGATGCTTTCAAGCAAATATTATTTTATCAAATCTTTATGATTCCAATAAAAACTACCACCTCAATTTAAAAACATCACTATTTAATACACTATGATATAAAACCTTAATTTAAACTTGTGACCAAGGTTGGTAAAAATATCACTTTGGGTTTATACATGTTGAAAAATAAATAGCACATTATATGATTATACACTAACTTAATGTCGAGCTGATAAATACAATATAAAGATAAATTTCTATAATCATAATCATCTTCTTTTATTTATATCCTGCTCCTACTGAGATGAATCTCTGGTTACATTTACATATTGAATTACAAAGTTAAAACTAATGATGGGATCAATTATGCCCCATACTGAGCTGTGCACTTTGGAATGACTTTGAGAAAACAGGAGGGTCAAAAAAAAAAAAAAAAAGCATACACAGTGCACAGTGGTTTCAAGATTATGCTAACAGAAAAGCAAAGGAAGGACTGCAATGGGCAATAATTTGTGTTTGTCAAAGAAATTAGGCTTCTTTGGTGCAAAACCTAAAGTACATTTTTAATATAAACATTTCTAAAAATTAGAAAATATATAGGCTGGGTAACAGAATTTGCTAAATGGTTTATTTAAGGTAAATATAAAAACAAATGTAATGTGAATACCTTTATGATTCTTTTTATTTATTTGTATACTTATTTTAAGGTACTCCTAATGAATTTGCTGTATCTCAGTTGAAATATTAATATGTCTGTCCTATGTTTGCTGTTGTGTAGTATTTGATATTATCCCTCCTTCTCCTTTTCTAGTTGCATAATAAATGTGCTTCTCATCTAAAACCTGAATGTGACTGTGGACCTTTGAAGGACCATATTTTACCACCCACAACAATCTGTCCAGTGGTACTGGTGAGTTTTCCCTTATCACTCTGCTATAGCTCAGGGTTGCTGTGACTAATCCGTATGGTATACTCTGAAATGCTTCCAGAGCTAATTTTGCAATAATCAAGGCAGAACTATATAGATCCAAAATACATGATTATTTCAGAGCAGAACACCTTTGCCCACTATATTTCTTTCTCCTACATGTCACAATACACATTTTAGAAAGGTATGCTTGAACTGAAGCTGACTCAGGTTTTATCACTTAGTCATGCTGTACTTACCAGAAATTGTATAGGCAGAACACTTCTACATTTTACATATTTTATAGATCTAGCTTCCCAGAATAATGAAGTTATTCTTATGAGCAATTTTGCTGGGGATGCACATTATATATCTGCAATGTTGAGGGCTCTCATCTAGGTCAGAGGCTACCTAAAATGATGACACAAACCTTGAAGAAAGTTATGCACTGCCATTAGCTGTTTTTTTTTTATTGAACAATAAATTTAGCTACCTGCAAAATAATTACTTAATTCAATAAATATAGAAATGAAAAATGCATGAGTGAAGTAACTCTAAAGATAACAAACCTTGATAGAAAGAAAATCAGGCATTCAAAGATAATATTCATATTCTTGTTCAAAATCTAAATTGTTTCTAAAATGAAAGTTATTTTACAAAACAAATTATTTTTATATCCATAATACACTTCTCATTTTTAAAAACAACATAGAAATGAAATGGCTGGAACTTCAGTTTGATATAATGAAAATATAACAACTAAGAAATGTTAGACAAATACTTTTCTAAAGGTCAACCTAGAAATTAATCATATTACTCAATTTGTACCCACTTATGATTCATTTTGTAATTATCTGCAAAATACAGGTTGTATTTTAAATGCCTTTATTTAACAAATTTATTAAAAACTCTTCATTTTCTCAAACTACAAAAATACAGGAAAAGAAAATACCTCCATAATACTGAGGATAGCAATAACTAATTCTAAATTTCCTTTCTTCATGTAAAATTATTTAGATACCCTATAGTAAATAAGATTAAAAATGAGAGCCATATAAACATACATTGCATTTAAGGTTAATTTAGTGTCATTTTTATTCTTTTAAGTGTTGTCTTGAAGAGAAAGGACCTCTAAAATGTTTACATTATTTTTATTCTTGTTTAAAAATATAGTAATTTACTGGTTTAGATGCATCTTTGATCTCAAATTTAAACTCTAAAAAGAAATACATTATTTCATCCTACTATCCAATGTCTGTGGAAGACCCTACTCAGTTCAGTGAGCCTGGGGACTACTTCCTTGACCCACTTACATCAACGTCTGGTCACATAAAGTCAAACATGAGGTGATTCTTTTTATTATTCTATTGCTTCTTTCTTTGAGAGAATCAAAGGTAGAGAATGTGTGTTATGTGAACTTTCTTGTCATCTAACAATATTGCAAACTCTTTCATTGCTAATTTTAGACACTTTGATTCTGAAGATTTATTTCAATCACTAAATATCATTACAGTCTTCCTAATGATTTGCATATCAACATTTGCTATTTTACCACTTTTATAGTAGTATCTACTCTGAAGTATTTGACAACTGTTGAACATTTTATCCTTCACAAATGTCTACCTTTTTGACTTCCATTATACCAAACGCTCTTGTTCCTTTTTCTGGATACTTCCTTTCACTTTCTTTCTTGGGTTCACAGTGTCAACCCACCCATGTTGGTGCACCCCTGTGTTCTGCTCTTCCATATGATAGCTTTCCACTCTTAATATTCTTCCCAGTGGGATCTTATTTATTCAGTTGGTGTCATTTTCATGTTAATTTATATTCAGCTCATTCTCTTCTGAATCCTAAACCTATAGAACTGCCATCTGGAGATCCCCATATTTTTTAAGTGCAACATGACCAATATATAATTATTAATCTAATAATGATAGTTCTTATTTATTGAGCAAATATACTTTACCAGCCACTATGCTATAAATATTAATTAGTTCATTCAAGAAATATTTATTGAGTGCCTAATATGTGCCAAAGAATATTATAGGTGGAAATAAATAGTAAAAAGCAAAACCAAATCTTTGCCTTTATAGAGTTTACATTCCAGAAGGGGTAAAGTATCCATCCAATAAGCAATACAAATAAGTAAATTATTTAGTACCTGGTTGTATTAAAACACATAGAAACAGAGAGTAGCATGTTGGTTACTAAGGGCAGGGAGAGAGAGGAATGGGAGATGTTGGTCAAAGAGCACAAAGTTACAGCTGTATAAGGTGAATAAGTCTAGAGATCTAATGTACAGCATGACTATAGCTCATAATATTGTACTGTATACTGGAAATGTGCTGAAATAGTAGAATTCAGTTGTTCTTATCTCAAAAAAGGTAGCTATATCTGGAGATGGGCATATTAATTTCCTTGACTGTAGTAATCATTTCACTATGTATGTTGTCAAAGACAAAACTACAACAAATTTATTGATATAATCAGCTTTTGTTCATGATTCATGAACGGGAGCATCCTTCATTCTGTAGAATAGAATGAGAGCTCCCACTGGACAATGACAGAACAGTGGGTTTTGTAAGGTGGGAACAAGAAAACAGAACGATATGAAGAAAAAGCGAATTGGTTAACGTCAGGTTACTTCAGATTATCTTTCCGGTGAGGGATAAAGCAGAGGGGACATCCTTAATATGCTAATGCAGGTAGATTGGAATCTCTTGTTTTCAGGAACAAACACACAAACAAAACTGGTCTGTTTTGGGATCTGTTTGCATCCCTAAAGTTTCACCTTGATTATGTGACACTTAGTATAAGTGACTCCATTTTGGTTATTTTGGTTTGATTATGTCTGTTTGTTGGAGCCTAGTATAGGAGCTCAGTCCAAAACAATGGCTACTTATAATTTTGTTTAACTATATCAAAACATTATCTTGAATTCCTTAAATATATACAATAGAGAAGTACTGGTTGTATTTTCGATGTAAAGGACAATATTAATGCAGGGAAAGAGAAGAAATGCTGGGGCTGCAATTATAAAAGAGGCAGGTAAGATAGAGTTCATTGAAGAGATAGTTGAGTAAACATTTGAGTGATCTGAGGGAGTCACCCATGTGGGTGTCTGGGGACAGAACTTCAGGGACAGAGGAGCCAGCAAGGATGCAGATTTCAAGGCAGTGGACACCTGACATATCTGAAGGGCATCAAGGAGGTTAGTGGCTGGCCCTGAATGAGCAGGAGGAAAACTAGTAGAAGAGAAGGTCAAAGGTGTAATAAAATTTTCATATCGTGTAGAGCAATTTAGCTCATTATAAGATCTTTCAGCTTTTTCTCTGAATGACATAGGAAGCCATTAGACTGCTATGGTCCCCAACCCTTGAGCTTCGGCCCAGTACCTGTCCCTGGCCTAGTACAGGTCCGTGGCCTGTTAGGAAAAACAGGGTCGCACATCACCACCTGAGCTCCACCTCCACCCCCCCGCACCCGCCCCACAATCCATGGAAAAATTGTCTTCCATGAAACTAGTCCCTGTTGCCAAAAAGGTTGCAGAGGATTTTGACCAGAAGAGAGAATGATCTGATTACATTTTAAAAGGAACAATCTGTCCTGTGTTGAGGGGGCAACAGTGGAAAAAAGACATAACACTTCTATTTTTCTCAGAGAAATCGGAAGCTGAGTCATTAGCTGGAGTGAGGATGATGGAAGATGTGCAAGTTTGAGGATAGGGAAGAAGTTATGCAGGAGTCACCTAGGAAAGTGGGGGCTAACTGGGTCAAAGGAAATGTAGTATGATTGCCAAGGAATAAAAAGCAGCTGTCTCTAGTGAATCATAACACATTTAGTACAAGACCAGTGAGCTTGAATGAGTATTTTTCTCTAGTCACATTCAGTTATATTTCTCCAGTTACTTTCCAGCTCCAGGAGTGGGACAGGCATAGCCCACTGGAGATGGTGTTTTTGCCAAATAAGATATTCAGAAAGAGCAGCCAGGGAGTTGAGGATGTATGCAAAGCACTTATTATAAGGATTAACCATGGAATTGAGCTGGAAAATGAAGGAAGTAAAGACATGAAGAGTGAGGTACGGTAATAGATGTTAGGAGTGATACACTGTGGATTACAGTGCAGCCAAAGATTGTTGGGATCAAGGTTAGTGGAGTTAATGGTGTCCGGTTGTGAGAGTGAGTGAGGTAAGAATTAAGATTATAAAGGGGTTGCAGTTAATGGTGAATTTGTTTAATCTTCACAGTGACCCCATAAGATAAATATTATAATTGCCCCCATGTTACATATCGGGAAACTAACAAGAGGTTAATTGAGTTTCTCAGTGTCACATGAGTAGTACATGGCAATCCTGAATTAGAACCCAAGTGGTATGACTCCACAGCCAGACACTGAGATCCTCATTGCCACCTTTTCTCCAAATCCAAATAGATCACCTATCATCTGTCTCATCTCAGTGACCAGAACCTTCGTACTCCAACTCTCCCGAGCCTAAAACCTAAGAATCATTTCTGATTTCTCATCTTGAATATCAAATTAATCGTTAGGAATACTATTCTAATGTTCCTAATCCTGCCTCCTTACTTCAGCCGGACTGTAACTGTCTCCTATGCCACCTTCACAGAGTTTTCCTATGACTGCCCCAGTAGCATCCTTGCTAAATTACCTCCATTCCCTTTATCTCCAACCTGCTTCCTGGGTCCACTTCCAAAAATGGAAATATAATGCATAAAATATAATGCATAAAATATGTTTGGTGATTCCCTATTTGAATTTCAAACTCTCTAGTATAGTAAACAAGGCTTTTTAACTGGATCAATCTCTCATATACAACCTTACATACTAGAAATCAAGGATAATTGAACTGCTTGTCATTCTCTAAGTACAACTGTTATCTGAAACCTTTAAGGGTATTGTATATGTTCATAAGTCAGCCTAAATCACTTCACTTTAAAATTTTCTGCAACTTTCTAAGTAATAGTTAAAGGTTACTTTCTTACTTTCTTATCACGGAATAAATACATTGACTATTATATCCATTAACTATTTAAATGCTCATACTTTAAATGAATGAATAAACGTTATTCTGCCCACTTAATCATACTTGCTTAATCTGCTCCACCTGATGGGCTCTGAGCCTTTTTGTTCTGTGAACTCTCATTAACTTCCCAGGAATAATTCCACACTGCATGACCTGTAGCCCTTGGTTTAATGGAAATCATTATATCACAAATAATATAGTCTTATTTTGTTTTTTTATTTCTCAATACTAGTTTCCTTCTTAAGAAATTATACACCCCAGTGACTTGTACTAATCTTCTCTAAGAAGAGCATATGAGGTTCTGACTCAGTTGTTACAAAATGACCACTGATATTATCTCTATCACATTCTAGAAAATGTTAAAGACAGAATTTAAGATATGTAGCTTTTTTCCCCCTTTGCCATTCACATTGTGGTTAAGAATTAGTTAGTGAATAAACTATAAAAATACAATATGTATCCCTAATCTCTGGTTGAAGCTCATGTAACCTTGCATCTTAATGACATACCACAAGTTCAGGGTCCATATCAATAGTCTCATGGTACTTTAGAACATATTTTCTGGTGTCATTTAAAAAAATTATATCAGCCTTCTCATTCCTCCCCAACACTTATTAACTTTAGGTTAATGATTCAGTAGATATATGCTCACCTGTTATGGAGATCAGCAAGGTAAGCATCTTCTCTGCATGGATGGTGTGCTTTTTATAAGCATGTACTACAAATGGCTTCCACAGATAATTGATCTTAATAATGGCTAGTGCCATAAAAATGGGGTAAAATCAACTACTCTGTAATTGAAATAATTATCATATCATTTTTTTCTATTCAAATGGAAAGTAATGTTACCAATGATTTCATACATCAGATATAATTACTATTTTCTAGGTTGCAAATGACATGTAGCATATTTTGAGAATACAGTCAAAAACCTATATTGCTTAATATTTATTTAATGTGGGTTTTTATCAATAAGTTTTAATGACTGTGTCTAGGTAATTAAAATGGTTTTTTGAAAAATTTTCAAGCAAAAATTATTACAACTGTAGTCCATTTACTACCATATTAAAGACAATTTCTGTTTCAAAGGTAGATTTCTTTCAGGTCTCCCCTTATTCTACCTCCAAACAAATTTAGGGTGAATCCAAACTATTCAGTTGGGACTCTTGATATGCAACTTAATTTTTATAAAAGGCCATTAACCCTTCCCAACTGATTATCAAAACAGATGTTCTGTCTTTAATAGAATCCATTTAAAAATTCACTCTTGATTCTTCCTACAGATCATACCCTGAAGTCTCTGCTCTCCAAACCAAAACAAAGTGACAATGAAAAAAAAATAATCTTGTATGAAACATGGTCTGATGACCATGCAAGCCACTCACTATTTATTATACTTTCTAAATTTTATGCCTAACCCAAGACAGGTGTTTTCTCTGTTGTTTTAGCCCCTCGCAGTTTTGTTTAAATTAAATTTAGCCTCACCATTATGGCATCAGCCTATATGGAAAGACTTTTTAAAAAATTAATCATATAATAACCTCTTATGTGTAACAAAAAAGGTATGTTGGAAATGTCCTCCATTACCTGACAAAAGTCCCTTTTAGCTCTGTTTATCACAGTTTGTTATCTTTTGGATTTTATGAGTCATTACCCCTTTATTTTCTGTACTTAAGAAGCTTGGAATTAAATGTATACCCATTTTACTATGATATTGGAATATATGTTATTTATTTGTATGTGCTAATTATGACTTTATTACTATGCTATTAAATTTCCCTTCACTATAATGGCCTCAGTTAGTACTTTTAAAATTATTTTTGATAGTACATAAATTTTTCACAGAAATCAATGGAATAGGCTATATAGACTCTCTTTGATTCTTAGAGTAATCTCATAAAGGAAGCTATAAATTTGATCAACTTCTCTAGAATTATGGTTTAGTCTTACACCCATTCTAAGTTTTACACATTTTCTGTATGTGTGATAAGGTAAAGTGCCTCTATAAGACTGCAGGTTTTTATAATTATTCTTCAGTTAGGGGGAGGCTTTTATTCAATTAATACTGCCACTATCAACACAAGAAGATTTGAGATATCTCATGAGGACTTTATGTTTGAAGAGCGAAATGAATTATACTCAAAAATCATTTCTATTATATTTATCTTCATTATTTTTAGTTTAGTTTTCTCTATGTATAAATTTTATATTATAACTTAAAAGCAAGGTTCTTATTCTCTGAAGAAGTTGTTACTTATTTTTTCATTTCAATGTCAATATGTTAAAGTTGATAAATTAAAATTTAGGGATGATATAATGTTAATTTGCTGATTATTCAAACTTGAGATTATATGACAATTAAATATCCATATCCACTGTTTCTATGCTAATTGTTATTTTTGTGTATTTAAGGTATCTTTAAGATCATAATGATACCATGCATTACTTTTATATATTAATACATCTATAATGATAGATTCTTTCTGTTTTAACTATTTTCTCTCCTTCCTCCCTTTCCTCCCTATTGCTTGCTTGTTTCCTTCCTACCTTGCTTCCTATCTTCCTTCCTTCCTTTCTCTCTTTCTTTCTATCTAACTTTCTTCCTTCTTTCCCTTGACTTTTACTAAGCTCACTGGAGCTAAAAAGCATGTTAAGAACAACTCCCTTCTCTCTTGCAATTCAGAGTCTATGAGTCAAAGAAGGCAAACAGATGACATATTATGGTGTAATACGTATTAATTTATAGGTGCTCTAGAGGACAGGATCATAATTCATCCTGGAGTAAATAAAGGAGTAAATAAAAATTTGCTTAAAGAAATGATGCCTGAGCTGAATCTTGAACAATAAATAGGTATTTGACAGGTAAATGTTGATTGAGCTCTGAATAGTCTCAGTGACGAGAGCATACATAGATCATGAAAAGGCAAAATGTTTCTTAGGGGTTATGCTTCAAAGTGAGGCTGGAGAAATAGACAGGACAAGGTCTGAGATAGTGAAATCTTGGCCTGTCTTGTCAAGGAGTTTCACTTTATCAAATATAAATATGAGCTTACATGATCAGCTTTGTGTTATATAGAA
This sequence comes from Cheirogaleus medius, assembly GCA_008086735.1. Taxonomy (NCBI): domain Eukaryota; kingdom Metazoa; phylum Chordata; class Mammalia; order Primates; family Cheirogaleidae; genus Cheirogaleus; species Cheirogaleus medius. Next base: position 34,278,317 of record VBSM01002217.1, read on the forward strand.
AGACAACTTTGCAAGCAGTGTGATGTAAAATAAATTTAAAACAGGGTGCTGGAGAGATATGAAAGTATCATAGTGAAATTGTGATGTGAATGGTCAAAAGACACCAACAGAGTAAGAAAATGAGGGAGCTAGGGGAGAAGACTGTAGCAGAGAGTGGAATATTAGGATTCGATGTGATTTCAGAAGAGAGTATTACCAGATAATGGTAAGGTCCAATATACAATCATGGATCTGGGTATCTCATTTGATGTGCAGGAGAAGTTCACTAGATGTTAGAAGGCCAAAGAACTCTGAGAATGGTTGGATGTTATCCCTAAAACTACCCAGGAGAATGACGGTCTTGATGAAATGGTTAGTATATGATAGAAATGAATAAGGGTAGAGAGAAGAACTATTAAATTTTATGAAGATCAAGTAGTAAGAGATTCTACTTTGGGGATGGAGGAATGATGATTTTGATGGAAAGCCAAGAGATTTCCATTAAAACTATAAAACCAATGATGGGTGAGAGAGTGAGCAACCTCTCTTTAGAGGTGTTCAAGGGAAAGGGCAATGACTTAGAGAGGAAAAGGGTAATTTGGATTTTTTGAACAGTTTTTCCAGAGTTCCCAGTGAAAATTTTATAAAAGAAGTGAAGTGAGAAAGATTGATAAGAAAGAAAGAAATAAGCATGGTCTAATGATAGCCAGAAATGCTAGAGGACTGTTAGTTAAAGAAGTTCTAACATGAACTCTGGATCTGTGGGCAAGTTATTCCTTCAAATAGTTTCAGAATGGTGGAAATTAATTGTGTATGAAATATGAAAAGAATTGATATAAATTAGTAATAATCGAACAATGCAATTCAAAAGGGCAAGAGACTAAAACAAAAACAAGAATTCAAATGAAACATATATATACAAATGACCTCTAAACACATGCTGTGCTCACCATCATTACTTATCAGAAAAATACATATTAAATATAAGGAGATTACATAATACACCTGCCAGAATGATTAAAACAAGTAAAAAACCATAAGATTGGTTAAGAAGCAACCAAATATTCATACATTACAGTTCCAGCCCTGTTGCTGAAAGTTCAAATGGTCCTAAATCTCTCTTTCTTCTTCACTGTAACTCTGAAAACTTGGCCAAGCTGTGGTGTTGCTGAAGCAACAATCTACGTATCTCTACCTATAACACCCTTCAGGAACCATATGCCATATTAACTTCTCTTTTTCCAATCTTACTTGCTCTTCAATAATTTTAAGAATTCTACTAAATTATGCGTTGTAAATATGGTGATTAAGTCTTAAATAGCATAGAGTATGTTAAATCTTTCTTTAGAGCATGTGTTTAACTAAGCCATTACTCCTCAGCAACGTCAGAAGGTGTGTTGGGGAGAGGAAGTATGGAGTGTGTCTCTTCCTCACAGCCCAAGTATTAAGGAGTATTTCTGTTTTTTTATCGATGACTTATCCCTAACCGATGAGAGTTAATAATGACAACCCCAATGCTAAACATAAGTTAATTAAAGGAGAGAGGAGAGATATTTGAATTTTCTGTGATTGTGAAATTTGGAATTTCAATTCTTTGTAACATTTTTTCGTAGGCTAGTTATAGAACTTCCAGAACTGTAGAATCTTCTGGGGAGGTATGAACGCTTGACTAAGGATATATGCTGCACTGAGCTTTAGTTTTTATTTTACAGAATTTTGGCTGCTTCATCTTTATTTTCAATTTACCTCTTCAACCTTTAACAACAGTTACTGAAGTCATCTATTTTATTGAAATTCTTTATGTAATCAACCAAAGGTTCATGCCTACGCAGTGTTCTTTTTTCTCAAAAGAGTAGGAATATAGCACATTGTCAGTGCTCAATAAATGTTTCATCAGTGTCATTACTTAATATTCATTTAATTAATATTCATTATAGATCAATTCATAATTGTCATCATAGTAATGATAGGCAAAAAGGAATCTCATTTTTTCCATATTTTGAATATCTAACTAAGCCTCAATTTCATGGCATTATTCATAAAGGTTAGCTGCTTTTTATTTATTTAATTTTTAAAATGTGTAGTATTAAATCTCACTGATTCAAATTCCAGTGAGGAACACATTAAGCACTAGAGTGCTATAATATTTATAAAATATGTGTACATCCATTTTGGTTTGGCATATTCTTGTATATGTACAAATACACGTACATGTATTTAAAGGGACTTAGCATAAGAAAAGGGGGATGAACCCAGCATCACTAAGGGTTGATTACATAATCTACACCTGAGAGATGAACTTTTCATCTGATAAATAATCTTCAGTTGAATTGGCTTTGTTGGTTTCTGAAGCACCACCTTTATTCTGACCTCGGCTATATAATGTCGACTCTGTACACATATCAACAGGGATAAATCTAGAAGACAAAGTTCATGTATTATGGCCAATTATATTTGTTTCTACCTAAAGGAATATGGTAGAGTTCTATTTTCATGAGATTTATCTTTTAATAGGACTATAAAAATATTTCTAAAAGTTTCTGTAATATTTCTGCCTAAACATAGCTGTACTCAGGCAAGCTATAATAATTTTTTAAAGAAACAAATTTATGCATGTTGGGTTCATCAAGATTTATTAAAAAATGCCAAAACAAAAGGCTGATAAGACATAAATTGGAAGTTCAGCTAGGTGGAAATCTGATGGAAATCTTTTTTTAAAAAATTTGATCAATTGAGTTTTTATTTAATATATTCAGAATGCAGTGCCCTAAGGATTGACTCTTGACCCCAAAGAGTTTAGACTCATGAAGATTAATTAGACTGTCATGTGTATGGTTAATTAAAAATGTCAGCCTTCTCCACTGTTTTCAAATCTGAAAAGAAACAGAACAGTTCAAAGTCCAAAAACCTATTCTAGATAGGAGTTCAGATTATAGGTGTCTGTGTTAGATCTAGAAGTACATAGAAATTGATGTGGAGTAGTCCCTCATATTAAAAACAACAAAGAAGTCATAAAATGGTCTTTTTTTTTTTCATTTCTTTTTTTTTTTTTTTGAGACAGAGTCTCGCTCTGTTGACCCTGGTAGAGCATGGTGGTATCATCATAGCTCACTGCAACCTCAAACTCCTGGGCTCAAGAGATCCTCCTGCCTCAGCTTCCCAAGTAGCTGGAACTACAGGCATGTGCCAAAACGCCTGGCTAATTTTTCTATTTTTGGTAGAGATGGGGTCTTGCTCTTGCTCTGGCTGGTCTCGAACTTCTCAGCTTAAGCAATCCTCCTGCCTTGGCCTCCCAGAGTGCTAGGATTACAGGTGTGAGCCACCACACCCGGCCATAAAATATTCTTTTAAAACTGTATTCTCATGACTTTTTGTATTTCTTTGAGTATTTGGGGTCTTTTGTGGTTCCACACAAATGTTAAAATTGTTTTTTTTCCCTCTTCTCTCTATAAAGAATGTCACTGGTATTCTGATACAGCTTACATGGAATCTGTAGATTTATTTTGAGTAGTGTGGTCATTTTGACAATATTAATTTTTCTAATCCATGATGAAACCTGGGATATATTTCCATTTCCTTGTGTCCTTTTCAATTTTTTTCACCAGTGTTTTGTAGTTTTCCTGGTAGATGTCTTCAACCTCCTTGGTTAAATTTATTGCTAACTATATTTTTTTATTATTTTATTTAGTAGCTATTGTAGATGAGATTGCTTTCTTTTTTTAGTTAGTTGGTTACTGGTGAATAGCAATGCTACTGATATTTCTATGTTGATTTGTGTCCTGCAATGTTACCCAATTTGTTTATCAGTACTAAGAGTTTTGGGTGGGGTCTTTAAGTTTTTCTCTATACAAGATCATGTTGTCTGCAAAGAGGGACAAGTTCACTTCTTGTTTGCTAATTTGGATGCCTTTTATGTCTGTCTTTTGCCTAATTGCTCTGGCTAGATTTTATAGTACTATGTTGAATAAGAGTAGTGAAAGTGGGCATCTTGCCCCTATTACAATTCTTAGAGAAAATGCTTTCAGCTTTTCCTTGTTTGGTATGTAGTTAGTTACCTGTGGGTTTGTCATACACAGTCTTTATTGGGTTGAGATTTGTTCCTTCTGTACCTAATTTGTTGATAGATTTTTATAATGAAGGAAAGCAGGATTTTATCAAATGCTTTTTCTGCATCTATTGAGATGATCATGTTTTTTGTCTTTTAATCTGTTGATGTGATGCATCACAATTATTGATTCACATATGTTGAATCACTCTGACATTTTTTGGATGAATCCCACTTGATCATATTGAATTATCTTTTTGATGTGCTGTTGTTTTCAGGTTGCTAGTATTTTGTTGAGGAATTTTTAAATCTATGTTCATGAGGGATATTGGCCTGTAGTTTTTATTGTCATTGTTGTATTGTCATTGTCATTGTTTTTCTGGTCCTGGTATCAGGATAATACTGGCCTGATGAGTTAGGAAGTATCCCCTCCTTTTCAGTCTTTTGGAATAGTTTGAGATGAATTGGTGTTAGTTCATCTTTAAAAGTTTGGTGGAATTCAGCAATAAAGCCAACTGGTCCTGGGCTTTTCTTTATTAGGACATTTTATTTCTGATTCAGTCTTGTTACTTGTTATTGGTCTGTTTAGGTTTTCTATTTCTCCCTGGTTCAATTTTAGTAGGTTATGTGTTTTCCAAAAATTTACGCATTTCCTCTAGGTTTTCTAATATGGTGGCATATAGTTAATAGTCTTTAATAATCCTTTGTATTTCTGTGGTATCAATTGTAATGTCTCCTTTTTTGTTTCTGATTTTATTTTTTTGGGTATTCTCTCTTTTTGTCTTACTTAGTTTAGCTCATGGCTTGTCAATTTTGTTTATCTTTTCCAAAAACAAACTTTTCATTTTGTTGATCCTTTGTATTTCTTTTAGTCTCTATTTTGTTCAGTTCTGCTCTGATCTTTATTTCTTTCCTTCTAAAAATTTTGAGTTTGTCTTATTCTCGCTTGTTTTGTTCCTTGAGGTGCATCATTAGATTGTTTATTTGAAATCTTTCTTATTTTTTTGATGTAAGCATTTATTGCTATAAACTTCCTTCATAGTAACTTGTTTGCTATATCCTATAGATGTTTCTATTTGCATTTGTTCAAGAATTTTTTTTTTATTTCCCTCCTAATTTCTTCATCAATCCATTGGTTATTCAGGAGCATGTTTAACTTACACATTTAACTTATTTGTACAGTTTCTGAAGTTCTGGTTTTATTGATTTCTAATTTTATTCTTTTAGTCTCAGAAGATACTTAATATGATTTTGATTTTTTAAAGTTTGTTGAGACTTGTTTTGAGGTCTATCCTGGAGAATGTGCCATGTGATGAAGAGAAATATATGGTATATATATAGTAATGACTCTAAAAGATGGAAAGCTCTGTTAGAAAATCTAAAGTCATATTAAACTATGTGTAATAATATATGATAAAGGTGACATATCAAATCTAGTGGGGCAACAATGGTGTTGAGATTATTGTATAACTACATGAAAAATAAAGTAAGGTAAATTCTAGGTTATACCTATTCCAAAATAAATCAAACATGGATTAAAAAAATTATTTTTGCCTGGGCATGGCCTTTTTATCTTTTTCCTAAAAGGAGAAAGATAAAAGATAATAGTAACTGACTTGAGCAATCAAATTTTTTTTAAAAGATAAAGCCCCAAACTTACAAATCAAGGTAAAGGCAAGCATCATAACAAAAGAAAAAAAAATCTCTGTTATCTAAAATGTATGCAGATAGCTTAAAAAATAATTTAAAAACGTAAACCCATAGTAATGAAGAAATACAGATTAACACAATGCAATCTACTTTTTCTACCCATTTTGGGAAATACTTAAAAAATAATAGTACCCAGTGTTGGTGAGGGTATGCAAAATTTTCTATTCTCATTAAACACCAGTGAGACTAAATCGTCACAAACTATGGCATTAAAACTTCCCAAATGTATCACCTTCTGTGTTAATATTTCTACTTGCACCCTTCAAAGGAAGTTTGGGGTTGAGGCAGGGCAAATATCCAGATCTAATAGCATGAGAATAGAAGAAAATGTTTCATATCATTCCTATCTTTTAATTTTTAAATTTTGAACGCAATCAAAACCAGACTCTCTTAACCACTTCTAGACGTTTAAGCATAAATTCCACCTTGCAAAGGTAACCTGTGGTTTTAATAATCCTGCTGAAATGGTGGTGATCATAAAGTATTTATGTACATGATTTCCTCTGTTTTACTATTAAATATAGCTTGTTTATTCTCAACTCTTACTTGAAACCTGAGGAAGAATTAATTAATATTATCCCTTTTGGTCCACACATCAATTTCATATAAATACAGTGATCACTGACTCGCTCCTGCCTTTGTTCCTTAGTTCAACAAGTTCAATCTGTGCTCCCCTTCCTGTGAAATAAAGATAGTTCTACTGAGGTCTCTGTGACCACTCCTTGCTGTCCAGACCCGATGATAAAAACCTATTAGTTGAAATTCTGTTGCTATAAATAATGCTCTCAAGAGCTTTGACCTATTCAGCCCCATTTGCCCCAAAGAAACCCAAATCCTTGAGGAATACAGCTCTATAACTATTGTTCTCTTCTGTATTAAGTTACTCTTATTTTATCCCAATCACAAATATTCTGAAGTTATTTCATTTGGTTGCCATTTCTTCAGCATCTTTGAGTCATCCAATACCTATGATCTTCTGATTTCTTTCATTCTTGTATTCTCTCCCTTCTGTCTCTTAGACTCTCCATTTTTCTCCTTACATAGCATTTGTCACAATCTTTTATGATATATTGATTCCTTAATTTACAACAGAAAACACTCGGCGAAGGTTTAATACAGCATGCTTACATGAGTTAGCGCTTAACAGCATTATGACGTGAGTCCATCAGTCCAGTTTCATTTTCACTTTTGTGTATTGTAGAACCCATGCCAGTAAAGAGATGCTTGAACTTTCTCCTGTGCAATTCTATGTCCTGTATTTGCATATGGATCCGACTCTTGTCTGCCTCTTCATATAGCCATGAGTATGTATATGCAGGTGTGTAGATACATTCACTGTGTCAAATTCCTTTCTTCTTCTTCGTCAAAGCATGGTAGTCTAACTTCTCACTATAAAATGTATCTGAAACTGCTCTTGCCATCCTTACTAAATTTAATTGCACTTTCTTGGGTTGGGTTCCCAAAGAGCAAAGCATGAAACAGGGATTTAGCATTGTATAATTTATGGAGAGAGAAGAGATTTTTTAGAAAAAATCTTTAAGGGAGTGACGGAAGCAGAAAAAGAAAGAGGCAAGATCCAACCAAGGAAGTGATCATAGGGAGAATTTAGCCTTGGCCTGAACCTTCTTTGGGGCTTTGGGGCAAAAATCATATCATAGGATTGTTCCTAACTTAAAGCAAGGAGGCTGGTCTTTTCTAACCCTTATCAGTCAATCATCGGCTGTGGCCTCCTGGGACAGCTTATTCTTATGAGCAAAGAATTCTTCAGAAAATAGCCACAGCTAGGCTAGCTAGGAGCTCTCAGCAGTCAACACTCATAGCAGCTGGTGATAGGTTCTCTGACAAGTTAGGAAAAGAACTGCTTGGGCTACCAGTAGCATATACTAAAGACTCCTCCTCCCCTTTTTTAATTCCCTACATTGTTTGACACTTTGAAATGCTCTCTTCTCATATTGTGTAACACTCATCCAACAGTTTTCCACTAGTTTTTCTTTTAGTCTCTCTAGCTATCCTTTGTCAATATTGCTGAATTCATCGTCCTCTTTCCATTCTTCAATATGTGTTAGGCTTTCATTTTTTGTTCAGTTCTCATCTTGTCACACTCTTTGTATATTATCTCATTCAATTCCATGACTACAACTAACATTTTTAAATATGTCTTTGTAAGCTTGTTCTCCCCACACCCATTTAGATCCAAATACTCAACTTCACGTTGTAAATTTCCCCTGCAATGTCCCACAGAGGCCACAAAGTCAGCATAACAGGAACTGAACTTAAAATGTTTCTTGTGAAACTGTTCCTTGTACTCGTTGAATAGCACTACGGTCGTGTCTACCACCCACAACAAAGGGTTTGCCTCTTCATTCTAGTTTGCCTCTTCATTCTAGCACCTAATCTGATTTTGACACAGATTAAATGCTCAACAAATATTTGCTGAGTGAACAAATAACATTCAGTCAGCTCTTCTTATGCCCATCAGTTATCACTCTTTTTCCTGAGTCAAGAAGAAAATGTATCAGGCAGTAACATATATATCAAGTAAAAGTTAAAATGAATATGAGATGAGGTGGCTTATTTTTTAAAGATCATTGATAACTCATGATCATTAAATTTTATTGTTACAAGCTAATATTATTGAGTTTAAAATGTGTGATGATGAGGTAATACTAGTGGAAGTCAGGTTAGCATTGTATTTAGTTTCTGGGCTGGCTCTTGAAGCATTTTATAGGTATAGCTAAATTTTGAAACTCTTACGATTGTAATGTTGTAGTTATATAAAATATCCAATAGATGGTACTGTGAAATGCCTCACATGTTAAAGTGGTACAGCAGGTAGAGAATTCAAAGGGAGCATTTTCACAATTCCAAGGGGACTCACAATATTTTCCTCTGGATATTAAATTATATTCAAAAATCTGATTTTTAAATACAGCTTAAGCAATTTAATCTTCCCTTATAAAATATTATAAATGTTCACTCTTAGTGAGTTGTAGTTCAGAATATGAAAATTGATGTTTATTGCAAAATGGAGCTTTAAAAATATTCACATTCTATTGTTTAGAAAGTGTGAGGTTTTTTTTGGTAGTAATTACCCTGACTTAATGTGGTATTTTAATAAATGTTACTCAAATACTACATTTTCAGCATACAACTGTACTGCATCTCTTTATTACTGAAATTCTAAAATACTTTTATTAAAAATAGAGCAAAACTTTGTGCTTGCTTAGCAGGGTGGGAGCATTTCTCTCATTTTTGGTCTCCACCAAGACCAGTATAATATCTGATTAGAACATTCTACCAGAATGTAAATATAATGTACATTCAAAACAGTTAAAAATATATAATCTTATGGAGTTAAAAATGCTTGAGAAAAAAACAATAATTTAAAACTGGTTGGAGTTTGTTTCTAAAGAACATATGAAAAATAGCAATTTGTAGATCGCCTAATTTATCTTAATGCTCCTCCAGAATTTATATTATAAAGAGGTGCATGTATGTTTTTAAGAATGAATGCCAAATTTTGATTATCAGAACTAAGTTTTATAAAATCTATTTCTAAAGGTATAAATTTCTGAGGAATATGTGATAATAATGAAATCTTGAAAATATGTGTATATTTTACTTTATTACATACAGCTTTTTGAAAATTTTAAGTTATAGTTTATGACATTGTTCTTGACAAACGCTCAGTATTCCTTTGTATGAAGATTATTTACTTATTCAATATACTCTAATGAAATATGACTATATGCCAGGTACTGGAGAAACAAAGATAACTAGGTCGTTGGTAGAATGTTTTTGCATGAATCAGCAGTTTCTTGGGAGATATGTATCATATGACCTTAGCTTCTTTATGCATTTATTTAATACTATTTTTTACCATGTTTTATATAATCTTAATGTATGGTCTGATATATTATGCAACCTTTTAAAAAGAAGATATTCCTAGGTGCTTGCAAATGTTCTGCTTAAAGAAAATATGCTATTGAAATAACTTGAGCTAGCTTAATTATTTTAGGCTATTTCATTAAAAGACAAAAATAATTAGTGCTTTTATAAATCTGGGTTTTTCCAATTGTTATCTCCTAAGAGAGGTCAGGACAAATATTTTCTGATATGTAATATAGAACTATAAGATGAACAAATAATTGCCTGGACACACTGAGTTCATGATTTTTCCTCACCAAATATATTCTATCTGATGATAACGTCTTTATAGAATTATCAGAGAATATTGGGACCTTTAGAATCCTACCCAATTCTTAAAGATTTTGTATTCATTTCGTACTATACATTGCATACATACAAATTTTCAAAAATGATGACACATACTGATCATTTACTCAGATTTCCTAGTACATTGGACGTACATAACATTACACGGCAAAGTTTCTGTTTGAGCTAAATGGGTTTAAATATAAACTGTGCATGCAGATCTCAAGTGATAGTCTCTTAATAGATGTCAGATACTCTTTATTGCTACCCTCTTTTATTTCAGTAACATTTTAATTAATTCACACTGATTGAATAAATGTACATTGAGACTTGTTTCCTAATGAGGGCGCATTTAGAGGAAAGGTTCTGCATCATTCTGATATCCTGTGGGTAATTATATTCTAATTATATGGTCGGGGGAAAAGAGTCTATAACTCAGTACTGATATTGTTCGTTGGACCCAATTAATTACATGCACATAATGAAAGTTCATGATAAGGTTGACTGGCAGTCAGTGTAAAATCTTTAACTCAATTGAATCTTAGCTTAACGTGAGTACAGAATTGGACTTTAACCTGGTTAGAATATACATTGGCATGAGATCAGTGGATATTTAGAGGGGCAAAGGATGAGAACAAATTCCATTATAACCTCTTTGTTTTTTTTAATGCAAGGTCTCTTTCAAGGATGATCAAAAGGGAAACTAAGCTTTAATTCTAAATATTATTATTCATATTCTGTCATTACCTACAATGACACCTTTATATTCTGGAAAGCAGCAGTACACTAACTATACAATGATAAATTTCTAGAATTGGCTTATGTTTTTATAGAGAGAAAGAATAGGCATAACAGGAAGTATTATAGGTCAATTTTGTGAACATAAAATTTATAGATATTAATCTACTATATTAAGTTCTTTAGATGGGGTGGTTTTTTTTTAAGCCACCAACTGCACTTAGACCCCATCCCAAACAGACACAAACATAGTTACACATACACACATATACTCATCAATCTATTAATTATCTAAATAAGTTCTATAAAATAATCTGAAAATAGTCGACGAGATGTGTATATTTCATTTTGAAATCTGTTTTGAATACAGGTGCCCTAAATACCAGCTCCCACCTTTCTGCTCCCCAATTTCACTGTTTTCTTTTGCCCACTCTTTGGAAAGGATAGCATCTAGAGTGAGGAAAATGGCAGAGAGGATTTTGTTCTTCCTCTCATCTAATCCCCTTCTTTCTCCCTCTGTTTTTCTCCATTGCTTTATCTCTTTGATCTCCTCTCTCCCCTCTTGCATCATTTCTTCTTTCTCTCTTCTAAGAGCCTTTACATAGATGTTCTCATTAAAAAACCTATTTGTTGGTTCCCATCTACTTATTAGCAACAAAAATGGTTTCGGATAAAGACAGTGTAACCCATCCTCTCTTGCTTAGTTTTCAAACACGAGTGGAAACTAAGGGAGTCATTTTGGTTATAATATTAATAAAACAGTTAATCACTTATTGAGAACTTAAATGTACCAGACATTATTATTCTTTTATTCCTACAGGTAGGTATAATTATGATGCCCAGTGAATATTTGAGCAAAGTGAAGTTTAGTGAGATTAAAGAATTTACCTAAAATCACCCAACTTGCAAGTGACACAAGCAGCAATCACTGTTTCACTCAATATCCCATGTTCCAGAGCTGTCTTTCATGTTCATGCTGCAGTTCCCTACAATGGATAACGCATGAAATTAATTTAGGGGACCTAGACAAGCATTTCAAAAAAGGAATGGAAAGAAAAACAATAAAGTAGAGGAAAATAGTGAACAGAGAAGAGGAGAATAGAGAGGGGCTATCAGGGTGAGTAGTCTTTGCAAAATTATTTTACAAGTGTATAAATACATGAACATTTTTACTGGAGATCACAACTTAAAAATAAATTGAAGAATAATTCTTTAGCCATGTTGACTTCTGATGATTTTATAAGACAGCTAAGTAGAGTTTGTTACTCATTTCTAAGTTTGTTTTGCTAGCTAATCAAGTAGATAAGACAATAACATTAAAATTGGTTTTAGTTTTGATTGCTTTTATATTGAGTTTAGTTTTGATTGCTTTTATATTTAGAAATCCATGTTTGAAATGATTTGGATACCTCTATAAAGATAAATTCTTAACATTTTTATTGAAAATATTTGGTGCCCCTTTGGTTTTCAGACATCCATTAACACTAGGTACACCTTTCCTAAATGTTCATTTTTATTTATTATCTAGACACTCACAAACACACATACTGAGGGAGATGGAATGGAGGGAGCCTCACACTTCCTTTTCTTTAATACCTCTGGACAAAACTCTGCAAATAGGAGGTCATATTTGCTAAAGTAAGAATGTAATATTTTTGTGAACAATTGTAGTTTAAAGACAGTGAAATAACCACCATTACAAATATTTTCACCATTATATTCCTGCTTTCATACGAGCTTAAAAACTTGATTCAGTTGACAAGTGATCAGGCAAGGGACCCTGGATAAGGATACAATATGTGTGCTTTTTAAAATGTTTTATTTTTGATAGTTTAATTTTAATTAATATGTCAAAGTGTCAATGAAAAAGAAAAATAACTTATGATTCTTTTGATTGTAATACTTGTAATACACTGAAATAATCTTTTATTAAAGATATTAATGAAAATGACAGTAGTATAAAAATCATTTTTATCTCACTTCCTTTTTAAAATTTGCATTGTGTTCAGAAGTGTGAATGTACACACTTAAGGACCCACAAAATCATAAACTTTAAAAATACATACAGAACTGAAATATGAAAATAAAGTCATGGAAACACAAACTATATGTAGTTTTTATGTCCTAGAAATGCTCTCAGTACATTTTATTATCATGAGTGAGAGAACAACTTCCCCTCTCCAACTGAGGCAGTGTGCCTACTTTATGAAGACAATTTTTCTTTTCCCTACCCTGGTTTTCTCTCTGTCTTTCACTTCTTTTTATGGGGGTACAGACATTTTGGTCACATATAATGCCTTTGCCTCACCCAAGCCAGGGCTACAAACGTACCCTTCCCCCATACAGGGTGTTCTGCTTCCACTAGTTGTCTCACTTCTTTTTGATGCCAGAGATGCTCAACTGTATATAAAGGAAAATAAGCTATTTAAAATAGTTTTATTTGGAACACGTGAAGATTACTACTGCACTGGAACTTATTACATTAAATTAATCCATATTGATATTCTTGCTAACTCTTTCAGACAAAACAAATATAGAGTGGTTTCTAAATTTTTCCATTCTTCATCAATATTTTAAAATAATTTTATTTCCAAATCACTTTAAAAATGCAGACATGGCTGAAAAATGACTTAATTTTTTTTTCTTAAAGCTGCCATTCTTTGAATAAATAGAACCTGAGATAGGAGCACATTAGAAAGAAAATAATTTTATCTTCTTTCTGATTTTCTGTTCCCCAATCTGAAAAATGAGGTATCTTGGTTTAGTGGGAGGATTAAATGAGACAATAACTGTGAAAGGAATTTCTCAAAAATATAAACATTCTTAGATAGGTATGAAATATAAGTTTTATTAATTTTACTGTAGTCTTGCAATAATGAATGATCCTTTTAATGTGAGTACTGTGCTCTTATTACATTTTAACTAAGTCAAACCTCCAATAATCTCCACCAAAGATTTTTCTTTGTTCTATGACAATTTGGATTAAATTGTCAATTTAAAATGATTACACATTAGAAAATATGAAGACAAGAGATATCCTAATACTTAAGAATAATAGGATTTTTAAAAATTCTTTGATATTAGATTGAACTTAATAAGTGCCCTGAAGGCAAATGCATCTTTTAAACTAATTATCTGTACTGTGTATTCTATTTAATATTAAAAAGATACTGATTAAATAAAATCAATCACATTCCTCTGTAGTCACATCTCACATTGGATTAAATAAAAATATACAGTTTCTTTATTAATTCTGATTAAAAATATATTACATTTAGAATCATGCACTCATGATAATTTTCAAAAAAGTAAAACATTTACTCTGCTCATCCTTGATATTTAAAAATTATGTACAGGAGAGTAAAAAAAAGAAGTAATATAATATCTGAATTTATTTTCTATTAAATTGCAACCTTTTTAAACCTAGATACCATGGTTTTTTTATTGTAAGTCAGGAATAGACTATCGATGGCATGTTAATTTAATGTATACTTTTTGCTTACGCATTTTGATTGTAAGTGAACTCATATATATGTTTTTCCATCACTCTTATTCTTGGAGTGAATTTCTAGTGTTGCTCTCAGAAGGCTAAGGCTGAGAGTTGCATCAGAAAATTCTTAGGGCTAGTGGCTTTCTCTCTTACATATTTATAACTTCTGGCCCCAGCTGGGCACTCAATTTTGCTTGATTCAGTTATTCATCCTTACTCAACTGCTTTTTCATTCTCAGAGAAGTAGTGACAAATCTCTATTTCATTACCTTCTTCATATCATCACCTCTCTGCCAACCTCTCTTGCACTCAGCAGATAACAGTAGATATCCCATATTTCTACTGCTCTGAGAAAGAGGAAGTCTCCAAGCATGAATATCCATAAATTCCAATTCTCTACTCTGGTGGTGGCAACGTGGCAGCTAGTGTTTAATTTCATCCCACAATGTCTGTTTTCTCTCTCTTTTTTTAATCCTTTAAAATAGGATGTTTATTATTCATTGTGCCATAGTCTTTGCCTTTGTGACATCAGACCTTTTTCACTCATTTGTATTACCTTCTTGGCCCCTGTAGGTTTTTGCAGTAGAGACCTCTGTTAGTGCAAACCCACACCTATGTTTTTCTGTCATTAGGTCCTCGCCCAAGGGGAACACATCTGGACAAGTGCAAAACCTATCTGTATGGGTTTCTGCCCATCTGAAATATTGCTTTTTAAAGAATCCCTTGTTTATCATTTACCTTTAACAATTACCTCTCTGTCTCTCTCTGCTCCTCTTTACCAGCAGCTTATAAACTTACCTGTATTTCCTTATTTTAAAAGGACAGTTCTAAGTCTCCATGAGAATAGTGCTCATTATTTCTCTTCGACCTACCCCCATGCCTTCTCTCCCAAACTTCTAGAAACTTTGTTGTTTGCACTGGGATAACATACATGTTTTTATTTCATCGTAGAAATATTTTTAGACACTTTTAGGCATTACATTAGAGAATATAGTAAAAAGGTGGAAAGAACAATTTTTTCCTCCCAAATTTTATTATAAAACTTCTTAAACACAATACAAGGAATCCAGTATATTCCCAATAATTGCTATTATTTTGTCATCATTTCTTTATATATATATATGACTGTGTATATGCATGTATATACATATGTATAACATATAGATTTTATGTATACTATGCACACGTATGTATATAATATGTTTTATTAAGGTGAATCTTTTGAAAAGTAAGTTGCACATAGTATGACACTACATCCCTAAATACTTCAGCACGTATCTTCTAAGATTAAGGACAATTTTCTACACAATGACATAACTATACTCACACCTAAGAAAATTAACAATCATCCCATAATATGAGTCATTTTCCTGCCCATATTCAAATGTCTACAATTATCCCAAAAATGCTTTTTGTAGCTTTTATTTATTTATTTTTTTTGGTGGTAAATGTGGGAGTGGACCGGGATCTATTTCAGGCTCTTGCATCACATTTGGTTGCTATTCTGAACCGTTTAGAAAACCATAATCTTCACTTGGTTTTCCAAAGCCTTGCTTTCTTCAGACATTTGCATAGCAAGCATGCACTCTTCCAAGGTAGAATGTATCTATGACTCATACTCTGGAGACTGCTTGTGGGGTGTCTTATTTTGGTTGCTTGAGAGCCTCTGAGAGTTGCCTGGGTCCATGGTGTAGGACCTATAGGATAAGATACCTGGTCTGGAGTTGAGGGAGAGCAAACATTTATATACTAAGATAAAGATGGAAGGACTATATCCCTGTCTTGTAATGTTTATTGAGACCTTATGCTTCAACCTGAAACTGAGAAAGAAAGATAATAAGACTAGCAAACAGCTTTGAACTGGCTCATATAGAAACTAGCACAAGCATTTTGCCTACCACCCATTGTCCCAGGTATTATGCAGACTGACTTGGACTCAGAAGTCAAGAATATTACTGAAATCAAGAAGCTTTCAGTGAATGCTCTACCAAACCTATTGTCAGTACATCTTTAAAACAATACCAAGTACTTCCATAGAATTCTCCCATCAATTGGATATTTGACCGGAATCATACTCCTAGACTTCATGACTTCTTTTGACTAGAAATCTGCAGCTGCAGTATTTTCTATTTATAATATGGAAACATCTTCTAAATAGAGTTATATTTCTGGACACCTTAATTTTTCTTGGGCTTCCCTAAACGTCTTCTCCTTCTGTGTCACTTTTGGGTGCACTGAATCTTTCCAGCCCATCTCTATGCTGCACAGCTGTGAGGGTATCTGAGGTTTTAACTACCTCAGACATAACCATTTAATCTTTTGATTCTCGCTGCCTTCCTGGAGTTCTACTGGGTAAGGGAGTAATATCTGCATTCTCACATTTTTCATACTCATCTTGGTGATCTAGCATCACTCAGATACTTCCTCATATATCTGTACCTGGGGAGGAAATTGGAATATATTGAGTGTCTCCTACTTTTCAGGGACACACAAATATCTAAGAACTCCTAGCTCCCTATCCAACTTTCCTACTCCCCCCACCCCCAAACCATGGGAAATCTTTATGTAGTATTGTGTGTGTGCTTTGTCAACTGTTCTTCTAAATTTGTATTTTATGTTCTAAGTCTCACAAAATACAGGCTTTTTAAATTTAATAAACTTTTCTCTGTTTCTGGACATCAAAATACCTTTCCAATGTGACTCAGAAAGAGAGTAGCGGTGGTAGAGAATTGAAAATACAGTCATGAAGGCCAGCATCAGTATATTTAACCTCACCTTATTTTTTAAATTACTCTCAAGTAAAACTTTTGTCAATTATTTAATTATTTTTATTTTTTGTACTGATATTAATGGAATGTTTCTCTTATTTCCAGAGTATTACAAAATGAATAATCAACACCATAAGCTATGTCTACATCCAAAAGGCAATAAGCATTTTTAGGAATGAATGAGAGTTGGACTGCAAAATTGAAAGAGGGATGGGTAAAGGGGCAAATTAAAAATTAGTGAGATTGTTTGTGAGGTATAATAGAAGTTCGAGATGAAATCTTCTTCCAAAATACAAATGTAATACATTAAAGTTGCAGAGAGGCCTGTGAAGCTGGCCAAGATTGTTGAGAAGTATACTTTGAATAGATGAAGTTGTATTTTGGATAAATAATTTCACAACCTAAACTACTGTGCATTAGAGCATTCCATATTTAATGAAAAAATATTCAATTAATTCAAGGAAACGGAAAAATTATACCAAGGAAATGTATTTTTAATTTATTCATTTATTTCACAGGACTATAGTGATATAAGAACCTTCATTGATACTTTGTTTTCAGTTTGATTTTTTTTCAGCTTTAATATGAACTTCTCTTTTTCAACAGACTCTGCCCACTTCAGGAGTTTCAGTTCCTGAGGTGCGTAAGCAAAAAAAGGTTTCCACACTTTCAATTATAGGTCATTATACATATCATATTGTTATAAAAACCATTTTGGGCTGGCTCAGTGACCTACTAATATCAATTTTTATATTTTATTTCTACCATATTCTCATATTTGGAAATAGGGATCTTCATATTTTCAGTGATGGGATAGACTTAAAGAATTACCAATCTACATTTGTTATAAGCATTAGGCAAATAAGAAGTTATGTGATCCAAAGTATACAGAGAAAAATAAAGGTTACTTTGCAAAGAGTTTTGACCAGTGTATAAAAATAGTTTCATTCTTATTTGTGATGTCAAAATGTAAGTACATTGCAGAAAATGCAAAGCAAATAATCCTTTGAACCATCAAAATGTAAGTTTCAATGGTAGTATGTTGAGAAATTTTTGCTCACTTTGAAGTGCCCATCACTTTAAGGAGTCCAATTTCATTAACCATGTACCACATGCCACTGAATAAAATGTCATTGGAATAAAATATAGTCACAGAATAAATGGCTTTTATTTTGAAAATAAATGTGAGCATTGCCACAACATTTATTTTCAGATGTTAGCTTTATCTTTGCATTAGTGAAGCAAAGCCTCCATGTTGTTCTGCGACAATATGCTATTCAATTGTTATTATCTCTATAGGAAATGCCCAAATGGTATTGTTTTCCTTAAAATTATAATTTGAGTCTGCTTGCTTTGGAAAGTATTACTTATAATATATGAATGCTACATAAGGGTATGATTTTATTTAGCGAGTAACATAGTTGCACAAAAGTGTAATAGCCTCTTTATTCTTCCCACCAAAAAATAGTTTTCTAATCAGTGTAGACTTCCTCATTGAATTACAAAATATTCTAATTTTTAACCAGAGATATACTTGAAAATATGCTTGCAGGAATGCTTGAAATAATGTTTCTTATCTAAGAAAGAATAATGTTTCTTATCTAAGAAAGTATTAAAACTGATTTTGTATCCTTTAAGTGAGTTGATACCATTATTATCACACTTATAAAATAGAGATGTTAAATTATACACTCAAATGACAAAAGTATTAGAAAAGTTTAGCATTTCATCAAATCATTTAAGTGTGGGAGAATTAATTTTATATTTTCAGGTTCTTGAGTTTATTTTTGCCCTGATTATAAGCCCATAAAGTAAATATAGGCACTGCATTTGAGATCTAAAGTTTCTCTTAAGATTTGTTAATCTGCAAAGATCTCCCACATTCAACTATATATTTTGTATCATACATATTGAGTAAATATTAAATAGATCTAAATTTCTATTTTCATAATATGTATCTTTTTCATTTTTTAAAAAATGTTTTTTTTCTTTATATAAAGTTTTCAAAAGTCTTCTATATTACTCCCTCCCCCCCTTTTTTTTCTGGCAAGATATATTGGTTTACATTAACTTACACTTTTCACTATCCCTCAAATTCATTATGTAAGTTTTTTCAGCTACGTTGTTCCAAAAATTTCCCTAACCCCATGTATGGATATATGCATGAGTGAATGTGAATACACATATATATACATACACACAGACAAGAAACCTTATGTTCTACCATCAGGAACAGTTGCTTTTGGGTTAACTGAAAATGTGGTTAAAGTGTATGTGGGAGAACATGTAGAAAGACGTATACATACATTAAACATTTAACTTCAAATATATAAATATATATTCATTGGCTACACTTTGGGTTAGGATCAAGGACTTTTCTATGAGAACAGATCTTCTAATTGGAAATCGTATATAGCCTTTCTTGCATACATTACAGTTTTATCACTCATAATGCTCAGTTTTAATTGTTTTAAAGTATAATGAAAACTTAAAGACATCTGTGAAGTATTTTGACTGTAAAAATACTCTTTATGTTTACTATTAATTCCCAAAGCTTTCACAGTTGTTGTGTCTAAACTTAACATGACCACTCTTCATACATACAACACCCTCCCGCCCCACCCTGCCAACAACTTATATTATTGTGTCTTTCCAAAGCATGCAAGTTATTTTTCATGGAAACAACTTTCATTCTGTACTCACAATTCAATGGTCTGAGTAATAATTCAATTACACGGTTACAATAACAAGATAAATTTTACCTGGAACTGGTATAACCAGTTTGGGGACTACACAGAAATCACTATGTTGAGCATTTAGCTTAACTAATAGAAAGATGGTGAGTGTGAACATACAAGAGAGCTGCCTCCTGGCTTTTAACCTTCAGCTTACTGTGGCCAACAATCAGTATGGTTTACGAAGAGAATAGACAGTAAGTGAAGGTGAGGTTATGTTTAATACTTGACAAAATCTTTTTAAAAATCAAGACTATTTTGCTAGTCAGCAATTACTTTTGCTGCAACTTCCAAGGATTACTAATAGATTTA
This sequence comes from Cheirogaleus medius, assembly GCA_008086735.1. Taxonomy (NCBI): domain Eukaryota; kingdom Metazoa; phylum Chordata; class Mammalia; order Primates; family Cheirogaleidae; genus Cheirogaleus; species Cheirogaleus medius. The sequence continues at coordinate 34,298,309 of VBSM01002217.1, forward strand.
GAGCCTTTGCCATTTTTGAAATGAGTACTTCCCTCAGCCAGTAAAATGTTCAAATCCCACAACAAGTTCATACTAACTGAAGGTGGAGCTTTGCAGCTGTTAGTAAGATGATTTCTAGGAGCTCTGAACCTTTATAAGCCCTGATGGATATGGTAACATTTCTGCATCAAGGAGATCTTAAATAAAGTGCCCATATATATGTGATACCATAGGTTAAAATTCTAGGGTTTCCAAGAAAGTCTAGTCTAGTGGTCTAGTCCATTGTTAGAAAGGACTAAGTCTCCATTCAGGCAAGTTGTACAGTAAACAGTAGCAGGGAAAGCAAGTTCTAGGATGTAAGTGATGGATACTATTGGCAGCAAAGCACTCACCTTTGTAGCTTAGTACCAATGGAGGTGCTTTGCTGCTGCCAGTCTTTCATGCTGAGACTGGACAAAAAGAAGAAAACCCTGTGCTTGAGGTAATCATCACTTGCTGCTTGTAGTTTGCCAGTGATCGATAACAGCAGGCTTAAGGATTGTTGTAAACAACTCTTTTGTGAAAGCACTTTTCACCCATGTATAAATATTCTACCTCTGAGAATCAGCATGATATAGAAAGAGATTTTTATAGCACATATTTAAAGTGAGGTCTTTTTATTTCATTTACTTCATCTTTCTGTTTTCTGTGAATGGTCTGTTTGGCTTTTCTTCTCTGTTTATTATGATGGTTATTCCTTTGGAATTCTAATACAATATATTCCCCAGTTAAGATCTGTTGTGCTACTTGCGGAGTCTAAGGATCACAAAACACTGAATTCTATATTTAAAATGTCTGTATAGCAAACACAAATAGTTGATATTTGAAAATGCTCAAATATCAATAACCGTACTTTATATTTTGTAGTTATATGTTCTATATTCTTTCATGTCTTTTTTAGAGTAGTTCTTTTCAGTGTTTGAATAAATTCTATTGATTAAAGAAATAATTTTCCAACTCTTTTTTATCTCTAGGATAAGAAATTATCTGACAGAAGAAAATTTGCCTTAATTACAATAACGTGATTTATTTGATAATTTAGAGCCCAAAAATGTAAAGCAAGAATCTGAAGGTTAAATGGCAAACACTGCCCCCTATTATCATAGAGCAGTTTTAACCTGATGCAAAATGAGGTTGACAAGCTCTTTCTTAAATTTTTCAATAACTTCTGCATTGGGAGTTAACTCTCTTAAATATCATGATAGAGCTCTGCCAGTCAGGGTTCCTTAACCCCCAAACATGCTAGTGAAATCCTGGTGGACAGCATATTTCAAGGATACAATTGTTTCCACCTTACTTTCCTTCATATAAAAAGGGAAGGAAGAAAGATTTTCTCAGTGGATATAGGAGAATGTATCCACCTACCTTTCTGTTAGCCTATGCTGCTTAAATAAAATATAGTGAATAACTCAGAGAGTCTTCTATACAAGTTGGAAATAAACATATAACAAAAGAATATAATAACAAGAAAACCCTTGGAAGATTAAAGAGTTATGAGTCTCTGCTGTTTTTAAATTTTCAGCCTTGATTAATTCCACAAATTCCACATGCTGGCTTTTTTCCTCAAACAGAGAAATCACTTGGTTTTCTTGACATGGGTGTTTGTGTGTATGTGTGTGTTTAAATGAATGTTTACTATTTAAATATTAGCTAGATAATATAATAAAATATGTATATAGACGGATATACTGGGGATTTTCAAAATGACCTATTATAAACCTCTTTCATAAGTCTAGATTCTAAAAATGCAACCTCATCAATTGAAACTTAATTTAGAGTTTTAAAATTTGTTTTTATTTTTTATAATTGTTTAGTCTCCTGCCCTCCCACTCAGAGAGATGACTTGTTGGAGGGATATGAAGCCATTTAATCAACTGCTATCTCTATCAGTTGGAAGTCTCTACCACACAGGAATTTCCCCAGCTATATTCATGACCTAGAATAAAATAATGTTAATAGATGACTTGATAGCTCTTTAAAGACATATATTTACATATCTTAAGTTTCCATTATTACATAAATAAAAATACTCATTTCCAATATAACTAACCAACTTTCCTAAGCATTTTATGAATTAAATGCAGAATTTAGTGTTGGATAATGTTGTGTGTGTGTGTGTGTGTGTATACACATTTGGAAAACAAATACTTTGCATAATGGCAATGAGCACCCAAATGGGGAACTACACCAAATTTACATCATTCATAATAACTTTCATTTATTGAAGATATATTCTAATATAGGCACCATGTTAAGGACTTCATATGCTTTCTGTTAAACCTTACACAATTCTGGGAAATAGGTATCACTATCTCCATTTTGCAAAAATGTAAGCTTGCTAGGTTATATAATACTTAAGTAGTAGAGATGAGATTCACCTCAGGCTTTCTGATTGCCAACCTCAATGTATAATTCACTCTTCTTATGCATCATACCATTTAATTATCTATGGACAAAATTGCAATTTGCAAGTTTTGAAAGAAGGAGCTTTATTTTAAAAATCAATATTTTTGCCAGAAATTATGTCTATATGAAATCACATGATTTTCCAAAGATTTTGGATTTTAAGAATCTTATTATGCCATCCATTTTCAGTCACACACAAACTATATTCAATGTTTTTGCCCCATGGAACTGCAAGGTAAATGGACTAAACTAGTTAGCATTTATTTTAGTCAGAGATTTCTGATCTATCTAGCCCTATTATATTTAATAAGAGCTTTACTTTCAAAGCTACTTAAAAATACCATTCTAAATTAGAGATTGAAATTATCTCCTAGCAAGCAAATATAGGAACTAGGAAGTGTATGTTTACACATTCTGAATAAGTGACAAGAAATAAGTGGCACTAAAACACTTAAGCACCTATGGCAGACATTGCTAATTAATCAGGAAATTTTTTTCAAATCAAGCCTAGATATGGCCAAATAATCCTTTTCAACACAATGCTTCAGGCACTCTTTTAAAAACTGTGTTTCGTTAATCTTAAGTTTCATTTATTTCTTCATACATTTATCCTGACTTTTGTCAGGCACTGATCTAGGATCTGATATAGACCAGTGAAACCAAGAAAGTGCTTTCTTTTGTGAAACTTTGATTAAAATGGGAGAACACTGGCATTAAACAAATCCAATAAATAACACTTTGGGTTGTAATAAGTCATATTTTAAAAGGAGGCTTAAAGGTACCAGAGAAACCTCTCTGACATTTGATCAGAGACCTGAAGTGAAAACCAAGCCCCACAAATATGTAGGGTTATGTTTTCCAGCAGAGTACAGAATGATTGCAAAAGCTCTTAATTATAAGCATGATTGCTGTGGATCAAGGAAAAATAAGGAGGCCAGTGAAGCTGGAGTGGAGTAAAAAGGGATGAATGTGGCCGCTGTACAAAGAACTGAGTGTAGGGAGACAAGATGGCAAGATGGAAGTAGATTGATCCATTATGTGATGGTTACAATAATCCAAGACAAAAAGATAATAGTCACTTAAATTATGTAATAATGAAGGTGGTGAGTAGTCATCAAGTTTGTGACTTATTTTCAAGAAGGGGAGAGGCTAGGCAGGATATAAAAAAAAAATAGTTTTGGATGTTCTAGGATTGTGTGTTTTAGACATTCATGTGGAGAGTCAGAGAGAGTATTTGCATGTAGGAGTTGCATTTCAAGAAAGAGATTGGGGCCAGCCTGGTGGCTCACGCCTGTAATCCTAGAACTCTGGGAGGCTGAGGCGGGTGGATCACTCAAGGTCAAGAATTCGAAACCAGCCTGAGCAAGAGTGAGACCCCGTCTCTACTAAAAAATAGAAAG
>VBSM01002217.1:34302232-34324532 GCA_008086735.1 Cheirogaleus medius
AAGAAAGAAAGAGATTGGAATAGGAAATATAAATTTAGAAATCTTCAGATAAAAGAAATTGAAAGCCTTGGGGATAAACGAAGTTACCTTGGGAGCCAGTGTAGATAGTGAAGATGAGAAGTTCAAGAAAAAGGCCAAGTCTTACAGATTGCAAAGCTGGGGGAAGAATGAATGAAAGAGACTATGAAGGAGCAAATAGTGAAGTAAGAAGAGAAAAACTAAGAGAAAGAAGTGTCCTGGAAGCCAAATGAGCCAAGTTTTCAAGAAGTAAGAAGAGATCAGTTCTGTCAAATGCTGCTGAAAGGTTTGAAAAGATGAAGACTGACCATTAGATGTGGCAATGAGAAGGTTGCTGGTGATTTTAATGAAAGCTGAGTTGGTGGCATAGTGATAAAAGTTGATTGGATTGTGTTGAGTGAGAAGAGAGGAAATAGAATCAGAGCAGGGTGGGGAAGGACAGGAAAAGAAAAAAAATAAAAGAAACTGTGAGCAGGCAACTACCAAAAGAAACTTTTTCATTATGGGGAACAAAGGAATTAGCTGGGATGGAATGTGAGTTTTAAGCTGCATGGTATCCCTAATATAAATAGTAGCTTAAAAGTCCATCATGCAATTCGAATTCTTATTCAATATTGCTTGTATTTATAAGCATTCTTTTTATTACTCAATACCAAATCCTTTAAATTATAATCCTACACTAGTTATATCATTTTTTATGAAAATAATCAACTTTAGCAGTCCTTAATAACTTGTGATAAAGAGTCATAATTGGGCACATAGGGATAATACAATTTTGTTTGCTTTCACATGATTTCTTTAACTGATATTTTGACCATGAAACTATCACATATATTGAGCCAGTTAAAAGTGACAACTTCCATATTATTCGCTAGGCACTTCAAATTAGAAATTTGGGCCCAAGTTTGCAACCATGAAATATTTTTGCTAGTTGTCCCATTTAGTAAAAGAACTCAGCCTTTTTTATGTTGATTATTTTTTAATTATTATTTTTATAATATATTTAATAAAAAATATTTCTCTTACAGGAAAGACAATCAACAGTGAAAAAAGAAAAGAGTGGTTCCCAGCAGGCAAATAAAGTGACCGACAAGAACAAAATGCAAAGAGCCAACTCTGTTACTGTGGATGGACAAGGCCTACAGGTATTATTTTTTAAGTTCAAATTTTAGTAGCTTCCATATTTGTTACTTCTAGTCTTGCAAAGTGGCATATGTTCAGCTATCAACACATTTGTTTAATGTGCATATTAGCTCAGTAGACTGCTTCAGAAAGATCTTTATTAATTTATCAAGATGCCAGTCTTATAGTTGATTGACAGAGTGACATTCTGGTTAGATTAATCATTTATGATGTTCTCTCCATTTAAACTCAAATTGGCAAGAGATCTTTTGTCAATCTGAAAGTTTTTGCAAATTGCTACTAAATATACACATTTATTAGATACATATGTGACATTTATTTACAGGTATTCTTTCTCTATATATGTATATGTATTTGTATTTAGTATGGATATGATTTTGAAGAGTCATTTTCATAGCAAAAATATGTCTTTAGGAAAGAAGGAAATGAACTCTATTTGTGTGAATGCTTTTATTCCTAAATGAATAATAAAAATAAAGAATTTATTTTAATTTATTCATATCTTCCAAAGTTTTAAGTGACAATTAAACCCCATTTATGTTTCTAGTTTAAGTAAACACAGGGAGTTAAAAATTACCTTTTGAAGCTTTAAAAACCTATAAATTATCCTTATGATCTCTGACATTAAGAATAATTCTTTCATCTGCATTTTAAGATATTTTATAGCATTAATGTATTACATGTTTTACTTTTATTTCTTACTCCAATATGAAAATAGTCAACAAAGTAGGATTAATCTATGAAATTGTGGACTTAATTTTGTTATTCTACCTATATGTTTCTGTCTTCTATTGCTTATTCCTTGAATATGCTTCAAGTTTTATGTTCTTGAGGAAAACTTACCAACAACTTAACACACAGAGATTATGTCATGCACTTGTATTCAATAAACATGATGTTTCTTCTTTTTTTAAATTTATTTTATCTGTGATACTACAGATTATCTTTTTTGTATTTCTTAATATGTATGCATAGTTCAGGGCACACAGTCAATGCCCAAATGCTTGCTTCTTCATTGTCTTGAAAATCACATTGAAAATTTAAAAATAATTGGTTAAACTTTGATAATCAAGTTACTGTTTGGTTTTGTTCTTAAAAAAAACCCATTGTGAATAGAAAATTTTTATGAATTATTAAACTCAAGTATAAAAAGAGGGAATACTGAATGATAAAAATATTATGTTTATTAGAGAATATACAATTTAATTATCAAGAGTAAATCAGAATGTACTTTTTGGAAGTCATATTCATGTGTTTAGCAATTCCATTAAAGGTCTCAAATATGATATATATCCACAATTTTGATAACAAAAAAATTTCACTAATTAAGTTATCCAGTAAAACATTTTTGAAAAAATCAACATTTCAATTTAATACATAGATTACAAAAATTGATCATTTTGAATCTTTAGTCATTGAAATGATCTTAGTTCCTGCAATGAAATTAATGAAAGGAGAGGCTAATTCTGAAATCCAATTACATTTCATACATGGCTAAGCACATACTTCTCATCATGGAAGGGAAGCATGTATCATTTGTTAAATAGTATAATCTAAGAACTACGATAATATATTATACATTAACTTGTTTAATTCTCTCAGTAAACATGAGTTCAATGCCATTATTGTTATCAATATTTTCAAAATTATATTGGTGCTCAGAAGTAAGGTAACTTCCCTAAGACCAGTCAGTTGTAAAGCCAAGGTTTGAATGAGGACCATCTGACTTAGCGTTTATATGTTTTACTCTTAAGACACCCTTTTTGCTTAAAAATATTTTAACATGTTTGTAACTCCTAAATTTCTGACTACGTTCTTCTTCTCCGTATTTTTATATTGCCACAGGCTATGAGATAAAAATCATGTATGCAATAGAATTATAACTTCTCTAATCTCAGTTTCCCAAGATTAGTATGGTTGGAAACTGCATGGTTGGAGTAGGGTGAGCAAGATGGAAAGTGGTAGAGAGTACTTTAGAGAAGTAACAGGGCTAGAGTACAGAGCCCTGAAGGCCTGAATAAAGACTCTGAATATAGATCTGAGTAAGATGGGGATACAACGGTGGGAGGGTTAAGCACAGAAATGACATGATTTGAATTTCATTTTAAAATATCTGAATTTACCAAGACATTGAGACCAAAATTAAATGGTCATGCAGAGTGTTTTAAAGGCTTTAAACTTACATAGCAATATAAGTTCTATTTTATGTTTTACTAAAAAATAATTTGAAATATTTTACCTTATTACAACTAAATTAGTCACATTAAAAACCATAGATGGTTAGCATTCTCTGTAGATGTGTTCCAGCTCTCAAACCAGATAATATATTTCATAACTCTTGCATGTAAAAGTGTCAGCTAAACTTTGACAGTAGGCAAAGAGTAGATACCAGCCCTAACAAAACAGCAGTAAAAAAATAATACTGTAATTGTGATCATAATTTTTTGAAATTTAAAATATTGGTATATAATCCTGTGCAAAAATCTCTTGCACCTCAGCAGAACGGACCAAAATATAATATACAAAGTTCTGAAGAAAATGTCAAAAAAAGTAAATTCCTAGATATCTATTACATATAAAATTTAAAACATAAGAATTTTATATTGTGGTTATCAAATTTAAAATAATAAAATCGTTCTTTATCAGGAAAGGGAAAAAGATCTATCAGTAAATTAATTTTTTTCTGTGAGTTTTAAAAAATATGTATCATGAAAAAGCATTGAGTTGCAGCCCAGTTTGCATATAACTCAGTGACAGAAGAGATCTACATGGCTTAAAGAAGACTATTAATCATAGTTAAGCCCATTCATCTTATTTCTTTCCAGCTAACCAGCATAATGATCAGGATTATTATTTCTAATTAGAGGAAGTAATAGATCATGTATAACCTTAGGATGAGTCCCATTAATTAACCCGAGTCCTAGGGGACTTCAAATAGAGGTGGTTAGGCACTCTGTCTTTGTCATCACTCATACTATAGGTTTACACTCAATACACATGATCACATGTAATTGAAACTGCAATTTCTTAATGTGCAAGAGATATAGGACTATAGATAACTCCCACATGTGAACACATATGGAGAAAAACAGAACAATTGTTTAAACTGTACTATGTTGAAGTTACCTTGTCCTTAAATATTCTTTGAGAAACATTTCCAAATAAAAGTATCCCTTGAGAATTAAAAAATCTAGTTTGTAATACTTCTAATACAAGAAAAACAGGGGGAACTCTTATACTTAAATATCTAAAACTGAACAAGTATCTTCTCCCACACGACTGCTTCTTCCTGTTGTCTTCCTTATTTGCTATATCTCATTCCTGTAACACAAAGGCTATAAACTAAACATATGGGCATGTACTATACATAACCATATAGTATATACATAAAATTAATTCCCTTTCTTTGATTGATGTGTGTGTGTGTCCCTTGTTCACTTTAGAATTCTCAATCTTGTTGACTCTTTCATAAGCAGTTCTTCATTATCATTTTAACTCCTTAAGTCCAGAATTATTACTCTATGGTTTTGAGTATTACAACAACCTTTAAATAGAGTCCCTACCTCCATATAATTTGATAGATGATCAATGATATAAAAAATAGAGCTGAATAAGATAAGAAATATCAGAGCAGAGAGTTGGGGTCATCTACAATTTTAAGTACAATAGTCAGATTAGGCCTCATGAAGAAGGTGATAATGTTTGGGTAAAGATTCAAGTGGTGACACAGTTGACCATGTGACAATATGGGAAATGGGTAGCCCTGAGGCAAATATATGCCTGGAAAGTTCTAGACTTAAGAAGAAACTGCATGGTTGGAATAGGGTGAGCAAGATGGAAAGTGGTAGAGAGTACTTGAGAGAAGTAACAGGGCTAGAGGCTACAAAGCCTTGAAGGCCTCAATAAAGACTCTGAATATAGATCTGAGTGAGATGGGGAGATATCAGTGGGAGGGTTAAGCACAAAAGTGACATGATTTGAATTTCATTTTAAAAGGCTCACTGTTATTGAGATAGATTGTGAAGGAGGTGGGAGTCCAACAGATAACCACCACAGTCATCCAGGAATAACAGGATGGAAGCTTGATAGGGTGGAGGAGTGGTGGTGGAGAGATGTGATAGGATTCTGCATGTTTTGAAGACAGAGTCAAAGGGATATGGTGATTGATTGGATATAAGGTTTTTAAGAAAGTAAGTAGTCAAGGACATCTCTAAGATAGTTCGGTCCATACAACTAATATGATGGAGTGGCCATCGATGGAGATAAAAAAAGGTCTGGGTGAATAAGGTTTGAAGAGAAATTTCTGATGTGTTAGACATCCAAATAGCGATATTATGAAGGCAGACAAATACGTGAATCTAGAATTCAGGAAAAAGGACAGGCATCAGTTTGTGAGTGAAACACATTGACGGCAGGTAAAGCCATCAGATAAGGTGAGCTCACTAAGGGAGATAGTATGTATAGAGAGGAGTAGCTGAACTGGGATCCAAAACCAGTCTGACTCTAAAGTCATGCTATTTAAATATACAGTTTTAAACTGCCCCTTTATGTGAGTAAATAAAATTTTACATGATGAACTCTATTCAGTATAGAGGGAATCCAAAAGGAACAGTCTCTTTCTGGAATGCCCTGAACACCTGATTTATAACTATTCTTCAAGATTTTTACTAGCACAGATGCTATAAAATCTTCCTTAAACACTTTTTCTCTTCATCAGTATTTTCTTAAACTGCATTACTCTATCTTGATGTTTTTTAAAAATTGTTTTGAGAAAACACAGGGTTCTGTGGAGATGCCACAAGCACAGTGATGGAGGGTTGGGAAACTGGGAGCGTATTCAGGGCTCTTTCATGCTTTAAACAGAGCAACTTGACTGTTTTCTGTTTTACATACTATTCCACTTAAGGTTATCTCAAATGCTGTATAAATATGTACTTTGAAGAATGAAAAGTTTTAGACTGACAGAAATTTTGATATATTTATGTTTTTTCCTTTACCTCCTACCCTACCAAACTCTGAAACAAAAAGGATACAATATCTTTAGATGGCAAGAAATCAGTTTTCGTAATAACTGAGTTTTACATCTTATTTCAGAATTTATGTTTGAAAGTAAAAATTCTGAATTCATCATGTTAAAAATAGATTAGATACAATCCAAGAGAGAATTACTAAACTTGGATATCACATTGGTACAAGCATGGTGTCTAATCCTCAGATATCATTCAAGTTTCACCAATTGTCCCAATAATATCTTTTACACAAAAGAAACTAGTCCAGAATCAGGTTAACTGCCTGATTTTAATGGTTGTATTGCATGGATGTAAGAGAATGTTCTGGTGTGTAGGCAATATTAATGTAAATGGGAATGATAGAACATAATTTTTGGCAAGTTACTCTCAAATGGTTAAGGGAAAATAATTAATACAGTCCTCACAACCTTACTGTAAATTTGAGATTGTTTCAAAAAATATAAAACATCACTGTAAAATTTTAAAAATATTATTGTAAGATATTTCAATAAAACTTGATTCATGAAAATCAGATATACTGAGTTACAGAAGCTAAGAAAACTATATTTTTATTATCAGTAGATAAGATTTGCATTGCAATACAAATCAGCTCCCTAGACTGAATTCTGTAAAGGAGAGGGAGAAGGTAGTTCATACCTGATCGACCTCTTTGTAAACCAAGATCTGGAATCAAATAGTCCCATCAAATTAACTAATTGGAATATTACTTCTAATAATAACCACATTTATTTTTTGATCTCAGATATTTAATTTACAAAAGGATTGGCTGAAAAGGAGTATGCCTATATTCAACAATGATAATAACATAATGTAAAATACAATAAAGAGGCTCTCCAAGGGTTTTTATATTAAGTTTCTATTGTTCTTCCCTCAGGGACTAGAGATATTAGCAAGCTTGATGAAGAATAATGTGTCTCTCTATGCCTGATTACCTCTATATCCAATTGTTTGACCCTATAGATCTTGTCTTTGGCATCAAATACAATTAGATTTTGCAGTGTGTGATGGGAAATGACAAAAATAAGAAAAAAACCAAAATATAATAGTGCTTCTTTGTTTGTATCTCAGACAAGATAGCCATCATTTTTTTCCCTCATGTAAATGAAATACAGAAGTACTATCTCCGGTGCTGACAAGACAATTCCACATTTTTATCAGCACTGGTGCTCCTATGTTTCTGCTTCATGTCCTCAATCTGTGGCATCTTTCTTCATTAACAAAGATGGCTGTTGGTCCTCATAATTTCCATGGTCCATGCTGGCATCAGGAAAAAGAAGGCTCGAAAGTCTCGCTCTTCGTTTTAAAGAGGATACCTTGAATTTCCATGCAATACTTCTATGTTATTCTGCTCAAGCTACTATAACAGATTACCATAGACTGGGGTGTTTAAACAGGAGACATTTATTTTTCATAGTTCTGAAGGCTGGAGAGTCCAAAATCAAGATAACAGCAAGATAGATTTTATTCTGAGGCCTGGTCTCTTGGCTTGTAGGTGACCAGCATCTCTGTGTGCTCACATGATCTCTTTCTTGTGTGTTCCTAGAGAGAGAAAGAGAGAAATCTTGTCCCTTTTTATATAGGGCACTAATTTCATCATGAGGGCCCCACCCTTATGATTTATCTAATCCTAATTACCTCCCAAAAGCCTCATCACCATGTACCACCACATTGAGGGTGGAAGCTTCAACATATGAATTTGGGGGGAGGGCACAATTCAGTTCAAGCAACTTCCAATTATATCGCACCAGACAAAATATAAACACATTTTTTCTACTTTTTTCTATATATTTATTAATATTTGTCCTCTTACATGACAAGATACTAGAAGTTAAAACTTCTCAAAATTCTTCAAAATAAATAAATATATATAAACTCTAAGCAGCAGCAGCAGCTTCCAAGATACAGATGTAACAGGAGGGGAGGATACTTCTAAATTACCCTATGCGCATGGCTGTTTTACTTAAGAAGGGGAATATGGGAATTAAGTGCCAATAGCAGACTCTACCACTAAGATCCTGCTGATTATGTCAGGATTACTGAACACAGTGGTGTTCAGTAATTTTTAACTTGTCAAACTTGAAGATGACTGTTCAGTACTGCAGGTCTTTGGTTTTTAAATCTAAGAATCCTCTCTTTGGTCTCCTGGCACCCAAATATACTCTGCTGGATTGGCCTTTTTTATAGTAACAAAGGTCAGCACAGTTTTAAAGCTTTTTGAATGAGTATTGAAAAACATGCCAAATTTGCCTGGAACTTTAACATTTTCAGTCGAACGCCATTAAATGTTTCCTGAACACCAGAGTGTCAGCAGTGCTTCTGTTTAATCACATATCCCCCCTTAAATGTGGATTTATTAGGTGTTAGGTGAGCTCTATTATGTTAGGTACCTGTTAACAGCATCAAAGGTATGCGAGTACACAGTACCTGATAACTTGCAAATGAATAGCACATTTTATTTGTATATTATCTTATTTTATAAGCCTGATCTATGATAAGAGGATGTGTGAGGAAAAGGTTGCTACTTAGTTTATTATTCCTGTGTTTCCATATTGGATATTTTATTTTTGTGCTTGTAGAATATCATAATTCTTCTATATTCTTTAAATTCTCTTTTGATTTTCTAGTCCATTTAATCTCTTTCTCCATCTAGCTACTTCCAAAAATGCATCTAGAATTTGTATTTTATTTCAAGATACTCTGCAGGCTATATTTTTTTCAAATGGGATGTTTATTTGTTCATAATAATATACAATTTAAAATATAATTATTACTGACTTTTAATTTATAACTCATAATGGTGCCTTTAACTATTCCAATAAATGAATATCTCCGAAAGACATAGCAAAATATAGTTTCAAAAGAATTCTAAATATTCTACCGAGTGAGAATTTAAATATAATCTCATATACTCATAAATTGAATGTTGAATTTGGGGAGGAAAGGAAAAATCATCCTAAAGAGTATTTGGGTTCAGATTTAATACTTTGCTCAGAACCTTTATTTAGCTTGAGAATCACACCTCTATTTAAAAACAAGGGGTAACAATTCAAATTGAGTTAGAAATCAACTAAAATCTGTATCTGTTAACATTATTTTTTTGCATATGAAAACTTTAGGAGTTCAAATTTTGTAAAAAGATTAGAAATAAAGAAGTTGAATGCTAGTCTCTAGATGTAGATGTTTTTTGGTATTTCTTCATTTTAATTTTTAGTGGCAGGGGACGGGCACCCATTGTAAGCCACCAGTGTTACCGAAACCCAAACCAAAAAGGAGTCCCAGAGTAGGTCTGATTGCTTGCTGAACAGAAATCCAATTACTGAGAACAAGGTGGATTGCCAAGGAAGAAAGGAATTTTTAATAGGGTAATAGCAATGTCATCAGCTTGGAGAGACAAGGGTAAGGGGCAGAGTTCAAATCTGTCTCCCTCAGTAAGGAGAGTAGGGGCTTTTATAAGAGGTTAAGGAATGTGTGTACAAGTTAGAGAGGATGTTGAGTGTTGGTATAACTCCTTCCAGCATCAATTCAAAAGTCCAAAGTTTCACCTAACACTCAAGTCCAGTTCCTGCCACCTATGAGCCTGTAAGATCAAAAACTAGTTATTTTCTTTAAGAGATAATGGTGGTACAGGCATTCCCTTTCCAAAACGCAGAAACTGGCCAAAAGAAAAGGGACTGACTACACGTTCGGCATCCTGGTGCAAGAGTTTTGGCCCCAAGGCCTTGAGCAGCCTCGACTGTGTGGCTTTTTTGGGCGCAGCCCACGTGGCTGCTGCCATGGATTGGAGTCAGGTGACTGCAGCTTCATTAGGTGGAAGGTGCAGCTGCCAGCGGCTCCACCATTTTGGGGTCTGGAGGGCAGGAGCCTTCTTCCCACAGCTCTACTAGGCTGTGCCCTGGTGGGACTCCGTGTGGGGATTCCAACTCCACATTTCCCCTTGACTCTGCCCTAGTAGGGTTTCTCTGACGGGTCTCCACCCCTGCTGCAGGATTCTTCTGCCTGGACACCAATGCTTTCCCGAACATCCTCTGAAATCTAGGTGGAAGCCACCACGCCTCCACCACTCCCACATTCTTGGCACCTGCACATTTAGCAGCACATGGACTCCACCAAGGCTATGGCTTGAGTCCTCCGGAGCAGAGGCCTGAGCCATATACCTGGGGCCCTATGAGCTGCGGCTGGAGCTAGAGCAGCAGGGACGCAGAGAGAAGCCCCTGAGGTAGCACAAAGTGGGGGCGCCCTGGCCTGGCCCCCTAAACCATTCAGTTCTCTGAGGTTTCTGGGCCGCGATGGGAGGGGCAGTCTGGCCTCGTTTCCATCTGAGACCTTATCCGCCCTGCCTTACTGTCCATATTTCTCTCAGAATTTTGGTCACAACCACTTAACAAGTCTCTGAGGAGTTTCAAACTCTCCCCCATCTTCCTGTTCTTTCTGAGCCCTCCAAACTCTTCCAACCTCTGCCCGTTAGCCAGTTCCAAAGCCGCTTCCCCATTTTCAGGTATCTTTAAGGCAACACCCCTACTCCTCACTAAGTCTGCTTTGTGTTGCTATAAAGGAATGCCTTGAGGCTGGGTAATTTATAAAGAAAAGAGGGTTATTTGGCTCACCGTTTTGCAGTGTGTACAAGGAGCTCGGCGCCGCTTCTGGCGAGGGCTTTAGGGAGCTTCCAATCAAGGCGGAGCGTGAAGAGGGAGTAGGCCTGTCCCACGGCCTGAGAAGGAACAAGAGAGGGAGGAGGTGGTCCCAGGCTCTTTTAAACAATGAGCTCTCAGCTGAACTAACAAAGTGAGAGCTCACTGATTGTTGCAGGGAGGGTCCCAGCTACTCCTGAAGGATCCACCCCCATGACGCAAACGCCTGCCACCAGGCCCCACGTTTAACTCTGGGGATGGAATTTCAACATGAGATTTGGAGGAGCCAAACATCCAAACCATTATCAGTCCTTTTCATATTTAATGCACCTAGTAATTTTTCCATATATCCATTTCCTTCTAGATCACTCCTGTTCCTGGTACTCACCCGCTTTTAGTTTTTGTGAACCCCAAAAGTGGTGGGAAGCAAGGAGAACGGTATGTTTCTAAAAATCATTTCCTTTTCTATATCACCTGTATGCAAAAAGATAAAATTGTGATGTAAAATGCTTAAAAAACATTATTCCTCACTGTTTACTCATTTTAATACACAATGAACAATGCTAGCATATATATAAAAAAAGGGGTATGATGTTTTTAGACTTGAAATTTTAATATAATGGTCTTTGAAAATATGTTTATTGTCATAGCTTAGGTATTTGAATTCTCTCTACCCCACCTATCATCCCCAGCAGTTAACAAACAGGTTCAAATACAACATGGGTTCATAAATACTGTCAATGAAAAATGGTTCTCTAAATGGTTAACATGATGGCTTCAGGTAAATCATAACCCAGTACTGAGGAACAGAATTTATATCTAGCTTCTAGGCAAAATATATTATAATGATTTTCTGCATGTGCATTTTGGAGAACATGATGCCATATTTCCTGGAGAAGCACAGACTATTTAATCTGAATAGTAATGAACTGCATTATCAGGTATCTCAGTATTCTGGCTGATAACAAAATTTGATTTCTGTAATGAATCAATGATTAAATAATCATATTTAATACAAATATGAAAATCACTACATTGAAAAGTAATTCTTATGTTCTTAAGAGGACAGTCATAAACAAAAACCTTATACCTGCCTGAATGCTTTCTAGATGTCTTTTTTTTTTATCCAGAATAATATGGGGGTATAAATGTTTCGGTTACATGAATTGCTTTTGTACAGTTTGAGTCAAAGTTATAAGTATGTCCTTCACCCATATAGATGTCTTTTCTAATCTCAACCAAAATAAGCAAACAAACAAAAGCACTCACCCAAACACTATGATAATAAAACAAATTCCTTTGTGGTTCACCAAATTAACAAAGTTGAAATGTTTCTCTGAATAACGGAATTTTGTAACGTGATTTACTTTCTGTACCATTTAGTTTTCCATATTTATTTCAATGAAATGAAGAGTGTTCTTTATTTTTCAATCAACAAAATACTTAAAAAGTAAAAGTTTCTTCTCTTTCGTCAACATATAATTATGTTTTTACTTGGTTAAATGTGATATAAATTATTTTAAATAAATGGCTTACTGATTAAAAATATTCACAATGCTTTATTAAAGAGAATAGTTGTGTCACTCAGAGATATGAAATAGTAATACTATAATATTTTTCTCCTTTACTGTTTATAGTCTGTCACCTGTATATATTAGGGATATTTTTTTAAAAAGTAAACTTTTCACAAAGAATTAGATATAACTTAAATTCATGTTGGAAGTTAGAGACAAATTAAATCTTAAGAGAAAAAGGTGCTGGGGATAAAAGCATAAGAAGCAGTCATGCAGGGAGGCAGGCCCATAAACAGTTGTATTGCAATGCCACACAGCAAATGTTAAAATAGAAATGTTTAAAATAAAGGTGCTATAAAAACTCAGAGGAGGAGGTAACTATTTCTGAAAACCAAGATGTCTTCAAAGAAGAAGTAGCTTTTGTACTGGGTTTCATTTAAGTAGATATTTGTCAAATGAAAGGAGAAAAACAGATTTGTGAAAGGGCATGGTGTAAACCAGGAGGGATTTACCGAGATTAAAGTTTAAGGGGAAAGGAGAGAAAAATGAGAGAGAGACTGTGGCCATTTTGTGGAGATATTTGAATTTTATATTGTGAATAACTCGCCACTAGCAGGAACTTCTCATCATGACTGTACTTACACAGCAGTCTAGAATGGGGCTGGATTACCAAAAATTTTACAGACCTTGTGAGGGAACTTGAAGCCTGAACTAAGGTAGTGGGGTGGAATAGCCAGGTTTGATAGACATTTCACAGAAGGCAGAGGAATTGAGAAGGATTCTAAAAGATATAAGCAGATATTACATAGTAAATCTGGAGCGTTTTTATCAGTAAATATCATAAGAATGTGTTTATAAAATATATAGCAATGTTTTTATATATATAAAATTAATTTAAAAAAACTAAATATGTCCTTTCACTTTTAATATTTTGTCTAAGAATCCCAACCACGTGGGATATGTGTGTACATAGAAAAAATTATGTTGCATTTGCTTACAAAGGTTTTTTTTTCAGAAAAAATTAAAAATTATTAAATATGGCCTGTTGAAACAGTTTAGCAATTTTGTGAGCTGACTAATCAAGATGATTGTTTATATAAAATGATTAGGCCGAGTGAGGCTACATTCTTTGCTTACATATACACATATAAAGTATATAATCCCATTTTACATAGGGGAGAGATCATTTTTGACTCTATTAGCTTGGCTCAATGACCTAATATTGAGTTCCATGTAGGGAAGTGTCTATTGACAAGGATTTATTGAGAGAAAATATTTAAAGAATTTTATACTAAAATATTTTAAAAATATTTATCTGAAATCTAGTTAGCTAAATAATGTTCAAATGGAGTTTATAAAATATCCTAAGTAAATATGCTTATTAAGAATGCAAATATTATTTCTAAAAATAAGCTGCTTTGCTTTTATAATGGCTACTAAGCCCTTTTTTTAAAAGAACCATTAGTTCCTAATGAGTTGTTATATTTCTAATATTATTAATGCAAATTTTATCAAATATCTTCAATTATAAGCATACATATTTATAACTTTAAGGGATGTTCCTTTTTTAAAATTATTGAGTATCATTAAATTTCCTTCCCCCCCCCCATATTTTCACCTTTATAGAATTTACAGAAAATTCCAGTATCTACTAAATCCTCGTCAGGTTTACAGTCTTGCTGGAAACGGACCAATGCCAGGGTAAGTCCAAGGATAATATCATTACCATTAACTCACTTAATACTAACTAATTAAATAAGTGACTTGACATATCTAGAAATAATGTTATTTGACTACAGCAGCCAGATTAGCATATAAAAATTGAATATCAGCTACAAAAGAGAAATCAATGTTTGTTGAAATACCTAACAATCCATTTCAAGCAGAATTCTCTCCTTTCAAAACATTATCCAGTTATCTTCTTATTAGTGCTGATAACAATAATAATCACTCTCTCACACACACACAAGCTGAGTGCTTAAAAATCTAAACTGTATGTTTGAAGAACTACTCTCCTTTCTTGTACTTGTTAAATATAAAACATTTGCTACGGAGAAAAAAGAAAGCCAGTTAACAAGGAATAGAAATAATAATATGATTTTTTTATTTACTACTTACAAAATCTAATGAATATCACTCTCATATAACATACTGTGATATCAAAATTATACGGTTTATGTTGAAAAAAATCTTATTTTACTACGTCTTATATGTTAACAATAAAGTATGTGATTGTTAACATATAAGACGTAGTAAAATAAGATTTTTTTCAACATAAACCATATAATTTTGATATCACAAATACTCACTGAAATAAATCATTGTTAGTTTGGCCTAACTAAGTGGTTAATGTCATCTTCTTCCACTGGCCTCTCTTTTCTCTGTCAACGTAAGAGTAAACATTGGACCACAGGAAGTGATGAAAAACTCTATAAACTTTATACATACTTCTGTTAAAGAAAAAAGCCAGGTGATTTAAAATGAGTCTTATAGGTCATTCTCAGGAACTACAAACCAAATATTGAAATTGTCTATACGCTTTTAAAAGCTCAGAATAAAATGTATACTATGTGTCTTATGTTAAACACACGTTAATAAAATGCAATTAATTAATATAAGGCTCCCACAATTATATGTATCTTTCTTCTACTGCATTGCTGCCTGCTGGCCAGAATCAGTTTCCAAATGCTGATCCGTGGTCTGTGGAATCGCCTTCCTGAAGCAGGCAAAACACAGGGATTTAGTTCAGAACAATGCCTCTGTTAAGCTCCAACTACAGAATAGAGAGGATCATGCTCAGACTATTGGCTAGGTGAGCTAGCCACATGCAGGAAGCTCCAATGTAGATAAAACCATGACAAAGTAAAGTCTTGATAAAACCTTCAGAAGCTCAATCAGGAGAGGTTTTTCTTGCCCTTTTATTATTCTCTGGACTTCAAAGAAGAAGCTCTTGTTCTATAGGATAAAGGAATGGTGCATTCTAAAGTTTAGCGATTCCAAGACCTCTATAAGTCTATTCAAACCAAGTAAACCCAGGATTTCCCATTTTTTACAGTTAAATTGGGGAGAAGGAGGTATTGGCTCTTCAAATTAAAAATTTTATAACTTAACCGATGTGTGCCTTCATTGTCTCATCTGTAAAATGAGAAATAGTGCCTCTCTCATAGGAAAATGGACAAGTTAAATTATGCTTACCATATAGTATGTCCTCAATAAATGTTACTTATTATCAATACTATTTGCAGTAATATTAATTAATAATGAATAACATGGCTACTTTATAGCTCTAGTAATGACAGTGCAATAACATTGATTTTAGCCCTGTTTTCTCATTTCATTTTTTCTACTATACTTGAAATATGTATTACATGTTTCCTTCACTCTCTCAATTTTAAACATCCTATTATTCTCTACTCTATTTTAATATATATATGTACATATATATATATATATATATAAATGAATTTAGAAAACAAGTTAAAGGCCTGTCTTTAAGCACTATTACTGCTTAGGAAATACCATTGCATTGTGACTGTTTGAGTATATCTTCCTAAACAATCTAATATGCACATAAAAACTAATATATTCTTATCTATCTATCTATCTATAATGTATTCATATACCCACACATATATATGTTGGATAGGTATATAGATAAATTTTTTATATAACTTGGAGTATAGATTATATATTTCCCTACACATTGCTTTTTGTACTCAGAAATAACTAATGTGCATTGTTCTGTTTAGTAGATATTGATCAGTTTCATTATTTCTAAGTGCTGCATGATATTCCATAATTATGTTAGCTATCCCATTATTGATGAATATTTAGATTGTCTATGTTTTTCAAATATTACCAAATATGTTAAATTAACACTTATCTAGCAGGACGTGGTGGTTCATGCCTGTAATCCTAGCACTTTGGGAGGCCACTTTGGAAGAATCACTTGAGCCTGGGAGTTTGAGACCAGCCTGACCAACATAACGAGATCCCATCTCTACATTAAATAAAAAAACTAGCGGGGTGTGGTGGTGCACACCTGTAGTCCCAGCTACTTAGGAGGCTGAAGTAGGAGGATGGCTTACGCCCAGGAGTTTGAGGTTGCAGTCAGCTGTGATGACACCACTGCTCTCTAGCTCAAGCAACAGAGTGAGACCCTGTCTCAAAAACAAAACAAAACAAAACAAATCTATCTGTCAATGTATCTTGTTTGTTTTGAAAGCATATCCAAATACTTTTATGTACTATGTTGCTATGGGTAGAATTGCTTTGGTTGAAAATATTTAATGTCTCAAGTTTTTTGAACGAAATAAGTTTGAATAGAATTGTGTTGAGTTTCTAGTTTCACCTTGATCACTATGAGCTCTTTCCAATACAAAGGCCCACACTGCATTCCCAAGTGACAAGCCCACACTTCCAAGAGTGAGCTATTCCTCTGTTGTTATCCTAAAGGCAAATGCCACACGTAGTTGCTCAGAATGGGGACTCTGGCCAGACTATGTTACCCTTCACTTAACCAAGTGGCTGATAGGTTCACTTGTAATCCCTCCCATTCCTTTTTCTAGCTGTGCTGCCTGATCATGGGTCTGCTGGGAGAGTGTCTTATTGCAGTGGTTTCCTTTCAATGTATTGCTTTACAAGTTGCTCTATTCTGTAGGATCCTCCCACTAATCTAATACCCTTTGTGATTTACACATTTTAGTTTTATCACCATTTCTGGTTTGTTACTTTTCCAATGCTACAATAGATTATTTTTAAAAATATGTATTTTATTTGCTACCTTGAACTTGCAGTTATTCATTCTTTTAATTTCTTTTTCTTTCCATTTGTATTCTTTAGCACATCAGTTTATATTATTATTTTTGTATCATCTCTTCTTTCATCCTATCTTTATTTTTTGCTTTTTCTAACACTTTGTTCATAAGAGCAGGTAATTTTCTTGATTGACTGAAACTGTCCCTAGTGTGAATTATCTAGTAAATACTAAAATTCTCCGGCATTTGTTTCCTTTTTGATCTTTCATTGTATTAAAACAGATGTGTGTGTTTTTTCCATTATAGCTCCTTGTGTAAATTCTTTCTCTCTGATCCTGACTATTCTGTTTCAAGATGTCTAAACTAGAGTCTATTTCATAAAAGTTGTTTCCTCCCTAATGGTGCATATTGTGATAAAATTGCACAAATTATTTAGAGGTATATTACTTAGAAATACTTAGGTAAATTACTTAGGAAAGAGGAAATATAAAATATAAATTGCTCCCTGGTTTTTATATAATAAGATTTTTTCTTCACAATATTAAAATAAATATGTACATTTCTAGTTGTACAGCATGCTAATATGTTGTACATATGCTAATATGACTTATGAAAAGTTAATATCAACTTTTTGTATACTTCTAAAGTTATTTGTAACCTTCTGACTCTAAACTTCATGAAAATACAGATAGTTTATTCTCATATCATATCTAAAAGTTTAAGCCAAAATAACAAGTCTTTATTAAATTTATTGAATTGAAATAAAACACAAGATAACTCTTTAAAATATTTAAATTATTTTTCAGATTGATCAACATAATTAGGTATAATGAATTGTTTGTGAGAAAGGTGCTTTATAAAAATCTTTGGTTTCATCTACCCAAATTAAAAGCAAAATACATGTAATTTTAAAAATATAATTTAATAGTCAAACTACAGATTCAAATATTATAAATATCATACATATTTCTGTAGTAAAACCTTGGAATATATAATCCTAGTAAAATAAATGTGTAATTTAGAAAATACATAACAGATTCCACAGATTACATTACTTTCTTAATTTAAAATATCATTTATATAACCAAATTTCTACAATATTTTATTTAAATAAATCTCTCCTCTTACATCAGAGCTTATGACCTTTTATATATATATCTGTTGTGAATAGAATTATGTCGGAGAGATGCACAAAATCCTCAAAAGGCAAAAAATTGTTCATTAATTCAATTAAGCTGTACAAAAAATTTTAAAAAACCCTATCCTTTGCTAATTTATAGTTATATCTTTTTAAAATATCCTAAAATGGTGACTATTTTTCATGTACTAGAAAAAGTTTATATTTTAACATATGATCTTTATAAAAATATTTTATTATACTAATTAAATTAAGAATATTTTGTATACAATATCAAAGACTATTTCAACTAAATATTGATTTTTTATTCATTTAAAAATGACTTGAAAGAACTTGATATTCCTTTTAACATTAATTTTTAAAGAATTATGTACATTACTCAAAAAGAGAAAACATATTTAGACCACATTACAGAACCTACTGTTTACTGCCTTCTTATTTTGAACTTATTTTACACTAGGGAGAATATTAAAGTTATTTAATGAGTTAATATTGTAGGTTTCCCAGAAATAAATATTCTCTCATTTTCTCTCATTCTCTCTGATGTCATTTCTGTCTCTCTCTCTTTCTCATTCTCTCCATCTTCACTTCTAACATACGCACAGGCATAAAAGATGTTTTTGAAATTTCCAGAGATAATGAAATGAATGTTTAAATTATTAACAGCCCACTGGAATATATATTTTTTCACATACTATGAAAATTATTTCTGGTTATGATGGTAACAGCAATAAGTTATACTGCATTTTTAAAGATGAGTTCAAATTACATTTTTAATAACTCTCCCACTTATCCACATAGAATGTCCTAAAACAGTATAAATTAACTTGTCATACACTATCTCAAAAGACTAACCAAATTTGTTGAAGCAGATGCATTTCCTAGTTTACTTAAACTTTATAATTTATTGTTAAAGTACATAAGATATGAGATGGGAGAATATGGTTATAATTAGCTTTACCTTAAAAGGAAATGATGGAAGACTCTCATTAAATTCATAAGTGGTCACTTTGAAGCTGATTATCAAGATTCACAGAAAAGAGATGAAATAACTCTTTTTGTAATGTATATATATAATGCATTGGGGGACATAAATGCTTCATGCATAGATTTTTTTTAAAGATACTACAATAGCAATAATATCAGTGATACCAAGGGATGTATAGATACAGTTCGGGTATTAAACAAGGTAGAAGTTATTAAAAATGGATTTTCTATACTATAAATATAATTTCAAAAACAATACTAACATCACAAACCAGAAAATTCATGCAGATTTTACTGAGGCAACTGTGAAGAAATCTAATCTTGTAACTTTAAGAATAATATGTAACTGTGTACATGCAAGTATGAATATGAATTGAGCAGAATAATAAGAGATAAGTATGCTCGTTTCTGGCTCTAAATGCTTAAATAAGAATGCAGACCTTTCTTAAGACAAACTCTTGAAGTAAACTATTTTTTTTCTAAATATGGAAGAGGAAAAGGAAGAAAAGGAGACTTGATGACATATGAAAAGTCATTTTTGATCCTTCAGTCTTGTGTTTCTTCAATACAAAGAAATATGAATATGTATAATTAAAGTGAGCATTCACTATGCATTGATATGCTAAAATATATATGAATTTCATACTGATTTCCTCTAAGTATCAAAGAATATCATTGTATAATATAAAATGTATAATATGCACACTGCTTAATAGCCATACACTTATTTATTTTTATATAGTCATTCTGATTTCTAACCAGTACATCCACATATTATATAAATGACAATATTTTATTTTCTTTGAATAATAAAATTGGAGATTGGAATCAAAAGAAGTGTCTGTATATTGGCATTGAAGAAATCTGATTTTTAAGACACTTTCTAAGATGATTTTGGAATCAGTACTGTAATTGTTTTTCTTTCTTAAAATATTTTTCTGATGTGCTTTTTAAGTAATATTGTTAGGTACAAATGAAAACTTACTGATTTTTCTGTATCAGTTTTATCTTAACACTTATTAAAAATGAAAAATAAGCTTCTGAATCTTAGAGGAAATTAACTAGGTTTGTTTTTAGTGGCACTAAGCATCACAATCTCACCACCTATTTTTTTATTGTGTTAAGAACACTTAACATGAGCTCAACCCTCTTAACAACTTTTTAAGTCTACAAAACAATATTGCTAACTAGGAACGATGTTGTACAGCAGGTTTCTAGAACTTATTGATCTTTCATAACTGAAATTTTAAGAATGTGTTTGAGTGGAGACTGTTAAGCAAATATGATAAGAAAGTATCTGACACAGGATTATTAAACCCATATATTAACATAGGCTCCCTTTTAAATTTAGCTATTGCAGATAAATAGTAAACTATAGAACCAATGCTATAAAGACCAACATTGAAAACTCAGGCATCATTAATATCCTTCATAAATCACTTGAAGTTTTAATTTCAAAAAATGTCCATAAGTATAATGTGCCATGCATGATTATTTCTTTGTAAAATGTTTATATGTATTAATTCTTCAAGGGGACCTTTTGAAGCTGAGAGGTAAAAGTCCAATACACACTACTGAAGTTACACCAAAGGGAAGTCCTTTCAGACCCTCCTCATTCTTTCCCTCCTCTTCATGGGAAGGGTGACCCAGGAAGTGGGAACTTCACAGCTGGTGGTCGTTGCAGCCTTCCTGGGTGAAAAGCCAGTGCCATGTATAGTCTCTTGGATTTATTTTCCCTCCATCACAGCTATTTTTCTCTGCACCTTCTGTTTACAAAGATGTGAGCAGGTCTCCCAATTGTCCATGGGCTACAATTTCAGATTGGAGGTAGGAGAACTCTCCTTACCATCAGTGCAGCTTTACTTGTTAGAAAATTCTCTTTGTGACTATTCTGCCAAAGCACTAGGGGTGGGGGATGTGGTGATATAGACAAGTGGCAGGCATCCTGACCTACAACACATATATACTACCTTTAATGATGGGAAAATAATTAAATTAGTAATAACCTATGGATATTAAAATTCAGTTGCAAGCACACTTTGTTTATGTGCATGTAAACAGCCCAACAAAGCGGGTGATATTAATTCTATTTTAAAGATAAGGAAACTGAAGGTCAGAATGATTAAATAATTTTCCAAAGCTACTATTCAATGAGTGAATGAAATAAGGAATGAATGAATCTCTAGGGAAAACTGCATGGATTGAGTGAATTAAGAAGTTAAGATAAAGAGAGGTCAATTTTTCAATCCAACTAGCAATCAATTTACAGAGAGTAAGCTGGTCTGACAGTCACATGGGGTTTATGTTTGGGAGTAGGATGCTGCTGAAGAGCCAATGATGACAATTTTAAAAGAAAACAAGAATGAATAGCAGATGAAACATCATCATGGAGTAGAAGAACAATGGTGAGTCAACTGGTTGGTTAGGCTTTCACCAAAAACAATTAGCTTTGATAAATGTTTCAGCTACTGACATGTTTTAAAAAGCTCTCATAATCTTCAGTGCCAAAACATTTGAAAACCTAGGAAAGAAAGACAAATTGCTACAGAAATATGCCTTGCAAAAGCTTACTTAAGAAGAATTGGAAAACATGAATTTTTTCAGTGATTATTAAAGAAATTTAACTAATTACTTAAGAATTTTCTATTAAAAAAAGACTCGCCAGGAAATTGCAAGTGCTACCAGTTTTTAAGGAACTTCCAAATTTATGCACATATTTCCAAAAAGAAATAAGAAATGCAGGAAGACTCTGCAATTCATTTTATGAGGAAGTATAGTTTTTATAAAAAATTACATCCAAGTGTGTTATGTGTAATAATGATAGTAGGTCAATTGTATTCATGGATATAGATGCAAAACATCTAAAGAAAATTTTTGCAACCCAAATACAATTCTCTATAAAAATATTAATAGACAGGGAGCAATTTGGGTGCATGGAAGAATCAATGCAGAAATATATAAATGTATATTCTCATACTAACCAATTAAATGAGAGCAATCATATGAAATCTCAAAAGATGCTGAAAAAATTTTAACATTTGTTTATCATAAAAATTCTTACTACAATAGGAGTAGAAGAAAACAT
>VBSM01002217.1:34324632-34352035 GCA_008086735.1 Cheirogaleus medius
AAAAAAAAAAGAAAGATAAGGAAAATCCCTACAACGGATACCATCTTAAATGAACAATTTCTGGAAGTATTCCATTTAAATTCAAGAACAAGATATTGATGTTCTCTATGAATACTCTGATTCAATAATATATTGGAATTCTGTCCAGGATAATTAAACAAGTAAAGAAATATTATAACAATTATAAGGATTGGAGATTCCTAATAATAGCATTGTTATTAGTGTATGACACAAATATATGCACAAAAATACAAATGAATATATATGCAGTACAAACAAAACATAGGCAATAGGAAAAAAAGGAGTTTTGTGACTGTTTATAAAATCAGTATATAAAAGTCAAATATATTTATACACACCAATAACAAAAACATTAATATTAGTAAACATACATTTAAAATATTTAAAATACCAATGAAAACTATAAGACAACCAAGAATAAATCTAACAAAATATATGCAAGACCTATAAGCAGAAAATTAAAAACTTTATTGAAGGACATTAAAGAATATCTAAATAAATTGAACAATCCTATATTCATGAAGAAGGAAAACTTAATTAACATTATGCAGATGTTATTTCTCCCAAAATTAATTTATGGGTTTAATGCAACTTCAATCAAAATCATGATTGGTTTTTATTTGTTCTTATTTTAATTTTTTTTTAATATGACATGTTAACTTTAAAATGTTTATAGAAAAAGAAAGAAAAAGATTTGTTATGCCGTATGAGATATACCCGTACTAGAAAGCTATAGTAACTGTAAGAGTGTGGCCCCGGTGTGGAGATGGACAAATTCAAGAATAAAATAGAATACAGAATACAAAAAGCCAAAAATGCATGCATATGTGGAAATTAGATTTATGATAGAGTTTGCATGCTAGAAAGTTGTATTCAGTAAAAGAAAATATGATAAAAAATAAAGACAAAAATTACTGCACTACAGCCAAAAGGAATGGAGGAAGAGAAGGAAGAAGGGAGGAAAGAAGAGAAATAGGAAAAGAAGGTGGGATGGAGGGAGGCAGGGAAGAAAATAAAAGAATGCTTCCTTCACACCACAGCAAATTAAGAATTTGTATGTCAAAAGTAAAACTGAAATTTTAAAAAAAGAGTATATGTGAATTTTCTTCAGACATCTGAGTAAAGAAGCTTCTCTTACAGACGACTGGTTAAGGTACTAGCCACTTATCAAAAGATTGATAAATTTTAATAATTAAAACTAAATTCATATTTATTAAAATGAACATTAATGAAAGTAAAAGAAAAAAACCTTTAAACTTGTAGAAGATACTAAAATCAAGGACAAGTAAAAAATTTTGCAAATCAATAACAACAAAAGAAATAGAAAGTAGACACAGCAACTTGAATAGGCATTTCACAAAAAGGGGAAATACATGAAACTAAAAAGTGTGACATTACAAGTATTATAGAAGATGGACTCAACAGAGTACATTTTTTGTACATTGGTCCAATTTCTTTGGGAAATTGGAAAATTTGGGGGGAAACAAATTAGCATTGTTTTGCAAAGTTGCCTGTTAGTGTATCTTACTTCTAACATAGCACTGTTCCCATAAGCACTAGGAAGTATGTACAGGCATACCTCAGAGATATTGCAGGTTCAGTTCCACACTGCCACAAGAAAACATATATGGCAATAAAGCAATTGACACAAATATTTTTGTTTCCCAAGGCATATAAATGTTATATTTACACTATACTGTAGTCTATTGTGTGCAGTAGCATTATATATTTTTTAAAAGTACATAAACAAACAAACAAAACTTTGCTGCTAAAAAATGATAACTATCATCTGAGCCTTCAGAGAGTTGTAATCTTTTTATTGGTGAAGGGTCTCAATGTTGATGGCTGTTTACCAATCAAGATGGTGGTTGCTGATGAACAGGATGGCTATGGAAATTTCTTAAAATAAGACAAGAGTGAAACTTGCCACATTGATTGGGTTTTCCTTTCAGAAAAGATTCCTCTGTAGCATGCAGTGTGATTTGATAGTATTTGACCAACACTAGAACTTCTTTCAGTATGGAGCCAATCCTCTCAAACCCTTCCACTGCTTTATCAACTACGATTATGTAATATTCTTTATTGTCATTTCAGCAATGTTAACAACATCTTTACCAGGAGTATACTTCATCTCAAGAAACTACTTTCTTTGCTCATCCATAAGAAGCAGCTCCGCAACTGTTCAAATTTAATCATGAGATTGTAGCAATTCAATCATAGCTTCTGGTTCCCCTTCTAATTCTAGCTCTCTTGCTAGATTCTACCATATCTGCAGGGACTTCCTCCACTGAAGTCCTGAACCACTCAAAGTCATCCATGAGGGTTGGAATCAACTTCTTTCAATTTCCCATTAATTTTGGTATTTTGACCTCTTCCCATGAATCATGAATGTTCTTAATGGCACCTAGAATGGTGAATCCTTTTCAGAATGTTTTCAATTTACTTTGCTCAGATCCACCAAAGGAATCACTGTCCCTGAAAACTATAGCCATACAAAATATATTTCTTAAATAAGACTTAAAAGTCAAAATTACTCCTTGACCCATGGGCTGCAGAATGGATGTTGTGTTAGCAGGCATGAAAACAACATTAATCTCCTTGTACACCTCCATCAGAGCTTTTGGGTTACCAAATGGCTTTTCAGTGAGCAGTGATTTCAAAAGAAGTCATTTTTACTAAACAGTAGGTCTTAACAGTGGGCTTAAAATATTCAGTAAACCATGCTATAAACAGATGAGTTATTCAGGCTTTGGTCCATTTATAGAGCATGGACAGACCATAATTCTTAAGGTCCTTAAGCTTTTCAGACTGGTAAATAAGCATTGACTTCAACTTAAAGTCACCAGCTACATTAGCCTCTAACAAGAGAATCAGTCTGTCCTTTGAAACTTTGAATCCAGGCATTGACTTCTCTCTACTATCAAAGTCTAGCTGGCATCTTCTTCCAATAGAAGGCTATTTCATCTACATTGAAAATCTCTTGTTTAATGTAACCTACCTTCATCAATGATCTTAGCTAAGTCTTCTGGATAATTAGTTGCAGCTTCTACATCAGCACTTGCTGCCTGATCTTGCACTTCTATGTTCTGGAGATGGCTTCTTTCTTTAACATTCATGAGCCAACCTCTGCTAACTTCAAACTTTTTTCTGCAGCTTCTTCACCTCTATCAGACTTCATAGAATTGAATAGAGTTAGGATCCTGCTCTAGTCTTTGGCTTAAGGGAATGTTGTGGCTGGTTCGATCTTCTATCCAGACTCCTAAAACTTTCTCCTTATCAGCAATAAAGATGTTTCACCTTCTTAGCATTTGTGCATTCAATGGAGTAAATGAAAATGCTTTTCATTTCCTTCAAGAACTTTTCCTTTGCATTCACAACTTGGCTGTTTGGTGCAAGAGGCCTACCTTTTGGCCTATCTTGACGTTTGACATGCCTTCTTTAGTAAGCTTGATCATTTCTAGATTTTGATTGAAAGTGAGAGACATGAGACTCTTCCCTTCACTTGAATACTTGGAAGCCATTTTAGGGTTATTAGTTTGCCTAATTTCAAAAATTTTGTGTCTTAGGGAATAGAGAGCCCTGAGAATTGGGAAAGAGACAGGGGAATGTGTGGTTGGTGGAGCAGTCAGAATACACACGGCATTATCTATTAAGTTCTCTCTCTTATATGGATGTGGTTTGTGTTACCCCAAAACTATTACAATAGTAACATCAAAGATCACTGATGATAGATCACCATAACAGATATAATATATAATGAAAAATCTTGAAATATTGTGAGATTTTCCAAAATGTGACACAAAGACATGAAGTGAACACATGCTATTGGGAAAATGGCACTGATAAACTTGCTCGAAGCGGGGTTGCAAGAAACCTTTAATATGTAAAAATTCAGTATCTACTAAACTCAATAAAATGAAGTATGCCTGTACAATAATTCATTTTTATAAGAACATAAAACAAACCAGTTCAAATTTCCACCAATATAGATTTAAAAAGATATAGTCACATAAGCGGTATTTAACACAGTAATAGAAATAAAAATATATTCAGTTATACATGGAAAAAACTTCATCTGCAACATGGATGAATCTTAGTAACAATGAATGCTAAGTGGAAAAAGCAGAAAGCCATATGTTGATTATAGTATACACATAATAACACAATATTGATAACAATGCTCTCCTTTGTTAATTAGGAAGAGCAATGCTATAAGGAAAGAGTATACAGGTACATGTAAGTTATTGGAAATGTTCTTCTCCTGGAATGGGCAATTGGTACATTGGTGAATATTATATTATACATAATGTAAGCAAACCAACTGGTAATAGACTGGAAGAAAATACTTTCAACATGTCTAACAAATGGTAAATATCCACATTATAATAAGGAAATGCATGAAATTTTCATGTTTTAAATATCCATCTATTATTATCAGTGGGTGGGTTTTAATAATTTTTATACATTTTCCATTACATTTACACACTTTTGGTGTCACTTTGATGAAACTCTTTATAAGTGATACAAATTTAAATGTAAATGTCACAGCTAATATGCAAAGAGTTTTAAAGACAATGTTAAAAGACAACTCAATAGAAAAGAGGGGCAGGGCTTTAGGACGTTGTTTACAGAAGAAGTCACACCTCTCCAGGAAACCTACAAAAATATGTTCAACCCACTAGTAAACAGGGAAGTGTGATTTTACAAAAAATAACAAGAAGTTGTTTTTCACTCATTATTGAAGAAATACCATAAAGTTGTTTATATGTAGTGTTTTGCAATTGAAAGGAAGTGGACACTTATATGTTGTACAATGGAAGTGACTCAGAGGGATATGATGATGTGTGATGATTTTCCTTTAGAGAAGCCTTCAAAAGCACAATGCACATGTTAACATTGTACATGTTTACATAAATACACCCAGATAATGTTATCTATATACTTTTTTTCTAATAGTGAAACACCAGAAATAGTTTAAAGTTCATGAAAAAAAATCATTTATTTAAACTTGTATAACAGTACATGCATTTATTATAAATCATGATGCAGCACTTAAAAATCATGGTCTGACAGGATGCAACACATAACTATGTTATGTGCTGATACAGAAAGAGCTCTTAGACATATTTTAAGTAAAAAAACATACAAGTTAATGAACAGTTTGTATAGCACAACCTTATGCGTGTTAAAAAGTGTGTGTAATAAAGATTTACACATGCCCATTCATATTTACAAATGTATAGAAAAATTACTTGGATGGTTGCATATAATATTATTACCAGTGGTTATCTCTGGGGTAAGGGAAGAGGCACATTCCAAAGTTTCTGTCCTGTTTCAATTCTTTTATTGCAATAAAATAGGCATGTGTGACTGTATAGCTGACTGTATTATGTGCCTGTGTGACTTTTCCCAAGGTAGGTTGCATTAATAAGCATTGCATTAATAAGCATGCAGTATCAGCAGAAGCAGTGGGTATTTATGACAGCTGACCTAGCAATTAGGCTTGAGTGTTCCTGGATGGAAAACACTGTCAATCAGGTCAAAAATACAAGGTGAAGCCTGACTTCTATTTGTAGACTCTAAGTCAAAAGAAAAGACAGAAACAGTTGCCTAGAACCCTGAGCAATTTCTCCAAGTAATGGGTAAAGCAAAAAATTGTTAAAGACATATTTACTGATGCAATAGGAACAATTGCATGATTATTCAAAGGATAATTTTTGATTGACAACACTTCTTAAATGAAATGATGTAGTATGGTTCATTCTGGATTACGTGAACTTCAGATCATATCTGGGAGAATATCTTAATGAAATTTATTTTAATGTATTTAGTTCGTTTTAATTTCTCAGTTTATAAAATAAAAATTAAAATATATTATAGAATCTAGAATTTATAATTACAAAATATTTTTAAATTATAGACTCTGGAATATATAATTATAAAATATGCTTAGATGATCTATAAAATATAATTGAGATATTTTACAGTTTTCATAAAATAAAAATGTATTTTTTTGATACAATGCTAAGGAGACAAAACTGAAAATGTTTTCATTTTAAAATATTAATCATGTGCCATCACATGCTTATTTTTCAGGTTAAACTTTTTCCGAGATGTTCCTGACTTCAGAGTGTTAGCTTGTGGTGGAGATGGAACCGTGGGCTGGGTTTTGGATTGCATAGGTAATGCAAACACATGTTTAATGTGGCTGGGGTGAGAGTGATTACATTAAATTGTGTTTTATCTGTCCTATCTATCTATATATGTATTGCTAGCATCAATATCTTTACAAGCAGCAGTGTAGTTGGACATCTGGCAGGTGCATACTATTTACTAGTTTTATTTATTCTTCTAGAGTTCAAATTTTTTTATTTTTATTTTTTGAGACAGAGTCTCACTCTGTTGCCCTGGCTAGAGTGTCATGGCATCGGCCTAGCTCACAGCAACCTCAAACTCCTGGGCTCAAGCAATCCTTCTGCCTCAGCCTCTCGAGTAGCTGGGACTACAGGCATGCGCCACCATGCCCAGCTAATTTTTTTTATATACTTTTAGTTGTTCAGCTAACTTCTTTCTATTTTTGAGTAGAGATGGGGTCTCGCTCTTGCTCAGGCTGGTCTCAAACTCCAGAGCTCCAGTGATCTTCTCACCTTGGCCTCCCAGAGTGCTACGATTACAGGCGTGAGCCACCGTGCCTGGCCCCTAGAGTTCAAAATTTTAATAGACGTAATAGTTTAAAAGTATCTATAAATTCTATTTAATACATTTCTCATAGTATTTACTAAATCTTCAGAGTCATCTTCAAATTAAGCTCCAGGATATCTGGCATTTGCCCCAGGCAGGGAGCCAAGGGGGTCTTAGCATTTGTGATAAAATCTGTGCCAAATAGATGTTCTTACTTTATTTAAACATGGAGCCTCAAAACTTTACCCTCTGTGTGCATTCATATCATCATCAATCAGCACCATCATCATTGCTAATTTTTATTTATCACATTATATTTGATAATCTTGTGCTAAGATTTTTGCCTAAATTATCATGTATATTCCTTGCAACTCTATGAAATAGATAGTGTTAGTAATCCAAGTATAAAGATAGAGAAGGTAAGGCTTGGAGATGGTAAATAACTAGAACAAAGTCTTCTTACTGTGAACTAACAGAGCTTGGATTAGAACTCATACTTTAATCTTATTCTATATTGCCTCTCTAGTTAAATTTAAAGAGCTTGATTTTTATAAGCAAACAAAACAGATACGTGATTGAGGATAAAAGATAAGTATCCAGCACTAGAGAAAAACAGATCATGAATTGGCCTTTATGAGGAGACAAATCCAAAACAAGCATTTACTTTTTTAGGTCTCATTTCAGTTACTGTATTGACCAATTTTTTTTGTTAAAAACAGGCCCTTTCACAAAAGAAATTGATTCAAAATAAGTTTTGCTCTTTCTATATACATCGAAACAAACTTCTGTTTAGTTAATACAGATGAAACTATTCTACATTTTCATACACTGAAAAATATTTAAATTAAAAATGAATATATGTTGTCAGCCACACTTTTGAAAAGCATCTAACAACTTTAATCTACTAATATCAAATAAAGATGAAATAGTGAATATTCTGATCTTGGCCTTCCAATAAAAGATGTAAACAGTATTTATATGCTCTGTCTAAGAAGAAAACCAGAATTCAAGAATTTCAGAAGTCAATGAATTAGTTGAAAAATGTCTGAGGACTTTAGAGTGAAAATAGTAGGAATTTTTAGATTGTTTTAGCTTCCAAATCTAAATGTTGGCTATATAATTGTGCATATCACTAAATTATCTAGCCCCTCAATCCTTACACATGTACACACATTGACTTTGAGTGGCTGAGGAGGGAGAAAAATAATTCAGGAAAAGAAAGTGATACACGTTTGTGAGATTAATTCAAGGCATATGATGATTCAAACAAAAGCATATGCAATGTCAGCGGCAGAGATCTTTACTGCTCTGAACCCAAAGCACTATGTGATGTAAAGATTAATCTCATAGAAAACCTGCTGATCTCGGTGTAATCCAGCTGTTAACGTCGTGTTCCATTTGCTCTGACACAAAGCAGCACCATGGATGGTAACAATTCAAGGACATTGTTAGCAATTTATTCACTTTTAGATTCAACTGTTTTCAAATATTTCATTCCTTCAAGTAAAATATACCTAGAGTTGATGTTGCAAAAAGGACTTTATGTAGGAACCTACTCATCCAACCTACTCACATCTCTGTAAGTGTGTTCCTGTGCTGCATATACCTGCATCCTTGAGGATTGTAATGGACATAACTAAAACATACCACAATCTGTATCTGAGTTAATATATTTAGAAATCTTTCCTCTTGCATCAATTTTGAAAATCCCTGTCACTTTGTGAATAATATAGCATTTGGGTTTTATCAATTGCTACAAATGCGTACAAATTAACCATAATTCATAATTGCATGTAAAATAAATTTTGTTCTGTTTATAAGTACCTAGTAGAATTCCTTCATTTAATGTCAGGATGTCTTTTTATTTAGAGTTATTTTATCTGAGTTCAAAATTTTATTTTATTTTAATTTTTTGATTCTGCAGAAAAGGCCAATGTAGTCAAGCATCCTCCAGTCGCAATTCTGCCTCTTGGGACCGGCAATGATCTAGCAAGATGCCTGCGATGGGGAGGAGGTAAAACAGCTACAGCAACAAAAGCAGAAATACAGTACACAACACCCCTCCCCAAAACACAGCCCTGTATTTCTTTACTGGGTGAAAACTACCATATGATTTTAGCAAATGTAATTGATATCATGTATATAAGTTTGAACTATATAGTGAAATAGTGGACAAAGAGACTGTGGGTGTTGGGCTTTAATCTGATACTAATTATAGTCTTGAAGTTGGGAATGACAAGTTTCCAAACTTCTTTGGTTTTGGTTTTCTTGCTTAGAAAATGAGGTAAACATGGATGAACTCTAAGGTAATGTTCAGATTTTTAATTTATGAACTGTGTGGTAAAATCACAAACAGAAAAAAATGAAATACTTAATTTTTGAGACCCACTCCATGCTAGCCAGTGTGTTTTGCACTTAGCATTCAGAAGTGAAAATAGAAACACGAAGGGACCTTAAATTCTAGTAGCACATAAAGCCATATGCAAACTGTGAGACTCTCTACTAACAAACAAACAAACAAACAAACAAATGACTAGTTTAAGGAAAAGCCTCACTGAGGACATGACATAGAGGAAAAACCTAATGGCTGGATTATGACACAGCCACGTAAAACTAGTGGTGAACTTCATAGACAGAGGCAGAGGGAACATCAAGTTCAAAGGACCAGATGTGGCAATATGGTTGACATAGGCAAGACACTGAAAATGAAATAATGTGGGTGGATCAGGGCAAGTAAAGGGAGAATATTTCAAGATGAGTTCTTAAAATATTTTGAAGAGTCACTAATAGGCTATAATAGGCTATACTTATCTGAAGGTCACTGAATACCACAAATATTGGTAAAGAAGCACAAATTGAATGCTAAATATTTTTAGCATCTAAATTCACTTAGAGAAGTTTGAAAAGTGTCTACTTACTGTGAATCAGAGCCCTTGGGGAGCTTGTTAAAAATATAGTGGCCTGACCCCACCCAAAAAATGCT
Organism: Cheirogaleus medius; assembly: GCA_008086735.1. NCBI lineage: Eukaryota > Metazoa > Chordata > Mammalia > Primates > Cheirogaleidae > Cheirogaleus > Cheirogaleus medius. Next base: position 34,334,318 of record VBSM01002217.1, read on the forward strand.
GAATGGAAATCTCTGGGGGTTATACCTGAGCAGATGATTTTCTTTTTAAACAAACTCCCTAAGTATCTCTGATTTACAGCAAAGTTGGAGAACAATTCCATAAATATCTGGCTAACTAGCTCTAAGCTGTGTACATGTTGGGCAAACAGCATTGGAGACTAAGCCAAAACCTTAGTATATAATCTAATCTATTCAGGATGATCATTAAGGATATACTTTAATAAGAGCACTTTCATGGGTTGTGCTAAATCTCATGGAATATAAAGAAATAAAGATATAACCATTGCATATAAGATGCTTATATTTGCCAGTGTTCATACATGTGCCTTGATTAAAAAGAAGAGAAATATATATGCCCTCTTGCTACACTCTTCTGGAACATATATTTTATATGCGCAAATTAATAATTTTATTTTGTTTCTAAAATAGCTAAATGGCTACCATAAAATAGCTAAATAGCTAAATGGCTACCATCTCAAATATGATCAGGAAGTTTATTTTTGGCATATGCTAATGATTCTTGCAAAACCACATAAAAGATACTGTCCATGAACAAAGGCAAGGACTCTAGCATATGTACATTATTAATTAGTGATGAATTCCCTGTGAATGTCAGTATGTGCTAGCATTGTTCTAGGTGCTAAATAGAGAGTAAGGAAATAAATCTATGTCTCTCACTCTTTTGGAGATTACATTTAGTATATATTTATTATATATAATATATAATACATAACATATATTACATATAATATATATTCATTTAGTATATAGACAATAAATCAACAAACCACATAATATATTATTATAAAATGAGATCAGGGATACAGAAAAATGAATACTACTGATGAACTATTTAGCTAGATGATCAAGAAGGCCTCTCTGAGGAGGTAACATGTGAGCTGGACCTAAAATATGAAAAGCAAGGAGAAAAAGCATACTGTGTCGCAAGGACTGAAGGAAGGCAGGCTGGTGAGATTGCCAAGCCGCAGTGGAGTGACAGATAGTTAGAGATGGTGAGAACTGTGAGTCTGGAAAAATAATCGGGAGCCAGATAATGCAGGGACCTGTTTAGCATGGTAAGAATTTTATTTGGTTGATTTTGAAGTGCAAAGTGAAGGTTTGAAAGAGTCTCAGAAGCAGAGTGACCCAATGACATGTTTTCAAAAATAGATTAATTGCAGGAGGAAAATAAACTGGACAGAAAATGTGAAAACATGGAGAACTATGGTTTTCCAAATGAGAACATCTATTATAGCTGTCCTATTTAGACAATAAAATGACTGGGCTGGGGTTTTAGTGATGAAAATGAGGCAATATACAAGAGGTACATTTTTGGGTTTAGGCTAATCGAACTTGCCAGTGGATTGGATATGAGATTTGGGGAAAGCAAGGTGTCAAGATGCCCAAGTTGCGTGATTAGGGAAATGGAGAAGCCATTTGTTAGAGCTTATTAATAGAGAAACATGCTTTAGAGTAGGATTATTTCTTGCAAGGTAGGATTATTTATTGAAGGTGTGTAGCTTTGAGCAAGTTGCTTAAGAACTTGTGCTGTTTAGATTCCTTATCATAATTTGAGGAAAATAATGGTGCCTACCTTGTAGGTTCTTGTGTCAAACTATTAAATTGCATGGTGCGGTGTTTGTGCTGAGTATTTATGTAGTCATAATAGTTATTACTATGTGTAATATTTGTAAAAGAAAGTACTTAATTCAACCAATAATCACTTGCTTCACTTAGGGCAGGAAAATATATTGACTTGAAGCCTCTTTTTTTTTTACAAGAATATATTTCCACATTTTGGAAAAAGTAGCACTATACGACCGTAGGAAGTCCTAGGGAATTTGAAAAATGCTTAATTAGCATTCTGTTTATAATTTTCTGGCAATAATTAGTCTCTCTAACAAAAATTTGAAGAATATTGCAAGCAAAATTTTGTTTGTGTTGGGTAAGGAGGTAAGTGACAGACAGAGCTTTGGTTTTTTTTGAGGGGGGGTGGAGAGTCTCACTCTGTTGTCCAGGCTAGAGTGCTGTGGCGTCAGCCTAGCTCACAGCAACCTCAAACTCCTGGGCTCAAGCAATCCTTCTGCCTCAGCCTCCCAAGTAGCTGGGACTGTAGGCATGTGCCACCATGCCCGGCTAATTTTTTCTATGTATTTTTAGTTGGCCAATCAATTTCTTTCTAATTTTGGTAGAGACGGGGTCTCGCTCTTGCTCAGGCTGGTTTCGAACTCCTGACCTTGAGCGATACACCCGCCTCGGCCTCCCAGAGTGCTAGGATTACAGTTGTGAGCCACTGCACCTGGCCATGACAGAGTTTTAAATGGAGCACACTCTTACATATACTTGTGCTTGCTTTTCTTCATGTGATTTTCATTTGTAAAAATTTCTGTGACTTTTTAAATACATTCAGTTATTATGATAATATATTATTTAAGAAAAATATTAATTATGTTTTAATTTTGTTTCTTAGCCTGAGTGATTATAGGCTTTAAATTAAAATAATGAAAATAAAGTGGCATCATTCCTTTGGGTAAATAAGCTTTTGCTTGAATATTTAGTGGATTTGATTTGTCTTTTTCAAAAATATGATCCTCTTGAGTTCAGGAATACTATTAATAGTTATGTATCATTATTTAACATGCTTGTGCACAGATAAATACAAAGAAATAGGGCATAGATATTTGTTAAATGGGGGATTACAGTTTGAAGTTCATCTGTGTGAATTACTTCTGAACTGCAGATGTTCTAATTCTCAAAATAGATTTATTTATTGACTCTTTTCATTTTTATTTGGCAGGAAGACTGATTAAAACCAGCCTTTCTCATATTTAGCATAAAAAAATCCTGAAAACATATCCAGTGGTAAAGATTTTAAGCTGAGTGGCCCTACTACAATCTGGCTGTTGTAATTAAATTTCAATGAATTCATTTCTATGATGTTCTCTCTTGGTTAATTGCTGTTCCTACCTTTTTCTAGTGTTACGTTGAACAATGCTGATAATAATCTGAGACATGGCTAAAAATAAACTCAGCATTTGATTTAAAGCATTATAATTTACTCATATTTCTGCTGAGTAAGTTTATACCAGTTCTGTCTGGAATGTATCCAGCCATTGCTAATATATTTTTCATATAACATGACTGGATACTTTGTGAACAGCCATTGTATGTATGTGTGTGTATACACACATACACACACACACACACACACTTCCATACTACATTATATTAATTTATTTATGACTGAAAACCATCATGCTTATTCTGAAACAAAAGAAGACTTTGGAAAATAGGTGAATATATTTAACTATATTTTATTTAATTCAGTAAGGAAAATATATATTAGTAAAATTTATCTGGGGAACTATTAACAGTTCTTAAAAGAAAAAAATAGGAAGAAATTAAACATTAAGAATGAGGTAGAACTATTAGGAAATATCAGAAATATAAATAAATATAATGATAAATATTATGAATTATGCAGTTTAAACTATTCAGTGTTTTGCCACTGAGATTTATAGATATAGTATTAATATTCAAATTAAAAAATAAATTATGCTATAAAATAAATATCCTTTAAAATAATATTTGATACTTTCCATGTTTATATTGATACAATCATTTTATTATACTCTTTGTTGTATGTATTAAATAGCACATAATTACTTTTTAAACCTAAATAAAGTAAGAAGTCAGGATGGCCTCCAAAAAAGGGTATTTCTAGTTTCTGGTGGCCTTTACTTTCTAATAGTTAAAAAAATATACCTTTACTGTAATTTATTCTTCCTTAGGGAATGTCGGCATATGAGAGTGCCCATTCTTTTTTCTTTTAACCCAGTGAGTTTATCTGCTGATGTGTATGCTAACACCTCTAATGAGGACTCATAGCCTCTGGCATTTTCTTGTTCAACAAATAAATTATTAAGTTACAGGCCAAAAGTTGGACACAGAGAAAAAAGAAAACAGCTCTGAAAATATTGTTCCAACTCAAACTATCATTTTAGTTATGTGTATGCTTGTACATGTGTGTGTGTCTGTTTGAAGAGAGCTACTATTTGACTTAGTACGATATTTCAAATACCGATGTTATCATAGTAGTATTATATTGTTAAGAACTTTCTATTCTCTATGTTTTAGGCCTCAGGTACTAAGAGCTTTCATGCATCATTTCACTAAATACTCACAAAAAATCTAAGATTTTACAGATAAGGAAACTAATGTTGAGGGAGGTTAAGAAACAAAAACAGTAACATAGCCAAGATTACGCTGCAGTCATAACTATAATATTATATACCTACAGATATATTAAAGAGTAAATATAATATTAGCAATAACTTTCTTTTCAGGACATGTTAACCACCTATAGTTGATTCATTAAAAAATGGATTTCTTGAGCATTTACCCTAGTGCACACTTGGTAAGAGGAACTGGTAGTGAGAAAAACACAAACAACTACAATGCAGTGTACTAGTTCTAAGACAAAGCTAGTTTTGAGAACAACATGCCATGGGACTGCATAGGAGGGGCATCTGGTCCATTATTTTAAAAGGTTGGCTTGCAAAAAGAAGTGTTTATGTTAGAAAATTTAAAACCATGCTGAGGAAACAGATGCAAGACAGCCAAAGGGAAAAGGGCACTAACAGTAGATAGAATAAAAAATGAAATGAAATAAATTTAAAAAGTGTAAGACCTTTTACTTAAACTGAAACTTGTTCTCTATCACTAGAGGAGAAAGAGTGAGGATAAAGGAATGATAGAAAGGGAGAAGTCTAAAACAGCATGCAGGTTTTGACTTCAACTGGGTGGAGGGTGGTGACTTTCTGAGATAGGATGCACAAGAGGGAGATATGCAAGCAGATAATTAATTCCATTTTGAATATACTGATGTAAAGTTTTATGGGGGTATGCAGTAGAAATGTTCATTGGTGGTTGGATATACTGAGAATTTGCACCGCAAGAGAGAAATACAATATGTATTGAAAATTAAAGCTAAGAATTAAATCTTGGTATGAATATAATAAAATTATAGTTAATTCTTTGGTGTTAGAATTTGCTTTAAATGTGTTAGAATTTGCTTTGCCTTTAAACACACTCAACCATATGTAAATACAGCTTTTGTTATTTGGCTAGATTTATTTTCTCAAGGTAATTTTTTTTCCCCATTAGGTTATGAAGGTGAGAATCTGATGAAAATCCTAAAAGACATTGAAAACAGCACAGAAATAATGTTGGACAGGTGGAAGTTTGAAGTCATACCTAATGACAAAGATGAGAAGGGAGACCCAGTGCCTTACAGTATCATCAATAATTACTTTTCCATTGGCGTGGTAAGATTTTCCACTAAATTTTCTTTTTTCTTTTCTAACCTATCCTGGGTAATCACAGTATGAAAACTCTTACACAATGAAAATTCATTGACTATAAATATTTTATTTTATTTTTATGTCAGCAAAACATCTCTTCCAACAAGTAATAATAAAGCTTATGAATTTATTTAAAGTCAGAATATCAGCAATTGATAAATTTTTCATGTGTTAAACAAAGGAAAGAAACTATATTCTTTGTAATTGATTCGAACACTTTTGTTACTTAAATAAATGAAGCTCACAATGGTTTTAAGATACTTTCAAGTTTTCAAGTAAACACTAAAACTCCATATTAGCGAAAATGTGAAAACACTGCGTCAAATTTTATCTTACTTTGAGATCCATGTTGTATTATTATAACCTACTAAAAATCTACAATAAGTCTATAAAAAAGGCTGCTAGTATTCTCAAGTGGTTACTAAGTTATAAGGCTGACTTTTTACTTTATTTCTTTTAGAATCTTATACTGAAAGTAAAATATCATTTGTTAATTGAGTTGTTGATATTTTAATCCTTAAGAAATTAATAATTTTAACAGTGGTTATATATGTATTTAGACAATTATGAAGTCTAAAATATATTATCATAGCATTCCATTCCATTTAATGTATGTCACTCAATGCAAATTTTGTCATGTCACATCTCTCTCACACACACACACACACACACATGTGCACATGCACACATACACACAGATACACTAATAGACCATTAAAGACTAGTACAGAATTGAAAGCACTGGTTGAGTCCAGGAACTGAAGAGTCAAATTACCTGGGTAAGAGTCCGTGAGCAAATTATTTAATCTATTTATTTATTTGTACCTTGCTGGTTATTTCCTCTCTCATAGTTACAAATAATATGACTATACATACAAAGAATCTTAGATTGGTGCATAATAAAGACTATACAATAGTTGCTAATACTATGATTGTTATTATTATTATTTGCAAGAAAATGTAATACATCTTGATCCATAGAAACTCTCCTATTCATATTGGTATGAAAAACAGTATTTTTACCAACTTCATTGCTGTTTAAATTATATACAATCTAATTCGTTTTGTTTAGATTTTAATGCTTTTAATAAATTAATCCATTTGTTGGGTGCAGTGGCTCAGGATTATAATCCTACCACTTTGAGAGGCCTAGGTGGAAGGAACACTTGTGCCCAGGACCAGGAGTTCAAGACCAGCCTGGTCACAATAGTGACACCCCATCTCTACAAATTTTTTATTTTAAAAAATTAGCCGGGTATGGTGGTGTATACTTGTAGTCCCAGCTGCTCGAGAGATTGATCTCAGGAGTTCGAGGTTACAGTGAGCTATGTTCATACCACTGTACTCCCACAGCCTAGGTGAGAAAGTGAGATTCCATCTCCAAAAAAAAGAAAGAAGAAAAAAAAATTAATCCAATTTTACAACATTTTTATCACCCAAACAAGAACTCCCATGCATATTTTTAGTCACTCGTGGCTCCTATTGCCAGTTTCAGGCAACAACTTCTCTGCTTTCTGCCCCTAACATTTGTTTTTTATGGACATCCTATTAAAAAATTCCCTATAGTATATGGACTTTAGCATCTGGATTCTTTCACATAGTGTAATACATTTGAGGTTTACCCTTGTAAACTGTATGAATACTGTTTTCCTTTTTATTGCTGAGTAGGATTCTATTGTATACATACATCACATTTTGTTTATCCCTTCAACAATTGATGGACATTTGGTCTGTTTCTAGTCTTTATATATTATGGATGATGCCAATTTCTTGAGTCTCTTGGGATTTTTTGTTTGCTTACTATACTTAACTCCAAAATTTCCATTTGGTCTTATTTTTATACTGTCTATATCTTTAATTAATATTTTTATCTGAAGAGTCATTACTGCTATCCTTTATTGTTCAGACGTAGTTTCTTTTAGTTCTTTTGACATGTTTCTAATAGCTGATTTGAAGTCTTTGCTAAGTCCAATGTCTGGGGCGCATCAGAGTTTGACATCTGGGGCCCATCAGAAGCCTTGTTTGTTTGCTTATTTGTTCTTTTTTTTTTTTTCTTTAATGTGTGTTATATTTTTCTATTCCTTTGCATATCTCTTACTTTTTTGTTGAAAATTGGAAATTGAACACAATATATTTTAAAAATTCTGTATTTTCATTCTTCTACAGGAGTTATTGTTGTTCCTATGTTTGTTTAGTGACTTGCCTGTGGAGCCTTTCTCACTTGTGGCTATACACCACAAACATCTATATAGCATCTATACAGTGCTACAGTTTTAGTATATTTTTTATTCTTGTTTTTATTGGTTTCCTAGAGATCACCCCATGCATACACATGATTGGCCAGAGATTGTGTTCAAACATTTTGAGCCAGTAAGTCTTCTTCCCTTTGTCATTGGATCCATGTGTTCATTGGGAAACACACTCAAAGTTCAGGCAATTTTAAGTCAGCTTCAGCTTTTAATATATTTTGGTTTTTCTGTTGTCTCTTCTACTCATGGACAAAGCCTCTTATTTAACCAAGGACATTTGATAACTAGGACTTTCTTCTGTCTCTTCTGAGTAGGTATATAGCTTTGAGCATTTATACAGCTTTTTAGGAGCCAGGAATATGTAGCTTGTTATCATAGGCCACTAAGACTGTCTCATTCCCATGGTGTCCTGTTAAATTTCTGGCTAGTCTGCTGGTTAATTGTTTGCCCTAATCAATTTCAAAAACTCAGGCCAGCTGTGACACTGGCCTTCCCTGTTTGTTTGCCACAGTAATCACAAATATTTTAGACAACTCTCTAGGTCATGGAGATTTTCTGGCTTCCATTCCAAATCAAGTCGGCTCCACTGACAGTGAAGCTGCTTTCTTTCCTAGCTTGCGCCACCCTGATACAACTATAGCACCCAGGGATGTGGAGGCCAAGATAGGAGCCCAAGGGTGAAACATCACAAGTTATCTGAGGTTCAGTAGTTTTTGTTGTGTAAATATTTCTCAATTTTTTATATGCTTTTAGTCAGTTTCCAATGGTTCTCAACAGAAGATAATTCACCCTTCTCCCAGAGGGCATTTGTCAATATCTGGACACATGTTTGAGTGTCACGACAAAGAGAGTGTTGCTGTTGGTAATTGGCGGGTAGAGAGGTTAAGGATGCTGCTAACTAGCCTTAGTGCATAAGGCAACCCCTCAAACACATAGCAAAGATTTATACAGCTCAAAATGTCAATAATGTTGAGTTTGAGAAACTCTGATATTAGGAAACAGAAATATAGTTGACTCTTGAACCGTATGGGTTTTAACTGCACTGATCCACTTATATGTGGATTTTTTTCAATAAAAGTTATACCAAATATAACTCTCCTGCCTTCAATTTCACCCTCTCCACCTACTGTGTTTCTCCCACCCCTAAGACAGCAAGACCAAGCCCTCCTCTTCCTCTTCCTTCTCAGCCTGCTCAACTTGAACACAATTATATGGAGACTTTTATGATGATTCACTTCCATATATATGTAGTAAATATATTTTCTCTTTTTTATGATTTTCTTAATAATATTTTCTTTGTACTGGCTTACTTTATTGTAAGAATATGGTATATAATACATACAAGATACAAAATACATATTAATTGACTTTATGTTAATTGTAAGGCTTTCAGCCAATAGTAGGCTATTAGTAGTTAAGTTTTGGGGGAGTCAAAAGTTATACTCAAATTTTTCACTGTGCAAGGGGTCAGAGCCTCTAACTCCTGTACTGTCAAGATCAACTGTGTTTAAGTACAAAAACTCAACATGTTCATCCACAGATAGTGCGCACTGCACCCATTAGGTGTGAATATACCCATCCCCTCCTGTCCCCTCCCACCTGCCTGACACCCGATGAATGTTATTACTATATGTGCACGTGTTTATCAATTAATAAGAATTTGATGGTGAGTACATATGGTACTTGTTTTTCCATTCTTGTGTTACTTAGTAGAATGGGCTCCAGCTTTGTCTATCCAGGATAATACAAGAGGTGTTAGATCACCATTGTTTTTTGTGGCTGAGTAGAACTCCATGGTATAATGTATGCCACATTTTATTAATCCACTCATGTACTGATGGGCACTTGGGTTGTTTCCACATTTTTGCAGTTGTGAATTGTGCTGCTATAAACATTCTAGTGCAGATGTCTTTATTATAGAATGTCTTTTTTACTTTGGGTAGATGCCCAGTAATCCGATTGCTGGATCAAATGCTTGAAGCTCTGACTCAGGCAGGGCAAAGACAATATATGTAACCTAAACATTTGTACCCCCATAATATGCTGAAATAAAATATTTAAAAAAAAAAACACTCAACATGTTAAAAACGGAGAAATGGCAAAATCTCCAAAAATTGAAAAGGAAAGCTGTAATAGAATAAGAAAATGGGAAAAAATTACACAACTACAAAAATACAGAATGTTAGCAAAACTAGAGGCTGAAATCTTGAAAAAATTTAATCAGACCTATTGTAAAATTGATTTTACAGAAATTTTAGAGAATTACAAATAAAGCATATAGAGCGAAAAAGAGAAAAAATAAATATAAAAATAATAAAAATAATGAGAAAAAAATATACATTTATATATATTCTAATTGAAAAAGTATATATCCCAATTGGAAATATATTATGACTAATATGAGTGTGTAGCAAAGTTACCAAATATAAAATATAAACTTAAATATTTAATAGTATTTCATTATATTAGCAGTAACACATGCATTTACAAAAATAATAGCAACAAAAATATGAGTGTCTAGGAGTTAAAAGTATACACACAACCTTTAATATAGAAACTATTAAAATTCTGCAAAGACATGAAAGGAGATCAGATAAATGGAGACATTTTCTATTCTTATATAAGAATGCTTGATATAATATTCAAATTAATTTATTCATTTAATCTATGACTAATCAAGAGTAGAGCTGTATGTTATGACAGATTTATTCCAAAATATATTATATATTATATATAAATATATTATAAAATAGTTTATGTGGATTTTCTCAATAAAAGTTTAAAATTTTTTATTTTAATAAGGAAAAACAGATTGGTTTCACCAAATTAGATATTCTGCAGTTGGATTGGATGATTATAATAAAATGGTGCTTTGATGGAATAGATGAATGAATCAATGGGAAAGTAGAGAGACATGTATTGGAACTTAGTATAGGAGTGGTACAAAAATTCATTGACTAAATAACAGATTATGTAGCTGAAAATGTTCAAAAACTAGCTTTCCAGTAGGGAACATTTTTGTTAGAACTATACCTTACATTATTTAAGCAAATGCCAGATATATAAAAGAACTAAATTTAAAAGGCAAAGGACCTAATTAAAGAACATGTAATAGAACACATTTATGATTTTAAGATAGATAAAAACTAATTAAACAAACACGGTGGGTTTTGATTGATTTTTGTTTGGAAGGGTCTTGTTCCATTTGACTTGGAACTCCTGTGAGCATAACATGGAGTGAAGGTGTGACAACAAGAGGCATCCCTCCCTGAAAGATTTTCTACAGCCCCAGCAAGACAAAAGCTCAACACTCAAGGCCACAATCAAAGCAATAACCCTTCTAGAGAATTCATGCTTCAAATGTCACTCAAGAAGACCATCTCCTACTCAACAGCTTGTATTCCTCTCCCTCAATCAGTGAACCTAGAAAACAATGAAATGAAATCAAACTAATCATCTGTCTCAAGCTATTCCTGAATATATAAAAAATAGTGGAGTTGAAGCATTGAAAAGATAGGCTGGGGGGCAACTAAACTCTATGTTATCACCAGCATGAAAAGGCACATAATGTGTATTTGAAATTGTCTATAGAAACCCTACTGCCACCTAGTTACAAAGGGATCACAAAGTTTAGCTCTACTATCATTATAGAGTATTTTCACTATTTTAACTATTGCCCTTCATATATTGACTGCAAGTGCTGTACAATGTACAAAGAACCTTGCCTCACATTTTTAGGAACCTGAGATGATCAGAAAATATATAGATAGGTATCATCTTCATATTCATTATGATATATCCCTTGTGTTAGTCAGAGTGGGTTGACTGATGGTACAGAGACCCCCAAAATATCAGTGATCTGACAGCAGGTAAAAATCAGTTCTTCCTCACAGGACAGGTCAGGATGGATTGACAAACAGGAAGTGGCTCTGCTCCACTTTGTGAATCAGTGACCTAGGCTCCTTTCATCTTGTAGCTTCACTGTCCTCTAGATAAACAGAATTGTCACTATTTAACAATTGAACTACATGGAAAAGTGGAGTATTGAAGTGTTTTTTTCTTTTTTTTTAATGAGCAGACCTGGAAATGTTGCATTGTTTCAACTCCTAATTCATTGGCCAGGTCTCAATCACTTGCGCCTAATTTTAAGGAAGCTGAGGAAATGAATTCTATCTACTGAGGAAGAAATAACATTTGGTCAATAACTAGACACTCTTCCAATTCCTTCTTTGTAATACTTTTATACTTTACCCAGAACAATTTGAAGCAATCCTGAAATCATAATTAACTCTAAAAATAGATATTCTTCCATAATGGTGGTCCATCAATCCAAGCATATTTATTTGTATCCAATATGTACCAAATACTATTTGAGGATTGGCAATGAACCTGATAGAAGAATGATATGTATTCACTAAGTTTAAAGGATAGTGAGGTGAGAGAGCATTGTCATGAGATTCTGAATAACTGGACATTAGAATCAAAAGACAACTATAGATAATTTCAGAAATCCTAGGAAGAAAACGTTCCACCCATGTCATCACCACCAAATTTGCATATATCATTAATTTTATTTTTATGGTTGATTATTTATTTGTTTAATAAACAAAAATTAAGCACCTGTTTCCCCCCAGGCCATAGGGTCATAAAAATAAATTAAAGATTCAGGTCAACTCATTATTAGAACTTTGAGTTTAATGGTAGAAGGAAGTATTTAGTTCTTGCACAAATACAACATTTTTGCAAATTGTGATAAATGCTGTGAAGGAAAACAAAAGCTACCATTCGGGAAATCAGCTTTAGATCTAATAGGAAAGGATTATATAAAGAAGATGCATTTAAGAAGAGAATATATATAAGTGAGCCAGACATCAAAGAGATGTAATGAGCATATCAGGCAGGTATAATGTTTGTGAAGGGCTGAGGTGAGAAAGAACTTTCTGTCTTCAAAGACCTATCAGGCCAGTGTGCCTGGAGCATAGAAGGGGAGACTGGGAGTAAAGGACAAGAAAGGCTGCTGTAGACATGGCTGCTGCCATGTCTTGAAGGCTCTTGGAAACTGTGGTGTGGTAGTTGTCTTTTAAGTGATAGACCACTAAGGGATTAAATAATTACAATTAGGAAATGAAGCAGTCCAATTCATGTCCAGCAGAAACTCCTCTATCAAAGGTGATAGATGTTAATTGAAAGACAGATGAAATCATTGTCATAAAAATCATAAATACAACTTTAAATATTTTATTTTATCCTAAAATCTATTAGTATTATTGAATTGGCCTTTCTCCACTACAGGACCAGAAAATGTCTTTTCTTTGAATACGGGTCACTAACTGGGCTTCTACAAACTCTGCCTTGTGTAAACCAGTCTTTATAATAAACCACCTATGATTTCTAGTTACAGTGTCTTTAAAGTGGAGCAAAATGCAAAAGACACTTGTGAAGCAAGTTAAGTGTAAAATCCCTCTAGGTTTTTAAAAAATTCTAAAGTCTTTTATAATTATCGTTCTCACATAATGTTAATAATTCTATAGCAAAGTTTCAGCATTCTATTTATGTCAAATCTTCCTAAAGCATTTGATTTAGTTTCTAGAAAAAGTAATAATTCATAATTATATTTTCAAGTTACATGTAATTATATTATATAAGCATAATAAAAACTAAACTTGGCATAGATAGGGTCAGAAACAGAAAGAATGACTCTTGATCATCATAAACCTCACAAGGCAGAAGGGAAATGTGCAGGTTTTCTAGACAGTAGTCTGTCAACATATTTAGATTCAGTATAATTTTTGGAGAAAAAAATATTTGTTAATCTGGCAATTCACTTAAAGAAAATTCAATTAAACAAATTATACATTAAAGAAACATTTTGGTTGCCACATGCAGAATGACATGAAGGTTTTCAAGAGTGGAAGCAGAGACCAAATAGAATATCTTTTAGTAAAACAACAGACAGGTGAGTACCCTGAGAGCATGAATATTGAAAGAACTGGGTAGACTTAAGAAATATTTTGAAAATAGAATTGAAAGTGTCTAGGGGATGAAAGGAAATGAAGTATTAAGGCTAATCCTGAGGTTTTGTATTTACCAACTAGGTTGTCTCATTTACTGAGATGGGGCTGTTTATAGATGAATCAGGTTTTGTGGAGGATATAAAGACATGCTAAGTTTGAGATGCATATTAGTGGACGTGTCAGGGCTACAGTGGATATTTAAGTATGGAGTGTCTCAGTTAGAGATAATTTGGAGGCATCAGCATATTTATTATTGTATAAGTCATTATCCTAAATCTCAGTGGTTAGGTACATGAGCCATTTTATTATTCACAAGACTGTGGGTCAACTGGATGGTTCTGCCATCAGTGGCAGATTATATGGAGCTAGTTAAGCTATGCTGGGCTCACTCATATTATCTGGCAGTTGGTTCAGGCTGATGGTAGAATGATGATGGTGATGGGTGACATGACTCCCATTATCCGGAAGTTTAGGCCAGATTTTGTCAAGGACTTGGTTTGCATGTCCAGCACCTTAACTTTTCCAAGGGAAAATGACTTTATTATTTTTTTAAAGAGGATAAAAATAAGCAAATATTCAGGTTAAGGAAGAGCTACAGAAAGCCACAAAACAAAGAAGTTGGGATGTAATTAACAAAATTAAAGAACTAGTGGGAAAAAAAAAAACAACAAAATTGTAATGATATATAAAACCCAAAGCTTCCTCCCCTACAAAAAGGTAAATAGAATACAAAAATTCTGGCACAAATATATTTTTTTAACTGAAAGAGGTACACAGTGTAATAAATTTGGAGATATAACCACAGCTATGGAAATATTTAAATAATTATGAGTATATCATCTGTGTTTATATGGCAATAAACTTTGTCATATAGAAGGAATGGAATATTTTCCATCCAAATATAAATAGCTGAAATTTGCTGAAGAGGAAAAAGTAGCAAATCAAAGCCAGGGGTCCTCAAATTTAAGCATATATCAGAATGAGGTGAAGGGCTTGTTAAAATGCAGATTGCTTGTTCCCCAACCCAGGTTTTCTGTTTCAGTAGGTCTCAGCTGGGGTCTAAGAATTTGCATTTCTAATAGGCTTCCAGGTGATCCTAATGTTGCTTATCCAGTATCATACTTTGAGAGCCACAGCTTTCAGTATATAGCCAAAGGGAAAAAAGTAAAAATGTAGTAGAACTACTAAGACTGGTGTCAATTCAATTTACTCTTCATAGCACAAAAAAAAAGTTTAATTTTTTAAAAACTTCAGAGTATAGATTAAAATAGAAAGTTTCCTCAATTCATTTTTCATAGCTAGCAAAGTTCAGTATCATTTCCTCATAAACACACTCCCCGAAAGGAAATTCGCATATGAATATAAATACAACAATTGCAAGAAAAAAAAACCAGGAAATAAATTTAAATAGAATATCTAAGAACAAAAATCTATTAACAAAATAGGGTTGTTTTTCAGAAAGCCAAAAGAGATCAATGTTAGTACAATTATTTAATTTAAATAAAAACCAGGGTTGCCTTTTTTATAATTAAAAACTAATTGGAAAAAATAGAAGATATTTTCTATAAATCAATGGTTAATATCATATTTGTGGTGGCATACTGGAAGCATTCCAAATAAAATCAGGAAGAAGACAAGGATTCTTGTATCATTTTCCCAGTCAACATTTTAAAAACTATACTAATTTAATAGCAAAAACTTTTAACATCATATAAATATTGAAAAAACTTATTATTATTTGAAGATGATGATTACATTTATAAGTAAATATGCATGAACTAAAAATAAAACTAGCATAGCAAATTAAGGTGATAAATATTAGATTGATACATAAAAAAGTCATCACTTTCCTTTGTAATATTAAGTTACTGTTTTAAGATCAATAAAATTTTTTTAGCAATATGAGCAAAACTATAAAATGCCAAGGTTTACATTTGATAAGAAAAATCCCAGCTCATATAAGAAAATCTGAAAAACTTATGCAAAGTTATAAAATAAGACCTGAATAATAAAAATTCATTTCCTGTATGGGAAAATTTAATATTATTAAGAAATCAAGTCTCCCCAAATTAATTTACACATTTAGCCCATTGCTACTGAGAATTCTAATAGGATTACTGGTGGTTGTTTTTGATTAATTGTAATTTGCAATTGGATGAAAATGCCTTTATAATATTCTGAAATAATTAATGTCCTGCAATGGCCAATTTCCTTGCCATGTACTAAATACTACCAAGTTACTGTAACTAAAATATGGTGACAGAAACACAGATGAATAGAATAGAATAGAAAGTTAGACTAAAACAAACAAACTACAGATATGTGGGGAATTTAATATTTTTTACATGTTGAAATTTCAGATCATTGGGTAGGGATAAAGTACATGATAAACTAGGTGACAAAATTAGTTGTTCATTTGAATGAAAATAAATTTATATTTCTTCTATATATCCATATGAAATAACATACAATAGATTAAAATGCAAATGGAAACAATACACTTATATTAGAAGAAAATATAGAAGTACATAGCTATTATCCTGGAGTAGGAGAAACTTGTCTGAGGCAAACAAGAATACTAGAATCCATAAAGGGAAAGGAAATTACGGTTGTGTTTTCTTAATCTTTCATTTTAAAAAATGTATTTTAAAATGCATTAACACAAATGTCAAAGAAAATATTTCCAACATGACTAGGAAAGGTGAAATAAAATATGACATTTTTAAATTAAAAACTCTAACAAAAAATATACTTAGACTATAAGAAATAGTTATAAGGAATACCCAGATGGAAAGATTCCTAATGTTTTTAATTAATAATGAAATTTAAAATTATGCACTGGGTTACCATATTTTGCCTCTCAAATTATTAAAATTTACAAAGATTGATCATATGATCATCTCTAATGTAAATAAACATATAAGAAAAGTGGTCACATTCATATTGTGTGATGGACTTATAAATTAGAATAATCTTTTGAATAATAATATAATGATACCTATTAAAATTAAAAAATGTGAATACCCTTTAAGCCATTAATCTCATTCCTAAAAATCTATTCCAGAGGAAAAAAGAACACAAAAGTCTAAACTATACCAATTATTTTTAATGTCATATAGTTAGGAAGAACCTGAAAGTTTATCAATTTGAAAATGATGTATAACCAGAAAAGAAAGGTCCCCAAAATATAATGTTAATTGACAAAAACAAATTTTTCTTAAATTAGCATTTTTTTTCTATCCTTTTGTGAAAGGAGACAGTATAGAAACTACCTTCAGGAAATTGTGGGGATTAAATGAGTTAGGGACTTCTAAATTCTTTACAACAATACTTAATAGTAGGGCTAAGTAAATGTTGGGAATGATAATGGTGATAGCCACATGTAGAAGACTGAAACAGGACCCACACCTTTCACCTCTCACAAAAATCAACTCACACTGGGTAACAGACTTGAACCTTAGGTGTGAAATATTAGAATTCTAGAGGAAAACGTTGGAAATACTCTTCTAGACATTGGCCTAGGCAAAGAATTTATGAAGAAAACCCCAAAGGCAATCACAGCAGCAACAAAAATAAATACATGGGACCTGATCAAATTAAAAAGCTTCTGCACAGCCAAAGAAACTGTTAAGAGAGCAAACAGACAACCCACAGAATGGGAGAAAAATTTCGCAACCTGCACATCCGACAAAGGGCTGATAACTAGAATCTCTTTGGAACTCAGGAAAATCAGCAAGGAAAAATCAAACAACCCTATCAAAAAGTGGGCAAAGGACATGAACAGAAATTTTTTAAAAGAAGACAGAAGAATGGCCAACAAACATATGAAAAAATGCTCAACATCTCTAATCATCAGGGAAATGCAAATCAAAACTGCAATGAGATATCACTTATCTCCAGTAAGAATGGCTTTTATCAAAAAGTCCCCAAACAATATATGTTGGCGTGGATGCAGAGGGATAGGAACACTCCTACACTGCTGGTGGGACTGCAAACTAGTTCAGCCTCTGTGGAAAGCAACATGAAGATACCTTAAATCGATACAAGCAGATCTACCATTTGATCCAGCAATCCCATTACTGGGCATCTACC
>VBSM01002217.1:34352464-34401635 GCA_008086735.1 Cheirogaleus medius
AAAAAAAAAAAAGAAAGTATGAGTGTTTTTATGTAGCTTTGTCTCTGAGAACATATAAAAGAGCCTACAAATATATACCAAAATGTTAACAATGTTCACTTCTGGCATGTGTGGAGACAGAGAAATGAAACTTTTGCTTATTGATGTAATTTAAACATGTGGTGAGATTATGGGTAATCTTTAACATTTCACAGTATTATTCAAAGATACTTAAATATTTGTAAACCCATACCATGATGCTTAAATTCCCATTTAAATATTTGCTTTTAACCTGCTCGACAACCCTGCTTCTTGGTTAATTGTTTTAATAATGATTTGAGATTGGATGTGGTTTTATTTGCTTAGATCACATTTTAAGTGGGTAGGCATAACTGTAGCTGCTGTTCTGCTTCTTTTTAGTTTCGTCCATGACAAAAGAAAAATTTTAATCTCTTTAAATATGATGTTTTTCTTGCCCAGTAAATAATCCAGTCAAACAGATTAGCAAAATAAACCTTTTATGCATCCTTTACTGGAATTTATAAATGGCATTGTTGAATAAACATTTTTCTTCTGATGGTGTACTTACATTAGTATAAAAAATTCAAAATATTGAGTTATCATGGGCATTTAGTAACTAAGACTCATTAGTATTTTAGTTACAAAGGAGTTCATTTATTACTTCATTTCAAAAATATTTATTGTCTGCTCTATTGCTGACATAGCATTATAGGGATACAAAGATAAACATGATGCCGAAAAGAAGTGTGAATTCTAGCATATTGAAGGTAAAACAGTACACATTTGTCTTCCCTTGCATGTGGCTAGAAGAGATACAAATAAGTAATGGTTCAGAGAATTATTTATTTTCCTTTAAACTCTTAGCATATTTATCTGTTTTTTACTATAATATTAAGTTATTATAAAGCATATTTAGCTCTCCCAAAAATAGATGTAATAGCTTTTTAGGGCATATGTTAGCAACTACCTTACCATTCTGTAATTATAGCATCAAGGTATAATAAACCAAATTCACAAACATCTGTATTGCCTTTCAATTTAATTTGTGGAGGAAAAAAAATTAAGACTCACTCTGAGACAGATTGCAGTAGCAATAATAGTATGACTTAGTGTTTCAAACATAATAAATGTTAAAATAGTGAAAGATTTAAGCAAACCCATTTCTTACTAAGTGTAACAGTGATCATCTTTGCAACTGAGAATATGCATAATTATGCATAATTAAGACATATGAATTATCTTCCCCACCTCCTAGGTCTCTGAGGCCGAGTCTGAAAAGCCCATGTTTTATATCCATGGAAATGCTTCCACCAAGATAAATTATATTTGGCTCACTGACATCAATAGATATTCAGCCACAAAATAGTGCTCATGTAAGACCATCTTAGCCCAATTCTGTTTTCCCTACATAGTGTATTGATTTTGTAGCAGCTGTTAATCATCCCAGTAAGTTCCAATTTGGACACTCTTCAACACAGAAGTCAGCACTGTGAGTAGAAACAAGCAAGGCAGTAAGAATTGCAAAGGCTTCTGGAAAGGTCCTTCAGTTTCTGTAGAACATATCCAGAAACAAATTAGTATCACATGCTGTGTAAAAAGTGAAAGCCAACATGAAAATGAAAACCTTATCCACTTTAGTTCTTCTGAAATTGGAATTGAGTTTATGCTCACTGTGGAAATCTTCTCTAAGTCTGGAAGAAAGCTGACAAAGTCGAGTGGACTTTTACTGCACCATATATATTACCACCCAAATGCCCTATCAAATAGATATTTGCATGGTTGTGATTTAATATCCTTCAGCCTTCGTCAGTCACTAAGAGCCTTTTATTCTGCCAGTGTGGGAAAAATATGACTACTTAATTCTCATAACCATAAATTTCAAGTTAGTGCAATAGTTAGCAACAGAATTTCTCCAGTTATCAGCCCTTTCTTACATTATACATTTTCCTATATATTTTCTGAAAACACATAGGCAGTATCTTAGCCATAGAAATTGAGTAATGTTCTCAGACTGATTACAGAGGTAGAATTTTTTGTCTAGTCGTGAGGTCAATATAATTAGACTCTGAACATAATGAAAATCTGTCTTTAAAAGCATTTCTTTGATTTTTCTACTTTAGCTACCTCTTATTATAAATATTATATAATTTTTACGGGGTACTACTCTTTTATTACTTAGATTTAAATTTGTTTTGATAGAATTATATTGGTCCACAGATAATTCTGTCATACTAATGACAATAATTGTTATGTGGTTCCTAAGTGAGAAATTTGGATTCTACATTTAAGAAATTGTAAAGTTATGGATCATAATAGTAATCACATGAAGACTATAATGCTCATTACAGAAGACAGTATTAAGAATTATATTTTTCTCATTTTATGACAAGAACTAATTTATGACGATATTGATGCTATACTGGTATGAAATATTATTCCTAGAAAATAAACTTCATATCTTTTTGGAAGATGCTGGCTAGTAGGACATTTGCTTCTGAAATTCGTTATTTATCTCAAGAAAGATTTATGTTATTTAAGGAAATTGTCAATCACAAAAAGATAATTAAGCTAAAATACTTGATAATTTTACCTCAGAGCAATTTATTTTACTCATAAAATTTCATTGCAAATATAATTCCACCTATTTTTTTACAATTACATACTGTCTCTGTTTTATTGACTCAGTCACATTAAACTCTTTAGTAAATAATTTTTTTAGAAAAATAAATAGTAGTTCACCTAATCTCAAGTGAATGATAAATAATTTATACTTTAAATATCAGTAAGAAAATAATAGGATTTTTTTCAAAACAGATCCTTCCAATAATGAATACCATAATTTGATTTTATCCCTAAAACTAAAAGCCCAAAGCTAGACTATTGAATTAGAGGATGTAACAAAATTGCTATTTTAATTTTATTAATAAATTTTCAAAAATATTGTTTATTAAGGAACTAGTGGTGAGTATTTTTAATTGCTTTTCTTTCCACCATGTAACTATTCTATCTTTTAAAATGTTCAAATTAAATATCCTTTTTAAGAGTTACTTTTACCCACATTTCTTTATCACTCAAGACAGTTTACAGTGGTTTGGATTATTGACAAGAATTTCTGATTTCTGAGGAAGGTAAAATATAATATTTAATTTAAAATAAAATCTAAAATGTGAAATTGAGTATTTAAAAATAACTATATAGATTTAGGGAAAGAATAAAATGGAAAATGCATATCAATTAAAAAAAAGAAATCTTTATTCCTAGGTAATTTCTAGGGGTAAAACAATTATTTTTAGGTGTCACCACTTGATCACCAATTTGCTGAACTAATGCAAACTGGATTCTGCTGTCCCTCTTCTAACTCCCACACCACTTTCCTAAAAATTCTCTGACTGTTGTCACCCTTGACATTGAATTAACAAGTCCAATAGTATCATCTTTCTGAATGCTTTGCAGCACTTAACCTTGACTCACTTTCTGTTTCTTGAATTTTTTTTCTTCCTTGGGCTTCTACAATCCCACACCCTATACACTGTGTCATTCTCTGACCACCTTGCTGACCACCACTTTTCTAACTTTCTGTGTCCTTCACATGCTGATGATCACCAGGATTGTTTTTCTGTTCTACTCTTTCCTCTCTGCATCTCCCTGGGTTATTTTACACCTCTTCATGATTTCAACCACTGTGTATATAGAGGACAGCATTTACCAGAACACCCATCTAGATTTTTTCTTGGCGTTTCACAAATCCCCACAACTAACCAAGGAATCCTACTGATTGTCTCTTTGACTCTTCTCTAAATCACTTCTACGTTTATTTTTCTAGCCCACTATGTATCTCTGACTCTCACCACCTGTCATCAGTGCTATTACCATGCCTCCTCGTTGCTGTCAGTGCTTCCAGTCTTGATTCCTCAGACCCGTGCTCCTCAAGTCGATAATGGCCCCAGCAGCCTGCTATTGCATACGGATGAATTCCTAGCGTCAATATCTGTTCTGGCCCTGCCTCGCCCACAACCCCACCTCCAGAAACTGCCTGTAGTCTCTGAAATGCTTTTTCTTAACTTTGTTCCTCTGTTCATGTCATCATCTCTGGATGAAACTGACTGTCTTTATCCTTCTCCTCCAATTTTCCCTAAATATACCCATTTTTTCCTCATTAACAAGTTACAAGGCTAGTTCCTGTCCATTTTTGAATAATCAACTCAGGCCTCTCTTCCCTCATAAAACTTTTCCTGACTTACCAAACTGGGTTTACTGTACCTTTTGGGTATCTCATATTATTTGTTACATATCTTTATTTAACATTAATCACATTTTACACGTTGCTTTTTAGTCATGTGCTTGCTGGTCTACTTTCCCTAGAATTTGAGTTCCTTGAAGTCAAAGAATGTAAATTATTTGAGTATGTCTACTGTTTGTACATACACTGGCATATAGCAATTCTCAAACAGATATAAATTATTATTTACCTATGAATAAATAAATATTCTACTGTATTTGAAGCTACAGATAGATTTCTTTAGCTTTTCTCTTATTCACAATAAAGAACATGTTCATTGTTAGATAAAAGCAAATAATATAGATTTTCAGTCGTAATTTAGATAAAAATTTCTAGAGAAATATAAAGGTAAGCATGTTATCCTTTCAAATATTTCTAACAATTTTAGAAAATGGGAATATTAACAAGCTGCCTAATGTGCACTAAAGAATTTATAATTTGCCAAACATTTTCATACATACATTTTGAAGCATGGGATCTTCTAAAAAATGTTATAAAATGTAAGAGAGACCTCTGTCTGACATGAATGATTTTAACAGAATTTTTATTTTCTTATAGTCATTTAATTTCTAGGACATGAACTTTCTTAATGTTCCATAGCTAATTTAATCTTACCTGGTTTTAGCTGTCATGTGTTTTTAATGACTAAACTTGCAAAATGTATCACAGCTAAGGAATGTTTTTAACAATAATAAAAGCCCTCCACTCTTGCTAAGAGCTATATAATGCTTGCAAGTGACAATGATAAATGAGAGTGTATTCCTGAAGATGTAATTAATCTGCAACAGGGTCAGAACAGCTCCTTAGGTAAATGAAACTAAATCAGCTGTGTAGTCTATAATTAACTTACAACCATATTAGCCCAAGTGTAATATTATTCATTATATATGTAAGGTATTATTTTCTCCATACGAAAGTTGTAATTTGCTAAGTAATGATTAACAATTCATCTTAATACTTTAGTCATATTATCATAATACAATTGTCATACATTTTCATTTTATTCCATTTACCGTTTCCATTTGAAAGGCAAAAGTAAATGTGTATCCTTTACATTGTATGCACAGCAATGAAAAATTTGAAAATAAAGCCTGATTTCATAGGATTAGATTAGTTCCCACTGGCACACGATGTAGCAGGTTTATTTTGGATTCTTTGAGGATGTGGAGATATATGTAGTAAATACTAGGCCAGAATCAGAGGTATAGCATTCGGTCTGCATTGAGTACTTGTTTGTACAGAAACATTCAAAAGAAATAGAGAATGGAATTTTTGACCTTTCAAACCTATTTCCAAAATTTTTATTCCATACTAACCATTCCATATTGAACACCAAATTTATAGAACGTTTAGACACTCAATGATTGAGATGAATATTAGTTAACCAAGAGAGAGCTTATTTTGTGTGAAGTATGGTGCTTTGAGACTTACTCAAGGATATTTTTAGAAAGTAGAGAAAACTATGAGGCTAAGTACAGAAATAAAACATGTTTTGATCAGGACTGCTTGGGATTCACATGGCCAAAATCCCACTCATATTAGTTTAAGCTGAAATGAGACTTTATTTACTCATACAACTTGTCCACGAGTGTTTCTGTAACATCATCCATGCCATGTTACTTTTCTCTTTGTTAAGTTTGTCTTCAACTCATTTCTTTTCTAGCTGAATCCCAACGGCATTGTCTAAATTCAATTTCTTCCTCCTTTTTTGGGTCTGCTTGGCTCACCTGACTTAGTGGACAAAATTGCTGTCTGAAGTTCTAGATCCATAGTGGAAAGACACAATCTTATAATACCTCCCAGTTCACACAGAAAACCCTAGGGAGACATCTGATTTAAAAAGTTTTGGACATGCACTCAAGAATGGCAACGTAATTTGTGGGGCCCAGTATGAAGTGAAAATAAAGAGTCCCTTGCTCAAAATTGTTAAGAATTTTAAGAATGCAGTGGTAGAGAATTAAACCAATTATGAGGAGGCTCTCCTGAAGGTACAACACTGAGTGACTGTGCAAACTCCATACCTGTGAAGCCAGCCCTGCGAGGACTCATTCCTGACTGCTCCAGAAATGGCCTGAGTTAACATTCATGCCAAAGGATGGCAGTGATAGTAATGAGGATGTTTCTGTATAAGCCACAGGAAATATGCTCACCATCGTAAAGAGAGGTTCTATTATGAGAAATGTCAAGAAGGATGCTTTATAGGCAAAGCTGAAAAGTTGCTCACTAGAAATCATTTAAAAATTTGGGCTGTCTTTTAAGAAAAAAAGTGAAAAATTAATTTGAATAAAATTTAATTCAGATTGGCTGGATTTCATATATATGCAAGTAACTTTCCTTGGTGGTGTGAATGTTACTTAATAATCACAATAAATGATATTTCCTTCAAAGAAGCTTGCAATATAGCTGAGAAGATATGACAAACTATGAAAAATATCCAAGTAAGAGAACTAGTCTATTCTTTAATAGCATGGAGTTGTTATTTCCGACATGTAAACATTTTTACAGAAGAAAGACTTACTAGACAAAAAGCAGAGTAACAAGTTAAAAAAAAAAAGAATATGTATTTTCTGACATTATGCAGAACCTTCAAAATCTTTGGGCTGAAAAACAATAGCAAATGTTTGTTCCTTGTTAAGGGACTCTATTCTGGTTGTACTAATTCAATGACCCATGTTGATAGAGCTTTCCTCATATGGAATATCTCCCTTTATTATGGCAGGGGGATGAAGAAATAATTAATTGAATACTAGCTTTTAAAGGTTATTGCTCAGAAGTGACACTAATCACTTGTACTTGCCTTCAATTGCTAAAGGAAGTCCACAGCCACATATAACTTCAAGAGTACAGGAAAGTTTATTTTTATAATGTACCCATTAGAAAAAAAAACCCAGAATATTGGAGATTGGAGAACATGTCTAATGATTATCAGACTCCGTTCCTTTGGTTAGAAAATATTAATTGCTGCCCCACACCCCATACACTCATGCCCTAATCAAAGGAGTTAACCCTAAGGTCCCAGTAAATTCTGTACAGACTCGTCAAAGTTCATATGTTCGGCTCAATCATACTTGTCTCTTTCTGTGAGATGATAAAAGTGGTCTACATCAATTCTTCTCATGGCCTCTATTAAGCTAGAGACTTAGGACCAAAGCCAAAAAAATTTTCTATCATCTTTCTCACCCAATATATGATGATGGATCAGGAACAAGTTAACCAAAATAAATGCTCCCAGGAAGAGAAAGAATGGAAGTCTCCCAGCAGACCATGGTTTGTAGCAATTCTTAAATTCTGCTGAACAGATATCGTAAAGATTCCAATTCTGAGATGTGTGGTGGAAACTGATTAAGCCTCTAAGCTTGTCTCTTGAAGCTTCATTGTCCATTGTTCCTTGTAGTTCCTTTGCTGTAGTCTGCTTCATTTTCCTCTTTGGCCACATCTGATGTAGGCATCCGATAGTGTACATCCTTTTTGAGAAAATTTATTTCCTTAATGTACTTTCTACATTGAGGCTCCATGGCTTATCTCAAGTCTTGTAGATTCAGAATCTCTTTTGGTCTGTGATTTTGGCAGTGTATTTCAAAAGCTGAGTTGACTCTTTATCTGTTTAATTTTAGTCAACAACACAGACCAATACCCATACCCATAGTTTATTTTATGTAAGGATACTTTCATCATATAGATCAAAAGGAGAGAACCTCATTTTTAATCTTTTTTTTTTTCCTGAGTCATCTTTTGCAGTTGAACAGATTTACTGTGTGTCAAGTCATTGGCCTAACTTTTCTCTCATGTGCCGTAATCTTTCAGAGGTTCTAACAATGGAAATGAATTATATCCTTGTCCTGAGGCAATTTATTAAATTGAAAGTTTCAAGTTATAGGCATGAATCCATACCTTATTTTCTTTGCAAAAGCTGAGTTTTAATCTACTTTTATTTCTCTAAAGCTGTCTCAAATTTATCTTTTACTGTATAGTGCTAAGGAAAACATTCCTCTTCTAGCCCTAATGAATTCTCTCTATTATATATAAGTCATTTTGTCCCTGCTTGTAAACTCTCCAGGTTGTTTTTGTGCTCATTTATTTCTTGGAATACCTTTCCAAATACCACCATAGGCAACCTATGTGCACTAAGTCCATTTATTCAACCTCTTATCCTAGAGCTCAAGATATTTAAGTATGTGATTCACTTCTGTTCCACCAACATATGACATGAGTCGTCACCTTCCTTCCAACTGCCTCTGATCATAGTTTCCTAACTCCGCACCATCCTAGACCCAACTGCTAAGCCATTTTTAAATATATTCATTGTTTTCTTTTTCATCATGGCAGCCTCCCCCAGTACTGTATCATTTTCTGTCACAACGTGGTAACAAAAAAACACTCCAAAATCTGTGTTGATTAAAAACAATAGTTTACTTTTTATTCAAGCTACTATGTGTCTAGCATGTGTTGCCAGAATTCTCTAATCACATCATCCTCATTCATGGACCCACAATTGGATGTTGTCTCCACAACTCCACAACTCTGTGGTAAACCACATACCCTCTCTTAAAAGTATCTGACTGGGAGTGACATGTATTATTTTGGTTAAATTTTTTATTTCCCTAAAGCAAGGAACATGCTACTCTTGATTTCTGAGACTGCCCAGGGAGAATAGAACTGAAATATAGGCGAACAGCCCTAATGACTATCCTAGCATGGATGCATAGAAAGAAATAGAAAAAAGGAAAAAATTTTGAAAAAAATTGACAAAGAAATAAAATATTTAGCAAGGAGGGAGATTGAAGAGGATGGTAATAAAAATGAGAAAGTAGTAGCAGGTATAAAGAAAATGGGAGTGTTTAAAAAACTGTTTTTTAAAAAAACATTTTGGCATCGACATGAAGAAGCATCTGACAGTAAAAATACAAGTGGGAGTGAATGAGAGGGAAAATTGACATTTGGGAGAAAGCCTAGAAAGCAGAGAAAGAGAAATAACTCACTTATCAGGGAAAAACAGCGTGATGGGCCTGGAAAGCAAAGATGGATTTCTATAAAAGAGAAAACAACTCTGCTAAGGAATTTAACACCCCGTCCTAGAAGAATTTTCTTGTAAAAAACATAGCATGTCACGTTTTTATCATTACTATTATCCAGACCTCAATATTTTTGACTATCCATATAATTATAATTGTGACTAATTTCATTTAGGTATTTTTTCTTTGGAAAATAATAACTTGATTGTTTTACTTTAGACACTGAATTTTGACTTGCATATTGACAATGTTAGAGACCTGTGAGAATAAAAGATGTTATTGACATTTTTATATACAAAAAGAGTGAATTTATAAATATGTGTTAATGATTTTTATTATTTGAGTGAAAGAATATTTTATTTTCTATTATCTGAATGAAGCTGTATTCTAGATTTATTCACTTTGTTCTATAACTAATGTATCTCTTGATAAAAATATCTTTAAGGCTGATGAATACCACTACTATTCTACTATGCATTTGAAAACACAAAATAAAAGGAAAGTATATTGTGTAATTCTTATTGGAGAATTTAGTCAGTTTGTATTTTCAGTAATTGCACCTAGTTCAATCTCAAGGGACTTAAACAATGAGATTTTTTTCCTTTATCTTATAACTGAATTGATCTCAAAAGCTTTCTTCTGACGTTCGGCTGAAATTTCCTAAATATATGTGATTTTTACATAACAAATGATTGTCTTATAACTGTAAGTCAAGGAAGATTTTTAGTTATGATGATTTGAATTCTCAGAATTAATGACTGAGTTCTAAAAGAATAAACATTATAAACTAATAGTACATTAAAATGAAATTTTAGTTCATCTACTCATATGTTATCATTATGAAATTATTTTTAGGTGTAAATCATATACTCCATTTTCTAAATTTCTACCCATTATATTATATTATCATTCAGCTCCTTTTGAAATCCTTGGGGCATATGCAGGTGTCTGCAAAGTAGCTTGCTCTCTAGAAATTTTAACAAATCAATACGTTTTGTGCTAGCAAAGTCTTGGATTTTAAATTTATGGCCATAACAATGAGTTATTATTTATTGAGCTGCTGTGTTTGAGAGTTACATTGTACTGGATTCTTCACAAATAGTATTTCATTTAATTATCTGCACACCTCTGTGAACAAGTCACTGCAATTCTTGTCTCATTTTACTGAAAAGAAAACTGAAGTTCAGGGAGATTAATTATTTCAATTGCATACAGCTGGTATTGAGAGAGAACTATCAAAATACAAATACTGTTTTGTTTTGTTTTCATTCATTCAGGTAGGCCTTCTAACTCTATTATAGTTAGGTCTTTCTTTATAAACATTTTTACATGCTGTGGTGTTAATAAAATGGACATTTGCTCATCATTATATATTTAGAAATTATTTCAATTTCTCAAAGTTTTGACATGGAATAAAAAATGATATGGACAAGTAATATATTACAGCCTAGAGTGTAAAACTAGCTCACACAGAAAGACATATCTTTGTCTCAGAATGGCTCAAATGAACCTATCCACTTTTTTCAAAGCCATCTCAGCAAAGTCAGCTGAAACACAACTCTCTATGATCTCTGTAAACACAGACTTAGGAGCAGTGTGGCTTTAGAGATAGGGCATTTTCTTTGAGTAACAATAGATATAATCCCCCAAAGTCCCCTTCCTGCAGTTGGTAACTGAGCTGGCAATCTGCTGGAAGAGGGAAGGTATGGTTGCAGTCGGTCTCAGGCAGATAGTCCCATTTGACACTCTTCCCAACAGAGAACACTTGCTAGTACCACTGGCAGACAGAATTGTTATATTCATACTTAAATGTCTCAATCTTTTGCCAGTGCAAGGACAGGCAGCTACAGGTTGGTTCAGCTCACCAGGCAAAGTAGTGAAATGCAAAACTAGTAAAATTATATAGAAAATCTCTTTCTCTAGGATCATTCAAGGGAGTGTAGGTATTAAATAGGAAAATATAATGTGCAAGTGTTTTCTGAACAAGAAGCATGATGTGAGCAAAGCTATGAAATGGAGAATACAGACAGTGCAAGTTACGTTGAGGGGAGGGTGACCACTGAGCTTGACAGAGACTCTTCCAGAGGTGAAGTAGATGATCCTAGGAGAGTTAGAAAAGAGCAGCATGAAGCATCTCGAAAACAATTATAAGGAGTGTGGAGATTAAGAATGGTTTATGAGGAACCCCATCGGAAGATTTTGTAAAACAATTGATCATTTGAAAGGAGTGGTGTTTTAGGAAAAATAATCTGACAGCAGCCAGAAAATTGTATTTAAATTTGTTAGAAATGGAAGTAGGAAGGCCAATAACAAATTTGGAAGATAGCACAGTTCTCATGATATGATAATATAAGAAAATAGAATAAGATTATATGTATTGGTATATTAGATATATAAATGTGCTAAGGATGAAAGAGGCAACTGACAGCATTTGGTAATGAATTTGGCATTGAGATTGAAATCTCTATTAAATTGTCATCACTTCACAGCATTCTCTGCCTTACTAATGTCAACTTGGAAGTGCAGATCTGGAACACAGAAGAAAGGGAGGTGGTGGTGATGTAAATTTGAGAATAGATTGATGTGGATGTGATTGCTAGGGAAAGCCTATAGAATGTAAAAGAAAGTAGTCTAGAACTGAGTCAGAGAATTCATCATTTATGTGCTTTGGGAAATTTTTAGATTAGGTTGCTTCTATGTAGCTCTCTACAAATAACTATCAATCTTTTCTTTCTAAATAAGACCTCCTCGACACAACAACTTTACTTTTAGAAGTGCTGTTCTATACATGTATTTGTGGTGGCATCTCCAAGATATTTCAGCTGTTTATTACTTGTTTATCCTCAGTGGGCTCAGTTCATTCCTGTACCATTTGTTGTGTTATACAAGTAGCAGGATGTATTGACTACAGTGCCACTTTTTTATTTGGGCTCTAAGGCACTGCCAAATCTTTTTATCCAGTTTAGAAGCACTGTAGCATGCCACACAAGTGAATTGGTGTTGATAACTGATCTATATTTGTGAATGATTTTCATCTCCATTTTTATTTACATAGAACCATAATTATCTCCATAATACTGCAAGTGCCACTCACTTGAGCTGTTATCTACTCCCACTGGTGAAGGAATGTCACAAATCTTTGGACATGACATTACTTGTCATGTGAATGTGTCTTGAAAAAAAAAGAAACAGACAATATTCTTTTTTTCTTGCTTTTTAATTGATACATAACAATTGTATAGATTTATGGGGGTACATACCAATGTTTTGATACATCTGATGTATAGTGATGAGATCAGGGTAATTAACATATTCATCATCTCAAACATTTATCATTTCTTTGTATTGGGAACATTCAGTATCTTCCTTGTAGCTATTTGAAACTATGTTAACTATAGTTATCTTACAATGGTATATGACATTAGAACTTATTCCTCCTATCTAGCTGTAATTTTGTACCCTTTACAGAAGTCCTCAAGCCTTTTTGCACCAGGGGCCGTTTTCATGGAAGACAATTTCTCCATGGATCAGGGAGAGGAGGGATGGTTTCGGGATTATTCAAGAGCATTACATTTATTGTGCACTTTATTTCTATTATTATTACATTGTAATATATAACGAAATAATTTTACAACTCACCATAGGTTGGGGACCCCTGCAAAGTTTAACAGACAATATTCTTGATTCAGTGTTTCTCAAAGTGTAAATAATGAACTACTAGTGGATCTTTGAGGTCTGTCAAATGTCAGCAAGCTGTCTGGTGGCTTCAGATGCAACCACAATGTAGTTTTGCTCATACACATTGCATAAATTTGAAAAGATTGATTACCATTTTCGTAGATATTGTACCATCCTATTGATAATCTTTGCATTTGAAAGGTTCTATCAATGCTAAAAAGACAATGTTAATCAATTTGTCTCAAAGAATGTTCATATAACAGGCTAAATTTTCTCTTCAGCTAATATTTTCATATCATTTGCATAGCTATTGCTTGTGTGTTTTAAATATGTAGTTGGTATTATTACTATTACGTTGTGTTTGATCCACAATTCATAAAAAAGGAAGCAAAAGCTCAAAATAAACCTCTGGAATATAAAAGTAATGATAAAATTACTAATAAAGTTGTAACTCAAATAGTCAACCAAACTATATTACAAATGTGGAAGGTAAATCTGTTTATTGTCAGATAAGCAAATTAGCAAGTGTAATGACTTTGTACAAGCAGCCAAAACAAAAAATATGATAGGAATTATGAAGATAAAACTCTTTTAAAATGAGATTTTATTGGATTGATGATATTTTAAACTTACCCCAGAGCTTTTTAGGTTAGACATTTCTGCCAATTTGGGGCATGAACTTTTGTTTAATTTTCAAACAAACTACAATAACCTCTCTGGTAAACCAATAGAGTTATTTCAGAACAATCATAATATAATACTTATAAAATAAATTATTATTATTTTTGCCAAGGGCAAGGAAGAGACCAGAAGCACTTCTAAGGCATCATTAAAACTGCATCTTCATAGTAAATATGTCACATTTGCTGAGAGTGTTATAACAGCATTTGCAAGGTTAATAACAAATATTATCCCAAAAAAGTGATGCATGGGAATATTTCTTTATCAAATGATGCTGTTGACTCTGGCATAATATCATTGACTATGCCTTGGAAGACCACGTACAGGGTATGTATATGCTAATGAATATTTCACTTAAGTGAAACAAGTGATGTGATGAGTCCACAAATGGTGGTACATAAATGAGAGAAAAATATTCAATGATTTTTTCCTGCAACTTACATGAAATTTCATGCTATAGGATATTAGTCAAAACTATTTTGCAAATGATTATGGAAAATTAAAAAGGTATATTGTAATTTGTAATGAAAAGTCCTGAGTATTACACCCTAAGGTGGTTACACCTGAAAGTCAATCCACATACCGTGTACATTTAGTTAGTGGTAAAATATATACTTCTGGATCTTGATTAAGTATTGAAGCAAATCAATAGTATGAAGTTGAACAAAGGACACATACTAAGTGTAAAACTTTTTAGTGTGCTGTTTGAGGAATTGGGTAGCGCCTCCAGTACTATGTTTTTCGTTACTGAGTTACTATGGCTGTCAAGAAGTCTGTATATTACATGAATTTTCAAAATTACAAATGAGATTTTTAAAAAATCTTGCAGACAATAGTTGTAAGTTATTTGCTCAAGTTTCGTATCTTAGCATTATTTTTAAAATAGGTTTATGAAATATATTTATATACCCTGTTTTTCAACCATTGTAAAGATACAGTTTGATTATTTTTAGTAAATTGATAAAGTTGTGCAAACATCTCCAGAAAAGAGTTTTATTTTTTGCCTTATTTGTTATGCTTTGCTAATCTCTACAATACTTCATATATCTTATTTCATGCCTTAGCACAAGGAAAACATGGCAGTATAGGATTTGGTTCATTTCCCCCACAGCTTTGTTGAGCTGTAATTGTTATACCAAAACTGCACATAATTAGCACAATTTGGTGAATTTGGATATATGTATACACTCACATTACCATCACCAATATCAAGGTAATAAATATATCCTTCACCTCCAAAAGTTTCTTTGTATCGCTTTCCTTTGCTTTTTGTTGTTCCTTTGGAGTTAAGAATACTTAACAGGAAATCTATTCTCTTATCAAATTTTTAAGTGTGCATAGCTTATTATCAATAACTATAGGCACTATGTTGTAAGCAATCTCTGGAACTTACTCATCATGTATAACTGTAACTTTATACTCATTGAACAACAACTCCTCATATCCCACTTCTACCATCTCTTGGTACCATCTCTTGGTAATTACCATTATTATACAGTCCACTTATGCACATGTGACTGTTTTAGATGCATCATATAAGAGAAATCATGCTTTATTTTTCCTTCCATGTCTGACTTATTTCACTTAGCATGACATTCAAGTCCATCCATGTTGTCACAATTGGCAGGATTTGCTTCATTTTTAAGCCTGAATAATATTCCAATGTGTATGTATATCTCACACACACACATACACATATATATCACATTTTCTTTATTTATCTGTTGATGGGCATTTGGGTTGTTTCCATATCTTGGCTATTGTTAGTAATGCTGAAATGAACATGGATATGAAGATATGTCTTTGAGAACTTGATTTCTGTTCTTTGGGATATATACCCAGAAGTGGGATTGTCGGATCGTATGGTAGTTCCATTCTTATTTTTTTGAGGAATCTCCATAGTATTTTCTGTAGCAGCTGTACCATTCTAAATTCCACTCACAGTACACAATAGTTCCAATTTCTCAACAGTCGCACCAACACATATTTTTCAGTGGTAGTCATCCTGACAGGTGTGAAGTGAAATCTCATTACAGTTTTGATTTGCATTTCCGTGATGATTAGCAATGTTGAGCAACTTTTCATAAACCTACAGCCATTATTATGTATTCTTTGGAGCAATGTCTGTTCAAGTTCTTAGTCCATTTTGTAATTGGGTTATTTCGTTTTTGCTATCGCATTGTAGGAGTTGTAGAAGTTGTAGGAGTTCCTTATATATTTGAGAAATGACTCTTTTATCAAATATATGTTTTGCAAATATTGTTTCCTATTCCAATGATTGCCTTTTCATTTTGTTTATTGTTTCCTTTGCTATACAGAAGCATTTTAGTTTGACATAGATCATTTGTTTATTTTTGTTTTTGTTGCCTGTGCTTTTGGTGCCATATCCAAAAATAACATTGACACCACCAAAGTTAATAAGACTTTTTCTTATGTTTTCTTCTGACAGTTTTACAGTTTCACATCTCACATTTAAGTTTTTAATACATTTTGAATTGATTTTTGTGTATGGTATAAGAAAAGGTCCCAAATTCATTTTTTTGTTGTTGTTGTTGTTATTCTGTAAAAAATGTCTTTAGAATTCTGATGGGGATTGCACTAAAAATGTAGATTGCTTTTAGCTAGTGTGAATATTTTAAAAATATTAAATCTTGCAATCCTTGATCACAGGATGACATTCCATTTGTTTGTGTCTTTTCCATGTCTTTCATCAGGGTGTTATACTTTTCAACTTACAAGTCTTTGACTTCCCTTGATTAGGTTTACTCCTATATATTTTATTCTTTTTGGTGATATTATAAATGTGACTGTTTTCTTAATTTTATTTTGAACAGTTTGTTGCTGGTGTTTGGAAATACAACTGTTTTTCTGTGTTTATTATGTATTCCGCAATTTTATTCAATTTGTTTTTTAATTCTCTTAGTTTTGTGTTAATGGTTTTTAGGTTTTTCTACATAGAAGATAATGTCATCTGCAAACAGAGATAATTTTACTTTCATCTATCCAATATAGATACCTCTTTTCCCCTTGCTTAATTGCTCTGACTGGAATTTCCAGTACCATGCTGAATAAAAGTGGTGAGAGTGAGCATCCTTGCCTTGTTTTAGATCTTAAGTTTTCAGCTTTTCACTGTGGAGTATGATTTTAGTTGTGGGCTTTTCCTATATGACCATTATTGTGATGAAGCAATTTCCTTCTTTACCTAATTTATTGATAGCTTTTATCATGAAAGAGTGTCGAATTGTGTCAAATGCTTTTTCATTATCTTCTGATATGATTATTCTATTATTGCCCTTTATTTTCCTAATGTGTATCATGTGTGATTTGTATATGTTGAACCATGTTTTCATCTCAAGGGTAAATCTCAATCATGGTGCATGATTGTTTTAATATGCTGTTGATTTCGGTTTCTGAATATTTTGTTGAGGATTTTTGCATCCATATTCATCAGGAATGTAGTTTTCTTGTGGTATTTTGGACTTATTATCAAAATGATGCTAACCTCGTAAAATGAGTTTGGAAGTATTCTCTATCTCTATTTTTTGGAAGAAGTTTTAAAAGATTGGTTTAAAAGTTTTGAAAGAAGTATTAAATCTTTTTTAATTGTTGGGTAGAATTCACCTGTGAAGCCATCTGGTCCTGAATTTTTCTGTATGGGTACATTTGTGATTACTGATTCAATCTCCTTATTCATCATGAGTCTTTATAAGGTTTCAGTTTCTTCTTTATTCTGTCTTAATAGTTTATATGTTTCTAGGAATTTATGCATTCCCTCTTAATTTACAAATTAATTAGTTATACTTGCTCATAAGAGTTATTTGTTCTTTTTATTTCTGTGGCATCAGTTGTATTGTCTCCTCTTTCATTTTTTATTTTATTTGTTTAAGTTTTCTCTCTTTTTTCTTAGTATGTCTTTAGATAAGAATTTATCAATTGTGTTTATATTTTAAAACAACCCAACTCTTAGTTTTGTTGATTTTTTGTTTTCTTTTTTTTTATTTCATTTATTTTCTGTTCTAACCTTTAGTATTTCCTTCCTTCTGCTAATTTTGGGTTTAGTTCTTTTTTTTCCAGTTCCTCAAGGTATAAAGTTAGGTTGTTTATTTGTGATATCTCTTCTTTTAAAAATGGTGTTGATTGCTATAAATTTCCCTCTTAGTACCGTCTTTTCTATATCCCCTAAGCTTTTTAGTATGTGGTCTTAATTTTTGTTTGTATCAAGATATTTTCTAATTTCCTTTTTGATTGCTTTTTTGACTCAATGGTTGTTCAAGAGTTTGTTATTTAATTTTCATATATTAATGCATTTTTCAGTTTTCTTTCTGCTATTGATTTCTAGATTTATTACATTGTGATCAGGAAACATACTTGAAGTAATCAACCTTCTTAAATTTTAAGGTTTGTTTTTGGACTAGCATGTGGCTTATCCTAGAGAATGCTTTGTGTGTGCTTTAAAAGAATATGTATTCCACTCACGTTGCATGGAATCATAATGTCTGTTAGGTCTGTTTGGTCTATAATGTTGCTCAAGTCTGCTGTTTTCTTATTGATTTTCTGTCTGGATAATCTATCCATTATTGAAAGTTGGGTATTGAAGTCTTCTACTATATTTGTGTTGTTGCCTATTATTCCCTTCAGATTTTTCAATGTTTGTTTTATATAATTAAGTGTTCTGAAATTTGGTGCATATATATTTATAATTATTATATCTTCCTGGTGGATTGATCCTTTTATCGCTATGTAATGATAAATTGTCTCTTGTGACATTTTTTATTTAAAGTCTATTTTGTCTGATGTAAGTATAGCTAGCCTGTCTCTCTTGGTTTTTATTTGCATGAATTATCTTTTTCTTTCTTTCACTTTCATCCTATGTGCATCTTCAAATCTAAGGTGAGTCTCCAGTAGAGAAGATCTAGTTGGGTCTATTTTATTTAACCATTCATCTAGTCTATGTCCTTTGATTAAGCAGTTTAACCAATTTAAATTTACAGTAATTATTGTTAGGTCAGGAATTACTATTGCCACTTTGTTCATTGTTTTCTATTTGGTAGTTATCTTGTTCCTCTCCTCTTCTCTCTCTGCCTTTTTTGTAGTGATATACTTTGATTCTTTTCTTTTTATACTTGTGCATATGCTATAAATTTTTCTTATAGTTATTATAGGTCTTCATTGAAACTCTTATTAATTATAACGGTCTATTTTTAACTGATAACTTTTCTTTAATTACATATAAAATCTCTGTGCACATATAAAATCTCTCACACACTTCATGTTATTGGTATCAGAGTTTACTTCCCTTTTTTTGATGAACACAAGATTATTTATTTGTTTATTTTTATTACAAAATTTTTACGGGGGTACAAACGTTTGAGTTACATCTATTGCATTTGCACCACCCAAGTCAAAGCTATAAGTGTGTCCCACCCAAACTGTGTGTACTGCACCCATTAGGTGTGAATTTACCCATCCCCTTCTCCCCACTCCCACCGGCCTGATCCCGATGAGTGTTACTTCCATATGTGCACGTAAGTGTTGATCAATTAGTACCAAGTTGATGGTGAGTACATGTGGTGCTTGTTTTTCCATTCTTGTGATACTTCACTTAGTAGAACGGGCTCCAGCTCCATCTAGAATAATACAATAAGTGCTAGATCACCATTGTTTTTTTATGGCTGAGTAGTACTCAATAATATACATATACCACATTTTATTAATCCACTCATGTATTGATGGGCACTTGGACCGTTTCCATATCTTTGAAATTGTGAATTGTGCTGCTATAAACATTCTAGTGCAGATGTCTTTATTATACAATGTCTTTTTTTCCTTCAGATAGATGCCCAGTAGCGGTATTGCTGAACCAAATGGTAGTTCTATTTTTAGTTCTTTGAGGTATCTCCATATTACTTTCCATAGAGGTTGTACTAGTCTGAAGTTCCACCAGCAGTATATGAGTGTTCCTATCTCTCTGCATCCACACCAACATTGGTTGTTTTGGGACTTTTTTAAAGGTATTTTTTCTTTTATTTATTTATTTGGGGCTTTTTAATAAAAGCCATTCTCACTGGAGTTAAGTGATATCTCATTGTGGTTTTGATTTTCCTTTCCTTGTTGATTAGAGATGTCAGGCATTTCTTCATATATTTCTTGACCTTTTTATACTGTTTATCCATTAACAAAGTTTTGTGGTTATAAAATTGTCTTTTAAATTTTATACTAGAATTTGAAGTGATTTACATGCCACCATTTCAGTATTAGAATAGTCTGTGTTTGTTGATACATCTACCTTTACAAATGACATTTATACTTTCATATATTTTCATGTTGCAGAATAGAATCTATTCATTTGAACTTGAAGAACTTCCTTTAGCATTTCTTGTAGGGTATACCTTCTAGGTAATAAACTCCTCAGTTTTTGTTTATCTGGAAAAGTCTTTATCTATCTTTCATTTATGAAGGATAGTTTTGCTAAGTATAGTATTTATGCTTGTCTTTTTTTTCTTTCAGTCCTTTGAATATATCACCCTATTCTCTCCTGTCTTACAAAGTTTCTACTGAGAAATCTACTGATAGTTTATAAGTATTGCCTTGTTTGTGATGAGTTACTGCTTTAAAATTTCTCTTTGACTTTGACTTTTCACAATTTAAATATAATATGTCTCAGTGTAGACCTCTTTAGATTTAATCTATTTGGGCTTTTTTGGACTTCGTTAATCTGGATATCCATTTCCCTTTCCAGATTTGGAAAGTTTTCAGTCACTATTTTTTAAAATATGCTTTCTACCCCTTTCTTACCTCTTCTCCTTTTGAAACTCCCATACTGCATTTGTTGTTTCACATAATGGTGTCCCACAAGTCCTGTACACTTTCTTCATTCTATTTATTCCTGTTATTTTTGTTCTTCTGACAGGGTAATTTCAATAAGTTTCTAAATCAAGAAGTGTAACTCATCCAATTTTGTTCTTCCTTGTCAAAATGATCTGACTCTTCTGAGTTCTTTCTCTTTCCACATATATTATAGGATCAGCTTGTTGACTTTTCAGGAAAAAAACACTGACTTTTGATAAGGATATTATTAAATTTATTAATTTTTATTATTATTAATTTTTCTATATTGAAATGTAGTTAATTTTTCTATATTGATTTTGAGTATTTCGAATCTTGTGACCTTGCTAAATTCATTCAGTAATGCTAGTAATTTTTTGTTGGGCCCATGAATTGAGATTTTTTTACATATAAGATCATGTTGCCTGAAAATAAAACATCGTTTTTCCTTTCTTTTTCAATTTGGATGCTTTTAATTTCTTTATTGTTGTCTTTATTGTTTTAGTTATAGCGTCCAGTGAAATTTTGATTTATGCAGTGAAAGTGGACATTCGCTTTGTTGTAGCAATTTTTCAAGGAATAGACAAGTATATTTGGGGCACAAGCTGACCTTTATATGCAGTCAAATGCTCTACCACTTAGTTATACTCCTGGCTGACTTACATATATATTTTCCAATATGAAAATGTAGAAATAATTATAACATTTGTGATACTATTTGGTAATGACATTAAACAATCTAAAGTTAATATCCTTTTTTTCCATATTTTATAGCAGATTTTTTTGCTTGAAATTTAGATTATGTGGCTATACTGTAGATTTTCTTGAGTTACTTTATAAAGGAAATAGTCTAGATAAAATCAACTGGGAAACTTAGTTTATATTCACTCATGAAATTTTCTGCTAGCATCTTTATTTTATAAGAAATGGCATTGTATACAAGTGCAATGAATTAGTAGGAGAAAAAGAAGACAAAGGAGAGGTTTAGTCGGATTATAAATTATGTAAACTATTCACGGTGAGATTTGAACCATCTTGCTATGTCTTGTATATGATGTGTTCCTCCTCCGGATCCTAATATGATGGGTAGCTTGATCTCATATAAGTTTTCACAGGAAACCCAATATTGCACAGTAACCTCATTTAAAACATTTTTTCGTGTTTTATATATACCATCCAATTTCCAACTCTCACTTCTCTATAAAAGAGGCAAGAATTTTAAATTGTACATTATAAACATTAAGAAGTGATCAAAGAAGGCATGCATAGCTATTTATATATCAATCATGCCTCAAAAAAGGGGTTTAAAAAAAGGGATCAAGTGAAGAGGCAATTTGAGATGAATTATTGTATATACAGAATGACAAGCCATGTTAATTACTTATTAACTCCTTTCCTTAGGATAGGCCAAAGTCATTACTCAAACATAATCTTTTTTCATTATCTTCCTTTTTTTTGTGCTTCATAAAACAGTAATATAGAAATTTTTTTACAAAGCTAGGAATGTAAAAATAAATTTTGGGGAAAACAACTTTAAATAATTTTTAAGTTACATTAGAAAATATAGCCTTGATAAAATGCCATTTCTAATAAAATGTAGTATATGTATACCCTGGAGTTCTACTTAGCCACAAAAAGCAATGGTGATCTACCATCTCTTGCATTATCTTGAATAGAGCTGGAGCCCATTCTACTAAGTGAAGTATCACAAGAATGGAAAAACAAGCACCACATGTATTCATCATCAAATTTGTATTAATTGATCAAGACTTATGTGCACATATAGTAATAACATTGATTACATTAATAACATTAATAACATTGGAAGGGGGAAGGAGGGGATGGATATGTATACTCCTAATGGGTGTGGTGTGCACTGTCTGGGGTATGGACATGATTGAAGCTCTGACTCAGGTGGGGCAAAGACAATGTATGTAGCCTAAACATTTGTATCCCTGTAATATGCTGAAAAAAAAATTTAACAAAATGCCATTCCTGTCTTAGGAGGATTATTGACATTTTGATACAAGGCAGAGACCTTTAATGAGCTCTCAATCAAAGGAAATACTTCAGTAATGATAAATGAATTAATCGATGCTAATCAAATAAATCTACTCCAGTCCATTTTGGATTTCACTTTATGGGTAGCTGCTCAGGTCAAAAGATTAACAAGTTCATAAGTGACTACTAATCACTTTTCACTTGACTATGTGTTTGTGTCTAGCTAATTGTACAAGGCAATATTTGAAAGTACTTCAGGCTGCAATTTATTATAGTGTAGAATTCCATGGAGAAGAGGCATACCAGGCAAAATAATATAAGTTGAGTATTAATCCAAAATAAACCACACAAAAATATTCTAAATTGTATTGTGTTTCCTGTACCTTTTGGAAAAAATAAAGAAACACTAAAAAAATAATGACAGTAAGATGATGTGGAAAAATAGAGAATTTGAAAGTAACCAAATTCTATTTTAGAATTCTATCATAGCATTGATAGCATTATCATTTTCTTTGGTTGCTGTCAAATCATTCTTATCCCTGAGGTAATAGATTTTTATCTGTTGCTCAAATACATTTTTCATGGAGAGTGATAACACATTTCAGAGCTCCATTCCTATGTTATATACAAAATATCATCTTAATTACTTCATGCTGGAATCAACGTGATCTATATTTCAGGAATCATATTGATGTTTTCAATCATGTTACCCAATAAAAAGTAGTAACTCACTTAAATAGACATTACAGGTTATTCATTTTTAGCGCTGTTGCTCAAGAAAATAGTTGATCTTCACTTTTTGCAACAAACACATGAATAAACCATCATTTCCCCAAATCCTTCTCTTTTGCCCTTCTTCAAAACTCCACAGTTTCTTTTTTCTTCAGGAGGTTTTTACATCAGCCTATATCAAATAAATTTTCCAGGGAAACTCCTTTTCTTTTCAAATTTATAGTAGAAGCTTTGAAATAAGTTTAGGTAAACATCTTTAGTGTGCTTCAGTGTCATCGCAAATAGTTATCCAGAAAGTTCTCATATCATTTAGTAATTTTAGCAATGAAACATTGAGGGTGTATAAATGACTTCAACTTGGGCCCCATGAGTTGCTAATGAACTTAATTAAGCTACATTCTTGATCTGGGTTCAGACACTAAACCCCAGTGCAATTCACAAATTTCTGAACTCCATCTCTTTTGTCCTTTCACTTTTCTATACCTGCCCCACTTATTTGCCTTATCACAGTATTTTTTAAAGAAATATGCAATACATTACACAATAACTATAAATTAAAAGGTACAATAGCACTTCTGTTTTTGATAGGCCAACTGTAGCAATTCTAATTCCACACACTGATCATCTGTGTTGCAATATGTATATCCCCATTCACGTTTCTTTAATCAATCATGTAATATTTTTGGTTAGCCTATTTATGCTCTATTAGCATAATGTCTTGATGATTTTTTTCTGTTATCACTTCATAGAATGTGTATTACAATATAACTACTCTGCAATTACTGTTCAGGAAAACCACAATACAAATACATTTTCTACAGATTACTTCATAATTATACTTCAAGTTACCACGTAGTTCAATGACTAATCACCATGTTACTTGCAATTTTTATATCTTGTAAGCCTGCAGTTTAAAAGACAGAAATAATCAGATAATTAGCCTTTGATTACATAGTACTCACCCTGTTCTTAAATGTACTTAAATGGTCAATAATTACCATGTAATTACAGAGCAATTATTATAGTGCATTCACACCACCATAAGTAAGGCACTGTCAGTGATTTCATCCCCTGTGTTTAGGGATTTATGACTCAGTCATGGAAAGGTCACTGCAGTCTGCATCAGGGCAAAAGCTGCCTAAGAAAGTGGCCCATTTTGTAAAAGTAAAAGCAGGTGTCAGTGCAGTGGAAAGGGCTGTTAAAGGAAAATCGTGGTGACTGCTTTTTTAAGATTTTTGACATGGAAAGTGAATGCAAAATATGTACAACAAGAGAAAATCCAGAGCTTATACTGACTGTTGAAATTTTTTGAAATCTATCAACTTATTCTTTTCAACAAGTCATTTTCTCTAAGGTATTTCTTTTCACTTTATCCAAAGATGTTTTTTTGGATACTAATAGACTATTTAAAATTACAGAGTACAGAGTTCACACACTAAAAATTTTCATCTCACTTCCATATAGCAAGAAGTTTTAAGTGCCAGCACCTGGCACCTCAGCAAAAGATCATAGTTAGCACATTTACTTTTTATTGAGTTGTTGCATGGCAAGAATTGATAATTTTCTACTCTGGGAGTTAAATATAAGTTGCTGCTTTAGAAATAGTTTTAAATGACTGTATTTTTCTACTGAAATATTTAATTCATTTAATTCTCTAATGTTTTATTTTATATATGTTTATTTTCATTACAATCATATTTCATTAGAGGAAATTGGAAGTATTCATGTTAACAGGGAAAAAAAACATATCTTAAACCCAAATAAAATTATAGCACTTAATGGCAATATTATCCTACACTTCTTTTGAGCCTTCCAAAAAATGATTCATATAGGGTCAAGTATGTGTAAGAATCTCAGGAAAACTTCCAGTTCAAATCCATTTTAATTCTAATGTTCTTAGTGCATGCTCTAGTAAAATATTTGCAAAATTGCCAATTCACCAGGAATTTGGATGTTTATTTTCACTAATTTTTCATTCTTTTTGTTCTTTTGATAGAACTGCTAAAATCTAAAATGACCACACAACATAAAAAAGCTTAATATAAGTTTTCAAATACTTATTAGGTTTGCTCTGTTACCAGTTCTTGTTGTAGGTGCAGGTGTATCCCTCTGGGCTTCTCCGCATTATGTTCTCCTTTTATTATGACTTCTTTTTATTACCCAACTAGTATGTTCTCAAATAAAGGATTCAGATAATTCAGAAGTATACTGAGAAAAGCATGAAAGTCTCTCTTGTTTCTCCTTCCCCATTTTCATTTCTTACTCTAGAGGTATCCTTATATTTTAAACATAAACAATTTAACATTCTTTTGAATTAAGTTAAAATTATATAATTGGTAGATTGTGTATAGCTTTTTACAGCTTTTTTTAAACTCATCATTATGTTTATTCATATGGCTAAACACTCTTCCATACACAGTGGACAATACTAACCAATGAGTTGTACCCAGTAAAGAATTCTCTCATTGGACTAATGATGGGGCACATGACCTTGGAGGTCACTTATGTGACTTGCTCTAATGACCTTTAAATTAGAGATATAATATTGTTAAGAGTAGGCAAGATGTGATGATCCAATTGGGCTAACTGTGCAGTTGCAGGGATAGAAGAAAGCAACCAGAGATCAATGCTAAGATTTGAAAGCAAATTCAAAGTAGTGTTAGACCATCTTTGACTATAAATGCTAAGGACATTTACTATAAGATTAAGGTTCTTGAAAGCTAAATAAATAAATTGAACATATTATCATATTACCAGTAAGATTTGCAAGCATATAAGTGCAAGCCAAATTATCTTTTCAAACTACCAGTTTTAACATTAACATTTGATGTAATAAAAAAAGATGGGAGAAATAGGTGAACTGCCAAATAAGTAAAAAGTAAATTATTTACTCACATCAAAGTGTATGTGCTGGGGGATGTAGGGGGAAACCAATTTTGATGTGCATGTATGGAGATTTAAGATTCATTCTTTATCTATGATGAACTGTAAAGAATCAAAGTCAATTTGATGAAAATGCTCTGTTTGCCCTGCTACCATTTCCCTAGGCTTTATAAGCAACCTTAGTCTTTAAACATCATTTCATTGTGACAGTTTTTTATACATCCTCACATTAACCACACATTCTTTGAAATTAGTTTTCAAAAATGTTTTTAATTGAAAAAGCTATCACTCATCACAATGCCTTTCTCAAAACTTTCATTTATTTTTCTTTTTTGACTCTTTCCATTATTTGTGTTGCAATCCTTTGGAAAATAATTAAAATGTAGGGAGATGCAAAGTAGAACTCACTGCTTTAAAGCATAGGTTTTCAGTGGAGGTCATTCTGCCCCCAGGAGGACATCTGGCAAAAGCTGGAGATATTTTTTAGTTATTACAACTTGGAAGTGGGGGTGCTACTGGTATCTAATGGGTAGAGACCAGGGATTTAGCAAAACATCCTAAAAAACACAGTACTTACTGGCCAGCCCCCTACTCCAAAAAACAATTACCATTCTGCTGAGGTTGGAAAACCCTGT
This sequence comes from Cheirogaleus medius, assembly GCA_008086735.1. Lineage (NCBI taxonomy): Eukaryota > Metazoa > Chordata > Mammalia > Primates > Cheirogaleidae > Cheirogaleus > Cheirogaleus medius. Next base: position 34,379,191 of record VBSM01002217.1, read on the forward strand.
TTTAAGGGAATATGCATATATTAACTTTGATAATATATAATTAATCAAATGGAATTTCAGCAGAATGTTTTTTTTCCCCCTAAAATTTATTTAAAATACACACAAATGAAGAAAATAAACTTTGGGGAAAATATTTTCATGCAAATGAATTTTTAAAAATTATATAATATAAAATATAAAATAAAAATTAGTTTGACTAGCCTTTGGGGAGTATGCACATATTTTTCAGCATATGTAAAAAGTCATATTAAATCACTTTTATCAACAATTTTAAAATTTTCTATTTCCAATGCTATTGTTCTTCAAATACTATTCTTTACTTCACAATTTAACTTTGTGGACCCAACTGTGACAATATTAACACTTCTATAAGTACTGGAAAATATATTGAGATGGTAGTTAATAAATAATAAAAAAAGAACAAAGTAAATTTTTTGTTATATAAATAAAACTATTTTACTATTGTTACTAATTTTTTTGGAATTGTCAATGTCTCTACATTCAATATAGTAATTGGATCGTTATGTCTTGCCTACTATCAACAGTGCTTATGTCTCTAATTTAAAGGTCATTAGAGCAAGTCACTTAAGTGACCTGCCAAGGACATGTACCCAATCATTAGTCTAACAAGAAAGAACCTCTCTCGTTGGGCAGAATGATTTTTTTCTCTGCTACTTAATGGAGACAACTTGATAACACTCTTTTTAAGACAGGGTATAAGTATAGCAAAAGAGTATAATTTCCAGAACAGTCATTCTTGCTTCCAGAAGAGTCTAACTCAAGCTACTCAGAATGTCTTCTTTTTTATCCAGAACTAAAGTCACATATGCACCTTACAGCTTCCCTGGAACAAATGTAGATGAAGTTGGGGATCATTTACAAAGAAGTTTTTAACTGAAATGGGGAAAATGTTACTCAGATCAGGACTGTAGAATGGTAAAAAGAGAAAAGAGTGACCTACTTGTCTTAGAAATGGTAGTTCTATTTGCATTCATGGCAAGGCCACCAAACCAAAGATAATAATTAAAAATAACTTATCAAAGAGGTTGAAAATGGCAAGAGTTTTAAAAATTTTTTTCAAAACATTTTATTATGGAAGCTTCAACTATACCACAAAATGGGGAGAAACATAATAAATGCCATGTACTCCTCATGTGGCTTCAGTAATTATCAACATCGCATCAAATTTGTTTCTCCCTCCCCACTTTTTTGTATGATATATTTAAGACAAATTTCATAAATTATATTTTTTTTACCTACAAACCTTTTAGTATATATCTCTCATTGCTAAGGGCATTTTATTTATGATACAGATGCCATCATTTATTATATCTGCCAAAATTGACAGTAATTCCTTAGTATTTTCATGATCCCAACAATAAACGGAGGGTGTATTCAAACTGAGATCATGTAAAGAAGAGTTTAATGACTGCACTATTACTGAAGATGTAGGCGGGATTTGGGCACAGTGCAAGACACAGGAGAGGGTTCAGTAGCCTGGCCAGTATCTGGGGAAAGGGTGTTTCTTTTACCACTCCCTTGGTCTGAAGCAGGAAGTGGAAGCAGTTACCTAAACCCAGAGAGAGAAAGGAGCTGAAATCAAATCCCTGGGGATACTCTTTTCCAGGAACAGTGGATTTTTTTTTCATGTTTAAATTTAAACTATTGATACATCTTCTAAGCAGCTGTTTTAGAATATTAAATACATCTTATTTAACATTTAACAGGCAAAATAAGTTTCTCAGCTCTCATTAAATATATATTAAACAAACATTTTTAAATGGAAGTTGGAAGAGAAACAGAATTATCTGTTTATTTGATATGCCTATATGACTCCATCTAGAACTGGGAAACGCAGAACAATGAATAGTATTAGCTCTGGTCTATAAGTTAGATGCTGGTATTCTCTATATAGTATGCTATTTAGTTATTATAGCAAGATAATATAGAAGATATTGTAATCTCCATTAATAATATGAGTAATATAAAACAGAGCTTAAATTGCATTAAATCACACAGCTAATAAGTAGGTAAGCTGAAATTCAAATACTTCTATGTCTGACTCCAAAACTCAAACTTTTTATATTATAACATGTAATCTTTCAACTACTCAGCAGCAATTTGATATCCATATACCTCATACTTATTTGCAGATGATATTATATAATATTTATAATATAACATATTATATTATATAGCCTCATACCATATAAAATTATTTCCAAACAGGATAACATATGACTATGTGATAACTATTAATATTGTACTATATTGTAATATAAAAACATTTATGTTTTATATGTGGCTTTGATTTGAAGGATAATTTTAGCACAATATCCTCAGAGATTTTGAGCTTACTGTATGAAAGACTGTGTTGTAGGCCATTGACTGAACTATATGTAGGAAACGGTTCTTCAGTATAGAGCACTGATCTATTTTACAGCCAATCAAAGAGGCTGTACCTGTGAGAGTACACATGGGATGCAGCTTGTATCAGCTATCTTCTTTTGAAACAACTTTCATGAACAAGGAAATGATAGTCTCTCTTCTTAGGTAGTTTCATATGCCTCCTGTCAAAGTTGATGGTGTCAAAATGAAGTGATTTAGAGAAGTTATTTCTGCTGAGCAATGTTTTACTTTTCAAATATACTGTTAAAGAGAATTCATTACTTAGCAAAGAATGATACTTAAGAGCAATATTATCCATTTGATCTGTATTCACAGCTTCCTGTTGTTGAAGTTTACCTTTTATTTTATGGTCAACAGCTATGAACTATGAGATATGATTCTGAATCTTATGAATGCAGAAAGCATAAAGTTATAGAAAGAATGAGGCTCTTAATCAGAAAGTTGGGTTTATGCAAAAATGAACCAGTTTTATACTCTTTCTGATTTCAGTTTCTTCATCTGTGTAAGAAACTTCACCTGGTTTCTCAATCTAAATTTCTGTTATTTTTAACAATCTTGTATAAATCAAGCAGTCAAAAATCAATGGATGACATGACAAAATGAGGAATCCACAAATCCTTTCCCCCAAAAAACTATAAACTGGATAATCTTGTCACAAACAAGCAATTCTTTTCTCTATAATTTAACCAAGGACATAAAACCAACTGAGGAATGTTTGCTCATGAAATTTTTGAACTTCATTTATAAGTCTGTGGCATTTCTACCTGGGGATGCTCCCATCAACTCTCTTTCCAGCTGTTTAAATATGGTAGTTCAACCAGAAAGGGGAAGGCCTTGCTGCCACTGCCAAAAGGCGCTCACTAGATTTGGTGTATTGTCAGTTAATCAGTGGCCATCTCAGTGGCAGGGAAGAATAGCGATTTTATTATGCTGACTGTGCACACCTATATGGTATATGCAGTAGATCAGTGGACTAGTCAAGGATTTTACAGAAAATTATGAGAAGTTAGATAGCACCCATGTAGCTCTAGCCTGTAGAGCCTATGCATGTGCAACAATGATGTTAGAGAGCCCTATTGAAAGTAAAAGCCTGGGATAACTCAAAAATACAATCTAAAATTTAAATGTATGATCTAGGCCAAAATATATCCATCAGCAGAAAATGAAACATTTAATGACTGAGCTAGTTAAGCACAAATTCTGGCTAGTCTTTTGGCAAACACTAAGCTATGTGGTCACAATGGTATATCAAAACACTCTTAGGATGCCAGGCCTAAATATAAAATTAAAAAAAAATAACAACAAGAAAAAGCAGAATAAGCAGAGACATACATTATAGGAGACCATATACTGTAGGAAAGGCAGATTTCACAGATTTAGTCCAGGCAAAATTACTAAAGAAAAAAAACCAGCAGACAACAACAACCTTAAGAAAAGAAAGTAAAAATCCAGAGTTGCTATATTATATTATCTGAAAAATTCAATATTCAACAGAAAATTATGATATGCAAAGAAATAAGAAATATTTGCTTGTACACAGGAAAAAAAGCAGTCAGTAAAAACTGTCTCTGAATTTTTCCAGATGTTGAAAAAGTAGACAAAATTATCAAACCAGCTATTATAAATGTATTTTAAAAAGTAATCCTGTTCAAAGAATTAAAGGAATGTATGAAAATGACTTAGTGAATAGATAATCTCAAAAAAGAGATAGCAATAATTTAAAAGAAACAAATGAGAGTTGTGGAAGTGAAAAATACAATAGCTGGGAAAAAAAATCACTAGAATGACTCAATAGCAGGTTTGTAATGTCAGAAAAGAGAACCAGTTAACTTGAACATAAATCAATAAAAATGTCCTAAATTCAAAAACACAGGAAAAAACCTGAAGAACAATAGAGTATGTGACTTCCGGAACAATACCAAGTATATCAGTACATATGTAATGAATGTCACAGAAGGAAAGAAGAAAGTGAAATGGGGAAAACTTTATGATACAATGGTTGAAAACTTCTCAAACTTGATGAAAAATAGTTATCTACAGAACCCAGAAATCAACAAACCCCAAACAAGATAAACACTAAGTGATCCCCACCAAGATACACTTAGTCAAACTGTTGAAAGACAAAGACAAAGTGAAAATCATGAATGAAGCAAGAGAAAAACACTCTTCCCATCCACATGAATGATAGTACAAAAAATGGGTGATATCTAATCAGAAATAAGGAAGGCCAAAAGATAGTAGAATAACATTCAAAGTACTTAAAGAAAAAAAACATCTATCATACAATAATAGTATATTTATGTTCAGCAATATTATCATCCAATAATGATGATATAAGAAGAAAGTAATAGTTTTTCCATTAATATTATCATTTAATAATGATTATCTTCAGAGAAAGATATTCCCAAAGATTGATTTTTCATTGCTAGGATTTCTTTGCAGATATAGTACATCCCACCAAATGACTGCAGAACACACATTCTATTCGAGCACTTGTCAAACATTTCCACTTAGAAACCGTTTTCTTTTCCACAAACGCATCTCAATGAATGTAAAAAGATTGACATCGCACAAGGTGTTGCCCTGTCAATCACATAATTGTATTAAAACTCCACAACAGAAGGAAATCGGGGAAAACCTCAAATGGTAAAAATTAAACAAGATACTTCTAATCACCAATGGATCAAAGAAAAATTACAAAGAAAATTAAAAATACATTGAACTGAATCAAAATGAAACTCCAACATATAAAAATTTATAGGATGCAGCTAACGCAGTCTTTAGAGGAACATTTATAAATGTAAATGCCCATAATAGAAGAGAAAAAAAAGGTCTTAAATAAATAACCTAAGTTTATACCTTAAGATCAGAAAAAGAAAAGCAAACTAAATCAAAAGCAGAGTAAGAAAATAATAAACATTGGAACAGAAATCAGTGAAATATAAAATAGAATAGTAATAGAGAAAATGAATGAAATCAAAGTCTTATGCTTTGAAAGATGAACAAAAACTAAAAAAATTTAGTCAGATTGGCTGAGAAAATAGGAGAAAAGATAAAAGTTACCAAAATCTAGAGTAATGAAATCACTAAAACTATCAAACTTCTTGAAAAGAACATGTGAAAATCTTTGTGACTTGGGTTTAGGCAAAATGTCCTTAGAAATAACACTGAAAGTAAGACCCGTAAATAAAAAATATGGCCAAGCTGGGAGCCGTGGCTCATGCACCTAATCCTGGCACTTTGAGAGACCAAGGTCGAAGTATCACTTGAGGCCAATAGTTCAAGATCAGCCCAGGCAACAGCAAGATTCCATAAAAATTAGCCAGATATCATGGTGCACACCTTTAGTTCCAGCTACTTGGGAGACTGAGGCAAGAAAATGATTTGAGCCAAGGAGGTTGAGATTGTGGTGAGCTATCATGATGCCAGTGCACTCTAGCCCAGGCAACAGAGTGAAACCCTGTCTCAAAAATCAATGAATAAAAATAAATAAATAAATAATATTATAAATTGAAATCTGATAAAATTAAAACTGCCCTTTAAAAGACACCATTAAGAAAATGAAAAGAGAAACCAGAGTGAGAAAAATATTTGTAAATCTTCTACCTGATAAAGGACTTGTATATGGATTACATAAGTATTTCTTATTCCCCAATAATAATAATAATGACAGACCAAATTAAAAAGTGAACAAATGATTTGAATAGACATTTCATCAAAGAAGATATTATTTAAATTCTAATAAGCAAATGAATAGGTGCTCAACATTATTAATTATTAGGTAAATGCAAATTAAAATTATAAGAAAATACCGCTATATACTCACTTAGAAGGCTATAATCAAAATGCCAGACAATACCAAGTTTTGGTGAGGATGTCCCAAACCTGGAACCTCCGCTAATTTTCAGTAGGTAAAATTAAGCAAGTATTTTAGAAAACAGGTTGTCAGTTTCTTATAAAATTAGTTTCACACCTAGAAATAGTCAAGAGAAATGAAAATTTATGTACATGCAAATACTTGTATGTGGATATTCATATCTGCATTATTCATAATAGCCAAAACCTGGAAAGAAATGCTCATCAACTAATGAATGGATAAAGAAAATGTGATATATCTGTACAGTTTACTTATCGATGAAGTGGAAGGAAATGCTGATACATGCTATAACATGAATGAACCTCAGGAGCATCATGCTATGTGAAGGAAGCCAGAAGGAAAGATTGCATATTATATGCTCCATTTATGTGAAATATTCAGAAAAGATCCATTTATACAAATGAAAAGTTTATCAGAGGTTGCCTGGGCTGGTGGTCAGAGCAGGGATTGATTGTAAACAGGTTTGAAAAAATTTTGTAGGATAGGGGTGGGAGAGTGATGGAAACACTCTAAAATTGAACTTGGGGATGGTTGCACAACTCTACAAATTTACTAAAAATCATTGAATTATGAACTTACAGTGGATGAATTTTATGACATGCATATTAAATTCAATAAAATTGTTTAAAAAGTTAATGATGCTCATGATTTTTTCCTTTTCACTAAAAGTGAAGACTGGAGATGTAGGTCAGTGGTTCTAAACGTATTGTCTCTGAAACAACAGCATGAGCATCACCTAGGAACTTATAAGTCAAAATTCCCAGACCCTAACCCATTCCTACTGGATCAGAACATGTGGGTAAGAGGCCCCACAATATGTATTTTAACAAGTTCTCTGGGATATTGTGGTATATACTAAAGTTTGAGAGCCACATTCCTACAAATTCCTATAGTAGTTGGTTCTCTCTCTTCTTGGGGCAAAGTCTCTTATCGCCAAAGTCCCCTTAAGCCAAATGCTTTTTTTTTTTTTTTGAGTATTTAAAATACAGGATTGGCAAGTAAATAGAAATATTACATATAAATTTTTAAATTTCACATAATTCTCATGAAGACTCACAGAATGTGCCAATACTCCTCTCATCTTTCTTATAAGGCAGTACTGAGCCGAAGCAGTGCTCTGAGTCCCCCTTGAGAAAGCATGGGCTCTTCAGTGCACCTTTGAACCACACAGCTTTCTTTACTCATCTTCATTATCTTAATTATTAAGATAGTGAAGAAGATAGTAGGCCCCTTCCAGATCTGATCTTCAATGTAACCTCAAAACATGAATACGAGTTTCAAATATTGGAAAGTACACTGAATTCTTCAACTAAAGCAAGAAAATATTAAGATAGCATTATTATAAATGGTACAGGGAGAGAGTGGGTAGAGTCTGATTTTATAGCCATATTTTTTGACTTTGTTCAATGGTTTTGTTCAAATTATGTACTTCTTTGTGGTTTACTTTTTCTGTTTTACATGCTGGGAATTCCGGCAACAGATTACTCATTTCTAGAGTAATGGATTGTTTTGTATACTTGTTATGTGAAACAATCGTTTTTCTTCTGAAACATAAAATCTAACTCTTATAAATTAGCAATTTGGAATGAGAAGGTTATTTTTACAGTTCTATAATAACTATGCCATTTATATATAATCTAAGTAGCTTTAAGAAAAATAGTCAATGTGATTATTCAAATAATTTAGTGATTAAAGTTTCCATTTCTAGATGACAAAGGGAGAAGGTTGAGTTTTTTGGCCAGATTATAACAACACTGTGTGAATACTCTGGTATTGGACACTTAAAATATGAAATTTATTGATTTTCTCTCTCCCTGATTTATACATTTTTTGGATAAAGCATTTAAACCATTTTTGTAATCAGTCAAAGTATAAATTAATATCTAAATGAAAATATAGTTTAATACATTTTAATTATTAAATATGTTAGATCATTTGATTCAGTTTCTGATTTATTTATAATTGTACAGGGAGTGTTTAGTCTGACTGTCAGGAACATTTAAGACACAATCCATCTGAAAGCAAACAAATTATTTACTTATTATGGGACCTTGAACACAGTCATCACTGATTTCATTATTTTCCTGGCAAATAATCACAGAATCTGCCATAATCAATTTCCTCAGAGTTGTTGAATACTTTTTCTACAATTGCTAATGGATTAAAAATAATGAAACAATATATTTATGTCATGATGCGTTTCCATTTTTAATTTTCATTTGATTTTGATATTTGTTAACTCTTTATTATTTATTCAGGATATTATGGGGGTACAGACATTTTGGTTACATGTAATGCTGTTTGTCCCGCCCAAGCCAGGGCTACAAGCATGTCCCTACCCCATATAGTGCATTCAACTTCCATTAGGTGTAAATTTCCACCCCCCCACACACACACCCCTACTGACACCCAGTGAGTATTACTACCATGTGAACGACTTAGTGTTGGTCAGTCAGTACCAGTTTGATGGCGAGTACATGTGGTGCTTGTTTTTCCATCCTTGTGATACCTCACTTCAAAGGATGGGCTCAATCTCTATCTAGGATAATACAAGAGGTGCTAGATCACCATTGTTTTTTGTAGTTGAGTAGTATTTCATGGTATATATACCACATTTTATCAATCCACTCATATATTGATGGGCATTTGGATTATTTCCACATCTTTGCAGTTGTGAATTGTGCTGTTATAAACATTTGAATGCAGATGTCTTTATTGTAGAATGTCTTTTTTTCCTGTGGATAGATGCTTAGTAGTGGGATTGCTGGATCAAATGGTATTTCTATTTTTAGCTCTTTGAGGTATCTCTAAATTACTTTCCATAGTGGTTGTACTAATTTGCAGTCCCACCAGCAGAGTTTGAGTGTTCCGCATACACATTCATGCCAGCATTTGTTGTTTTGGGCCTTTTTGATAAAGGCCATTTTCACTGGGGATAAGTGATATCTCATTGTGGTTTTGATTTGCATTTTCCTAATGATTAGATGTGTTGAGCGCTTTTTTACATGTTTGCTGGTCATTATTAGTCTGTCTTCTTTTGAAAAGTTTCTGTTCATGTCCTTTGCCCATTTATTGATGGGGTTGTTTGATTTTTTCTTGTTGATTTTCTTAAGTTCTATATAGAATCTTGTTATCAGCCCTTTATTGGATGTGTGGAAAGCAGACTAACAGTTTATAACCCTCACTTTCTAACCCTCTAAACCTAACAATTGTTACGTAAGAAATGTTTGTCGTGCAGAGAATGGTCCAGCTCCGAGTGGGGGATCGCGAGGCCACTAACACCTAGTCTCCTTTTCTTTTACATGGGATACTAATGGTACCTTTCTTGTAAGGTTGTTGTAACATTTAACTGAAAACTTTCATTTTATTACTATATATGGTACAACGTAAGATTAAAAACATGTTTATTTGATGCATATATTAATAAGATCTCAGTATACGTTAAGTGATATCTTTGTGATTCTGATGAGAATCTGTTTTGGTAAAACAGAAATATTTAATCTCATGCTCGTTTTATAATTAGGTTACCAGCTCATAATAAATTTTATCTTCAAATCTGTCAATAAAAAATTATTTGTAGTTACACCAAGTTCTATGAAGTGCAAGTAAAAGTTAGTAATATCTTCACATTGTCCAAATAATGCAATTGATAGTTCTAGAGTTCTACTTAAGAGTAGCTTTTAAGAAAGTCAAGTTAATATCCTATTTTTTTAAAAGATTATTTTAAAGTAAAAAAATAATTCTAATATATATGTTTTCATTTGTCAATTCTGAACTAAAATGTTCCATATTGGAAGATAACATTTTATTTAATTTTTTGTACATTTGGGGAAAATGTACCTTCACAATTTAATAAGAAAATCATAGTTTTTAAAAAATTTATATCACAACTTAGAAAGAGATTATAAAAAATTTCATCAGCTAGAACTATTAATATAAATGCCTTGTGATTTAAATAGTACCCAAAATCTAATCACTTCTCAAGTTAATTAGTAGGATTTCCATTGATATTATATAGAATGTTTAACATTTATCATTTATCTCATGTGTTTTAAGACTGTACATTGATAAAAAAGTAACATTTTATAAGAGAATCAAATTACATTTTTGGTAATTAAATGCCTAAGAATATCAGCAGACCAAATGCAACATCAGAAAATTTTGGTACAAAATAAAAGGTAGACCATTTTAACTAGTTAGTAACTAGCAGAACATAATAACTAGATAGAACATTTTTATATTTAGAAAACCATCCACATGTTCATATTTAAGTTTAATGCTAATACTTTTTCATTAAACAAAACATTATTTTAGGTCCTGGGGAGTTTAAAAAGATGAACTGCATATAGTTCTTACATATAAAGACATTCACAATCTAGTAAAAGATTTTATTTCACTTATCTTTTGACATAAAATGTTGACATTGCTCTTATAATTTAAAAAGCTGGTCTTCTACTATATTGCCTAAAATTCAGTAGATGTATTGAAAAAAATCTTGTTTTAATAAGTTACTGTTTTTGTATAGTATGAAAATATAGGTAATAATTATATGACTATTGTTATTAGAATTAGACTGACTCTGCCTTAAAGTTGAGTGGGTAAACTCTCAAAGATCTTCCATTGATCATGCTCAAGTAACTAATTCATTTTAATTTGGTGAGAAGGTGAGAAATACACAACAAATTTGCACTCAATACAATCAGATTAAGTTGTTGACATAAATATGGTTTTTTAAAATGAGTACAACCATCTACTATATCTCGTATGGAGTTTGAAAAATTTTTAGCTTTATTCTTAATTATATGTAATACCCCCAAATGTGGTCAAACTTACTTAATACATGTAGAAGATAGAATAATAAAGTATGGATTCTGTCTTAATCACTCTGCTCTATTAAATATTAAGAGGCTGTTATTAATAGCACTTTTATAATGGATGTCATTTTCTACCTTGAATGAAAACCTCATCTCCTTTCATGTATTCATTGCAAAAGTTATATAATCTTTTCAATTCTGAATCTTGTACCAAAGAGGAATTTTCTTTTGGCTACATTCCATATCTTCTTTGCATCTGCCCTAGTTCTTGACACGTAGTAAATATTCAACAATTACTTGGTGAATGAATAAATGACCTCATGATTGAAATAAAGACAGAATATAAAAAGAGAGTAAATGAATGGTCATAAAGCAAAATTTCTTTGTTTAGTCCAAATAAGCTGTTTCAGGTTTTGCCTATGTAATAATAAACTGTATTATAATTGAGTTCTACCATATGAAAGGGGCAAGGAGCCTCTTGATTACATTTAGCCAGGAAAAAGTGATAAAACAGTATTTTTTTCAAGTTGCATAGCTTAATTATAATTTTGGAAAACCATATAATACTATACTAGCTTCTTTGGGAATAGCTGGAAGCCACTTTCTAAAACCTGAGATATCTATAGGAATGTTTTAAGACAAAAAATAAATAAGACTGAGTTGTCAGGGAGAGATTTTAGAAAGAGGGTTCAAGCAATCCAATGCATTCCAAACTATCTAATGTCCAAATTAAACTTCAAGAGTAAGCCTATATCTTAACATGTTAGTATGTTATAAGAAAAACAGACTTCCAACATAGAATACCCTGAGTAGTCACTGATATATATCATTTATTGAAATCTTCCTTGGTAATCAAATGAAACTGAGTAACCCCTTCTTATAAAGAAAGTAAAGATAGCATGGATTTCTCAAACATTAGTTTCTGTTACTATGTTTCACATTTTGCAAACATGAGTATGTTAAGTGTTGTTTTGAAGTAGAGGCATAACTCATTTTATCATGCTTTGCTTTATTGTGCTTCGTACGTATTACATCTTTAACAAATTGAAGGTTCATGGCAACCCTTTATCGAGCAAATCTATTAGCATTATTTTTCTAACTGCATGTGCAAACTTTGTGTCTCTGTGTAATATTTAGTAATTCTTGCAATATTTCAAATGTTTTCTTTATTATTATATTTATTATAATGATCTGTGATCAGTAATCGTTTATGTTACTATTGTAATAGTTTTGAGGCACCATGAACTGTGCCCAAAGACAATGGTGAATTTAATGGATAAATGGTGTGTGTGTTCTGACTGATCAATCGACCAGACCCGTTTCCCCATTTGTCCCCACCTCTTCAGGCCTCCTTATTCCCTGAGACACAAAAATATTAAAATTAGGCAAATTAATAACCCTACGATGGCCTCTAAGCGTTCAAGTGAAGGGAAGAGTCGCATGTCTTTCACTTTCAATTAAAACCTAGAAATGATTAAGCTTAGCGAGGAAGGCATATAGAAAGTTGGATAGGCCAAAAGCTAGGCCTCTTGTGCCAAACAGATAGCCAAGTTGTGAGTGTAGAGGAAAAGTTTTTGAAGGAAATTTAAAGTGCTACTCCAGAGAACACATGAATGATAAGAAAGCGAAACAGCCTTATTGCTGATATGGGGAAAGTTTTATTGGTCTGAATAGAAGATCAAACCAACCACAGCATTCTCTTAAGACAAAGCCTAATCCAAAGCAAATCCCTAACTCTGTTTAATTCTGTGAAGGTTCTGAGAGTCGAGGAAGCTACAGAAGAAAAGTTTGAAGGTAGCAGAGGTCAGTTCATGGGGCTTAAGGAAAGAAGCCATCTCTAGAACATAAAAGTGCAAGGTGAAGCAGCAAGTGCTGATGTAGAAGCTGTAGCTAGTTATCCAGATCTAGCTAAGATCATTGATGAAGGTGTCTTCACTAAACAACAGATTTTCAATGTAGATTAAACAGTCTTCTATTGAAAAAAGATGCCATCTGGGACTTTCATAGCTGGAGAAGAGATGCCAATACCTGGCTTCAGAGCACAGACTGACTCTCTTGTTAAGTGCTAATGCAGTGGGTGACTTAAAGTTGAAGCTGATGCTCATATACAATTTTGAAAATCCTAGAGCCCTTAAGAATTATCCTAAATTTCTCCCTGTACTCTACAAAAAGAACAGCAAAGCCTGGATGACCACACATTTGTTCAGCATGGTTTCCTGAATATTTTAATCCCACTGTTGAGAACTACTCCTCAGAAAAAAAAGATTCTTTCAAAATATTACTATTCATTGACAATGCTCCTACTCACCCAACAGCTCTGATGGAGATGTACAAGGAGATTAATGTTGTTTTTATGCCTACTAACACAACATCCAGCCCATGGATCAAAGAGTAATTTTGATTTTCAAAATGTTATTGTTTATAATGATTTAAGAAATATATTTTGTAAGGCTATAGCTGCCATATATTTTTCTGATGGATCTGGGAAAGTATTAATAAGTTGTAAACCTTCTGGAAAAGATTCACCATTCTAGATGTAATTAGGAACATTCACGATTCATGGGTGGAAGTCAAAATATCATCATTCATAAGAGTTCAGAAGAAGTTGAATCCAACTCTAATTGATGACTTTGCAGGGTTCAAAACTACAATGGAGGAAGTCACTGCAGATGTAGTAGAAATAACAATGCAGTTAGAATTAGAAATGGAACCTGAAGCTGTGACTGAATTGCTGCAATCTCATGATGAAGCTTGAATGGATAAGCAGTAGCTTTTTGTGGATGAGCAAAGAAAGTGGTTTCTTGAGATGGAATCTACTCTTGGTGAAGATCTGTGAAGATTGTTGAAATGACAACAAATAATTCAGAATATCACATATGCTCAGTTGATAAAGCAGCAGGAGGGTTTGAGATGATCGATTCCAATTTTGAAGGAAGTTCTAATGCGGGTTAAATGCTATTGAAGAGCATAGCATCCTACAGAGAAATTTTTTGTGAAAGGAAAAGCCAATCTATGTGACAAACTTCACTGTTGTCCTATTTCCAGAAATTTCCACAGCTGCCCCAATCTTCAGCAGCTGCTACCCTGATCCGTTAGCATCAAGTTTAAGACAAGACCCTCCACCAGCAAAAGGATTAGGACTCTCTGAATGCTCAGATGATCATTAGCATTTTTGGCAATAAAGTATTTTTTAATTAAGGTATGCACTTTTTTAGAGATAATGCTGTTATAGGCTACAGTGTAAACATAACTTTTATGTGTACTTAGAAACAGAAAACTTTGTGTGACTGGCTTTACTGGTATATTAGCTTTAAGGTGGTGCTCCACAACTGAACCCACAATATCTCCAACGTATGCCTGTATGCCTTCAGCATTTGGTAAACAAGAAAAACCTGTAGGCAGTGAGGGACATTCCTTGACCAGGAATCAAGACATAAATGGCAGCATGGTATCCAATCATAAAAGAGACCAAATACCTGTGTGTACTAAATGCTATGGAATTTAAGTAATTTATGAAAATATGCCAAGATCTAACCACCCACTTATAAAGGGCAAATTATTTTCTCCATGTTAAATTAAAATCATAAGTTTATATGTCAGTTGTCATAGATACACACTTGAAAATTGAATGTAATATTCCTTAAGAAGGAAATTGCAAATGTTATATTATATAAATGAACTAACCCAATTGTATAAAATGGCAGAATGATGAAATAGTTACAAAACACTGGATTTGGGGTCAAGGGACCTGAGTAAAATATCTGACTTGCTGAGTAACATATTAAATAGGTTATCCATGTCCCAAATTAAGCTTCAACTTTGCCACTAGGGATTCAACATCAACTTATCTAATAGATGACATCCACAAAGCTGATTTAATAGGAATTGCCCTTAGTACAGCTTACGAACAGGGTGCAGAGATTCTGGGAGCTTTTCACAATAGTTCCAAAGAGCTTATGCTAACAATAATTTCACTTCATTCTACCCAAATTTTCCACACCTACTTTTCTTCTTTTCTGAATAAAATGTTTTCCTTCTAAAATAGGTACCTTCAGGAGATACACTAGCTTAACCTAATTAAGTAGCAATGATTTAAGAAACTTCAGGCCAACTTCTGAAACAGCAGGAAAGGGCTTCTGTAAGTGGATGGTCCTTTTAAAGATCCTCAAATCATGTACTATCCATTTTATGTGTTCACAGATACAGTCAAGATAATAAAGTTTACTAGTTTATAAAACACAATAAATTTGTTGATGAAGCATGCCAGAGGGGTCAAGGAAGAATATTTGATAGAGCCACAATTTGAGCCCTACTGTGTTAACAATATTCAGCCTCAGTATATAGTTTATTGATATTTTTCTCCTGTTTTAATTGTACAGTTTATATAAATAAAGCCCAGTATACAAACACACTTTTTCTTTTATTTATAACTAATATGGGATAAATAATTTTTGTAAATGTGCTGCCTTATTTTCTATTGAGGAGTCACCTGGGTAAAGACAAAAGACTAAATAAACACCAACCTTTGTAGAATCATTGCCTTGTAGCTATCCTTGATAGCCAAAGGTGGCTTGAAAACATTATTTTTAAAAATTAGCCTAACTCAGTGCTGGATTATTGTTGACAAATCTGTGTATCTGTAAGTATGTACTATAAGCTTGGGCTGGACAAGTGTTTGGACCTCCATGTCTGGGAATTATGCCATCAATACCCACAGTTGATTCACATGTTTTTTTGGCTCTTTCCCCTCATGCCATCTGCGAGGTTGGCAACGTGCCTATTTGCAAGTTGGGCAGACCTGTGCCAACATAATGGAATTTCAATGGATAGTACATAGAATTCTGCAAGATGTAGCATTTTAAAAAGGAAAGCCTTCTTTAAGGGGCACCACATTGGTTCAACATATGGCCTTCCATGGATACCTGAAGAGAAAGGGTGAAAGAAGACATGGAATCCGCACATACTTCCAAGTGGCAGTAAAAATAAGAACACTGTGAAAATCTCTGTGCAAAGTACAGAAAGAAAATATCTTCACATACTTTATGGTTTGACATATTTAAATATTAAGTGGTATGTGGATTCTCCATAATAATATTGATTAGCAAGAAACCATCGAGATTTTTTTACATGGCACATTAAATATTTCAGGAGCTTTCCTGACAGTATGCTCATGGGATTTAAGTATTTCATTAAAACTGGCAATGTGCCCTGTAGAAAATATCAGAGCCTAAATACTACTCTTAATTTTTGAGAACCAGTGAATGAGATGCTAGGTTTTGGAATTGCCGTGAAAAGCACTGAAAAATATATTGCTCTTAATTTTCATGGTAAGTGAGACTTATGATATATATGGTATTGTTTGAATTAAGAACACCAGGATAGATTATGCTGCAACAATAAACAGGACTCCAAATCTCTATGGCTCACTACAATAGAAGTTATTGTGTTATATCGTGTCCATTGGTCAGGCCAGTCTCCTTTAAATAACCAGGGATCAGACACTTGCAGCTAGTGTCTCTGCCATATTTGTACTCACAATATGATTACAAATTCGTATGTCACCTTGGCATCATCCAGGCTGCAGATGGAGTAGGAAAGAGGGAAAAAAGAGGGAATCCTGGATACATAACTACTCAAGGCCAGAATTGATGCATATGACCTCCACTTATAATCCACTGGCTAGAGCTAGTCAATGGTCAACTTACTGGAAAATACAGCAGATCACAGGATATCAGGGAGTACCAGCAGCCTGCACCATAGCTGAGAATGTCAATAGTTAGTCTTTTTGTGTGTGAAAAAATCTAAGGGAGTAATGAAATCTCTATGCACTCACTTATAGAATCCTGGACTGGCAGGGACTCTAGGGGTTCCAGGCATGATTGCCTCAGAGGCTAGTGCATGGCTCTCCATTTCTGTGTTCCTCGTGCCTTGCACAGTCTATGGAACATATTTATATTATGAACAAATGAATGGAAGCAAAACTCCTATTTTACCTGTCAGGTCAAAAGAGTTTAAGTGGCTTACATGAGTTCCCAGCATCAACTAGATCTTCTAACTCCTGGTATAGCATCGTGCCAATGTAGGGAAACTTTATTTGCATATTGTCTACCTTTTTGTATAAATGTTTTGAAGCTAGAAATCCTCATTTTTACCATTAAGAAACTTAAAACATGATTAAGAAGTTTTTGACTGTAGGAGTTTGATATTTTGCCTCCCCCGAAATTTTAGATTACACAAAGGTCTGGACTTGCTCTTAGCTTTCTCTGTTGAGTCAGGACAACATCCTTCTTGTGGGTGAGTTTACATCTATTGATTTGTGGGAGGCCTGGAATTTTGTTCTTCTCTACTCAGAGGATTCTGCCAAAATCATTATTCGGAGTTCCCAGGAAGTGTGGTTAGTCATAACGTGTTGCCTTTTTGTGGTGCACAATGTGAGCTAGAGAATATACATTTAACAATGCCATAAAGCCTTGCACAACTTACACTTGAAAATATTAGGCAGACCTTCAAAAATATGTGGGCATAGCTAAAAGTGAGAACATTTTAAATAACACTACTGGCAATGGAAGAATGTTGCTCTGTCTTTAGAATCAGCAGTGAAGAGACATGGAAAGTAAGCAAGTGGACTGTAGATCGACCAAGGGGATAGTGAATTTACATGGGGACATAGCAAAGAAGCAAATATACCGGGTATTGAGTGTCTTTCACATTTTGTACTGCTCCAGCATGTTTTGTAATACTTTCATATTTTCTTGAGGAAGGTCTGCTAAAATGTGTTTTCTCTTTCAAGAAGTATCTCAAGGGCATTAAATTATAGTGGAAGGCAAATAATTATAAACACATACATTCAGGCAGCAATTTTTAATTGATTTTTTGAGGTAAAAAATAGGTAGCATGGGTTGAGTGTTTTCAAAACCTTCAAAAGACAGCAAACTTGTGACAGGTAGAAAGTAGTCTGCTAGGTAAGATAGGATGAGGGTGAGGGTAGGGAGTAAGGTTAGACAATCTTGAAACAAAACAAAATAAAATTTTAAAAACATGAACTGAATAGGATATGAGGGCAAGGAAGGGGACGTCATAGCTGAGCATTATACCTGAGTCTTGAGTGTAGCATGGAATCAAGGAAGAACATTGGAGAGAGCTGTATCATAATGTAGAGGCTTGTTCTTTGCTTCTGAACTAATGGGTTGAATTCTAGCTCTTGTTACTTTGTAGATTTGGAAATTTTAGCATGTTCAAAGAATTACTATAGGATTATTGAAATTATCACCGACTACCTTTATCTAATTTGTTTGATCGAGAGAAATCATTTAGTATTTAGTGGCATATTGACTAGTATAGATAGAGACATATCTTAGAAATTATCTGCTAAAATATAATACCTATGGGTCTCTAAAATAAAAATCAATTTCAAGTCAATTACAGACTTTTTGTAGGAATCATGCCTTTTTCTATTTATTTTAAAGAAAAATGGTACTTTCTGATAATTCTTTTTATTTTCATGTTCTGATAAGATCTTATTGATGCATGTGACTACTTACTTCAGAATATTCATTCACTTTAAAAAACTGTAAGCTGAAGAGTGCTTAAAATTTTACAATACATTAGTAATCACACATCTCACATAAATGAATGACATTCTGTGAATCACAAGGAGAAAGCTATAAAGAAAAAAAAGTCAACAAGTTCATTTCTAGATGCCTCTTAGCTGTAAACCTCTAACCACTCTTTATTTGTCGATACTGAACTTTAATGAGTCCGGATAAGAAGCTAGTCAATGGATATCCATTTAGCTAGTGACAATCTGAACTCCAGCTGATTGTCCTAGCAGCTGTGTGACTTCATTACCATTAGAAAGGCGTACAGCCAAGCCAGCTGGGATCCAAACCAGCTACTCCATACACAGAGCATATCTATTCGTCGGTTTACACATCAGAATTACACAAGGCTCTATGAAAAGTTTGGAGTATAAAATAGAATCTGCATAAAGATTTAATTTAAAGGGCTTATCATTACTATGCCAAGTACAACTAGTTTGTTTTGTTTCTACTATGATATAGTATATTGTGGTTGTTTTCGGTTCTTCCATAAATGCAGGCTACATGCAAAATTTGCATTTAGATACCAAACATAACTGCACATCATAATTTCCCAGTTAAGAAAACATCTTTTTGGTTGTGTTTGTTTTAGTGCTTACAACAGTGCATTTTCATTTTCTAAGGCAGCTTTAATAGAAAACAGTTTCAGGAACTTGTTAATAGCTAGTTTAGCTTCCATCTGTCCCCTCCTTTCTGTTCCTAAAGCCACTGTCTAGATCGGGCCTCTGTTAGCTCTCCTTTAGACTTTTGCAAAGGTTTTCTAACTGGACTTGGCTCTCCTAGTCACTCCCTGCCTCACATTAGTATTAGAAAATTGCCTTGAATCACATCCCCGTTGCCTGGAGCAGTGTTTTGTAGTATATTCTTTGGCCATCTGGGCCTGAAACAACTGGAACCCAAAAGCAAGTGGAATGCAGATTCTTAGCCTCATCCCAGACCCATTGAATAAATCTAGGAGTTAATCTTATTTATACTAATTTTTGAAAAGCACTTCTATAATGAAGATATCACAGTTAATAATTCACTTCTTGCCTCAAGAGTGCTCCCAGTTTAATTATATGATTAACATTGTGTCTTAAGTAAAAATGAGTCAAAATATAGATCATGCGATAAAGTTAAGATATGTGAAAAATAAGGTTAGATAAATAATCCATGCAGTGTTATAGGAAAGAGAAAGCAGTATATTAAAACCACCGTCTCCTCTTTAGGACAATGCAAAAGACAAGGATTGATTAGTCCTTGAAGAAGATAGACACACAGATATGGAGTTAGCTTTTGGAAAGAATTTTAAGAAGCATGTCTTACCAAAATGTCTCTTTATAAGAACAATTACTATCACAACATAACCCTGTAGGACTTATTGTTATGAGGACTAATAAGATAATGTATGCTTAGCACATAGTGTAGTGCCTGGCACTCACCGAACCTAAGCTACTGTTCTTTATTGTTCTTATAGCATAGTATATAGACCTACACTGTGTGTGGGTATGTGTGTGTATATATATATATATGCATATATATATGTATTTGTATATATATAAATATATATGTATTTGTTGTATATATTCATGTGGAAGTTGATTGACGAATAAACTAGACATAGTTTAAAAAAAAAAGAACAATTACTATCACATAGTTTCAGCAGTAGATCTTACACAGATGGTGAAGTGTTAATAGATAAGAAGTATATTTTTTGAACAATTGAGCAGCCAAACATGGCAGAAGTACAGGCATGCAGGTATTTCTCACTTTACAGAAATTAGATTCTGGAGGAGCAAAAGGCACAAGGAAGGGGGAAAAAGACAAACACTTACTTACTGGAGTGATGGTAAAAGTCAAAGGATAGACAAGTCTTTTCAAATGGTATGTGGTCTAGTGGTTCTTTTGTTGCTTCTAGTTTTCTATAAGTAAACTGATTCTTCAAGGGAAGATTGGAAAATGTTCAAGATGAAAGTAGTAGGAGTCACTTAGGTGAAGGAGACGGCAATACTGAAAGCCGGAATACTGACTGCATATTTTCAAAGGAGCTAAGAATTGTGCTGGGCTTTGAGTGATTAATGCAAGCAGCAAGAGGGGTTTTGCAGTTGGGGTGCAGTGTGATGAGAACAGAAGTATAGATTACATCATATTTTCAAAGATTATGCATAGAAATTTTATAGATAATATAAATCAAAGTTCAAGTTAAAATTTGTGATCTTTATATTTCTATCAACCATATTTATGATTCCAACATTTATTAATAACATTTTAGTATCAGAAAAATAACTGTTACCAAGGGTATTTCAGAATCATAAATGAATACAAACATCACAGTATAGTTGTGTTTGTGTTTGGCTTTCTTAAGAGTAACCTATTATGTAACGTATTACTTCAAAATGTAATGGCTTAAAACAACCATTTTATTTTTGTGCACAATTTGTAGGGTGAGAACGTGGAAGGTGCACAGCTGGGTGGCTTTTCTTTGCTTCATGAGCATTAGCTCTCTCTGGCAGTTGGGGTTGGAGGATCCGATTCCAAAATAGTTTATTCGCCCACCTGTCTGGTACCTTGATTCTGCTTGGCTTTTCTCTCTCTCCAGGATAAGAAGGCCTCCCTCTCCTCACAACCTCTCAGGTTAGTTGTGTTTCTTATGTGGAAGATGGCTTCCCCAAAACAAGCTTTCTAAGAGACACAGGCTGCAAGGCCTAGAATGTCATTTCCATTGCATCCTATTAGTTAAGTCCAGATTCAAGAAATAGAGAAAAATATACTCCTCCTTTCTTTCACTGGGGTATGGCATGTGTGAATAGGTAGGTAAAGAATTAATGAAAGCCACTATTGATTGAAACAAGCTACAGTGTCCACTCTCTTGCCTTCCAAATTTGATGCAGTCCCATATGCAAAATATACTCCCAAGACCCTCAAAAATCTTATCCCATTATGGTATCTGTTCAAAGTCTAGACCCCATTATTTAAATCAGGACCAATTATAGGTGAGGCTTGTGAGTGCAATTCCTCTGGCACAGCTCTGTGAGAGTTATTCATCTTGAAATAACGACCTATTAACTAAAGAGGCAAATTATCTGCACCCCATATGTACACCCAACATAAAGTGGCATAGGATAATAGCAACAGACACTTCCATTCAAAAAATGAGGAAATGCAAAGTACATAGCCGTCACTGGGTTCATAGCAATTCTGAAATCCAACAGAAGATGTGTTTTCAGTTTCTTGTTTATAACCCAGTTTGGCTTCCTGGATGTAATTCTCTGAGCTCTTGATTCTGCTGTCTGAATTATTATTTCTTTTCCAGAGAAAGATATCCATGCTTTTCTTTAAGCAGTTTTCTTAGCCTGCTGTCTTCTCATACATAGTATGTTGGGGGTTCAACAGCCTCTCTTCATTTTGTAATATCTCTATCCCTTTCAGCCAAACTAGAAGACTTCCTATAAAAGCTTTGTGTGTTCCCTATATGTGAAATTATAAGTTCACTCCATTAGATAAGAGCCATATCCCATCTCTTCCTGATGTACTTTTCTTTAACTTGGGTTGCTTCTGAGGCAACTGTAGCACAGTGCCCTTAAGATTCTTAAAAACCCTATTAATTGAAAGAGTCTGTAAAACACTCTCAAAAGAGCTTTAGAAAACCTACTAAGCAGACCCTTAAATATTTTTGAGGTCATAACAAATAATCTCACAGTCACAACCTTGTGATTTCTTTTTTTTTTTTATTTCAGGAAATTATGAGAGTACAAACATTTTGGTTAC
>VBSM01002217.1:34401735-34424679 GCA_008086735.1 Cheirogaleus medius
TGGGTTGTTTCCACATCCTTGAAATAGTGAATTGTGCTGCCATAAACATTCGGGCGCAGATGTCTTTATTATAGAATGTCTTTTGCTCCTTTGGGTAGATGCCTAATAGCGCTATTGCTGGATCGAATGGTATTTCTATTTTTGGTTCTTTGAGGTATCTCCAAATTCTTTTCCACAGAGGTTGCACTAATTAAATGCAGTCCCATCAGCAGTCTAAATTCATGTGTTAATGGTGGCACACTGGATTTGATCTTTTTCCTGAAAACAGTTCTTATCTTGAGAATCTTTTGCTGGGGGTGTCTGGTGATGAGAAATAGTTTTACTTCAAAATTTATCAAACTCATTAATATTTTCTCTAAATTTTTCTTTAAAACTTATAAGTTCCTTTATTCCTTTTTCCTTTGTTATTACGGCAGTGCGAAGATGTGAGTGGGCACTTTTCTACATTTTACCTAAAAATTTTTGGAACCAATTTCATGAGATTATTAGATACCTTTCCTATTTTCCATGTAACAAGAAGCAGTAATGTTGCTAAACATTTCACCACTATCCAACAGAAGTCCCTTTTTCTCCAGCCCCAAACAACATTTTCCTTACTGCCATTCAATTCCTTACCAATGACTCTCTGAGGTCCTTTGAGCTTCTGTCCATCAGCCAGTCCCAACCAATTTCATACCCAACTTACCAGGCATCCTGCTTATAACACCACTAGAATGCTTATCTTTAGGAGGAGTAGGTATCATTTATTATTTATTTTTATCAGTTAACAATGATAGTGAAATTAAAATGATGGGGGTTAGGAGATTTTACCAAATATATGGAAACACTACTAAAAATATAACTTGTACTTACTCTTGAGTGTGCCACTTTAGGAAAGACAATGGCAAAAAAAAAAGCAAAGAATTTTAGTCTTGTCCATTTTCTTATATTAAATCCTTACTCCAGTTCTGTTTTAAGCATGTGGAAAATATTTAATCATTCTATCCTTTATCTTGCTACACTGGGCTATACTTTGAGCAACTTCTGCCTTTTACTTTTCAGAAGATATTTGATTTATTTACTACTTGGCATTAAAGTTATTTTATGTAGTATGAAGGTTATATACTAGGAATCAGGAGATATAGCTCTGCCACCAGATCATTAATTATTTGTAAATCATTCCATTTGTGATGTTTTCTCAGTTTCCTTTTTGTAAAAGGAATTTTCAAGCAAGAAGATCTGTGGAGCTCCACATTTATGTTTTAATGATTATGTTACTCTATCCCTGATCTGTCATACCTCATTTTCATTTTTGGTATTCAAGAAGACTGGGGCCAGAAGGGAGAGGAATCAAATCGAAATGAATCTTGTGGGGATGATATTGAGAGCCAATAATAATGAAGTTTTTGTAAATCATGGTAGCAAAAATCTCACTTGTCTTTCCTTTGGAGAATAATTCCAAATGAACAAAACATACTGCAAAATGAAACCATATATTTTTTTAATCAAATGAAGACTTGTCCTAACGCTGGTAAGTCTCAACCTCAAACAATAGTAATAAATATCAACTCCTCGATGCCAACCCAGACCTAACAAACTAACTAAATTATTTTTCTGGGAACAAAAAAGGGAACAGAAAATGATTTTGAGCATAGATAAGTTTGAGACATTATTTGCTACATTTTACCACTTAAGAGACCTGTGCACAATCTTTCATTTGTTTAGTAATAATAGCTCCAAAACAGAATCACAGAGTTCTGTTTTTAGAATGAGGCCCATCTCTAAGAATTTTTCCCTCCCTCTCTTCAAGAACTTTTAATAAGGACTCAACTTTCAAACAAAATTAAAACTCTTTAGCTTTATATTCTCAAAGTTCTTCATGTCTACACACAATGTCTTTTCTTCCATCCTCAATACCCAGTTTCCAGCTCGTCTCCAAGTGATTATTTTTTTTCTTGACCTTACCTACCAAGTGCAATCTATTCCACATGTATGAGTAATCAGTAAACTTAAGGCAAATAAGTAAACTATATCAATATATATATGTAATTGGTAATTTTGACATATTTGGTCTGTTGGAATTAATATTTTCTTGTTGCAAAATACAAATTAGTTTGGCTCTCTTTTCTTTGCTAGTGAAAAGCATATTTGTGCTTATAGATAAATTCTAGCATACATTGACAAAGTACTACACATTTTTAGGCAAAAAACAACTAAATTGGCAATTTCCCAAAATCACTTTTGATAGACCTTAGTTCAGAGGACTTATAAAATAAAAAGGATGCCTGCATTAAAATTCAGAAGACTTTCATTTAACTCCTAGTACAGCACTAATAGGTTATTTTATTTTCTGAATCTCTGAGCTTGAATCTCTACAAACCTTTCAAGTTTTTAAAATTTGATAGCTTGTTACCTATCCTAATTTTCTTTTAAATTTGTATCACTATAATTGTATAATACTGTGTATTAATTAAGTTGGCTATATTAATGTATCCTTAACAGACCAATTTAAAAAATGGAGCACTTAATTTTGTGAATATATTTTAATGAGATTTGAAGACATTTAAGCAAGGTAAGCATCTTTAACAAATGCTATTAAGGAGAATGTGTAAGGTGGCAAATTAGCTTCACTAAGACAATGTTTGTTTGCATTAAAGGATACTTTTCACAAATTAAGGAGAAATAGATATAAATTACATATCTTTTTAAATATTTCTTTAGTGGACTTACAACTGTCAGATATAATAAAGCATAATTATGTACCATGCATTTTAAAAGTACAAGAATCTAACTTAATAAAAATAGAACATAAAAATCTACAAATAAGTAAGACTATATTAAATATGTTTGTAGCAATAAAGATAAACATACAGCAAAACTTGTGCTCTGAGTGCTAGAATATCAGCTGTCCTTCCATGAATGGTACTGGGTGATATAAAGTAATTTTGTCAGCATTCAGTGGTATTTTGTAAATAAGATAACCAGCCATCTCCCAGAACAGAAGGAGGCAATTGAACTGAGTTCAAATACCAGTTGAAACCACCTATTGATTTTACAATATTGCACAATTTACCTAACATTGTTAAACATCAATTTGTTCAACCATATGCATAGTAACATCCAACCTTCAAAAACGTAGTGAGTTATTGTTACTTGGGGTGATGCAGCAAAGTTCCAGTTCTTGTCTACTAGCTCCATGCCATTGGTTGTTCTCAAGATTACACAACAGAGGCTGTTAATGCTCACCTATGCCTAGTTCCATGGGTACTGAAGAATATAGGGACACATTTCTAATAAATGCCCTGTTAGAAGAGCCCAGGATCATAGAGCCGACTAAGGAAGACATTCTCTGTGAAATGGAGAATGGAGTTCAGAGCTCTGTGTAATCTCCAAAGTATAATGCAGTCTCAGAGTGTAGGGCTAGTGTTGAAACTAAAGATGTTCACTTTTCTTACCACTCTCTCACGGTCTACAATCTACATCTACACATGTTTTTACAAATACATTCTTATTAGCTATAGTGACTTTTTGTATGCTACTTGAAAATAGGACTACATAATCACTAACATGATTTTAGTCAAGTTATTATAAATATCTCAAGTAATTCTACTCTTATCTTCTAGTTTCAACTTTTCTGCAAAAAATATTGTTTTGATTTCAAAACTTGAAAATAATGTCCCTGTCTCTTTTTCACTAATGCATTCCCAGTAAGTTTCAAAGAAAAATAAGATAGTGAAGGGAAGAAGAGATTTACTAATATTATGATTTTCCTAAGCAAAAGGTCTATATTTTAATTTTGTCAACCTAGCAGTGTTTGGCATACAGTACATACTCAATAAATATTTATTCAGGAAATGACTTGAAAGTTAGTTTGATGAAAGTGGTCGTTTTGAGCAAAATATCTATTGTTAATAGCCATTTGTAACTGAGAAACAAATACTCATCCATCCTACCGTCTTACCATCTTTTATATTTTTAATATGCCACTGAGGTTTATCTTTATAAAAATCCAAGATCAAACTGCTTCAGTTATTATAAGTTTGACCATATGGGCATTACTTCTGTAATCTATATCTGAAATTGAAAAATAAATTTTATGCACGTTTCATAAAACATGAACTATTTACTTGCTAAAGGTAAGGCAAGAAAATGCTACTTCGGTAAATTTTTAAAAATGCAAGTCAGTAGGTTAAATATTAATTTGAATGTCTGCAGTAATGAGTACCACTGATATTTAAGGAAGTCATTACTCCACTGTGTAGTCAACAGGCATATTGATTAGAATTAATTCACTTCAAAAACTCTCCAATAATTTTTAACATAAGTTTTTTCTCTTTAACAGTAGCCTGAAGCTTGTCTTTTTGTGTGTGTGTGTGGTCAATTTAGCAACAAATTTGCAATTAATCATTTGCTGATTGCAATGAATGGTCTGTCAATAATATGCAGCTCACATTGCTAAAAGGGTTATACTGAACTTTATTGTTTTCTATTTGCCTTGGGAATGCTTCATCTAGCTGTGTTTCCTAGAATGGATTTTGAATAGTTGTTTTGAAGTAATGCATGCCAGTTTTAAAGAGACACTACAGGCTGCTCTGAGGGTATTAATCAAGATATGCCCTAACTTTCTTTTGGCATAACAATATTTGGACATCTGTTCTGACTCCTTATATGTGAAATAAAACTCATACCAGATAGTAGAATAAATGAAAGGTTTCATTATCTTAAATGTCATAACATTTGTTTGAATTATCATGTGTAGATTTTAAATGCTGAAATTGTCATCTCGGTTTTGTTTCATCTATTTTGCTGTCCTTTCAAAAGATTATAAGCCTGAAAAATTCTTTTTTCAATTGCATTAATAATTTAAAAGAAATAATTTACAATTTTATGTAATAACAGTGAAATTGTGGATGAGCTATATAGTCTGGTAATTTCTAAAAGCATAAATATTTTACTGGGAAACATACCCTTTTAAAACACAAAAGGTTTCTTGTTATAATGGCAGTATATTTAGTGACAAATAATGCATTTTAAAAGAGCCATTTGTTGACCATTATTGTAGTTCTCTTTGTGTAATGGTATTATAGATTCTTATGTGTTCACTTATTAAAGTATTTTCCATTGTGTGTATCAGAAAGGATTTGTCTCTGAATTCAGTGTTACCACTGATTAGTGAGGACTCCATCTGGAGAATGATGAGTCAACTTGAAGTACAATAGGAATATATTTGAGCTTTTCATTTAAACAATAAAAATAAATAATTTGTGGCACATTTCAGCAATACTATCAAATTTTATTTCAATTGCCCCTTAAACCTTTGACATTCTCAAAGGCTTTTGAAAAATAACATTACTAATTATTTGAACATAACTGTTTATCCTGAAGCCATATAACATACATATCCGCTAGGGTTGCAAACACTAGCAGTACTAGATACTGCTTAAGAGTCTGTATTTTGTGCTTCATTTCATGTTACAGAAAAATAGTCATGTAATTTGACATACAGAAAATGATTTAACTAAATTATGGAAGCAAAGCAGCATTTTACAAATGTGCAATTTTGAATACCTTAAAAAAGTCATAGAAGCTTTCATCCATCTACTCACTTTGCATATTTGATGTCAGAGAATGAGTGATGTTTTGCCTGGCAAAACATTTCAATCCAAGGTGCCCCATACTATTGTGTTTGTGAGAGTTATTTAAGGTGGTTGTAATTCTTAATAAATGAAAGTCATTTTAATAGGCATTGCTTATTTGAAAAGAGATGAAAAAAGTTTAGGTTAAATTTATGTTTGTATATTTACTAAAAATGATTAATTTTTACTTCTTTTGGGTGATAGTGTCCTGAGTTAAGAGTAGCAAAAAACAGAAAAAAAAAAAATTCTCCCATTTGAAGCATTAAATAAAGATTGTTTCAAGCTGCTTATACATTTTCTTAGGCATCTGAAATCTGGTTATTTTCTAAAATTATAAATACTAAATAAACTAAAATATTCTATGGGCATACAAGATGAAATGCTAGATAGTAAATGAATTGAAATGCTAAATTAATATAATGGAAATTATTGTTTAAGGAAAATTTGCATAAGACAACACATTTTAATTGTATATCTGCTCTAAACAAGTGGGGCGTTTTCTTTATAATTTTATATAAAGAGCATTTTCATATATTTTAAACTTTCAAAGCCCCCAAAACATTGACGCTAATAAATTGGTGCCAAAATAACATGGAGCATTTTGGCCATACATGTATTTACAGATCTTATATTTGATTGTGGAATAAGAGTAAAATGACATTTCAGTTTAATTACTCTGATATGTACATAGCCATGAGGTGTATATGGCCAAAATATAATGTTAACCATGAAGTTTTCATGGAGGATAAATTTAGAGTTGTAGAAGGCTTTATACTGCAGTACTCCCTCCCTAAACTTCAGTGAAGTTTCACTTCTGTGGTTTCAATTGCCCACATACAGCCACAGACAACCTGGACTAAGGCAAGGGCAATGTAAATAAAGAAGCTAAAAGTAGATTGAGAGAGACTGGCCAATGCTAGATGTGAGGAAAAAAGGAAGAATCAGAAATAACTCTAATTCTGATCCTGGGTATCTAGAAGTAAGACAATTGAATCATTGATGGAAATAACAATTTTGATAAGAGGATCAATTTTAGGGTAAAAGACAATGCTGAGTTTGAATTTGTAGCATGACAGCTGCATGGCAATATAAAACATGGATTTGGGAACATAGAACTGAAAGTCAGAAGAGTGGTCAAGATTATGAATATTGAACTCGATTTTATCAGGATTGTTGAAAGCTGCAGAAAAGAATGCAACCAAAGATGGGAAATTTTAAGACTATGAGGTTAGAAGAAAGGGAAGTCAGTGCTGAATGTTGTGAGTCTGAAAAAGTCTTCAGAGTTGGTGATTTGGGATTCTTTTATGATTTGTGAATTTCTAATGACTTTCATCTCTCATGAAAGCTGTCAACAAAATATCACTCAACAAGGTCTTGAAACAAACATACAGCATATTTTCAAGTGCTTGCAAGAATGACAGAAAGATAAGGAAAAACCAGGGACAAAACCAATATCAAATTTTCTTGTATGCAATTACTAAAAAAATTCTAGTTATTTTCTTCTTAATTTAGGTCAATATTTGTATGTAACTTGCAGGCAAAGACAGTATTTTCTATTGATATATTTAAAAGATAATATAAGTTGGTATTTAAAAATCTCATAATTCATGAAATGAGAAATCTGACACTTTTCTTAATAATTTTTCAGTGACAGTTTTTACATTAGCAAATTCAAATAAGAAAAGGAAATAATTATTATTGAATGTTTTCTGTAATGCAGGTATTAGTTTGACTCTTTCACCAGACTATTTTCTCATTTATACCTTACATTTACCTCAAAAAGAAGAAACATTTTTTCTAGGATCCCATTGCTATCAAATGACAGAGAAAGGATTCAAAGAAAAGATTAGTTGATTCTGAAGCACTAATTGGTTTGATTTTCTTTTCCAAATAAAAGATTAAATGGTTGCTTATTTGACTTTTCCAAATAAAATAAGATTCAACATTTGTGGAATAATGAAGTAGTAAAATCTGATTTATTCACCATCATATGTAAACATTCTATAAATATTTGTTACATATTTCATTTAAAATTTTTATCTAAACACGAGTCATTGTTGGCAGCTTTCAAAAGGAAGATAAATTCTAGAGGGTAATTATTTTGTTAGTATTGTAGCAATATTTCACATGCATTTTTATTTGAGATTCTAATAATAATTTTAATATTTTCTCATTAATACAGTCTCTCTTAATTTTCTCATAAACTATTAATCTATTCTCCTCTTTGTTTAATTATTTAAAGAGTTATTAACCTACATAATTATATAATTATAGATACATGTAAGTTCACAGGTACCAAAAATAAATTTAAATAGGCTTTTACCTATTTATCTTTTCAAAAAATTAGGCAGTAGCTCTAGTCACCTGGCATATTTTTCACAATATTTGGGGTCAAAGCTATTATTTTCTCTCTGTGCATGTGTGTGTACAATTTTTACATATGATTGCCACTTGAGCCAAAGTCAAAGATCACTTGGAAATGTTAAAAGATTAAAACTCAACTTTTTATTATCAGAGCTGGGCTTTTGAGATCACACAAATGTGCTTTTTTAAAAAAATTTCTCGATGTAGTTGACACAGTTGCATCCATATGCCATTTTGTATACTTTTAACAAAAAACTATATGTTGCATTTTAATACAAATTTTAACAAGCAAAAAAATTCAGTATGACAAAAGAAGGCTTTGTCATCTTTGCTCAACTTCCTGTTATTTCTGTCTCAGTTGGAGGCAAAATATCAATCTAATTACCCAAGCCAAAAACCAGTGAGTCATATCTTATCCCTTCCTCCCCCTTACCACTCCAACAAGCAACATCCAATCAATTCCAAAGTCCAATATTTATCTCTCAAACATTTCATGAACAAGTACTCTTTTCCTCTCCATACTACTACTGCTATAATTCAAATGTTATCTCCTCTGCAAAATTGAACCCACCAAATGAATGATCCCTACAATATCCAAGTTGTTACCAAAAGTTCGTTACTTGTCCCCAAGGCTGAACAAACAACAGAGGACAAGTAGTTTGAGGAGAAGAAAAGAGAAGTTTATTAATTTGTCAGCAAATGAGGAGAAGGGCAGACTTTCATCTTAAAGAAACAGCATCCTCTCTTTAAGCAGAAATACAGAGCTTTTAAAGGGAGTTTTTAGCTTCAGGCTCTTGTTGTTTCACTATAGCGTTTCCGGTAAAGATGATCTCATGACCGCTCTCTGGATAATTCTGTTGAGCTATCTCCTGTAGTTTAAGATGCAGAGAATAAAGAACATTTTTCTGCCCCTTTGATTACTGGCTTTGGACAGTAATGTCAGTTTTAAGTCCTCAAAAAGAGTGAGGGGCTTTAAAGAGACAACTTGTAAAACATTTTGCCCTTTTTCAGACCCTTACTTCTGTTACAAAGTGATCACTCTAAATGCAAATATAATGTTCTGTTTAAAACATTTACATGGTTTCTTATTTTTAGAATCAAGTCATATCTCCCTTACATAATTATAGGTCTTTCTTTTTCAGACTCACTGGTGTAGAGTTAGAAAAAGCAGTATGAGGACAGAACCCCACAGAAGGTCATTATGAAAGAGACAGACAGGGGAGGAGTAGCCTGCCAAGTACGCTGAGATAGAGCAGCCTAGAAAATAGGAGGAAAACCAGGAGTTGGTCTGATCTGACTCAAGGAAAGAGAATATCAAAAAAAGAAAAAGAGGAAGGAGAAGGAGAAGAAGAAGAAGAAAAGAAAAGAGAGAGAGAGAGAATGGCCAGAAGGTCCAGCATTTAATTTATAATGGAGTGAAGGAAAATAGACTGCAGTAAAACAGGGAGTGACAATTAGTAGAAGAAGCAAAGAGAGACAACCTAGTCGATACTTGTACTAGCATAGGAGAAAGCAGACTACAGTGAGTTAGGGAGTCAGAGGAAGTGAGGAAGTGAAGATGAAAATTTTAGTCACTATTTTTAAAAATTTACATGAAAGAGGAATGTGACAATATTTTGCATACACAGGAAGTTAAGAGATTTTTGTTTAGATTATTGATACCTAGGTAATTTTAGGTAAGGAAAGGACAACAGTAGAGAGAGAAAGAAAAAATATCCCAGAGGTATTGTGGTTCATGAGGGATTAAGAAGGAATAGGATTCCCACACAGATGGGAGGTCTAGTCTTAGAATGCAGAAAAGAAAGTCCTCTTGTAACAGAGGGAAGGAGAGCAGGGTACATAGTTTAGATGTGTGAAGAATGTCTAATATATCCAAAAGGCCAAAGTCTGTGTGTGAAATAATATTGGCCACCTAGAGTGGAGTGGACTTGAGCAGATGCAAAACCCAAATCAGAACCCAATAAGATCAGACCTGGAAAGACATCAGGTCTAGAACAACTGTGGAAAACTCTACTTTCAGCTCAGGCAGTTGGCAACAAAGCCCACATATTTGTCAAGAAAAGATTTGATTGGCAACTCCAAAACCATGAAGTTATAAATACTCAATTCTATTCTAAGGAGAATCTTTTTATATTCTTCTTCTAAGATATTTCATCATGAAAAATAAATGTCCATAGAAAGAAGATTTCAGAGAACAACAGTTTTAAATTAGTTATGACTACAAAAATAAATAAATAAAATATCTAAAGTGCTTATGAAGAAATAAGCTCTGAAGTCCTATTTTGGAGCAAAGTTGAATTTAAAGGATGACCCCAACAAAAACTTTCATCTGTACTCACATTTCCGCTGAACATAGCAACTCATTTTAACATTGTCTGTCCACTCCCAATCTGCAATATTTCTGAACTCTCCAACTTCAACAGAACTCAATGGCTTCCTTTTCATCATGTTGCTGTCTTGATCTTTCCTCTCTTCTGATGACACAGTCCTACAAGATGTGTCCCAGACCAATTATATACTCTCTTAGGAAGCAGCCCTAGGAGGGACAGTAATTCTTTATCATATAGTGCTTTTCTCCAGATAATCAGTCCAAAAGGCATCTGAACATCCTCATTGCAGCAGACGGGGAGAGAGAAAGACGCTGATTGGGCATAGGCAGCAGGGGAAAGTTGTAGGTTCTTATGTGTTAGCAGTTTGTGTCTTATCACAATAGTTAGAGTTTTATACATTATAACTTTTGAGGGTTATATGTCTTAACAATCAGCCATTATTACAAATTTTTGCAGAACACGCCATACTGAATTATGTGTAACGACTGCTCAAGGAAGACATGTGGATGATATTTAGAAGCTTAAGATTTTACATCCATGTAACACATGTACGGACTTCCTGGGAATGCTTGATGATTTGCATAAAAAAGTAGTATTTTTAATATCCATTACTTCTGCACATGCCTATAACCTGTATCACACTAACAAATATGATAACCATATTTACGTATCTTCAAATAATCTAACATATTTTCCTTGCATAAGGATGAGATCTTTATTTTTAGGTTGGAAAAAATACAAGTAAATATTTTAAATATTACCAAAGCAATGTCTAATATATATTCTTTCATTATTACCTTTGGATTTTTCCCCAGGGCTTTCAACTTCAACCATCACCTCTGTCCCAGAACACAGCTCCCTGCTTAGACCCTCACAGGACTGTTGGACTATACCTTCCTCAGTGTGCAAATCCTGTTAGGAGTGTTATTCCTTTCTCTGCTGCCGATAGAGACATCCTCAATAGACTAATCACAACCCTGTTTTGGGGTACTAAAAGCAAAGACTAACAAGAGCAGTTTTCCTTTATAGTTTTTTTTTTCTAAAACGTTTCTAGAGAATAAATTTTACTTTTTATATTACATTAATAGCATATTAATTTTATCTCTGAAGTCTTTTGTGAATTCAATATTAATCATTTAGGAGGATGATGTCATAGGCCTTTATTCTCTTTCAAATACTGTAATAGTTTAAGGATGTGGGAGTTCTGACCTCACTTTTTATGATGTTCTTTGTAGCATCGAAGCATAAGGTATTTTTTGCTCAGGGATGTTGGACTCAAGTCTTCTAACTTAAGTTAGATAAATTAGGAGTCTCTGATTATAGTCTCAAGCTAGTGATTTACTGATTTTATTCTCTTTAATTACTATGATTACATAAAAGGGCATTTAAAATAATATTTATTCTTGAGAACAAAGAATAAGCACAAATACTGTTTATCATTTAAGAAGAACCAATCAACATTATTTTGTTTTCTAACATCCCCTAGGAAATACATCATTAATTAAATAAAGCCTACCATTAGGTTAAGAATAGAATTATGGACATAAGCAGCTTCTCCTGATTTTCTGAATAATATATGTTGTTTTAGAAAATATGAGATGCTAATGGAATTAACAGCAATAAATGTTAAAATTTCTTAAAGAAAGGGCAGGGAAGATTCCTTATCAAAATAAACATCAAACAAATGATCCATATTGGTTGGCTCAATATGGAAGTAGCTCTGTGAGTCATGGATCAGGGATTTAAAGACTAAATACAGTCTCAATTCTGGCAAACTGTATAATCTCAGGAAAGCTCCTTAAACACAGATATTTTCTTTCTAAAATAGAAATACTATCATCTTCCCTGTTTCTGTTTTTCTTCAAAGGTCAAATGTCTAATTTAGGAAAATTAATGAGATCAAAGTGCATAATTTACCGGAAAATCATTTGGAAATCAGGAAGCTCTGTATAAATATAAAGTGTTATAATTTTAACAATAGAGAAAAATAAATGAATTAAATATTTCATAGAAATCACCATTACAGACTTAGCATACCATCTTCATGTTCTCAGAGCAGTGAGATGCTGGAGAAATGATTACCTATGTTTCAGTTAGGATTGTGTTTGCCTTCATGGAACAATAACAAAGTCACAGTTGTGGGCTTCTTTTCTCAGGTAGAGGACAAGTGGAGGAAGTACATTCAAAGCTACTGCAGCAGCTTCAAGTTGGTTTAAAGGACTAGGCTCTTTTTTCACCCTTTGCAGTTCTCAACAATGGCTTTTATTCTTATGTTTTCAAATAATCTGCTGTACCTTTCTGGAATTGCATCCCCATTCCTGTGAGTAAGGTGGTGGTGATGAGGGGTAGAAAGGACTCTATCTAGATAAACATTTCTAGTTACAAAGGAACCCAAGGAATTGAGAATTTATTTGTTTTTCTTAGCTGGGCATGTGGCTGCCTAGACAAAATGAGAACCAAATAAACATAGTATCTGTTGTCACTTTGAGACATCTAATTGAAATTAATCAAACTATTGATATAATTGTTTTTCAGACATAAAAAATATAATCATATTTTGTAAATGATTCCTATAATACACCTAGAATCTTTTTGGAATTCTTACGACATCATCTTTAGAGACAGTGGACCACATGGCTACATGCTATTTACATGTAGGCACATAGATTCTGGTTTAGGTTCTGGCTACTCCAGCTTGATGATTTATGCTGAGTTACATGAACCAATCAGCTTCAGATTTCTCTCTAAAACAGTATTTACCTTATAGATTTGCTAAGGAGATTAAATGGGCTAAAAAATATATAATTGCATTGTATACCTTGTTCTTGGTGGAACATTAACACTATTGTCATTCATTGAGTTTATGAATGTTATAGAAAGCCTTGCTTCCAGACTTTCACCATGAAAGTTATATATAAGTTCTAGTTCTCATTCCAGTGAACTATTCAGCCTGCTGTTCCCTTCCCCAATGTAAGACTCCAGGGAACCCCTCAGATTTACATGCAGGCTTATTTCCTCCCTTACCTTTGAGATCTATTGCCATTCTATTTACAAATAGGAAACATATTTTTGTTTGTTTGTTTGTTTTCTTCTATCTCATTTCCCCTCCTCCTTTGTGTTCACCTTAGTCTCCATGGCAGCCTGTATCACTATCTCTTCTTCACCCCACCTCATCCCAACTTACTGTTTGCCACTCTACTTTGGTTCATTTGGTTCTACTTTGGTCATTCCCAGCCCCAGCTTAATGGCTTGTGAACAACATACATGATGTTTTTACTTGAAGTTATTTTACAAAGCCAAGCATTATGCTATCACATTTCAACCTCCCAGGTATTCAAAGATGACAAGACTTTCTTTGCAGATTCGCTGAAATGACATCAAAGCACTGAGCACATTTGCAGGTTTTTTCAGATTGAATGAATACTGTAATGACCAGAGCAACCTCAGACATAAATGTAATTGATGGAACCAACCTTTCTGCTTTAACTGAAGCTATTTAGTGAATACTGTTTTAGAGTGAAATCTGAAGCTTAAGGCCTGCCTCCATTTCATCATCTTCCCATGCCCCTCCATTCATGAAGAGAATGAAACTATTTAAATTTTATATACTTGACTTTTTTTTTTCTAATTGAGAAAGAAGAATGCAAACTCTGGGATAAGAATTCTATTAGAGGGGGATCAAAAACTTGAAAAACACATTGGAACCCTACATTATTCAATGGATACTGGCAGAACTTGTGAAAAATTCTAGGCCTGTGAACATGGTAGAAAAGCTTTTCAGTAAGTATTTTCTAGTTAGGTGACACTTATGGAAGTAGATGGATTCTGTGTTAAGACACCGTTGATTTGTTTCTTCTGTGACATGTTGGATTACACTTTTAATTCAATTTCTAATCATGTACAGTGTACAGTTTACTTCGTTTGAGATATTTAGGCCTCCAAATCAAAGAATTTTAAATTAAAGGAAGTGCTTTGAGAGAAATCTAGTCTATTTCATTTAATAAAAACAAGTCAGGAATTTGCTAAATATTAATAGAAGAAAATTTGTATGTAAGGGAGCATTTTAATCATATAAACCTTATATTTTTTTATTATAGTAAGTTTGTTATTCTTTCTACAAGTTTGTTCACAAAGCTTAAGGTTAATTATGTGAAGAAACTATTCCAGAAGTTTTCTGGCTGTGTTAATGGCATGTGTTGTGTACAAGAAAGAGGAAGACTGAGACTTAACAATTTATGTCTTCTTCTTGGTAGTGTCTCTAGGTTCTCCGAGGTCAAATATTTTTTGCCATTTCCTCCTGAACTACTCTGTCTGGTTTCATGAGCTCTACTATATGAAATATATAAACAAGGGGAATATTCAATATGATTATTAAAACTTAAGCAAAATCTTCTCATCTTTGTCCATTTTTGGAGTAAAATGATGATCTAAGAAATAAACATTATAAAATGCATAGCAGTAGTTGTAATGATTAACTCAAAGGTCCTGGACTAAATTTCTAAAATTCACTTACAGGATAACCCCATAGACTTTTAGTCCAGCTTTTTTATGTTTATTGGCATATTTCCAACCCATCTTGGCTTTGTTGAAACCACTTTGGTGATCTAGTCTATGAGCACTGTATAAGGTCAATTCTAGATAGAAAATTCTAAGCTTTCATTTCTTTTTGAAATGTTAAAATTACAATCAGGTAAACAGGAGGAAACTGCTAGGGACAGGCATGATGCTTACAGCAAGATATGAACATTAAAGAGCCTAACATGATAAAAGAAGAAATAAAAATAAAATTCTGAAAAGATTAGGAAGCACAACTACCACTTAGCTGTCTGGAGTCATTCCAGGGAGAGTGGATAGCCCTATACACACTGAGGACCACAGTACAGGGTGACTCCACTCCTGCCATTAGGGAATATTAAATGTGACAAAAGATTATTAATCTATAGATTAAATCCATAGATTTAATGAAACATTTTAAATCTCAAATTAATTAAATTTAAATGTAAAAGTTTAATGCATAATTCGTATTGGAAAATATATTTATATGGGATACATAATTCTTTGATAAAGCCCCAAAATTATCTGTGTATACTCCGTACTTTCAATACATAAATCTAAGCTTTTAGGGTGCTTTTTGATAAAAATGACAACTCTGGTTTCATTTTCTGAAATAATTCAATTTCAAGTGTTTTGGTTTTTTGAATGAGAAAGTTTAGTATTTATTTCTAGGTACCATGTAATAACAATTTTATTTGATTAATTAAAAATTTCCATACTCTCTATACACATATATCTCTTAAATTATACTTGTACGGGTACTCCAGTGGTTACTTTAATTAATAATTATGTCAATTCTTTCCCACAGATTTGGTACTGATGTTTCTTATACTTCTGTGTATTCAGACCTTCCAATTCTGCCATAAGCATTGAATCTCAAGGACTGTGATCCCTGTTTTCCAGATTGCTTCTGTTTGACTCTGTAGATCTTCTCTCTGCTCTTCTCCATTCTGCTGTCTGCCTGGACAGTGTCCTGCATAGATGACATGAGGGTTCCCTCTCCCTCTTGTTTCTGGTTGATATAGCCAATTGAGATCCCCAGCAGCAGATAGGAGGAATGAAAGTAGGATTAGGGTTCTGGATAACTTGATGAAAAGTCATCTGGGACTAGATGTCTATTCCTCTCAAGGCCATCTTCAGAAGAACTTGTATCATCCCTCAAATATTTTAGCCTTAACTCCCTAAATCCTTTTTAACGCAGGAGACTGGACATCTCCATTGATTTTTTTCATCCTTCAGTAATTATAATTTTCTCCTGTCAGGCTCACATTGGTGGATTTTTTCCCTTAGATATTTGTAATCACTATTGCCATTGTAAATGACATTATTTTCTATTACTGTGTTTTAATGTGGTCAATTCTACTAATTTTTGTATGCTATTCCTATATCTGGACAACTATTTAAGCTGTTTTCTTAATTTATGTGGATTTCCATTAATTTATTTGATTTTATATACAGAACATTATGTCATTGATAAATAATAATAGTTTTTCATTTTCTTTATAATACATACAACTTTTATTGTTTTATTCTTGATCTATTGTATTTCTAAAGACCTCCAATGCAAAGTTAAATAGATATTCAGCAGTGGTATCTGGGATTAAGTAAGCCTTTTTTCTCTAGGGATTTACTGTTTGTTTTATGCCCGTTTTGTGGAGTTGACATATATTTCGACTTTGTTGTGCCTATTAAATTGGCTCATATTCCTTTTTGCTAAATTACATTATAGATTGTAAACATCATGTTAAATACAAACAATAAAGCAAATTTGAACTGAGAGTATAAAAATAATCATGGATCAGGAAAAAATGAAATATTGTAAGATAATGGTTTTCTCAACAAAACCTACATTAATATTAATAGATGATATATAAGTTTCCCATGCCTGCTGTAATAAGTTACCAAAACTTGGTGGCTTAAAACAACACTAAAGTATTCTCTTACAGTTCATGAGACCCTAAGTCTAAATTTAGCATCCCTGGACTGAAATCAAGGTGTCAGCTGGTTTGTGCTCTTTCCAGAAGCCATAGGGGAGAAAACATTTCTTGCCACTTTCAGCTTCTGGTGGCTTTAGTATTCTTTGAGTCATGGCTGCACTATTCCAATCTCTGCCCCTGCAGTCACGTTGCCTCCTCCTGTTCTGTCTGTCTAATATCTCTCTCTCTTTCTCTCTCTCTCTCATAAGAACATTTGTGAAGGCATTTAGGTCCTATCTGGATAATAATCTCATTTCCTCACAATCCTTAATTTAATCACAGTTGCAAAACCTTTACCGTATAAAGCAACATTTCCAGGTTCTAGGGATTAGGATTTGATATATTTTGGGGTCACCATTCATCCCACTACCTCTGTCCTCTGGCCCTCTAAGATTCATGTCTTTCCTGTGTGCGAAATACATTCACCTCATCCTGATACTCCCAAATGTCTCAATCCTTTACATCATCAACTCAAGTAGAAAATCTCATCTAACTGTCTTCAGGTCAGAGTGCCATATATCATCTTCTAAATCAGATTTGGGTGAGACTTGGTATGATTGATCTTTGGGTAAAATTCCTTTCCATTTATGGACTTATGAAACTAGAAAACAAGTTATCTGCTTTCAGAATACAGTGATAGAAAAAGCATTATATGGCCAGGCGTAGTGGCTCACACCTGTAATCCTAGCACTCTGGGAGGCCGAGAGGGGAGGATCGCTCAAGGTCAGGAGTTTGAAACCAGCCTGAGCAAGAGTGAAACCCTGTCTCTACTGAAAATAGAAAGAAATTAATTGGACAACTAAAAATATCTAGAAACAATTAGATGGGCATGGTGGCACATGCCTGTAGTCCCAGCTACTCAGGAGGCTGAGGCAGGAGGATCACTTGAGCCCATGAGTTTGAGGTTGCTGTGAGCTAGGCTGATGCCATGGCACTCTAGCCCAGGCAACAGAGTGAGACTCTGTCTCAAAAAAAAAAAAAAAAAGAAAAAGCATTATATGACAGTAGTAGACATTCTCACACCAAAAGAAAGAAAATGCAGGGTAGAAAGGTCCCAAGCATAAACTTGTTCATCATTGCAATAAATTTATTAATACCAAGTTCCAGGGATTAAAACCTGATATCATTGAGGGGACATCATTCACCTCACTATAGATGACCTCATAAAAATGATCTCTTAATTAATTTATGTGGATATAGAAAATCTTAATCGACCACAGAAATTAAGAAAACCAAACTCTTAATTCCTTTAAACAATGTCAGGACAATTTACAAATGATTCCTTAAAAACTTAAAAGAACAAATAATTTCCATGCATTATGGGAAATATACTATAGCACCACAATCTCTTATCTAAAAGTTCAATCTAACAAAGCTGTAAAAACCAAAATTTTCATATTTTATTTGGTAAGAAATATAACCTGAACTGACATGCTCTTTGTAATGTTACAAAGTGCAGTGTTTGTAATGTAACTGTTAAATACAGTTAGCCCTATCTTGCAATGTTAATTTAGCCTTCCTTGAGTCAATATTCGTATGTACTAGTGCAGAAATATTTATGTGAAGTTTAATTACAGCCTTTTATCCCTGACCTTTTTAGATTTGTTACATAATTTATCAGATATGGACAGTAAAACCTTTCTAAAATCCACAAAATTTCGAATACCAAAGCACAGGTTTCCCCATGTACTTCATTTAATAAGGATTATGTAATTTATTTAATTTACTATCTCAAAAAACCCAGGAGTAGATAATATGAATTTCAAAGCCTATAAATATGTTTCAACAATAATGACAACCAACTTTTATTTTCTTGCTTTATATATGCCAGGCACAGTTCTAATTATCTTACAGGTATTATAACATCAGTTCTTCATTGCAAAGCAGGTATTATTAATATCATTCTTATTTTAAGATAGGAAGATGATAGCATTGAAAATCTAAGCAAACTTTTCAAGGGCAATATCCAGTAAATTTTAGAACCCGAACTTGAACCAAGTCAGTTGAATATATATAGATAAAATGGATAAAACTTGAACATGTAGTCCACATAAGAAGAAACATGAATGGAAAAAAGCATATGAAAAGATGATGGTTATTGTACACCTTTGTCAAAACTCATTG
Source organism: Cheirogaleus medius (assembly GCA_008086735.1). Lineage (NCBI taxonomy): Eukaryota > Metazoa > Chordata > Mammalia > Primates > Cheirogaleidae > Cheirogaleus > Cheirogaleus medius. The sequence goes on from VBSM01002217.1 coordinate 34,420,699, forward strand.
AATTACACACTTAAAATTGGTGATTTTTTGGCATGTAATAATACTTCAAAAAAGGAAAAGAAAATCACCAATTTTTTAATCTTTAATAAAATATTCAACAAGTGGAGCACCAAAAATTTCAGCTTTGACACTTGTTAGCAAATTGCAATTATTGGAGGAAAGAAAGCTTGCACACAGGGAGACATTAAAATTTATTTCTCCAAAAATAAGGAAAAACTGAATTATTTCAACAATGAAAACTCATATAATATACAAGATTCAATTTTAAATTCTCCAATTGCATTTTGGAATAACTCTTTGATGATGCTCACTTTTAATTGGCTAAATTTATGTTCTATCTTGCAATGGAATGAAATTGAGAAGGCAGTTAATAAAGTCGAATGGTCAAATAATCAAAAATTATAACAATTTATTTGACAGATTTTATAAGAAAAAATTCTTAAAATGGAATAAAAGACATAGTATCTATGATAATATTTGGGCAGATGTATTTTATATTTCAATAAAAAATTTAATATTGATAATATCCTCCTCTTAGTAGAATTTGCTATAGGCTCAGGTATCCAAGCACTTATAGAATATTTTCTCAATTTAAAATGCTATGATTCACAGAAAATAAAAGTTTTTAAAATTAATATCTTAAAATGTAACTTTGAAGATTTAGGGAAATTTTATTTAAAAAAATAAAAAAAAATATAGGCCCATACAGAAAAAGAACAAAACACTCATCAGAAAAATACCAACGACAGAGTGTTTGAAAAAAGTATGACTAAGAAGCTGATTCTTTGATATACATATGTTTGAATATGTGTAAATATATAGCAAGAAAAATTATTTACTTTTTTACTCTTTAAATAACACGATGAGGTTTAAATTTGTTTTGCTTAAATAAAATTGATATATTTTATTACTTGATTTTTAAGTAATTTAAAATAAAACTATAAGCTCAAGAAATAATAAAATCCATTTGAGTCAATAAATATATATTTCAAGATTATGGAATTTAACCATATTTTAGCATCTCTTTTACCTTCAAGAAAATTTTGCTATGTATATAAAATACAGGAATGTACCAGCTTATAAACAGCACTGATCCAATTTCTATAAAGAAAAATCTCATTAACTCTCCACCATGATACTTTAAAGGGGTATCAGTATCCTTTTTTAAAGATAATAAAGCTGTTACTCTCAGTCTTGGAAGTGGAAAATCTGTCTGTATTCAGAATTTCCCTATTCTAGGAAGTAGAAGAGATGCTGATTTAATTTCTGTGCCCTAAAACCCGTAATGCATAAAGATGAAAATGGTAAAATTTATTAAAAATTGCCATTTTAGCTTTTTCTTGTTTGATCTCTCTTTAGAGATTCCTAAGTATCCCTGAAAGATGGTGTCTGGATAAGTTTGCAGCATTTGCCAGTACTCTTTCAAGCCCCTTGGGGTTATGCCAAAGGGACAGGGTCCCTTGTGAATTTGGTCTGAATTCTTATCCAAATGAACACCTGCTGTCATTGTTCCTTATCAATCCTGTAGTCAGCAATGCCAGCTCTCTCTTTGTGGTGGAACCCATTCAACACAAGGAAAAGGCCTGCCAGTGTTCCAGGCTAGTTTTTATCTCCCACTCCACCCTTTACTAAATGATCCATTGCCCCAGTATCTTGGAGATAGAGCTGATATTAAATTTATATTTGGCTGTTTGCTTTTCTATATTTCCAGCAGTTTACTCAGTTATGGTCCAGTGTACATAAATGGTTTTTTTTTTTTTTGACATGTCTCTCTTCTCTTCTATCTTCTCCTCCCTTCTCATCTACTCACTCCCTTTCTCTGACCTGTTTATGTTCCTCTGGAAAGGAAGACATTTGTTATTGCAAGAATATACACATGTAAAAACAATTATATTACACAATCTATTTTTAAAAATTTTAGTTTCCCCAAATTAGCAGAAACAAATAATTCAAGCAGAAATAAATTAAATGATATTTTCTCTATGGGTAACCAATATTGACCATTCATTCTCAGTACTTGATTCATATTTCTTTGTTTTTGTTTAACTGGTATGCTGGATTATGCATTTAATTAAAAGGTATTCCAAATTGATTTTGTACCAGCTTTGTGATAAAGCTGAAGTAAATGCTTTTTTAAATATCAATTAATGATCATGTTACATATATACTATACATAGCCCAGTTCAGATTTTTTTCTATAATTTCATACCACAGTAAGACAACTTTATATTCTAAAAATATAATATGTTTATGATCTATTAGTAAGAATTAAATTAAAAAAAATTCTGTGACTAGAGAGTTATTGGGCTGGTAAAAGTGAACTGTCTTGAAAAGCATACTTCCTAGCAAACCTGGAAGTTGACTTTTGTTATATATAACAAAATTATATCTTAGAATATCAACCACAGAGGACTTTTTTTTAGTGACCTTCATTATAAGTATTGCTTCTATATACATCTATTTGTATCTTTTTGTCCTTTTTATTTGTGGATTAATTCAATTAGTTGATATTATTTAGGGTATCAAATATTCGGACAGAAAAATATACAGTTAGCTCTATCTTGCAGGGAAAAGCAGCTCTCTGCCATCTGCAGTGGGCATTGGTCCCTCTCTTGTTGTGCCTCATGCTTTGTTATGCATGAATAAGCACATTAGCCTTTTCATTTCATTCATTAGACTTTTAATCCTTGATTAGTGTTTTTAAGATTCTCTCAAATACAAAACTTCTTTATTTCCTTTGTGTTTGATTTTCTTTTTCTTTTATCTCCATGATGAAACAAAATTAACAGTTAATCACAACAATAGTCCTTTTCTATTTAGATGATTGGTAAATATATTAGTTTCTCATTTGAGTGATGATCATGTGGATGAAGAATGGGAAAATATCTTCTCACTTAGAATAACAGGTTAACTGTTTAGAGGCAGTTAGAACAGCATGTTCTTGAAGAGCTTGGACCACATTATTCCACCAGTCTAACACATCCAGTATGATTTCTGTCTCATATAAAAAATCTGAATGCATTCTCTAAAAGTAAGAGATAACCATTAGGGTTCAAAACTGATACATTTGGGGTGTCAGAGATAAATTATACTTGCCACTGTTGAGGCCTTGCCATATAATTGTGCAGCTTAAGAATTAATCTTAGGAGAAGGAGTACATGCCCAGCCCAGAGCGGCGTGAGAGTCATACGTTCCGGCTTAGGTTCACCTAACAAACAGGGTTGCTGCTTGAAGGCATAACAAAGAGTTTGAGCTTCTGCACATAAGCAAATGTTTCCCAGCCCCACAACCCTGGGGGTCTTGAGGCCACTTGATAAACATCTTGCCCTTATGGGTACTGCCTCAGCTCATGGGATTGCTGGTTAGCCAGTGACGGGTAAGATTCCTCGAGGAAGAACAACCTAAGACAGGCACAGCCGCAGGGGGCCAGGCCAAAAGGGATGGGAACGGAAAGTTTCCCTTTGTGGCTGAATTGCTTATCTGTGCTTATCTCAAACTCTGGCTTATGGCCGTCGCCTTAAGCAACCCCATTAAGACCCTGAGTCATGGGACATCTGTGTCCTTAGGCTACGTGTTCCAGAATTTATGGCCATTGCTGCAATGCCTGGGTGGTTAGGTATAAGGAAATAACTTTGATTTTTAGGGTATAAAAATAAAAGGACCGGTGCGTTCGGCGCTGCAGTCTTGTACCGTCTTTATGTGTGTCCATGTCTTTCTTTGTGTGATTCTTTGTGTTTTGTGTTCACCACCCATCCTACAAACGGGCCACAACATGCCACCGATTCTCCAAAAATAAATTTTTCTCTTTATTGCTTTTCTCCATTAAGCAAGGTAACTCAAGATATGCCAGAAAGTTGCTTGTGATGCAAACAGTTATTAATTCTATATCTGAGACACACTAAGCAAACCCTGAAGTCTGGTATCATATTTACTGTGTTTCCCTGAAAATAAGACAGGGTCTTATATTTATTTTTCCTCAAG
>VBSM01002217.1:34424779-34472812 GCA_008086735.1 Cheirogaleus medius
GGGGCAGATGAGAAGGGCTGCTCATCTTCTTTACTGCTCCGTGACAAAATGCATTGGTTATGCAGATACTCTGCGTAGCCACACCCATCACTAGGTTTTATTTTCAGGGTAGGGCTTATATTGCGCAAATGCTTAGAAGTCCTGCTAGGGCTTATTTTATGGGTAGGTTTTGTTTTGGGGGAAACACGATACCTTTGCTAGATATGCACCCTCACATTGTCTTTTTACCCATAATTGATCTGAAAAGACTGGAAGCATCTCTATTTGATCATTTGTCCTCTTAGGCCATGCTTCTAACTCTTGTTTAACAATATTTTCAATTACTATTTGACATTTATGCTCATTTGTGCTATCTTAAACATGCTGTGAGTACATGGCCAAAATCAGTTATTTAAGGAGATATATAAAATTAAATAGAAATAAATTTATAGATGCAAATACGACAAGTAACCAATTGTGAAATGATTAAATAAATCACACTTGCAGAGAATTTATGTGGATTATACATTTTCGCGTAATTTCAGAACATCTTCTTGGCAATATTATTGTTAAGAAAATGTTGATTTTAAAATATTTTTCTATTTAATCTGTATTTCCACAAGATAATAGGATCGTAAACTGTCCTGTTTTTATTTTCTATTTTCTCCCCTAGGATGCTTCCATTGCACACAGATTTCACATCATGAGAGAAAAACACCCAGAGAAATTCAACAGTAGGTAAGATAACAAATGATGAAATAGCAATTGTGATTGCTGACTATGTCATAAAAGGATCACTATATGGTATTAAACATTTTATATGTAGTGAATGAAGGAGGCTGAGTGTGTGTGTAAATATTAAGATGAAAGTATAAATGAATTGAATTATTCTTCTCAGGTTTTTATGGGACTATAATGGGGAATGCAATGTGGTCATCTCGATTGCATTCTTATGTGCTGTAAAAGAAGTAGTATTTCAAGTACAAGATGAAAATAATTAAGGTGAAAATTTATTAAGACACACTGGAAGTCTTTGAATGGTTTAGTATGTGACCATCCTTAATCCCAAAGAAATATATGGGGTTCTGATTATATAATGCTGAGTAACTGCATATTAGGTATGTAGCATATAAGTCCTGAGGTCTTTGGACTATATGCCCCATATGGGCCTCAACTAAATGCAAACTAAACCAGAGTAATATCCTTGACAATATAAACTCTTTTTTAGAGACATATTCTTCAAGAAGAAAAACCTTGACAAACAAAATCACCTTTATTATAATAGCAATAGGCTATCCCTTCAAAATGTAGACACTGACCTTAGCAGCTACTCACCTTAGCAGCTACTCAGGAAAATAGGGAAAGCTTTGGCTCTGTTTCTTCTCCATTTCTAGAAGGAAATAGGGCTCTCTCTCCACTACACTCCCCCATAAAAATGGGGCAGAAGAAGTGAATCGTGGGCCTGAGGTGGAGATAAAAAAAAAAAGAAGTGAATCACCTTTTGCCTCAATTATATTCATTTGAACTCTATTCATTTCATGAAGTTACAAAATAGTAATCAGCATTTCTGTATATTTAAGTGACTTCATATATTGATATTCAAATCCAAAGACTCTATAGTCTCTATATTTGGTTAAGCTGACATCTTGCCATGAATGCTACAGACCATTTATTAGATAACTGCAAGGGGAAATATTTATGTTTATTTTAATTTTGTCCCACACAAGTCCATTGACATAATTTTCTTCTGTGTGGATTTTTAATAAATAAATGCTATTAAAATGTATTTCAAAATTTAAAATTTTCTAAACTATAGACTTGAGTGTACTATTTTATGCAAGAATCATCATATTCAATAGTTTCATGATTAGTGAGGTCCTATCTGATTTCACTAAATTTACCTATTAAAATGGTTTAGTAAAAAAAATAAAAACTTATTTCTAATACCTCCATTAGGTATTGTCTCAGGTTGTTTCTTACCCTACATATCATACATCACAGCCTTATGATTTGCTTTTATTCTTCATAGTTCAGAAAGCTAGAATTTTTGTTTCAAAGAAAATAGAAAAAATGCATACAAAGATATTTATGTGTACACATAATTATCTTCAGAGGAATTCACAAAAATCTTGTAACTCTAGTTGCTTCTGGTGAGAGGAACAAAGTAGTAGTGTGACAATTGAATTTTTCTTTTGTGCCTTTTTGTACTGTTTGTATTTCCCTATATGTGCATTACAAATTTAAATCAAAGTATTTAATTAAAAATTTGCACCTATAAGTTTTCTTTTTATCTATAATAAACAGACATTATCATTTTATAGGAGTTAATCTTAATTCATGAAATATATAAATAAATGCATATAACAATGAAATTATATTCACTGTATAGATTGTAGCACCCGATGGTACACCTTGAATATCCTGGAAATGAATATAGTTATAAATGCTCACAAAACCATATTATAAAATATAGTAGTCTGCGCTTTCCCAAATGACATTCTATGAAGCATTCATGACTTCATATTCATATATTTAAAAAGGTTTCAAATAAAAAAAAGCTGATTGGAAAATGTACCATTCAATGTCCCCCTGCAGGAGTTTAACAATGTAAGAGCCCATGAAAGGCTTTAAGAAACACAGGGAAAACAAAAACTTCAGCAATCTATAAGGCATTGCTGTCACAAACTTAGGCAGGAGAGAAAGACAGAAAGAGAGAGAGATAGAGAGAGAGAGAGAGAGAGAGAGAGAGGGAGAGAGAAACAGCAATTTAAAAAAGTCAGAGAGACAGAGAAAGGAAAAGAAAGAAAGAGAATTAAAAGTATAGAGAGGTACATCAATATATTTATGTGATAATCAAATTTGACAACCTATATATAAGAATGCCAATATTTACAATCCTCTCGCAAGTGTCAGAAGCTAATTAATTTCTTTCTACAGAAATATTTTAATTCTTCTTAATAATAAAGAATTCTATTATTTACATATCTATTTAATTTTTTATTGTCAATAGCACTACAAATTTATGACATTCCTCCCTGCCCATCATGTGATTAGATGCCATTAACAACAATGTGTTTATGTACCACAATGTTTTTATAAGATATAAAATTACAGCTTATTGAAACTTCTTTGTAAATTTGAGGCACGAGTAAATCTTGTTTATAAATAGGTTAGAAGGAATATTTCACTAGAGATAATAACACAGAAAATGCCTTCTGGAATGACAGTAGGTCACAGGATTTTATTGTGAATTCAAATAGTGCCAGTTATATAATGATGCTCAATGTACTATTATTGGCTAACTATTTTTTAAGATGACAGTTCTAAAACTCTATATATTACCAAGTAAATTAGGCATGTATGTTTCAATCTATGCTTTTCTAGATTAAATCTTCACTTAGAGTTCTAAGTATTTAGGTAATTCCCTAAGCCATTATCCGGATGTGAAAATTTTCTAATAAATCTGTATGAGGAAGACATAGTGTTCACAAGCGATTTCATATTTACAAGGGCAGATTTTCAGATTTCAACACTGAGACAGTTTCAGCCATAGCGCACTTTCATATTTTCAGGAATTTGCAAATGGATTTTTTTAAGTACTCCTAATAATGGTGTTTCATATCAGATCTCTTGTCACAATAAATCATATGCCATTAATATTATCCTCTAGCATACTCACCTTGAAATTCATTTATATTTTAAAGAACATGATGTTTCTAACATTATCTTAAGGAAATTAATTACCAAAATATATAGTTCTGCTCTCTATTCTTCTTATGACAGAAATTGAAAGAACTGGGAAAGGTAATGATTTTTCCGGTGCTTAAGAGAGTGCAGTTGAAAAGTCTATATCGTATTCTTTCCAAATTTCTATGAAAATGTAAGTTAACTGTTAAAAGGAAGCATGCTACTTAACTTTCTACACTTTAAGATACTCTTTCATAAAACTGAATTTAAATAAAGACTTTCAATCTTATAGATTCCAGACAAAAGTAATAAACTATTCATGGTACGGTGATTTATAACTATATATTACATAATATTGGTATTTAAAATATTTATATAAATTGTTATTTACAATCATATTTATGTTCATAGTATTCACATACATTACATCTCTCGTGGTTCCATTTAGATAGAGGATTTTACGTGTTTATTTTTAAAAAGTTGGGTGTTAATAATTATCAATACTTTAAAATATGCAGTCATTAGAATGATAATCATGAAGGCTTATAAAATTTTAGAAAAAAATGCAAAACAGTGTTGAATTGCATGAGTAAAATTATGCAACATTGACAAGAACTTGCAAGTATAAGTAAAATGGATCTAGCTATAGAAAAAGTATCGGTGGTCTTACAAAGATTTCTTAAAATTATAATTATAACATGTTTTCAAAGAATCAATTCAAATTCTTAAGGTATAATACCTAAAAACATTTTACTGGAATAAACTAAAAGAAATCAGCTGGCAAGCCCTGATGACCAGTGATCACAATGGTACTATTTCATTAAATCCACACTGCTTATTTAAAAATATCTGGTCTCTAATGTCTTAAGTGAGATAATGATAGTTATCTCAGCCTTCTGAGATATGCAAAGAGTCTTGATTCTGCATAACTATTCTTTTCAGGTATTAATAATACCTTTTAGTTTTCTCAGTCTTTTCATATACCTAACCTACAAGAACAAGAAACAACAATGCAAATAAACAGAAATTCTACAACATAAATGCTTGAGTATTGTGTCTTGCTAATAAATAATATTCACTTACTTATAGATTAGTTTTATGCTTATCAATTTCATAGATCAGCAATATGTAATTATCAACCAATTATTAATACTTACCTGATGATGGCAGTGAACTGAAGACTGAGTATAAATCATCACACACACACTCTCTCTCTCTATATATATATAGGTATATATACTATTATTTTATAAGTTTGTATATATTTTGTAACTTGAAATATTAAGCTATATGCTAAAGTCAATAAAATTCTATTTTGTATAAATATGAATCTGAAGATGTAAATATTTTATTGTCAAAATAGATCATAACTTATTATTAATGATTTTAAAATGACAATTTTATACCTGTAATTTTTTAATTTTAAATTGTGTGTGTGTAATCTATTATTGGAAATTATAATTTTTCATGTGATCCACACTTCATTATATTTGGAAAATTATAATTTCCAAGTTAAGAATAAAGAAATCAAACCTATGTATTTCTTTTAACTTCCTACCTTGATGTTGTAGAGACAAAGAAAAGCCCACAGACAAGAATAATGAAATAGAAAATTTCCACTTGTTATCTAGACAAAAAAGAGCCACTTAAAGGTCTAGAATAAAATGTGAAGGTAAAAATAAAATGGAATAGTGACAGAAAAATACTACATCACAGCCAAATATTTTTACTCACTATCTAGACTACCATTAAAAATTGTTCCTCTGAATTCAATAAAATAAATTTTTGAAGCTCCAGAGGAACATACAAATTTTTTCTTATATCATGATGGTGTATTTATATCTGTAATTTTCTTCATCTTCTTTAGAATTTTTAATATATGTTTAATAAAAGTCAATTGAAAATTATTTTCCAATGAATTCTATGATATATTCTCATATATATATATCTTACATGTATTTTTAAGTCAAGCATGACCTAGCAAATAAAATAGAAAAGATATTTGCATTTTTTTCTCTGAAGCTTTTTATATATATATCTTTATAGAATTAAAGTTTTAGAAATTTATATTTTCTTTCACTTAGAACTTTTAGAAATTAAACTTTTATTTTTTTTTTTTTTTTTTTTTTTTAGAGACGGGGTCTCGCTCTTGGTCAGGCTGGTTTCGAACTCCTGACCTTGAGCTATCCACCCGCCTCGGCCTCCCAGAGTGCTAGGATTACAGGCATGAGCCACCGCGCCCGGCAGAAATTAAACTTTTATTTTATATATTAATTATTTGTAGTATTTTTTAGTGGGTATAACAATTGACATGTAAATTATTGACTTTCACACTCCATTAAAAATAATGAAACTAAAGGCAGAATGGAGTCTGTATCACCTTGTCTTTGTTGAGATATTTGACCTCATTTTTGTATCAGTCAAGACAATTTCATTATTGTATCATGAATTTTTTTCCATTTAAAAATGTAAATTATTATGTTTTAAAGCCCACTTCTGTCTTATGTAAATGGTACCATCTTTCATAAGCCAACTAGGTAAACAGTACTACTAATATTAAAAGACAAATATTTTTAATTTTTAATATTCTAAATAAAATCTATATTCATTAGAAGTAGTAGCTTTGCACAGGGACCTTTTGGACAACGTTATATACTCATGAGAATTGCACATCCTAAAGCACTTTTATGTCTTTATGTTCTGTGCATTAACAACAACTTTGGTCTATTTTTTAAAAAGAAGTGTACCCATTTTTCATTCTAACTTAGAATGAATACTAACTTATATGCTTTAAATGAAATTTTTAGAAATATTTGTGTGTAGGCTTTATTATTAAGACAGTTTTTGCAAATGACTAAACTGTTGCTTGCATGTAAGCCATATAGTGTACTGATATATAGTAAGATAATTACTGATAGTTTCCATTTTTCATATTATATTTATGTAAGTCTTTCAAACATACGTGTGTTCTTGCTATACATATATTTCTAATGCAAGGCTTTTAAAATAATTTACTAACCATGCTATTCTATTTATATGTTTTCATTTGTAAGTTGAGACATTTTAACATTTTGTTTGAAACAAGCAGGTAGAAATGTAAAAGGTTAAATGATTCATAACTGTGTGCACACTGATGCAAAGGGCTTCAATTCACTAGAAACTAGAATGTCTCTGCATAATTTCCTGGTATCATTATACCAGAACACTTACTTCTATATACAGGCTGTTCGACAGCATGTTCCTAAGATAGTAGGGTGAGTGAGGACTGGAGGATAAATAAAGAAGAGTCAGAAACTTTTCTTCCTTCCTGCTTTGCTCCTCACTCCCTCCCTTCTTTCACTCCAAATTTCTTATTTTCTTGATCATTTTTTTCTTCACTTTGCCACTGCAGTGGAGTAACAAAAAGTTTAATGAAGGTCTTGAAGCTTGCATAAAATATTGCTTATCTGCTATTGATTTGGTTGATTATTCAGAATACTTTTACCCGTTTATATGATGGACAGCCAGCTAGATGCTGAAACTTTAGACTCTCTAAGGCAAATGAGGAAACAGAACTGGGGGTTACACAGAGATTTTAGATAGTGTTACGTTCTACAGAAGAATGTAAGTTGGATGAAAATTCTATGTTGTAACTGTACATAGGGAAGGATATTTCCTGCAGCTCCCAAGTTAGGGTTACCATTGAACTCTAAGGGATATATGTTGAGGAAGAGGTTGCTTATATATTCTCTAATTTAGATACAGAAGAAATATTTATTTCTAGTTTCTGTGTCAAGATACTTACATTTTATTACTATCTTTTCCATGCAAATATTCTAAATATTTTCCTTCTCAATTTTGCCTCTCTATTCCTAGGGTTTGTATTATTACTTTACATGAATTTGCATGTGGTCTATGCAAAAGATTTATACACACACGCACACCCACACGAATACCCACTTCCAGGACAACAAATAAAGAAACAAGGTTTGTGAAATAGTAGCAGTTAATTCAGAGGTGTCCACAAAATCACAAGAATAATCCAAGTTATAGTATTTTCTTATAGGGAAGAGTACTGAACAGTAAGAAATTAGTTTTAGAAAAAATTTTCTACCCATTGTTACGGTTTCTATGCCTACATGGATACATTTGGGAAATATAAATGTCAAATTAAAACACACAGTAAATTATTTCTTGTTTTTTGCAAGCTGACAGCAAATATATTTATAATATATATGTATATATTATATCACATATAATATATATAATCTCAATTAGTCCATAATAAGTAAAGTGTCAATTTAAAGGGAAGAAGCCAGAGGTCAGTTTGGACTGAAGATAGAGCAATTTTTTTCCAAAAAATCCTATTTCCATTTTTAAGTGTTTTTTGGGAAAAAAAAAAAGACACTGAAGCTTCTGTCTCCTTTGAGTTCAGGCTTACTCCTTTGATTGGCATTAGTCTCTCCAACTCCAGCAACATCCAATTGTGTTCTGGCGACAGGAGGGATCCTCTGAACTAATTAGACAATGGACAGCCTACTTTGGGAAATGAACCTGTTACCTTGACCAATGTCAAGCACAGATATTTTTTTCTTTTGATATTCATAGATAATCTATAGGCTGGCATCTCAAATTGATGAGAGTTTAATTGTTATTTTCTTAGTATAAGTGAAGTCAGTTCCATATGAGTTAGTTAATCTGATATGAAATTTAAATATCTGATTTCTAATATTCAGATGTGTTAGGATTCATTCTATCGATAATACAATAAAAATAAATTTTGCTTCTAGAATAGAATCGATTGATTCTTGATAGAAGTTATACCAGGGAACAGTTTTGAGGACCTTTGTTGTAACACTTCTTTATAGGATATATTAAGTATAAAGTAAGTCTATATTGAACTCTTTCCAGAGAGGTTAATCACCTCATTATGAGGTAATCTTACTTAGAAAGTAATCCCCTGGCATGGCTAATTGGAACTAATTAGATGCTCTCCATTGCTTCTTGCTCCTGCTCCACCTAAACATTAGTTACTAATGCCTTTCTTTTATAATACATGTAGTTAGGTGGATATGTTCAGCATTATTTTCTGTCTGAACAAAGTTAATTCTAAAATATTAAACTTGAATGGCTGATTTAGTTTAAAAAAATGGTTCCCTCATATATATTGCTCTTTGGAGAGAAAAACATTCCCACATATGCAGCATTTTGAAGTTTGCATTTTCTGTTTTGTATTTTTACATTAGCAATGTTTTCACAAAGTTGGGGATCTTACTAAAGCAATCCTCATGTTCCTGTATGTTGGTATGTACTAGCCCTAATATATGAAGAAAATATTTCCTTACTGGGTACAATTTCTGAAGGGAGTCAGAAAGTAGAAGTAGAAAATCTTAATGTATTATGACTTTTTTTATTTTAAATTCTCAGAAGTCTCTCCCTTCCCACCTTGGCTTATAGTAAGAAAATACCCTAAATCCTATGATGCTATTTTACCTTTTAGATTTTATTTGGCACATATTTACAAGGGGTTCAAAATATGTAAAGAATAGCCAATGTATCTCTGTCATTATTGCTTTATAACAAACCTTTGCCACTATATCATAAGGGTTCCGTTTCCTCCTACTTTCAATAATATTGTTCCTATTTCCTCCAAGCTCTCACTGACAGCTTCCTAAAGCTTGTTAGTGTCCTCATGTCCCTTCCAGCTTCTGCGCACCCTTCAGACCCAAAGCAAATGTCACATGTTTTCTCTTTTTATTATGGCAGCAGCCCACTTAGACATATCAAAATCTTTTCCATTTACTATTGCTACATAACAAACGACTCCAAAAGTTTAGCAATATAAAATAATCATTATGTGTCTTTTGTGGGTCAGAAATTCAAAGAAGGCACAGTAGATATGGCTTGTCTCCACCTTGTGATACCTGGGCCTTCACCTGGGTAGACTCAGTGGTTAGAAGTGATTTGATAGCTGGGAGCTAGAATCTTCTGGAGGTATGGTTACTCTGTGTCTGGTGGTTGATGCTGGTGGTTGCCTGAGACCTTACCTGGATTAATTTCACTTGGATTCTCCATGTGGCCTAGGATTTCTCATAGTATGGTGGTCTAGGGTAGCCAGATTTCTGACATGGCAGTTCAGGTCTTCAAAAATGAATACCCCCAAAAGAACAGGCAAAAGCTATATGGCCTTTTTTGACTTACCTTTAAAACTAGCATAATGTTAGTTTCACTGCAGTTTAATGATTAATGCTGTCGAAGCCTCATTCAGATTCCAAGAGTGGAGACATAGACATTACCGCTTAGTTGGGAAAGCAAAAAAATATGTTCTAAAAGCTCCACACAGAGATTTTGGAGATGAATAATACCAGGCTCTTGTTTCGAAGGAACTTAGAGTTTAATGGATATGCTATCACAATATGCTACTATAATAGCTACTATTTGTTTAGGAATAATTCTTCCAAGTCACTAAGTTGTTTTTATCATACAATGTTTGCTTTAATCACCAAAGCAACTTTACTCTGTAACTATTATTATTTTATCTGCAATTATTGTCATTTTCATTTTACCAGGGTGGATAATGTACACATACATTTCATAATGGCAGAACCAAAGCTCATGCTCTTAAGACATATACATAGTCAAGGGTAAACTGTGAGTTTAAAATATCCCCTGTTTCTCCATGTCCTACTCATGTTTCCATGGCACTTACTCTCCCTTAGTTCTTGAGCTATGGCTTCTAATGGAATTTCCCATTCTCTTCTATCCATTTCATTTGCTGAGTCCTCTGAGTCTGGTAACATTTAAGCAATCTTAGTGTGTTCGTTTCACTGACACCAGCACTTATGCTAATCACAGAGGCTGACATTGAGATCTTTAATGAGCACCCATATCTTCACCACGTCACCATGTTAGTTAGATGTGGAGGTTAAGATGCCTATAATTTGCTGAGAATTGGTGAGAGTGACAAATGGGATGCTATATTTTACATAGAACCTTCTTTAGATAGATTATGTAAATGGCATAGAATACACCTTCATCTCTCCAGACAAGATTGAAATGACCTGGATTGGAAAACAGGCTATTAGAATTTTAAAGACAACTTAAATTTTAAGTACGACTTCTTATTTCTTGGAAATGAATAGCACTTTATTCCCAACTCTGTTGGGTTAATAACCTCCATGTCAGACTTTCTGAAGAAAAAACAGCTATTTCATTAGTACTAGGCATTTGAGTCTTTCTAGAATCTGCATAGCTCTCCTCCACACCAGTGCTAGTTGTATTGCACCTGGTATTCCACCAACATGAGTTTGTCATGGAAATCATGGCCATTGATGACATTGTGTCTTAAGAGGCCCTCAAAAGCCAGGTCCCTTTCATATTTTTTTTCTAAAAATTAAACCTAGCCTACCACCGATAGTCTTAAGAAATATAAAGAACTCTGGACAATAAAGACATGCTCACAGCCCAATATGCCTGAAGAGTGTCCCTGCAAAGAGTCTGGGTGCTGATCACTCCAGATATTGAGAAGCTTTGCACTGTTTAATATCTTAATTTTCAGAAGCAGCTTGGGACATATAAAGCAATGGTTTCCAAATTTAGTAGGCATAATAATTACATAATCTAGAGTTAAAATATGTATTTTTTTAAATAAATATATACATATTTATATATTACTTTTATTTTTATTTTGCATGACTTTTTATACTTTTGTTTTTTGGATTGACAAATAAAAATTATATATATATTTATGATTTACAACATTATGTTTTGATATATATGTACATTGTAGAATAGCTAAATTAATCTATTTAATGTATATATCACCTCATGTCCTTATTTTATGTAGCAATAACACTTAAAATCTACTCTCTTAGCAAATTTCAAGCAATTTTATATACATAATATAACTAATAATTATAACAATAAGCATTTATATAATACAAATTTTAAATGGGTAAATAATAAAAATAAATAATAAAATGTTAAACTAATACAATATTCATATATATGAATTCAAATATAATTAGAATTCTTTCGGACATAGTTCAAGAACTGCACTTTGAAAAATACAACTTTATTTCATTCTCTGGACAGGAACTTCTGTGGTTTGACTCGTTAAAGTAAGAGATAGTGACTATAACAACAAAATAACAAGTTGAATTCATCCAGTTTCTGTATACAAACACCATCCTTAGTTGTGTTGATAACCACTGTATCCAGGGTAGGCGCTGAGGCAGAGCTCGGTAATATTTTTCAACTGACTTATTGAAAGATAAGGCCACTTTGATTTCCTCATTCCTGTCCAGAATCCACCTAACAAACTTCTACCTTTTTAAATCTTCTTTATGTTTATGGTCCCTGAAAGTAAATAAGGAGCTGAAATGCTTAAGATTTAAATAATAATTCCCTATTTCTTAGAAATATTTCCTTGGAAATGGCACTTCAGCTCTCTAAACCCCTAAGATTCAAAGAAGGGATATATGGAAAAGATCTGTCCCAGGGCGCCTGTTTTCACTTAGTGCATTTATTCACTATCTTCTCCCAGTTGATGGCTGATTTCTGTCCTTAGGCCAGCTTGTGTGCACATGCAAATATCTACTTCCAACTCATGCAAATCCCACAGATGATGCATCACAGAAAGTCTCAATATTTGTGGTGCACACCAACAGCTAGGAGTGACGCTCTAGGTATATATCATATGTGAGCAAATGTGGCTGTGGGCCGTACTTTTCCATGAAGACTTAAAGATAGCATTAAAAACCATGAAATCTTGGTAGGAAATCATGCCTGGATCTCCTCAATTCACCACTGCTCTCCCCCAGATAATGTGCTGGTTAGGACTCCTTGGCTTCAAATAGTAGCTCTTCCACTTCCTAGCCGTGTGACTTTTGGAAAATTGCTCCTCTTTGTGCCTGAGTTTTCTAATCAGTGTCTGATAGTTCCAACCTCAGAGTTTATTGCAAAGATAAAATAACAATGGATGAAGAACATTTTGACAGTGACTAGCAAATATAAAGTGTCCAAAATTATTAGCAGTTATGATTCATGAGCTTATCACTCACTGCCTACAACTGCCACCATCTGGAGTTTCTCTGATTCATTTTATACCAATTCCCAGGACACTCCAACTCTCTCCCAAGCTTTCCTCATCTTGCTTCTGTGATTGTTTTTTGAGAGTCTGAATTCATCATCAGGGCCATACTTGTAGACTTCTGTTCTTGGTGAATGGCCAGAAAAATGAATTATAAGAACAGATCTGAGCACCTGTAACATCTATGCTCAACAACTCTGATGTAGTGTTATTCTCAGTTGCCTGAACCCACAAAGTTCTCACATCCCCCAGTGAAGAGTGTATTAAATGGTATAGCAACAAATATTTAGTTATGCCTTTAATACATCATAAAGTGAATCCTTATTGGGGGTAAGAGCATATGACTTAGAAAGAAAAGAAAAGAAAATCCCTTTCTGAGAAAAACAAATCATTTAAGAATTTGTTTTAAATTTGGCTTAAAAAATGAGGATAATTTTTGGTTCATAAAAGTGATGTCACGCCAGGTGCAATGGCTCACATCTGTAATCCCAGCAGTTTGGGAGGTTGAGGCAGGAGGATCACTTAAGGCCAGTAGTTCAAGACCAGCCTGGGAAACATAGTAATACCTCATCTCTAGAAAAAATAAAAATAAGTTTTAAAAGTATTTTAAAATGATAGGTCAGATATTTTAAGCCAAGTTTGATCCAGAGATAAATAAAATTGTCAGGTCCTAATTTCATTTTTCTTTTATTCTCTTGTCCTTGACCTTCTTCATAGGCTAGATCTGTCCTCAGACTGACTTAGATTGTGGTGATAAAATAATTCTGAGATTTACAAGCCCACCATGTTAAGAGAGTAAGAAAAAAGGGAATTCTGATTTTTATTCCTATTGGCTCTGCATCTTTTACATGTGTGCCATGGAACCAATCATTTTCCCAGAAAATGGGAATCACTTCCGTTGAAACCACATGGATATCCAGATGAAGGCAGTAGGTGGTTGAGGATTGAGAAGCAAATGCTGCTGAGTCTACTACGCATACTACTAAGTATTTGTATTCATTAGTTACTGAACTTGATTCCCTACTTATATCACTTTTTATTTCTTTATGACTTTTTTTGCTTGTGTTTTTTACACAAATATGAATACTACCTTTCAGATTCTAGGCTGAATGTGGCACCCACTAGTTAATACCTAAAGCTGTCAATTATTCCAACCACTATTGCAAATAGATGAAAATTCCCCAATCTTTTGATGTTTGGCACTGGCAAAAGCTTAGCTCTGTATTTACCCAGTTGAGTGTCTTCCCATAACTCACTTGGATGTTGAACTTTACTGAAGAAAATCACAAAACAAGACAGATTATCACCAACTAAAATTCACTATCATAAAACTTGTGATACACTGCATGGTAATCCTACCTATATTTCCTTACCCAATTACTTCTCTCCATCACCACAAAACCTAAATCCAACTTTCCTCATTTTTTCAATCCTTCAACCCCTCTTTACTCTAGAGATTACCTTGATTTATATATGGATAATAAAAAATAGACACTATCAGATAGAAAGTGATTAATTCAACTCCCAAATAACAAACTAACAACCTGTTTATATCCATATTAATATTTCCTTCATCCTTTCTGACACAAGGAAAAGTTATTAATCCATTAATCTAGGGCCAATCTCTTCACTTTGTGATCCATATCTCTTCCATACTACTATCACCTGCTTTCTTTAAGACCTTGGAGTATACTTTGTCTGTTATGTATCTTTCGAATCCTACTACTACAGGTTCTTGCCCAAGAAGCTCTGCCTACTTTTTCTCTTCATACTAAAACAAACAAACAAAAACTCTCTTGATATTGCATTTTGTCAGCTACACTTGATTTACTTTATTTCCTTCACAACTATAATGAACTAAATATTTGCCTCTGCTCAAAGTTCATGTGTTGAAATCCTAATCTGCATTGTTGATGGTGTTGGGAAGAGGGGCCTTTGGGAGGTGATTAAGACATGAGAGTGGAGCCCTGATGGATAGAATTAATGCTTTCATAAAAGAGACCCCCAGAGACCTCTCCCATCCTCATTATAAGTCTATAATATGAAGGTGCTTGGCAAATAGGTAATATTAATATGAAATATCCTCCCTGATCTTAAAAAGCCTTTGGGCCAATAGGAAAGTCACAAACCAAACATATAATCACAATAAAATGTGATAAAGAGTATCAACGAAGTAAACTGCAAAATTGAATGCAATGTGCTGCCAGAAAAGAAATGTCTGTTTTTGCCTGAGCTACCTGGAGAAGACATCCCCAAAAGGTATTCTTCGCATACCCATATCCAGTGCTCACAGCATCTTCATCACAGTCCTTCTCTGGAGCCGCCGTGCCACCTCTGCTCACATGGTGACTCAGTAGTGCAGCCACCCAACAACACTAGAGCTCAGGAAAACATGACCTCCTGCTAAGGTATCAGAAATTTTCATGTACTACAATTCATGTTGTTTGTGAATTTATGAATATGAAATCCATGTATGTCATATTCAATTGCTTTAATTTTATTTGGCTTTTTAAAATTGCAAACTAGATGCTTTAGTCTGTTTTGTATTCGCCTAATGATCTAAATTATATTCAAACATATCTAAACTAATTCAAACTATTATATGACATAGAAGAAAGAATGCAAAGTTTGATTAAAAAACGTTCTACATCTATTAATCTCATCACGTTTTATTAGAAAAATTAGTTCAGGATAAAAAGGCTTGGGTTACTATGAAAACTTGAAATAATGCCACAATCATTAGTACCCATCTTATTTTCATTATGAATTCTTATAGCCTAGCAAACAGAGTTGTAAACCTAATAGTTAACTGTTGTTATCCCAAAATACCATAATAAGATTCATCATATATATATATATATATATATATACAGCAGTAAAGACAAATTTTATTCAGTAGTATTACAATAGGGAAAAGAGACCTTAGGGTACAAGTGAGCTCAATACCAAATATGGAAAAGACAGGTGGGTATTTACAGCCCATAAACAGGATTAGAGATTCATGGAGGGTGATGGACAGTTACTAAGAAGAGACCTCAAGCATAGGGAATTTCTTGCTACATCAAAGAGTTAGACCTCAATGATAGGTGAATGAATTTCATGAAATACCTAAGTTGAGGTGAGTATTGTAGAATGAATTAGCATAGCAAGATTTTTGCTAAAATGGGGCTATGCAGGCCTAGGACATGGTTCAAATGGGAGGTCTAGTCTAAAAAAGGGCTCATAGGAGCCTGTCTAATGTTTGGTTTAGAAGGATCTTCATCAGTCTGTTTTCTTGTATAGGGAAATTGGATGCATTCTTCTTTCCTCTTAAATTATGTCCATTTCTCATTTAGTTATTTTATTCTTTAAGAACCAAACGAACCATTAGTTGAGACTTGGTGTGGTAGAGGATATTTGCTTAATGGTGTGAAACATCAGACATTTAATGCAGGGGATTCCTATGAAGATTAAAAAAAAAGATTAATGATATTTAAAGATTCAACAAAGCCTCTGTATCCAGAGGGCAGCCAATAGAGAACATTTCTCAACTTTGGGCTTGAGGTATCTTTTCATGGTGTAGATAGGATGGCAGTGGTAATCCAGGAGATTTCCTGGTAAACAATCTGAATGTTTTTGGTGATGGCAAACATGGTGATGTTTTTGGCATAGACATATCATGGCCATTTCCTAGAGGAGAGCAAGGAAGTTTTGGGAGTTCCAGTAAATTTCCAAGGTGCCCAACACAGCAGCAGCTGTAAGCACAATGTTTGTCAATACATGATTTTTTTTAAATTTCTTAAAAGCTGGGCTATGTTTCAGAAACTCTACTAGAATAGTTTTCAAGGATTATTTTTATTTAATCCACACACAACTATAAGAGATGTTTACTATTATTATTTTCACTTTACATATTAGCAAACAGAGCTAGAAGTATAAGTGATGTGCCCTAGTTTACATATTTAGCTAATTACTAACCATTCTGTCTAGATAAATAGTCATTTGATACAAGGCTACTTACTATATGCCAGAAAATACGTCTTTTTTGCTCAGGGTAAGAGATGAGTCTGACACCATTCCAGTCACTCAGAGTTTATGACTTAGTAAGGGAAAGATACACACAAACAAATACATATAATACTGTCAGATGAATGCAATAATTGGAGTATCATTCATAGTGGATAAAAAGGAGAAAATACTTCTTAAGCAGTATGAGGTAGTGGTGACTAGCAGGTCTATAGAAAACCTAAAATGAATTAAAATTTTTCAAGTGACTATGGAGCTAAAAGAATGAATATCACATGTTAGAGTAAAGTGGCATAAAATACATCAAGGTGTGCTGGTGACTATAAAGACTATAAATAATTCCATGAAATAAATAAATAAACATAGAAATAAGAAATGAGTAAAGAAATGTGAGAAACGGAAAGATTAAAGGGGATTTATAGATCATACTCAGATCACAAAAAACATGGGTTTTCCTTTTGGAAACTTGGACTTTACCCTTGAGATAATATGAAACAACAGATTTTAAACAAGGACATAAGACTAAGGAAACGGATTTGTAGAAGACAACAGTGTTTACTGTTACCAAGTTTAGTAATTGTTATGGACGTGGAAGTGGAAGGGAAGGGAAGGATGAATAAAAATATGTGAATGAAGACAAAATATTGGCAACACCCACCAAGGGTGGATGTAGAAGAGGTGGTGTGGGATGAAGATTATGAATTCAATTCTGTGCCTATTAAATGTGTGTTATTGGTGTGATATCCTGGTCAATTCCATAGACAATAGATTTTTCTGGCCTAGAATTAGGTGAGATGTCTTTGATGGAGCTGAATAATGAAGGAGCCGTCCAGTAAAGGAGCCATTATTGCACCATCATCTGCAAATTGGAGTATCAGTAACAATCAGAGTGGTAATAACTGGGTTATTTACCTGAGTTATGTTGAACTATACTTGTTATAAAAAATATAGTTAAGATTTTTTGACATAAAATCATTGACAAATTATATTTCATATGCTATGAGAAAAATTACTAGGCATATTTTATTATTATTAACACCTTTATCAGAGGTATTTACTTGGCATTTATTTAATAACTTATTTAAATTATTTTATTTATGTTTAAATTTTTATTATCTTATAAGAAGCACTTTTTTGTCATAATAATTTATTAAATTATTCCTTTAATTTTTAGGATAAGAAATTTAAGAATATAATTTTATTGTGATCCTCAAGGAAATATTTATTTGTTAGAATACAATTTAAAATTCAAATTCTTAAAATGGTTTTCATAGATTCCTAATTCCAGAAAGAAAGAAGTTTTAGAGCCTCGTTTTTGGTAAGCAAAGTTTGAAAAGATTGAGTACTTTAAAGAAGTTGAGGGATTTGGCCAGCAGAGGGCGCTAGTCTACATGCACTTAGCCTTGCAGCTCTTCCAGAGATTTAGAAAACGCCAGATGAGTTGTTCCTTAATAACACGTTGGCAAAGTCATTGTTTGGCTATGTGTTGTGTTGCCAGGTCTTAGATTATTTACACTAGTAGTTCTTCTCATGTGGAAGTATGTATCTCTCTTAACGCAGTGTAGATTGAGTTGTATTTGAATGACAGCCAGCACACTTGAGAGTCTGTTATAAATGCTAACATCTTAGCAGTCTGTGATGGGAGGTCAAAGGCCATCTGTGTACCTTAGTCTTGCAGACTAATTAAGGATCTTTCGATCACATTTGATGAACAAGACCAGTTTTAATCTGATGGGGAAAGAACTTTGCTTCAGTCAAACTAAAAGTCAAAGTGTTGATGCTCTTTCTTAATTGTAGTATTGCTAATTAAATAAATGCAAAATGAAATAATTTTGTAGTTGGAATGAGGATATACTAAAGAATTCTTATATTTTATCCATAAGTAATTAAATTTGGAAATAATAGCATTAATATCATATAGCACATAGATTATTTGGCAAGGTTTTTTTCCACATACCACTTTGGTTTTAGAGGTATCTGATGATCTTACAAAAATATTATTTGATAAAATTTTTGAAAATGGTAGCAATACTATATTTTGTTTAAATGCATTTTAACAAATCATATATTTTAGATACATTTATTAATATAATTTTCTTGTATTTCCCATTTAGATAAGCTAATGAGGAAATAATTTTTTAACACATACAAGCTTTTTAATATACAGAAATTATTGGCAAATGTTCATTTTCAGTAATTACTTAATAATACCAATTAGCTTTTAATAAGGCAGGCCCTTTTACATACCCTCTTTGTTAGTGCACCTGATTTCTTATTATTATAAGAATATTTTTTAGCTTGTGTATAATTAACTATTTGATGTATCTGTGGTAGTGGCTAAAATCTGTTTATTTCTAAAAGCTGATATGAAATATATTTGCTTCTTATGTTTGAAAAAGCAATTAATGCTGTCATTTCTACTTTATGATTCAGCACAGTGAAAGTGTAATAAACTGTTTAAAAACCTGTGGGAAGTTAATTTTAATGTGTAATAGTGTGAGGGGGGTCCCATTTCTTTTCTTCATTCAGTGAAGCTTATAACAAAGATGATGATTATTTAAGCAAGTGACAAACTGTCCCACTGATAGGATACATTAATTTGTCTCCAAAGCTGTTCCTTGTCCTCCATAAGAAGGTGATAATTAGGTTTTGAGATTAGAATAAAATAATCATGTCACTTATGTAGATGCTTGTTAAAATATATTTAATTCTTTACATAAACTTGAAGCAAAAGCTGTAAAATATTTTCCTGTGTAAACTTTTAAGTGAATACAGCCAATATATCAAGTTAACATTAAGCTAGCATGATCTTTGGGAGACTAACAATTGGAAAGATAATGTAAGAAGTGATTAACTTTTCAGGTAAAACATTGAAATTGGGTTTGCTAGAATATCTACCTAATAAAACAGCACTCATTCATATCATGATTTAATTTCTTCCTTTGCCCATACTGAGTGTTCAATTTAATCTTTGAAAAGTCACATAGAATTGTTTTATGCATATATATTAATATCTTCAATTTCTAATGTTGTTGAGAGCTTGAATTACCATTAGATATGGCAAATGATTTCATTTTTTCTTAGCAGTATTACACAAAATTAACTAGATCCCACATCTAGATGCCTAAAAGAATACTACAGGTTGAGTGCCTCTTATCAAAATGCTTGGGACCAGAATTATTTTGGATTTTGGATTTTTTCACATTTGGGCATATTTGCATATACATAATGATGTATCTTAGGGATGGGATCCAAGTAAACACAAAATTCATTTATGTTTCATATATACCTTATATGCATAGCCTAAATATAATCTTATGCAATATTTTTAATAATTTTATGCATGAAGCAAAATTTGTGGTAAGTACTTTTCTGCGAAATTTTCCATTTGTGGCTTCATGTCAGCCCTCAGAAAGTTTCAGATTTTGTAATATTCAGTATTTCAGATTTTCGAATTAGGGATACTCAACCTGCTTATGGTATTTGAATTTTAAACAGTGAAAATACAATTTATAAACTCAAAATACTGGTGTCTTTTTAAAGGAAGACCCTTTCATTGCCTTGAGGTTGATGATAGCACATTGTCTTAAAGTTCTAAAACTCAATCTTCTCTAGCTTTAAATAACCAAAAGGTAATTTCCTCTTCTTAAGATTTGCAGGGTATTAAAAACTTTCCTACATCTATTTCCTGAACCAAGTTGGAGAATGTTCAGTGCACATTCATTTAAAATACCTTTAAACGTTCTGACTCAATTACTTTTAATAGAGTGGAGAATGTTTGGTTTTTCTTTTAGTGCACAGCATGAAAGGTTGAGTTTTAGTTAGAAAACATACAAAATTAGTTCCTGTGCAAAGGTAATCTCTAGAGAAATATAAGTAACCAGAAAACCCGACTGAAAACCATTATATGTACTGCAAATGTCATGTACTTTTCTTGCACTTATTATATACAGAATTATGACATAAATGAAGTTATGGTAAGACATTGACAAGATAAAATAAAAAGAGATTTTTGTTGCTAATATGCAGAAATGCCACATCTGTTTTTATTCATTCGGTACTTATTTCTTTGAGGGAGCATTTATACAGCTGTGAAAACCTAGGGAGTTTTGTACAAAACAATTTTGACAAATGTTCATGATTCCACACCAAAGAAATGCATTTTAATTTCATTCAGAATTTTCGAAGCTCTCTAGCACATAAACAGTAGTAAAACTATATTGAAGTTATTTCTATAATTTTTAACTTCATTGTTCAAACAAAACAAGCAAGTTTTCCTGGTTCTCGCTAAGAAATATAAATAATTTTAAGCAGAATTTACAGAAAACAAAGTACATTGATGATTTGGAGGTTCGATCCTAATATTGGGTTCCATAGATAATTCAGCCAGAAGACACTTCGTGATGCCATACGAAGAACACACTTTCAGTTCTGTCTATATCTGAATTCTGCTTTGCTTCTTACCAGCTTTAAAACCTGGGGTAAATCTGTAAATCATTTAGAATTTAGGAGGCTTTATTTCATCACCTGCAAAATTGGAATAGTAATTCGTAGTTCTCAGGGTTGTTATAAGATTAAATTAAATTGAATAACGCAAGTAATGCAGCTAATGTAATACTATTTCTTTTCTCTTTCATTCCCATCAGAATTTACTATCAAAATTCTCATGTAACTCAAGTGCGTGAGGGATATTGATGCTATAATGCAGAGGTCCAATAACTCTCTGGAACTTAGAAAGGCCTCTCATAAATATTAGGAAATTCTTAGAAAGTGGGAAATGGACTTGGAAATTTTTGGAAACTTTACTATATGTGTAAGTCATTGTTATTTCCATTTACATGCACATATATACAGTCATGCACCGAATAGCACATTTGAGTCAATAACGGATCACGTGTACAATGGTGGTCTCATAAGACTATAATGGAGTATTAATAGAAACCATCTGATATAGTGTATTTCATATTGGTATTGAAGATCAAGTAGGGGAAATGAATGACATTAAGCAATGATGTGGGGACATTTCGTTTTCTACATGAAAAAACATATATAAATAAATATATATATATACAACAACAACATCTAGGTTTGTGTAAGTAAACTATGATGTTCAAACAATGACAAAATTGCCTAATGACACATTTCTCAGAAGACATTCCTGTAGTTAATTTACATGACTATAAATTAGTTTATGTAGCTGTTTCATTTTCATATACTCTTTTAGTTTTTCTTTGTAACTTAAATTCAGTCAATCTCACTTGATCTATTTTTTGTCTCTATAGTGTTCTACGTTAAATTCACTTTCAGGTGAATCTATTATGAAAATTTCAATTAAGAAATGCCCTTATCAAGGTGTACTATAAAATGGTTTGCAAATAATAGTTATCTAAATGTTAGTAGCTATGCACACAATTCTTTTGGGCCTTAATAGATTAAATGAAGCATAAATACTTTATACTAAAGAATAAAAATCTGCAATTCTAAGATCACAAGTTTTTCCTTAATTTCAAAATACAAAGTATATTCTTGAGTAGTTTTGAATTTATATGAGAATAAAATTGTTAACAAATCTAAGATAATTACCCTGGTTTTCACATTCTAAGAAAACTATTTATCCTTGTTAATATTGTTTAAATAATAAAATAACATATTCATATTTATTTTAGTTTTAAATTTTCTTTTGTATGAATTATTTTATTTGATCTTAAGATGTTTAAGCCCAGATATGCATGCCATGCATGCTCTTTTCTGTTTGGCAAGAAATATTGCAAA
Organism: Cheirogaleus medius; assembly: GCA_008086735.1. Taxonomy (NCBI): domain Eukaryota; kingdom Metazoa; phylum Chordata; class Mammalia; order Primates; family Cheirogaleidae; genus Cheirogaleus; species Cheirogaleus medius. Next base: position 34,447,293 of record VBSM01002217.1, read on the forward strand.
CATATTGATGGTGATAATTAATATTTTCTAAACAGTCAAAAAACAGGTGTACCTTTTCAAATAAATCCAAATAAAATTCAAAACAAACTTGTTGAATAACTTCAAAAAGGAGTCAAAATATAAAGTAGAAATTTTCTTGGAAGACTTTAGATTAGGAATATTATTAGCAATAACCCTTTTAATAGAAGCGGTAAAATATAAAGGAATCATAAGTTTAACTGTACAAAAGAATGATTTTAATTAATTTCTACAATTGATCTCTTTGTGTTTGTTAGCACTCTCACTGGTGGAGTAAACAATTGGTTTTCTTAATTAAAAGTCTTTAGTCTTTTTTAAAAGTTTAACACATTTTCTCATTCATATAACTGTCAAGTTTTTCTAGGTATCTTTCTCTGCTCACTGGCTTTGTTCTTCCTTTCCTCATTCCCTGAGCAATGTATAGATAGATATGAAGGGCATATTATATTTCCTCTTAACATAGGTATATTAGGGTTCTCCAGAGAGAGAGAGAGAGAGAGAGTTTGGTTATAAGAAGTTGGCTTATGTGATTGTGGAGGCTGAGAAGGTCCAAGATCTGCAGTCAGCAAGCTGGGGATCCAGGAGAGCTGATGATACAGTTCTCCTCGAGTCCAAAGGCCTGGGAAGCAGGGAAGGGCAAAGGCGTAAGTTTCAGTCTGAATCAGGTCTGAAGGTGGGAGAAGACCAGGCTTGAAGACAGTCAGGCTGAGAGACGAAATTCTCCCTTATTCAGCCTTTTTGCACTGTTAGAACCTTCAAAGGATTGGATGAGGCCCATCCACATTGTGAAGGGCAATCTGCTTTACTCAGTCTACCAAACCAAATGTTAAAATTATTCAGAAACACCCTCACAGACACATCCAGAGTGATGTTTACTCAGATATCTGAGCACCTAATGACTCAGCCAAGTTGACACATAAAAGTAACAGTCACAATAGGGAAAGACTGTCTTCCAGACAGTCTCTATCTCTGCTTAAATGTAGCAGAAGCCATGTGGTAACTCTGGGCATGTTGCACTGGCATTTTCTGTGGAGACTCATGTGACATTTTGGGCATCTGGCGGATACCCGCTGCTGGGGATTGTGGACTGTGTAATTGTCTTCGTTCTCAACATCCCACACTCGCCAAATATGTGTCCTAACTTCTGCCTCTTCCTACTTCATTTTTTGAGCACTTTTGAGTTAACACTATGGGAGGGCCTTGTAATTCTAAGGTGCTTTATTTTTCTCCACCATAATAAGGTCTATGTGACTCTGCCAGGGCTTTCCTCAGAGCCACTTCACTGGACACCTCCTTCAGCCATTGCTACTTTGCTGTTCCCAAACAATAGAAGACATAGAATTATGAAAACAGCATTGTTCTTCACAGTCACCGAAAGGGTCTCCCAAGGCAACTCCTAGCATTCTCTGATGGTCATGTTTTGCTTGGGTATTTTTCTTTTCTCTCTGAGGTGTTGACCTGAAGAATGAGGGAACCAGCCAGTACATCCAACTTCTTGTCTCTTTATTTCCATGATTTTATCTCCGCCATTGCCACCCACCACCTCCACTCAGCAACAGCAGGGCTTGGCTCTTCATGTTTGGCAGAAACCCTCCACGGTGTTTCCTTATTATATTGCTTTAGTGTGTTAATTCTTCTGTCCTCAGTCCTCCGTCTCTTGATCTGAAATCCCTGCTGTGTAAATACAAAGAAAAATCCTTTATCTTCCAGCAAGGCCTGACTTTTGCAAGAGTAAAAAATGGATGGCTTTAAATTATTACCTGGACGATGTCATCCCCAGGAAGATATCATGTTGTTGACATAATCAGTAGGGGATTCCGAGACATGCAGGAATTTGGTATTAACTAGCATGGCAAGAAAGGGATTTAAAATATCAAAAATAAAAAAGAAATGGTCTGTCTTACATCTATTTTGCATAACAATAAAATGTGTTCTTGTCATATCTTATTTTTTTATTGCATGGAAACATTTATCAAAAATACAATAATATCAAAATTAGTTGTTGTTGCCTAGCGAGTCCTATATAATAAACTTTGGAAATCAAAGTACAGTAATTTAAAAACAATCCACTATATTATTTAATTTCCACACCATAGTATGTTCACAAAGAATCCAATTAGATAGTGTCACTGAGCATTCTCCATGAAAGTTTGGCACAAACCCTAATCAGAACACCTAACTAGGTTGGCAAAACATTTTGATCCAAGAGTCAACGTTAATTCTCTAACTCTTTTGAAGCTGTTATTTCCTTATTCTGTCGTGGAAGAAATGCTTGCAAAAGTATGCCATTACTCTAAGGGAATGTAGATGTTTGAGAGGAGGTTACACACCACTATAAGGTATTTAGAAAATATATTGTCTGATGGATTTTTTAATGGTAAAATATGTAAGCAGTGCTCAAAAATGTGGATGCAGATATTATCGGCAATTGAAAGTAGTAGGTGGTTATTGTAGCTGGAATGCCTCCCAGAGCAGATGGTTTTTTAGAAGTTTTTTGAAGGAGAAGAGCAAGGTGGCCTGCCTGGCGTATATTAATTATATGTCTGTTCCAAGTGTAGGGGGTGGTTGGAAGAATGTGCGATGTCTTGAGTGGGCGAATGATACAAACAGGCATAACTTCAAAATAACCTGGAATTTATATCTCAGAAAGCTTACAGACAATTTACAAAGACACAGTTTTGTCTGGAAGGAATTAGTAAAATGCAAAGGTACACAAACAGAAAGTTAGCACCACGTAAAATAGAACACACGGTCAATGTTTTCACAATTAACACTTGGCTATTGCTCACCAACCAAAAATAATAATTTCCTAATTAGGAAAAACCTATTAAAACTACTTGCTGAATTTCTGTTTAGTAAGAACAGATCTTATCAAACATTTAAAAGATAAGATTATTAAGTTCTAATATTTTCTATGCATATTTGGCAGGGATCGGTTCTTTGAGAGATGACATGGTTTAACTAACTTTGTTGTATTTATGTGTAGTTGTGAGTTCATAAGGACTCTAGCATCTATTGCATCCATCCATTTCTTACAGCCACCATTCTGATTCTATAGCATTACCTCATGCCCATACTGCAGAAAATTCTTCTAATTAAATTTCATCCCCAGTCTTTTCAGTTCTTTGAGCGCATCTATATTTTGCACTCAGATTAATCTTTTTAAATCTGACTTTGCTCCTTCACTTTGACAGTGTAATGGGTAAGAACACAGCATCTGGAAACAGACTTGCCAAGGTCTGAATCCCAGCTCTGCCACTTCCTAGTTGTGACCTCGGGCAACTTACCTCTCAGTTTCTTAGTTCTCTATGTATAAAATATTTAGATAATAAAACTACCTGTCTGAGAAAGTTGTTATGGAGAGTTAATTACTTCTTTTTTTCCAAAACTATTTTAAACAATGCCGGGCGTGTCACAAGTGTATTGTAAGTGCTTAACTAAGGTCACGCCATGCTCAGGAACCTTTAGGACTCCCTGTGGTATAACAGAAATTTGAGAATTCTTAGCTTTTCTACCATTTGCCTCCTACTTTCCAGTCTTAACCAAACTTGAGGCAGACATTCTACTCAGTGTTCAGTTCATTTTGTGCTTTCTTGCTTGTATCTTTTAACCTGGAGCTTTCCTCAGACTACGATATTGAGTGTCATTACAACACCGCACTCATCTCCATGCCCAAATTATACATTAGGTCAACCACAACTCTAAGATTCCTGCTTTAATCCTGCCTCCTGGATAATTGCTTCCTTTTTCACCCGATTTCTAAGTATCTTGCCCTACCAAATTCTCCCAACACTAATAGATGAAGCTACCATGTATACAATAGCATTAAGTGGCTGTTAAATAGTTTTTGTAATTCATAATCTCTCTCCCACTAAGTTGCTAAATTCCAAGAGAGCATAACATCAGCACCTCAGGATACTACCTTGCACACAAAAGATGCTCAATAAATGTATGATGAATGAGAAAATGAATGAACAGATAAGTGAATGTGTATTTAAACAGGAGTTTTCAATAAAGGGATTTATTATGTTTTAAAGAGATTAAAAGGTCTAAGATTCTTGGAATTTAAATGTAATCCTGTGAGGTTTTAGATAATTCTACTTTAGCCAAAGGCCCTCTAAAAATCAGAGTAAATAGTCTAAAATTCCCAATGATAGTACAGAAATTCATGTTTCTTGAGTTTGCCAAAGTCAGGGAAATATTCTGTTACACAGAAAAGCATAGAAAAAGCTAATGGTTAGAACCAGTGGGTATGCTGTGACAAGGTTGCTGTGGTAGCCATTGTATGATTATTAGCACAGGTCTGTTGGTATCTACAAGTGTTTTGAACAATTTCAAGTGAGAGATCCTGACATGTTGGTAGTTGTACTTCTAGGATCCAATGACTGAGAAAACAAAAGATGATCAAATGATGCAAAGTTAACATGAATATACCAATGCTTTAAAATAAATGTATTTTATAATATACCTTAAAAATGAACATCTTTGCAAATTATCAGCCTATATAAACGCAAAACTATTTCTATAGTGAAGTAACTCTGTGCATGTGAATTTTCAAACTATTGTGATAAATTGATATACTCCATTTTTGGTCCACATTTTGACAGCTATTGGATTGGAAGATCACATTAATGAGGACAAATTTATGAGCTTGTATTTATATGAGCCTTTATGTGTCCTTAGACAAAAGTCTTTTAACAAGAACCTTGTATCAGGTACTTTCAACATGTCTTTAGATACAAATTGAGCAAATATTGAGCTGGGTAAGAAAGAAACTCAGAGATCCCTCAGAAAACATAGTATATAAATTTGTGTTTTATCCATATTTTGTTGGATATATTAGTATTCAAAAATTTTATCATTTGTCAATGTTTAGTTTAATTGTTTTTCAAATCGCCGTTCATAATAACACTCAGTTTCTGGCTTCATGCCATGTGTTAGTGTAATATATGAAATTTGTAAAAGCTAACAAGGCAAGTTTCTATTAAATTGCACTTCTTTAGCCTGGTGTGTACTCTTAAATGGTAAATAGAGCAATTGATGAAAGACTAAGTAAATCATCTTACGTAAGTTCTCAGTAAGGTTTCATAGGATGTTAGAAGAGGTTTAAAGGATGTGCAAATAACTATCCTTAAAAAGAACCCATTGTGATTGAATGGAACATTAGTTAAGTGGCTACTTTTAAAAACACTAAAAGTTTGTGTGACATTTGGTCTGCTATTGCCAGGATTCTTTCCAAGCTCCTTAGAGCACAAATTGACTTCAAAAGAAATTCTCTTCATGAAGTAGGAGAAGACCCTATACATTGATTAAACAGGAGATTACAAGAAGTATTTGGAGACATTTTCAGTTGGAATAAATATGATTAAGGGACTAAAAGGCCAAGGAAGTCAAAGAAACATGTATTTTCCTCATATTACAAATTGTAATGATTGAAATTTAATTTATATTACTGAACCAAACAGAGGTCTACTTGGACAGCACAGCCAAGCCAGACACTGATGCTGAGATTTGCAGTGAGAGAAAAAGACATTTATTGCATGGCACTGAGAATGGATAGCTAACACTGAAGACCCAAACTCTCTGATGGCTTGCAAGCAATAGTTTTTAAAGGCAGGGGTAAGTTTCAGGAAAGCAGAAGTTGCAGGCAAAATCATAAATCAACACATGGACATAATACATTGGCTTGGTCCATGAGTGTGACTTTCTCCCACTCCCTCAGGAAGAAATTTAGAACAAGGAATGATGGTCAGAGTTCAGTCCCCAGTTCCCTCTTATATGAGGTCTACATGATAATTGTTGGCATTTTCCATCTGGTGGAAGTATCTGAAAAACAACTCAAGAATATATGTAAAGATGTTACCTTTTAGTTTCCATAGGGAAGTAGAACACCTTGTGACACTGGCTTGCTTGAGGACTATGGTCGCTACCTTCTTGCTCATCCGTATGCTCACTTTTTAAGACTAGCTAGGTGTCTGGAATTTCCCTTGAAAGGACTGAAGATTTTTTTTTTTTTAATTTCCATGCTTGGGGAACCTGCTCTGTCTCACTTATAAGTAAAAAATGTCTCTGAATCCATAAGTGTAGGTGTTCTCATTTGGTAGGACTTAGAAATCTGGTGAATTCCTACAGCAAAAAGAAGTTGAGTTTTTCATGGAAGAAAACTATAGGACTAGCTTTTGGAAAGTTATATTTCTTAAAAAAGAAAACAGCATTTTGATATGATGCTATTGATTTATAAGAAACATTCAACTTATAGCTGTGTTTAGCATATGTATGTCATTAGGGACATCTTATCTTTTAATATGCAGATTTCTCTTTATGATCCTTGGGAAAAAATTCTACCTGTTAAGATCAGAAATGGTAATCATTACCAAGCAATTCTTTCAATTTATCTTATAACCACTTAATTAAGGCCAAGTTATAGCATTGTACACAGAACTTCAGGTTATGCATTTTAGCTTCATGCTATGGCATTCTCTCCATTATTTCTTTTATTTTGCTTCTTATTTAAGTACATTTCTGAATGTTATTTCCTAGTAAAACATTTTTTAAATCATTTAGAAAATTAAAAAGAAATATAATGGACAAATTAAGAAAAAGGCTAGTGCAAACTTTGGGAAATATTTCTATTCAGATTTTTTTCTTAGTGTCAATTACTTTTTGCTTGATCATGATGACATTTCATCTTGCACACAATAATACAAAGCAGTGTGGCAGTCCTTCCTTGGGATGATATATTTAAAACATGTAGTGGAAATATAGGAAATCAAGAGATCAGAGCTTTACTCATTTATTTCCTTCAGTGTTTGTCACCAAAAAAGACATATATGCACATTTTTACTTTATACATTATGATGAGGAGCAAAGCAGCAGAAGAAAAGAAGTAACCAAATTCAGAAGAAGAACTAAATAAAATTGATAACAAAAGAATTATACAGAAGATGAATGAAACAAAAAGTTGGTTTTTTGAAAAGATAAACAAAATTGACAGGCCTCTCACTAGATTAACCAGAAGCAAAAAAGAAAGGACTCTAATTTAAAGGTCAATCAGAAATGAAAAAGGAGAAATCACAACTGATACCACAGAAATACAAAATATCATCTGTGAATACTATAAAAATCTCTATGCACATAAACTTGAAAATGTGGAGGAAATGGACAAATACTTAGAAACAGACAGTCTCCCTAGTCTCAATCAGGAAAAAATAGAATTCCCAAATATATCAATATCACTATTAAATTGGAACTAATCAATCAAAACCCATATGCTCATATGGCAGGAAAACTCAGCAGAAACCAAGTAGGTAGGAGTGGGGAGAATAGGACAAGTACATACACCTAATGGGTACAATGCAAGCCACCTTGGTGATGGGCATACTTAAAACTTTGACTCAAATTGCACAAAAGCAAAATTTAATCAAAATGTTTGCACCCCCATAATATTCTGCAATAAAAAACAAACAAAAGAAAATAAAATCTTATTAGACATACCCCATTAAAGAAATTCAGTCAGTAAATACCAGGGCATCCCTTCATTGACTGATATTTTTAAAGCCAACTTTTAACAAATATTCCATTAGCATATTTACAAATCTAGGGAATATAAAAGAGGGAACCCTCTCCCACTCATTTTATGAAGTTTGAATCCAAGACAGAATGAGGAATGAAAATTAAAAGCTTATTTCAAGTATTAGCATAGATCCAAAGTTCTAAGCAAATACTAGGAAATCAAATCCTGAGAGATATATATTTAAAAATATCTTTTGCATTATGACAAAGTTGGGTTTTATCCCAAACATACAAGAATGACTCAATATCAGGATATTTATTATAGAAGAAATTATAAAAGGAGAACATATTCAAAAATAATTTGTTAAATGTCTCATTAAAACAAAACCTATAGGCAGTAGATAAAATTCAATATCCACTGATTAAAATTCTTAACATAGTGAGACTAGAAGATATGTAACTATTTTAAAAGTGTTTAACCAGCCTGACACATAATGATGAAAATTGGAAGCATTCCTTTTGATTCGGGAATGTTACAAAAATTCTCACAATCATTATTCTGTATAACACACAAAATAACTCTTCCTGCACTGGAGATCTAATAAACAGAAATTTAACATTTTTGGAAGAAAATATAGGGAACAATTTATGACTCCAGAGTAGAAAAGAATTTCTTAAACAAGACACAAACCATAAAACGTTTTAAAACTTAAAAAAAAAAAAGGCTTAACTGAAGCAGAATGAAAGAGCAGACATAAGTACATGAAGGAAGAAGAAAAGTGCAATATCTATAACTGACAAAGGATTATTATTTGGAACATGAAAAAAACTTCTGTCAATATAAAGAAGAAGATAAGCCATTCTGTAGTAAAATAGGGAAAAGATGTGAAAAAAATTCTATAAGAAGAAAAATGAATGCCCAATAAATATAAGAAAAGCTATTCAACTGGTTTCAATTTAGAAAAAGCAAATGAAAATGAAAATACAAGCTGCCATTTCACACCTATCAGAATAATAAAAATGAAGTTTGACATTCCCAAGTGTTGAAATGGATGGACAACAAAGCCATCATTGTGGGATGGATAAATAAACTGTGTTAGCAAATTCAAATAATAGAATATTATTCAATGATGATGATCAAGAAATTTGAAGTACATCCATAACCTGAATATGTCTTACAAACTCAAATGTTGGCTTTCAAAAGAGTAAACTACAGGCATATGTGCTTGCTGGCTCCTATAATCCTAGCACTTTGGGAGGTGGAAGGATCACTTGAGGCCCGAAGTTGGAGACCAGCGCAGCCTGGGAAATAGAGAGAGGCCTTGTCTCTACAAAAACATGAGAAAATCGGGCAGGGTGTAGTGGTGCGCTCCTGTAGTCCCACTTACTTAGGAAGCCGAGGCAGGAGGATAGTTGGATCCCAGGAGTCTGAGGCCGCGGTGAGCTGTGATTATGCCACTGCACTCCACCCTGGGACCCTGGGAGTGGCAGAGCAAGACACTGTCTCTTAATAAAAAAAAAAAAAGAGTAAACTGTAAAAAAAAATATGTCTTTATTCATTAAATTTCAAAACTTGCAAAAATTTTTATGTTTTAGAGATACATACATAGAGAAAGCATACGTTCATGGAAATGAGAAATGCTAAACAGGAAATTGGTTATCTGTGAAGAGAGGAAGGGAAAGGAAGTGAGGAGGAAAACAGGGAGCTGCACTCATATTTGCAGCATTTTATTTCATCAGTGAAGGGGCGAAGGTCTTTTTTTGTATTATTTCTATACGTCATCACATATCTAAACCTTTTGTCATAACATTTTATTTTAATAAAAATAAAAATATTTTATTGCCTTTACTGTAAATTGAAATTTTGCTTAAAAAAACCATTGAGAAATGTCATGAGAAGATTCATTTTCTTCTCTACTGAAATGGAAGTAACACTAACAATATATCAGCCAATGTCAGGAATGAGGGTGGTGCAGAGAAAATATAAAAGGGATAGTTTGGGGACTAATGCATATAATAAAAAAACCCCTCTTAAGAAAACCCACCCCCCTTTTTGTTTTTAGGTTGCTTGTTTATATGTTTATTTTCTCTTAAAGATACTTTAGTTGGAGACATCTCATCTGTTTATGTTTTCTCCAATGAAATACAAGGCACTCCTGACTTGGAAAGACCTTAGACTAAAAAAAAAAAAAAAAAAGTAAGACTTCCCCTATTATTATATCATTTTCCATTAATATAGGATTTGAAAAAATCTTGGAAACTTAAAGGTTAGAAAGTATATTCAGGACACAGTTTTTTCCTTATTACTTAGATTTCAAAACATGAAAGTGTTAACCTTTCAAAAAGTATAGAGAAGATAATTAGGTGATACTTAATTATCTGCTTCTCTAAGAAATATATTGATGGATTGAAACCTATTCTTGCTGCCAACACTTACTAAGATTGCTAGAAGGACATCTTGCTTCACAATGTCTGGCTCTAATTTGAGATAAAATAATGCATGTAACTGTGCTGTCATCTATAATTCATGGTCACTCATAAGTGCAGCTCATTGAAATCTCACCCATGCTCCAACCTCCGTCACTCCAGGAAGTAAGATTCATTGCACTTTTCTTTCTGTTTTTATCTAAATTATTATGTCAACTGTACAGAGGGTTTGGGCAGTAAATTGTTCTCGATAAACACATCATAAAAGTCTAGTTTGACAATATCCCTTTAATGAGAGAGTCTGCATTGAATACCCCCCCTTTTGTTGTTTTTTTTTTTATTTTTAGAACATGAGTACAAAAATAACAAAATGCTTTTGGTGATTTCTCTCCTAAATCCTCCAAGTGTGATGTGCTTGGAAGGACTGCTAAAAAACCAGCTAGCTTTGCTCTCTTGACCTACTAATTCAACTCCGTCAGCCTCACTAAGAAGCAGTGACAACCGTACAACCTGATAACGAGGCAGGGAACTTTAGCCCCATTTTCTTAATCCTGGCTATTTTAGTGTTACTCTGACAAGTTGGATCAGCAATCTGTCACGTTTGAATTAATTTGTCCTGGTATCCCTGAGTTTTTATTTGATTTAGATGGATACTTGTGGGGGAAAAAAGCTTGTTTGGAAACTTCAAAACTTCTTGAACTTCAAAACAGATAATAACGCCTTATTGTCTAGGTACTAAGACATATTAATTAGTTTTTGTCATTCTCTAACCCTACGACAAAATTTTTGTTTTTTGTAATTTCATCTGTCCTATGCTGACGGAAAAATATTAAATTCCTAGCATTTATTTCATTGTCTTATTTTTCAGTTACTTAAATACCAGTAAGTGCTGCCTTTAAAAAGATTTCCCTAGAATTCTCTAAGGCACAATCTTATAGTCATTTCCTAACAAGGGCTTAAAAGATAACCCTAGGGAAAAATTTGGGGGTTAGAGAGGAAGCGGGAAATTAACATTTAAAAATATCACTATAAATAATTGAAAATATATATTTTTAATTCACCAGATAGTACCTTGAAGACAATTCTCTGTCTTGAAATGTTCCCTTTCAAGATGCAAATTAACACAATTACCTTAGTTGAAAACATATTTAGGAGGTATGCAATCAAAATAACAAATCAGTTAAATAAAGCCACATGTGCAATCACATTTGGTAAGTAAATAATTTCTAATGAGAAACTATAAAGAATATATTTAGCATACTTTTAACAGTGGAACATATTTTCTGTAGAGTAAGTACTGCTCCTAAGTTTGGATTTAATTTTATTTTTTCAATCCAGAGACCCATAATCTAATAAGTAACTTTGTAGGAAACTCAAATAAAAAAGCATGGCTATTTTAGAATTATCAATGTCATTTTATGTTAATTCTACACTACTGAATAAAGAAAAAGTTGACTTTCTCCTATTATGGTCTTGTTTACTGAATTAATCAATTCCAGCTTAATTTTTAATTATAGCCACTTTTTCTGAGGATGATAACAGGTGTTTTCCTGTTGTTGTTCTTTCAGCTCCTTTATATATTTAAAAATAAAATGCATCTCCATAAATCATTAAGTCTTGGCTCCCAGGAAAATATTTTGTGTATAAAAAATAAAATTTATGGTTTGCTGAAGCTGCAATTCTTTACTACTAAAACACACAAATAACAGAAAGAAACTCAAGAAAGAAAAAGAAAAGCCCAAATGCCAACTGAGTTAAGTTCATTAAGGAAAGTGAAATTAATTGTGTTAAATAATGGATACTATGAAAGCATTTTAAATATAATATAGATTTTAATAATTCACCTAGGTAATTTCACTCTGAGGTTCATTAAAATATTTTTGAGGATGGTTCCTGCTTTGTGGGGTCCAGTACTTTTAATAATCTAATACTGCAACTTCACTAATTAAAACAAAGGTCAAACTCCTAGAATTTCAGCTAAGGCTAGACTATCTTTAATCAATGTTGTGGGAAATATGTGTATATTTTGCAAACGAATCACTGAGACATCACCAAGAGTAAAACAAAAAATCAAAGTAACATCTAATAACATTTAAGTATCTAATTATTGAATTTAGGCTAAAAACAAAACATTTTGGAAAGAAGAGTGGTGATTCTCATTTCTTAGGGAAAGAGGCCAGAGAATGGTCACAGCTTGTCTCCAAGTAGATGGCATACCAGGACAACTATCCAACGGGTCATAAATGGTAATGAAGTGAGGGCAATAATTCTGAGTCCTCAGCTATGACACACAGGAAGAAAAACATCTATCATGTTGGCAAGTGAATCCAACTCTTGTAATAAATATTAGTTTATTGAATTTAATATTAGCTTATATTTATTTAAAAATGTTCTTTGTTCAAAGAGCTAAACATTCAATACTATTAAAAATAAATAGAAACTCATCAGTATAGGCAATTAATTTTTAAAGTTTTCCAATTTCTTTTTCTTTTCTTTTATTATGGGTAATAATACTTAACATTAGAAACCTTAACAAATTTTAAAGTGTACAATACAATGTTATTAATTATAGGGACAATGTTGTACAGCAGATCTCTAGAACTTATTCATATTGCATAACTGAAACTTTATGCTTGTTGTAAATGTCTACAGTTTTTTTTCCTTTTATTTCAGAATACTATAAGGGTAAAAAATGTTTTGGTTACATGTATTACATTTGTAAAGTTTGAGTTAATGTTTTAAGGGTGCCCATCACACAGATAGTGTCACTGTACCTGTTAGGTGTGAATTTACCCAATCCCCCCACACATACCTGCTTGACTTCCATTGAATTTTATTTCCATATGTACATATAAGTGTTGATCAATTAGTTCTAGTTTAATAGTGAGTACATGTGCTTTTTCCTTTTCCATTCTTGTAACACTTTACTCAGGAGAATCATCTCCAGTTACATCCAGGTTCTTACAAAAAGTATTAATTCCCCATTTTTTTATGGCTGAATAGTATACCATAGTGTACATATAGCACATTTTCTTAATCTACTCATGTATCGATGGGCACTTGGGTTGCTTCCACATCTTTGCAATTGTGAATAGTGCTGCAATAAACATTCGAGTGCACATGTCTTTTTGATAAAATGACTTTTTTTCCTCTGGGTAACTGTTCAATAGTGGGATTGCTGTACCAAATGGTAAGTCTACTTTTAGTTCTTTGAGGTATCTCCATACTATTTTCCATACAGTTTGGCCTAATGTGCAGTCCTACCAACAGTGTATAAGTGTTCCTTTCTCTCCACATCCAGATCAGCATCTGTTGGCTTGGTACCTTTTGATAAAAGCTATTTTCACTGGAGTTAGGTAACATCTCATTGTGATTTTGATTTGCGTTTCCCTGATTAGAGACTTTGAGCATTTTCTCATATGTTTATTGGCCATTAATCTTTCTTCTTTTGAAAATCTGTTCATGATTTTTGCCACTTTTTAATGGGGTCATTGATTTTTTTCTTACTGTTTTGCTTGAGTTCTTTATTGATTTTGGTTATTAGAACTTTATCAGATATATAAATGCAAATATTTTCTTCCATTCTGTAGGCTGTCTGTTTCCTCTATTGACTGCTTCCTGGGCTGTGCAGAAGCCTTTTAATTTGATCAGGTCACATTCATTTATTTTTGTTGTTGCTGTGATTACCTTTCAGTTCTTCTTCATTAATTCTTTGCCTAGACTGATACCTATAAGAGTTTTCCAATATTTTCTTCCAGAATTCTTAGTTTCATGCTTTAGGTTTAAGTCTGTTATCCATTGTGAATTAATTTATGTGAGTGGTGAGAGGTGCAGATCGTGTTTCAATCTTCTATATGTGGCTATCCAACTTTTCCAGCACCATTTATTGAATAAGGATTCTTTTTCCCCAGTATATGTTTTTGTATGCTTCGTCAAAGATCAGATGGAAATATGAGGATGGTTTTATATCTGGGGTCTCTGTTCTTATCCGTAGGTCTATGTCTCTGTCCTTATGCTGTTACCATGCTGTTTTGGTTACTATAGCCTTGTAGTATAGCTTCAAATCTGGTAAATCGATGGCTTCTGAGTTGTTCTTTTTGCTTAAGTTTGCTTTGGCTTTTCAAGGTCTTTTCTGCTTCCATACAAAGCATAGAATTATTTTTTCTAGATTTGCAAAAACTGATGTTGGCATTTTAATGGTTATTTTATTGAATCTGTAAATCACTTTAGGTAGTGTAGACATTTTAACAATGTTGATTCTGCCTATCCACTAGCATGATATGTTTCTCCATTTGTTTACATCCTCTGAGGTTTCCTTCCCCAGTGTTTTATAGTCCTCCCTGTAGAGGTCTTTCAGCAGATACTTGGCATGTATTTTTTTATCCAATCAGCCAGACTGTCTATTGAGTAGGAAGTTCAAACCATTCACATTTATTGAAACAATTGATAAGTGAGGTGGATTTCTGTTCATCCTGTTGAGTTGAACTTTGTTGCTTGTTTTGTCTCTTGAGTCATTGTGGTATCTCATCTTTGACCTTTAGCTTTTAGGTGATTATACACTGAGAGGTGTCTATTGTACTGATCCACATATAAGGCAGTTCTGAGTACTTCCTCTAGGGCAGGTCTTGTCTTGACAAATTCCATCAGTGTTTGTTTGTCTGAGAAAGTCTTTACTTTCCCCTCATATAAGAAACATAGTTTTGGAGGGTACAAAACTCTAGGTTGGCCATTATTCTATTTCAGAATACTGAGAATGTGGCCCCAGTCCTTTCTGGCTTGTATGGTCTCAGTTGTGATGTCTGCAGTTACTCTGATGGGTTTTCCTTTGTAAATTCCCTGATGCTTTTACCTTAGAACTCATAGGAGTGCCTCTTTCATGTTTATTTTGGGAAGGCTGATGACTATGTATGGTGGAGTTTGCCTCTTTGTGATGAATCTCTCAGGAGTCCTTTGAGCTTCTTGTACCTGGATATCTAGATTTCTAGCAAGACCACGGAAATTTTCCTATGTTATTCTCTCAAATAGCTTTTCCAACCCTTGTGTATTTTCTTCTTTGCCCTCAAGGATGCCTGTGATTCTTATGCTAGGCCTCTTTACATAATCCCATATTTCCTGTAGGTTTTGTTAATTCCTCTTATTTCTCCACTCTATATCATGACTGACTTGTTTAATTCCAAGTTCTTATTTTCAAGCTGTGAGATTCTTTCTTCTGCCTCATCTAACCTAATTTTAAGACTCTCTATTGTGGTCTTTATTTACTTGAAGGAATTTCCAGAAGTTTTATTTGATTTTTCTTTAATAATTCAATTTCTTTAGAGAATTTTTCATTCATTTCCTGAATTTTTTGGTTTCTTTGTGTTGGGTTTCTATTTCCTCTTGTATTTCATTGAGCTTCCTTACGATCCTTGTTTGACTTTCCTCACCTGTCATTTCAATGTTCTGATTTTGGTTGCATCCATTGCTGGAGAACTGGTGTTCCCTTTTGGGGGTGTCCTTTTACTCTAATTCATCATAATTCTGGAGTTCTTTTGCTGATTGATTTTCATCTGGGACAGCTGTTACTTTTTATTTTTGAATTTTCTTTTGTTTAGATAATGGCACTCCCAGTTTAATCTGAGATAGTAGATGGTGCTTGTGAGTGAAAATCAACCTCATATCAAGGCCATAAAATTTAATCACATTTGCAAAGCCCCTCTTACTACATAGGGCAACATATTAATAGATTCTAGGGATTGGGACATTGACATCTTTGGGAGAGGGAGGGATTTTCTGCCTAACTCAAAGGGCTTAAGATTTCCAGGTCAAAATAAAGATAACTCAGCAGTGCCAAACTGTTTGCTTGTCCAGCTTTATTTATCTATTTTTTGGTCCAATTAAAGTAACTAAATGTTTCTTTGATTCTAAGATGACTATCTCTTACTCCAAAAAAGATACAAGTTGAGCATCCCTAATCTGAATATCCAAAATCCAAAAGGCTTCAAAATCTAAAACTTTTTGAGTATCAGCATGACAGTACAAGTAGAAAATTCCACAGGTGACAAGTCATAGTCAAAATGTCCTCAAAACTTTGTTTCATGCACAAAATTATTAAAAATGTTATATAAAATTATCTTCACACTATGGGTATAAAGTATATACAAAACATAAATGAATTTTTTATTTAGACTTGGGTCCTGTCCCCAAGATATCTCATTATGTATATGCAAATATTCCAATATCAGAAAAACTCTCTGAAATCCAAAACACTTCTGTTTCCAAGCATTTCAGATAAGGAGTACTCAGCCTGTAATTAGATTTTAAATTATTTGTGCCTGATTACCTTATTTTCCTTAGTCTCTATTTTTTTTTCTTTATGATATTTTATTTTATTTTATTGTTGTCCTTCTTTTCTAGTGTATATCAGGGACATTCCTTAGTCTCTCAAATGCTAAAAGGGGAATGGGAGAGAAAGAAAATCTGTTGAGCCTTTACTCTGCAAAATAATAAGTGCTTTGAATATATTATTTTATTGAATCTTTCATGTCAGTAGTGTGTTTTTTTGTTTTATTGTTTTGTATTGTTTTTCAGGGAATCTTGTTGCACAATTCCATGGATGTCATTCTCATAGACTGCAATACTGCTTTCCTCTGATTATCATGTTTTGCTTATATATATTCAGGAGACAATGGAACCCAAGGTCACACAGCTAGAAAGTTAAACTGTGTGGATTCAAACCCAGACCTCTTTGACTTTAAAGCCTATTGTTTCAGGTCAAGTTTCTTGGAAAAAAAGACACTTATATAAAGTTTTGAATGCAAGAATTTTAGTGAGATCAATAATAGGAAGGGATTGTGGGAAATTTTGTTGAGAAGAGTGGAATTGCAATGAAGTTTCAAAGAGGCCTCAGCTGATCTTGTGGTAAGCTCTAGGACTGGAATGGCTCTTGGCAGTAATTCTTGAAGCAAAGGGGCCAAGTCTTTTATCTTCCCAGTAGCCAATCAATACCATGTGAGCTGCTCCCTGGCAGAAGCTGTGACCTCAGACAAGGAGACTCTCCCCTACCCAGCCGGTGTTTATTGTAAACATTTCCAGAAGCCGGAAAGAATGAGTAATTTAGTGTTCATGCAGGGAATCTGGGAAAAATCACTAAATCATGGGTCCCCAACCTATGGTGAGTTATATTATTATTCATTCTGTATTACAGTGTAATAATAACCGAAATAAAGTTCACAATAAATGTAATGTGCTTGAATCATCCCAAAACCAATCCCCCCTCCTCAGTCCATAGAAAAATTGTCTTCCATGAAAATGGTCCCTGGTACAGAAAAGTTTGGGGACCACCTCTAAAGCATCCACTCCACTACACCATGCTATTTTCATATGTGCTTATTAAAATTCTGTCTATGACACTTGATTTTCTCCCCTGGGACATAATATAGGCCTTCATATTTCCTTATTCCTCCTAGTGATACATCTGGAGTGTGTCACTTGAGGTAAACAAACAAATAAAAAAGAATGTCTGGAGCAGATTGTATAACAGAAAGAAGGAGGAGGGAGAGAGAGAAGCATAAGGTGAAGAAATAGAGGACATCAAATAAGAACTGAAATAAAGCTAAAGAAACCAGAACTAAGGCAGAGAGTAGAGGCACACATGGAAATTACACCTCACATGTCCTTCACTTGGGTTAATGAATTGACTCTGAGGAATCAATTTCTGTCTATAGGTTTTAAAAAGTAGTTGCAAGCCAGAAAATCTAGTGGATGGAATTTAAGCCAGAGGCTATGAAGGGAAGTTGACAGTCAGAGAGTTTGGACTAACCCGAGGAAGTAAAAGTAGGATAACAATTGAGAAACAAAGAAAAGAGGTGGAAATAGTTTGGGCCTAATCAATTTAGGAGCATATTCTGAAAGAGTAAAGACATTGGAAAGGAATGCTATAGACATTGGTGGTGTTTACAGCCTTTTATTTATTTATTTTTCCAGGAGGGAGTGGTGTTGGAGTTGAGTACCTGACTCTTAGAAAAGTTCTGACTACTTTTCATTACTGCCTGTTCTATTACTATATACTACATCAATTCTTACTCAAGGTGATAAATGCAACCCTTTATAGGAGTGATAGGGCAACAGCAAAGGCAGAAAATCATAAAGGGAAATATTTATGATTTGAGAGTAGCAATTTTTATACTTTTCAGAGAGAAACCAATAATGGTATGTAAAGGATTTTGTAAGTCAGGAATTGTGCCTGTATGGATGACACCACATTGAAGCTATTTTTATCAACAGAAATACAAATATGTAAATATTAGGAGAAGACACATCATTGTTTTTATGTTTCTGGGCAAGCACTTCCATATTCCACTAAAGCATATCTGGCATAGCCTTTCACAGCTAACAAATGTCAAGACATTGCAAAATGTGCATTTATAAATAACACAAATAAATGTGGATATGAATATCATAATAAGGACATAATCTATTATAGCATATCTACACTATATATTTGTATGGCTTTCTCATCATTACATATAAGGCTTTATTTTTTTGCTTTGGTATAATTTCTATGAGAAATTTCATATAAATCAGTATGTATATCTTTCTCAAGAATTTATCAGTTCTATTTATCAGCTTTTAAGAATTTATCAGTATAGTAATATAGATATAACTTAATCCATTTGATTATTGGATTAAGTGCAAAACTATTTAGAATATTGTTGGAAAATTTTTGTTTAATCCTTAATGACTTACCACAATAAAATTAAGTTTAAGAAATAATTATAGATAAAACTTATCCATTAATGCACTTAGAGCATTACCTTAAAGAAAGTAAACATAATATTATTTGATGATAAATGAAAAGTCTATTAGACAAGAGCTACTACATTTTTCTTTCGGTTCATGAAATGGTGTCAGAGCTTGAGTATTTTTGATTTCTGAACATTTTCAGCAGCACAGTGTATGCCTACACTTAATATTAGATTGATCCAATTAAATGCTAATATTCAAAAATGTTTCACCTAAGAAAGCAGAAAATTTCTATTTCCAAAGAATATTAAAGGCTTTATTATTAAAGTTTACAGTAATATCACACTAGAGGTAGACACAATGTGAGGTTTAAGGAATCTTAAAAGGTGATGAAGCTTATATTGCAGAACAGAAGATGGCTCAGGGGTCAGATAAGTGATCATGATGAACTCAAACTTCAAAACAGGTGGAAGGGTAAGGAAGAAAGTCAGTCAATCATGCAGAAGTCTGGGACACACCACAACGAAGTAAAAAACCAAGAGACAGTATAAGGGAGAAGAAGAGGACCTTCTATACTGTGAGATGGTCAGGGATCCAAGAAAGCAACCACAGCCAGGAAATTCATGTCAACTGAGAAATTAGAACAAGAATGCCAGAAGATAGGCCACAGGAAAATGATACTTTAAAAGGAAATGTGTGAGGTAGACAATTCTAGGTAAATATGTCTAGGTAGAATTGAGAACAAATCTAGAGTTAGAATTATTGACATGATAGTCACAATTGGAAACTAAGTACAGATTCTTACATAGCTATGCTACGGTATGAATAAAAAAGATAAATATCTTTTTCATCAAATCATAAATAACTTCTCTGACACATGGAAATATGCCAATAAAATCACTCAGAAATTTGAAAGTAACAATGTAAAGGAATAGAAAAAGATATTCCATATAAATGGAAACAAATAAACAAACAAAAAAGCAGGAGTACCTGTACTTCTATCAGATAAAATAGATTTCAAGACAAAAACTATAAAAAGAGACCAAAAAGGTCATTATATAATGAAAAATGTATCAATTCAGCAAGAGGGTAGAAAAACACTATGTGTGTGTGTGTGTGTGTATATATATTTCCAACACTGGCACACCCAAACATATAAAACAAATAATATCAGAGCTAAAGAGAGAGATAGATCCCAATACAATAATTGTTGGAGAGCTCAATACTCCACCTTAAGCACTGGACAGTTCATCTAAAAGTAAACAGGGAAACATTAAACTTAATCTTCACTATAGATAAAATGGACCTAATAGCTATTAACAGAACATTTCATCCAACAGCTGCAGAATACACTATCTTCTCCTCAGGTCATCAGTTATTCTCAAGGATAGAACATATGTTAAGGCACAAAACAAGTCTTTAAAAAAATCAAGTTTTAAAATAATATCAAATATTTTCTCTGACCACAATGAAATAAGACTAGAAATCAACAAGAGGAACATTGGAAACTATACTAACACATGGAAATTAAATAATATGCTCCTGAATGACCAGTGAGTCAATGAAGAGATTAAGAAGTAAATTAACAAATTTCTTAAAACAAACCAAAATGGTAACACAACATTTCAAGGCATTTTGGATACAGCAAAAGTAGTAATATGAGGAAAATTTATAGCAATAACTACCTATATCAAAAAAGTAGGAAAGTTTCAAATAAACAATGTATTGATGCATCTCAAAAAACTGGAAAACAAGAGCAAACTACACTCAAAATTAGTAGAAAAAAGACAAAATAAAGATAAGAGCAGAAATAAATTAAATTTAAATTTTTTTAAAAACAGAAGATCAATGAAATGAAAGGTCATTTTCTTGAAAATATAAACAAAACTGATGTACCTTTAACCACACTAAGTACAAAAGGACAGAAGACCCAAATAAATAAAATCAGAGGTGAAAAAGGAGACATTACAACTGATAATGCAGACATTTGAAGGATCAATAGAGATTGCTATGAGCAACTATATGTCCATAAATTGCAAAACCTAGAAGAAATGGATAAATTCCTAGACACATACAACCTACCGAGATTGAACCAGGAAGAAATCCAAAACATGAATAAACCAATAACAAGTAGCAATATAGAAGCAATAATAAAAACCCTCCCATCAAAGAAAAGCCCAGAATCTGATGGCTTCACTGTTGAATTCCATCAAGCATTCAAAAAAGAACTAATACTAATCCTATTTCAAAAAATCAAAGAGGAGAGAATACTTCCAAACCCATTCCATGAGGTCTGAATCTCCCTGACATCAAAACCAAAGACACAACAACAACAAAAAAAAATGATAGACCAATATCTCTGATGAACCTAGATGCAAAAATCCTCAACAAAATACTAACAAACCAAATTCAACAATATATTAAAAAGATTATTCATTATCAAGTGGGACTCATCCCAGGGATGCAAGGATTGTTCTACATAAGGAAATCAATCAATGTGATACATAATGTCAAGAGAACAAATGACAAAAAACATAATCACTGAATTGATGCTGAAAAGACATTCAATAAAATTCAACATTTCTTCTGATAAAAGCTCCCAAAAACCTATGCATAGAAGGAATTTACATGGTAAAAACCATATATAAAAGACTCACAGCTAGTATCAAATGGAGGAAAAACTGAAAGCCTTTCCTCTAAGATCCAGAATAAGGTAAGGATGTCCACTATCACCACCGTTATTCAACCTAGTACTGGAAGTCCTAGCTAGAGCAATCAGACAAGAGAAAAAAATAAAGGGCATCAAATTGGAAAGGAAAAAGTCAAATTATCCTTCTTTGAAGACGATATGGTCTTATTTTTAGAGAAACCTAAAGACTACACACATACACACACACAAAAGCCTATTAGAATTAATAAAGAAATTCTGTAAAGTTGCAGAACATAAAATCAATATACAACAGTCAGTAGCATTTCTATATGCCAACAGTAAACAATCTGGAAAAGAAACCAATAAAGTAATCCCATTTGCAACAACTACAAATTAAATAAAATACCTAGGAATAAACTTAACCAAAGAAGTAAAAGTATCTCTATAATGAAAACTATAAAACACTGAGGAAAGAAATTGAAGTGGACGCACACACTAATTGGAAAGATGTTGCATGCCTATGGATGGGAAGAATCAATATTGTTAAAATGTCCATATTACACAAAGCAATAGTGCAATCCTTATCAAATTACCAATGACATTCTTCACAGAAATAGAAAAAATAATCCTAAAAATAATCCTAAAATTTCTGTGGAATAACCAAGGACCCAGAATAGCTAAAGCCATCCTGAGTAAAAAGAACAAAATTGGAGAAAAGTCATTACCTGACTTCACATTTTACTACAGAGCTGTTGTAGCCAAATCGGCATAGTTCTGGCATAAAAACAATACATAGACCAATGGAACAGGCTAGATAACTCAGAAATAAATCCACACATCTATAGTGAACTTATCTTTGAGTTACCAAGAATATACAATGCAAAAAGCACAGTCTCTTTAATAAATGGTGCTGGGAAAACTGGATATCCAAGTGAAGAAGAGTGAAACTGGACCTTTATCTCTCACCATATACAAAAATCAAATAAAAATTGATCAAAAACTTAAACCTAAAACCTGAATCTATGAAACTACTAAAAGAAAACTTTGGAGAAATGCTTCAGGACATTGGTCTGGCAAGGACTTCTTGAATAATACCTCCAAAGCACAGACAACCAAAGCAAAATTGTACAGATGGGATCATATAAAGCTAAAACGCTTCTGCATGGCAAAGGAACCATCAAAAAAGTGAAAAGACAACCCACAGAATGCAAGAAAATATTTGAAAACTACCCATCCAACAAGCTACAATAACTACAGTATATAAGCAGCTCCAACAACTCAATAGGAAAACATGAAATAATCCAATTTTAAAAATAGGCAAATGATCTCAATAGACATTTCTCAAAAAAAGACATGCACATTGCCAATAGGTATGTGAAAATATGCTCAAAATCATTAATCATCAGAAAATGCAAATCAAAACTATAATGAGGTATCATCTCACCCCCATTAAAATGGCTTTGATCAAAAAGACAGGCAATAACAAATGTTGAAGAGGATGTGAAGAAAGGGGAACTCTTGTACTCTGTTGGGAATGTAAATTAGTGAAATAACTATGGAGAACAATATGGTGGTTATGCAAAAAGCTGAAAATAGAACTTCCCTATGACCTAGCAATTCTGCTGGGTATAGATCCAAAGGAGGGGAATTCAGTATACTGAAAAGATATCTGCACTCACATGTTTGTTGCAGCACTATTCACAATAGTCAAGATTTGAAATCAACCTAAGTATCTATCAATGGAGAAATTGATAAAGAAATTGTGGAACATATACACAATGGAATACTATATAGCCATCAAAAAGAATGGCATCCTGCCATTTGCAACAAAATGATGGAACTAGAGAACATTATGTTAAATGAAATAAGCCAAGCACAGAAAGAAACATCTCACTTATTCTTACTCATATGTGGGGGCTAAATATTAAAAACAATTGATCTCATGGAGACATGGAGTAGAATGACAGTTACCAGAGGCTGGAAATGGTAGGAGGGAGGGGGGATAAAATGAGGACGGTTAATAGGTGCAAAAATATAGTCAGATAGTTAGACAGAAGGAACATCATTTGTTAGCAGAACAAAGTCACTATAATCAACAATATGGTATAGTATCCTTTTAAGTAGCTAAAATAGTAAAATTGAAATGTTCCTAACACCAAAAAATGATAAACGACTGAGGTGATAGATACCATAATTACTCTGATTTGATTAAGTCAAATTGTATGCCTGTATCAAAACATCACATGTACCCTATAAACATATACAAATATTATGTACCCATAATAATATAAAAATTAAAATTAAGCAATAAAATATATAATACTACCAAGAAATTAAAGGGAGGGCAGGTGTACAATGCAACGCAAACACATATACACTCCCCATTCTCATGCACACTTCTTTTTGTCTCAAGAAGCCTTCTGTTAATTACAGAAAATCCCTGATATCCTGCCCTAAGATTCCCAACTCATTCCCATGATCCAAGAATTATGCACTTTATTTAAGAGCAGTAATAAAGAAAATGAACCAATATAGGCTGTATGCAATGCTCTAATGGGAAACAAAAAGAGGAAAAGAAAGAGAGGAAAAAATAGCAGGCTGAGAAAATCAGGAAAAAAATTGCTATGAATAGAAGGGAATCACACTGTCCTATTTTAGGAATCACCCACTCCATCAGCTCCCCTAAAAATACTCAAGCCAAAACATCAAAGTAAAATTTCAATACCTCTGAATGTACAGTGAGATAAAGGTAAAATACCATGAGAGATTATGAAAGATAAATATAAAACAATTGCATAAATGAAAGTCATAATAGGAGCAGAACAAAAAGTTACTGATGAAAGTAGTAAGGAGCTCAGGGAACAGAATTGATGAAGTCAGCAAAGTGAATAGAAATGAAAGAATATTGTAACAGCATTATAAAGAAAATGATATATGTAAAGCAGAAAAAAAGTTATAAAACAGAAAGCCTGGAACAGTGCCTGGCACACAATAGGTATTAAATAATTGCCTTTCCCGGGATCAAGATGGTGGACAAGAAACACCGCCAGACAGAGTGTCTCTGCAGAAAAGACAGCTTCTAGAAGATATTAGAAGAAAGAAGCAAGCAGATGACCATACATCAGTCTAGGGTCGCAAGGAGGGGTGCCGGAGACTATGGGAGACTTCATGGGAGGAGGTTGTGGAGGAGAATTGGGAGAAGAGACCTCCAGAGCAAACAGTTTGGAGACCAGCGGCAAGGGTAGATGGAGTGGTTAACTTCCCCCTCCTTTGTATCTCAGACTGCTGGTGGGCTCCCCAGTGGTTGGAGAGACCTGCAGACACCAGTCCAGAGACGGCCGCTGCCAGCGAGCAGTAAGCTTGTAGCAGACGCGGCACCAGGTTCCCAACTCCCTTGGGGCACCTCCGTGTGCATAGACCTGACCCTGCAACAGGCGCCATATTGCTACACTCTCCCCTTGCCCGTCCCTATCTGCGGCTGCTGAGAGAGACAATATGGCCACCAGCCGGAAGCATCTCCAGGGAACGGTACCTTCCCTTTTGGGGCCCTAGAACTCACTGAGGCTTACTCAAATGGGGAGCTCTCTACCTGCCAGCCCTCCCAGGTGCTGCCAGCCCAGTGATTCTGGGAGAATGGGGCAGACCCTGAGGCTGAGAGACATCAACCCAGCTTGGGCTCCCCATGGGGGAATTAGGACTGGCATTCCTCTCCCTTATGGGGTCAGGGATTGAACTCCGGGGCCCAGAGCTCAGACCTGGAGACCAGATCCCATGCGCACCCAGGTCTTGCATTGCCTGGGGCACAGAAGGGATAATCACAAGGAGCCTATAAGGTGTGTGTGCCTTCAGGGGTGGATCAGCGTGCTTGAGGGTAACCCTGCTCCCAAAGGGGGGCCGTGTGCCCAGCCCAGGTGGCGACCCAGTGCAGGGAACCTCCCAGCCTGCATCACAGCCAGAGGAGACCTGCTGGCGTGACGTCTGACCTGCTGGCAGAGGCCCAGGAGAAGCCGAGGAGTTGGGGAGGGTGGAAAGGAGCGAGGCCTGCTCCAGACTGCAGGTCTCACACAGCCCCACCCCCACACATGCAGACTTTCTGACTGAGTGGGGCCATCCCAGCCCCTTTCTGACAGCTTTTCCCGGAAGCAGAGAACAGAACTTTGACCTCTGCTAACAGCATTTGTGGTGCTTGAGG
>VBSM01002217.1:34486508-34498988 GCA_008086735.1 Cheirogaleus medius
GCAATATACATAACCATAATATTTGTACCCCCATAATTTGCTGAAATAAAAAAATATATAATAAAAAAAATTAAAATGGGCATATATATTTGTAAAGTATGAGCATTTTTTTTCCTTATCATCAGCCAGATAAGGATTTAGTTACCTAACATTTGAAGTGAAGTAATCAGCATCTCAGCCATATAGAGTTGAAACTTAAATTTGATGTTTAAGATAAATGGAATTTAATAGTTTCCAAATGAACTGAAGCTTCTGAGTTTATATCAGGAATGGGGTAGAAGATTAAGGGTGGTTACAGTCACTTTCACCTTCAAGTCTACTCTGATGACTCATTTTTCAGGTTGGAAGTACAGAGAACAAAATAGATTCTGAAATATATATTGATAGAAATGGGATAGAAACCCCAAAATATCTGTTCAATTTATAGTACGAAGTGAGACATGTTACTCAAATTTTCTCTAAAGTGATTTTCTAGAAGAGGGCAAATGAATTAAAACTGAAATCCAAAAACCCTCTTGTATATTATCTTTGGAAGACTAAGGATCAGTGAGAAAAGTTCCTTACAAGATTGAAACATATTTTTACATATCACAATGAAAATATTGCCACCTGAATTCATCTTTAATATAGACTAGGTAATATTTTATTCTTTTTTTCCTATGAAATCATATTTAGGTCCCGTATTCTCATTTATTTTATTTAGATTATGATTTTTTTTTTTCAGTACCAGTTTTCTATGACCTGGGCTGCATTTCAATTATAGCTTTTAAAATATGTTAGAATAAGAAATAATATTGATGTTTGCCCCTTGAAGTTTCAGGTTGGATGTATTTAAAGCCTCAAACTTATCTTTCAAATAAAAGTACTGCAGGACAAATTGATACTATTTAAGACATTACATGCCCCTCTCTCATGTCCAAAAACTAGCCAGACACAATGGACATTCTGCTCCAAGCATATTTCTCTTTGGAAACCCAAGGACTGCAGTATAAAACGCAAAGCCTTTGAGACTGTGGTCCTCATAGTCACAAAACAAAGCCAATGCCTTGTTATTGTACACTCATTTTTCGTGTCATTTATATATCTTGAGAGTGAGGGTCATTTAGAGTTACCTGGGAGCCTAGATGTCTCTGAGTCTAATGACATTGTCCCCTACCCCCTGCTCATGGTTTCATTCAACTTTGCTGGAGGGTACCATCGGTTCCATTACAATACTGTTTTTTGCTTTGTTTTGTTTTGTTTCAAATTAAGCACATTTACCTTAAATAATTTCAACACAACTTAAAAGATAACATTTAGTCTAGCAGTGATCACCAAGATCTCACCAAATAAAATTTTTTCATATTGTCTTCAGCAAGTGTAAACAAATATATGATCACAATTTCCTTCATTGTAACTAAAAGCCAGAGGAGTGATGATTTGAGCTTTTGCAAAATTCGAAGTTTGTATCTCCAAAACTCAACAGTTTTATATGTGAATGAGAATTGGACAAAGAGGTATTCTAAAATGTCTTTACCTGTTTATTTCCTAGTAAAATTTCTATTACAATATAGTTTTATTCATATTTTCTATAGGTTCAGAACTAAGAAATGTGCTATATGTCATATTAACAGTAGTATTTACTCAGACTACTTTCGTATTTTCTTTTCTTTTTCTCATAGTAGAGAACATTTTGCCAAGTTTTATTTTGTTTACAAATTATTAAATACAATTTATATGTTTATTTTTTAAATTATAGCAAACATTTTATTTATTGAAGTGAAGACTGATGGTTAGAAGGACTGGGGAAAAGGACGTACAAATAGATCGTGACTCTATTTGAGCCTCCAAACCAATACCTAATCTGTAGGGATAGGGTAACGCAGACAGTTTGTTGGGTGGATCTGGGAAAACATGGAAATTCACATACACCAGTAGCCAGTAAGAGAGGGTGAGGATACTTCATCGGTCTTTAGGTTGTCAGTGCACATGTAAATTAGAGATGTTTCTAAAAGAGGAAAAACTCTCTGCTGTGTAACTTATTACTCTCTGCCCAAAGCCAACACTCCCCAGAAAATTTAATACTTAGGATAAAAAGAAATTTTGCAATGTATTTAAATACTTAGACTTGATATGAAACCAAAGGATCAATAATAACAGTAAGGAGAAAAAGAAAAAAAAAAATCCAGAAATATGTAAACACTCAGCATTGAAAAGGATAGGACAAAATGAGAATTGAGAACAAATGAATACTCCATAAAAATAGTCATTACAAAACAAAGAAGAGAATTCTGGTTTTGGGAAATTTAGACAGCATGTTGTATTGGCAAATCTAAAGCTGGCTCTTCTTTCCACCCTACACAAAAATAAGTTCCAGGTGGATTAAAAACATACTATGAAAGGAAAACCTATGGTATTTTAAGAAGGCAATATAAGAATATATTTCTACAACCTCAAAAAAGGAGTGGATTTAACTGGTATAAAGACAAAATCATAAAGAAAAGAATTGCTATATGCAACTTCTTAAATAATTTCTGTGTATCAAATTATACAAAAAAGAGTAAAAACATGCACCATTTTCAACACATATGAAATATTTTCAGGATATATAAAGAACTTCTATGTGTTTACATATAAAAAAGATAAAAATCTATTAGTAATATTGGCAAAGTTTTGTACAGGCACTGCATAAAATAGTAGGTCCATTTGGGCCACAAATGTGTGAAATATTATTCAGGGAAACACAAATATAATGATTTTCTTTTATGTACTTTTTTTGTCATACAAGAATGTTAATGGTGTAATTTCTGAGTCAGTATGTTTACAATATTTTTAAATTTTCCCAATTTCTTCTAAGATTTAATTTAGTAGATAATTAGTCTTCAACTATTTTCTTTATATAGATAACCTGATTTTTCAGTATGGATGATTTTATAATATTTTTTCTTACTTTCACAATTTAAAAATATTATAATACTATAACTTATTTTCCTGATCCTAAGTGAGTTCTTTTGTAAAGATTAAAGTGCCTTATATTTGGAAACTAAAAAATATACTTTTCTTAGATTATTTCTACTTCCCCCTCCATTCTCTTCCTGTGAATTCCTATATATAAGATTTCCTGTTTTAGTCCTCATCATTTCTTTATTTTTTTTCTTCCTGACTTTCATTTCCTTTTCTTTTATTATTCTTGGAGTGCAAAGAATTTCCTGAGATCCTCTTTTATTTAGTTCAATGATTTGCTTTTCTGCCTTCTTCAGTCTATTATTTACTGCTTTTTAACAAAAATCTGCAATCATGATTTGCATTTCCAAGAACTTCCTTACCTTGTTCTTAATCCATTTCATGAATTTATTTTTTAATAAGATAATTTATTATCACTGTGTAAAGAAAAAAATAATTTACAGTACAGGCACTCCTGCCCCAGACTAAAAATTCTAGTATACTAATTTATCTGCTTTCTCAATTATAATAATCATATTCAATGATAGGTTTCTTAATCTGTCTCCACAATTTGCTATGCAGAACATATGGCCTGGAATACTATGAATGTTTACAAATATTTATATTTCAAAAGGCAACCTTATTTCTCAATTTCAGGTTCAAGTAAATCTTACTGAATGCTTCTGTGTGACAGTTTTGTGACAGACCATTTCTTATATTTTTATCACGTTTATTTTTAATTTCCTGCTCATAACAAGTCTGTGAGGTAACCATTATTGTTCCTGCTTGAAACCTAAGAAAACAAGCTCAGAAGGGTAACAATGCTAATGAAATTAACAGTGCTATTAAGTAATATAACCAGGATTATATCCAGGTCTTTTGATTCCAAACCTAACCCATTGTTCAGCATAGTGCAAGATTGTTGATTATTTTTGCAGAGGAATGATAGCATATTAGAAAGAAACAAATGGATTGATATAAACTTTCAGGTTTTCTATAGTTATTCAATAATAGTAATAGTAGCTAACATCTGTAGAGTAGTTGCTTTGTATCAGACAATATGCTTCACTTTGCATTGCATGCTTTATTATTATAATGAAAGGGAATTGATATTATACACACTGCCATAAGGATATTTATTTCTTGATTTATTAAAAAACTCTAACTCTAGTAGCATTGTAATCTGAAGCTACATCAAGAAGTGATATAGAGATCTGCATAGTCCTACAAAGTCCACTGTGTTACAGAAAACTACATTCTTTAATAAGCAAATGGGAACCAGCATACACAAGCCCAAATTTACTTATGTTTGTAACTCCCTGACCTTAAAGAAAAAAATTATATAATATACTTAACAAGGTTTTCATCTAAACTAGATAATTTTTTCTGTCTTCTTTTCTCTCCTTTTTTACCAAAAGGTATATGCTTTCCAATATCCTGAACATAGAGCTTTTCAAAACATACTGCTCATCTAAAATTCCAGAGAAGAAAGCTTCACTAAAGTTTATTTTTAATTACTTACTAGCATTCTTAGCAAGATAGATAATATAGTTTGCAAACAAAAAAGTAAAAAATTACCAGAAACAAATTATTATATATTTCAGTTTTCACATGTCAATGCAAGAAATTTAAGCAAAACTGACCTGCAGATCATTATTTAGGGAGTTCCTTTGAATAATTTCTAATCATTTTAAATGTTATCAAATCTCTCTGTGGAGGTTCCAGAATAATTTTTCCAAGCTAAAATAAAAAAGAAAATTATTCATAGAGTACATCTCAAATTTTATATTCTGAATTAATGGATACCTCATAATTCCAACAGCTCTTGCCATTCAAAAATGTTATAGCTTAACTTACTGAGCTAGGATAACATCACCTTTTGTTATGTTCCTTGAAGTCTTTTATCTGTATATTAAAATTGCTAGTTATTTCACAGTGTTTTTCTTCTATTACAGTGTCTGCGTATAACAATCTCAAAACAAGCTTAACCTAAATCATTGAAATCATGAAATTAATTATAACTAAAATATATTAAAAATGCAGAATTCTACAACTTTAAAAGAAAGGGGATTTCATAAAACATCTAGTCTTTACCAAAACCAATAGGGAAGCAGAGAACTTAAGTATCTTCCTCAAAATCGCAAAGTAATTTATTAGAAAAAAGAAAGTACAATATCTGTTCCTATGGCCCTAGTTCTTTCTATTAAATATGTGTATCTTTTTAATCAAAGACATGCACAGTATCTTTCAGAATTTGATATTATTGAACTGCTTACACAAAGGAAGAAATTTTCAAATGAATGATGCCTATTTAGCAGAGTACAATCTTGTTCATTGAAGGTATTGGTTGCAACTTGAAAAAAATTTTGAGTGGGTCACCAGACAAAGGAAGTGTTGAGTGAAAGTACTTGGAGATGTAGAAATAAACTAATTTAAACTCTTTAAGAAAGGATTTGAAGCATAAGAATTTGATCATAATCCATAATGTAAGGAAATTTTAAAGGTGTATATATTTTTAAACAATATATATTTTACAAAGTTAAGAAAGCAGTGGTTAAGAGTGGGAGTGGGTTTCTCTTACCTTCCAAAATTTCATAACCTGTCCAGATTCTATGAAACAGATCTAAGAATAAACACCATAGAATTTTATTCACTCAGATGTAATGAAATCAAAGCAAAGCCCTATTTAAAAATACATGAATATCATTTAATTCAAAATTAAGCATTATTTGATGCATAAAGCCAAACTAATTTTAATATTCACCAGAAATTCCAAAAAGGAGTAGAGATATATTTATATGTAATCACTTTATGTAATATATATTATATAATCATTACTTTTATATACTCATTTTAACAATGTTTACTTCTAGAAATACATCTTTTAACTTTTAAACCTACTCTACTGAGAGTATATAGATTTCTTTTGTTTAAACATAGATAACATCAAAAAGTCTTGAAATGACTAGCTGCTTTCTTCAGAGTATTTAAATTTTATGTAGTTGTTAAAAATTAGGTGCACAAGAGATAGGATTTTAATGGATAAGTTACAGAGGGAATAATGTCAAATGACTCAGCTTGTCAGAAATGTTAAGTGCCCTTCACACATCCCTAAGACTGGAGAATGTCATTTCACACCCTGTCAACCTATTTAGAATTAAGTCAAGGAATGTGTGGAGCTTTTATCCCCACTTACACGGGGACCTACAGTAAAAAAATTCTGATCCTTTCATGCTATACAGATACTTAAGATTACATCAATGTATTTTTTCCTTATAGAAAAAAGAATTTTAATAATGTAAGAGACTTACAGATACTATAGGGAGACTCTTTAAATACACATGTCAAGAAAATAAAACTCAGATTAATTAAATGAGTTATCTAAGATACCCCTCTTTATTATTGAAAGAGATAAGACCAAATCCTAACTTCTAGGGAAGGGCTCTTTTAGGGAAGTTGTGTGTGTGTGTGTGTGTGTGTGTGTGTGTACCACACTGTACCATTTCCAGAACAATTTCTACATATCATATAATATTGAAATGATCTTCTTAATATTATAGGATTCTTTTCATCTCTCTTTCACTTTTAATGGTTCAAGTAACTTTTAAAATTCTCCCAAAGCCTGCTTTGTTCTGCTTTTGGGGAGTACATTTTGTCTAACCTCCAGATTCCTCACATTCACTGGCCTCTGACGTGTCCAATCTTAGTTTCTTACAATGATTGTTAATTTTCTAAGTTCTAGACATTTAGAAAGAATGTACATTTTCCTCTAATTTATCTACTTTGTGTTTTTACTGCTATATGTTGAAACTTTACATCTTTTACTAGAATTGATTTACCCTTTCTTTTCTTAAATTACTCTATGAAAGATCATAACCCTGGAAACTTAAAGAAAGTACAATCTATTTAAAAAGAGTATGAATATTGTTGAAAACGAATAGTAGAGTTTTTGTAGAAATATTGAATAAAAAGGCTTAATGTAGTTTTCACATTTAACTTCTAAGAACAAATCTCTGCTCTTACTATGCTCAAATCTCTTGCATTAAAAAACAACTTTTACACTAATTTGCCTAGCTCATGTCCTTCTAGTGAATATCCTTTATTGTCTATTCCCTTTGTAGCCAAAATACTGAAAGTATTTTCTATTTTTCCTATTTTCACATCTCAAGTGTGATCCAATCTTTTCTGCACATCCATCACTCACTGGGCCTCTTAACCTTTAGCTTTATTGATCTCGTATGTAACCCCCTGAATTTAAAGCACAATCCAGACATCCTCTCTGAGATCCAGGACCATTTTCCAACTACCTCACTGGCATCTCCTCTTGAATATTTTGAAAGTAATTTAAGGTCAGTACATCTAAAACTGAATTTATGATCTTCCACCTCAAACTTGGTGCTATTCCAATATTTCCCATCTCCATGAATGATCATGCTATCCATGTCTTTATGCAAGTAAGGTCCTATCAGCCATTGTCACCAGCTTCTTCTCACTTAATATCAGGCCCTTGTTGCGCCTGGCC
Organism: Cheirogaleus medius; assembly: GCA_008086735.1. Classification (NCBI taxonomy): domain Eukaryota; kingdom Metazoa; phylum Chordata; class Mammalia; order Primates; family Cheirogaleidae; genus Cheirogaleus; species Cheirogaleus medius. The sequence goes on from VBSM01002217.1 coordinate 34,493,953, forward strand.
CTGTGCTGAGTGCTGAAATAACGTATTGGTTTTTCATTCTTGTGACCATGTACAGTAGCTATTATGGTTATCTCCATATAGCAGTTTCCATATTCAATCTATTACTATATCACTTTAGTTTTTCCTTTTAAGTAGCTCCTAGATCCATCACTTCATTCCATTTCTACCAACTCCATCCTAGTACAGGCTGCTATTATCTCTCACTTGCATTACTCAAATTACTCCACAGTTCTGCTCTCTGACTTTTGCTCTCCTTCAGTCCTTCCAGAGTGATGTTTTCCTAACAGATCTCTGATCATTTTATGACCAGCCTCTGAGTGGAAATTTTTCCAAGTTCTTGATGTTTGTTGGGAAAAGAATTTCAGGACACACCACATAAGCCAAGCAAGCAACAGTTTTTATTCAAAGCAAAAGTATACTCTCAGGAAGGAGAGCAGACAAGATGGAAATCTAGCAGCTGCACTAGGAGGAAGTGGTCTTAGATCTTTTGTAGTCTTACTAATTGAGGGGAAGAATACTCCAGGCCAAGCGGTGGGCTTTTACTAAGAATTTGGGTAATAATTTCTAGAATTGGGTTCCCTCCCATTTTTATACTTTATATGGTTGTCTTAGAACTGTTATGGTGATTTCAAGGGCATAGAAATTTTAAAACCACAATGTAAATGATATCATAATTAGCCAAGGTTTATGTAAGGTGACAGAGATAGTTAATGAGCTGGTCAAAGCCAGTTCTCACCTGAAGTTATCAGCCACTCCAGTTAGCCTCTGCTTAAGAGATGTTCATTTTAACACCTAAACCAGATCTTCAAGCCATTGCATCTGGTTTCAGCCTCGTCTCTTAGTCCCCTACTCTAACAATTTCACTTATATGATCACCTTTTCAAATCTTCTTAATAATGCTCTAGACACCCCCATGCCTCCAGCCTTACAGAACACCAGGCTCATCTATTAAAGCCACACCAATTCCTTTGCTCCATTCCACCTCAGAGAATTCCCTGAACTATCTTTCCTCCCCTTTTCACTATGTATCTCCTGTGCTTTTTCCAGATTTTAGTTCATTTGTGTATTTAGCAGGGAATCCTGATCTGACCTTTTAAAAGTCAATTTCCCAAGTCAATGTCCCTAATATGTGTTTTCCCATCACATCTTTTCTTTGTAGCACTATTACAGTTGCAATTTGAAATCAATTTTTAACATTATTCTCACAATATCTATATCCACAATATATTGTTTGCTGTATAGTAAATGTTTGTGTTTGTCTTTTTTTAACTTTTTATCACCAGAAGTTAGTATGGTACCTGTATTGTAGCAGGAATTCCTCAAAGTTTTTGAATATATGAATGTTTATAGACTTCTGGTCTTTCTCTTTTCTTATACATATACACATAGCATTACACATGCATACATATTGTGCCATGCTTATGTATGACCTACACATGTAAATACCTGACCTTACATAAAACCACCCCCCAAACATATAAATAAATTGTGATAATAAAGCACATGTTATCTATACAACCATGTTTTTGGTATATCAGTATCGCCTGAGAATTTTTACTAAATAATTTCATCATTTTCTATAATAAGGTTTAAATGCCCACATATTATTCCACAGAATGCATATGACATAATGTTTTAAGCCAATGCCCTCTTATTTTACTTTTAGATACCTGGGTTAACATCTTTATAGATTGAGCTTTGTTTGTATCTATCATTATTTCCAGAAAAAAAGAAAAAAGTAGAGGAGAATGGTGAGAAACTAGTAGTTTTCATCTGAAAAGCAGTTTTCATTTGCCACAAAATGTGCTAAGATGTATGTGTGTATTATACTGTTTCTTTTACAACCACCTTGTAATTGGTTACTATGATCTCCATTATACAGAACTTTAAGCTAAGACTCATAAAGTAAAATAAGTTACTTGAGATTATATATCAAGCAAATAGCAGACTAACAATTTGAGCCCAGGACTCTTTGATTACAATAAGACTTGTAAACAATAGACTTTAAATACTTTGATGTTTATCATCAAATGTCCCCCAGAGATATTATATTAATCTGTAGTTCTTTACTCCCATATCCAGGCCATCACTATTATTATTAAATAATTGAATGTTAAATAACTAAATATTATCAAAGAAAAATATCTTTGCCATATGAAGATAACAGATACGCCTTGATTTACAATGAGGGTCATGTCCTGATAAACCTATCACATATTGAAAGTATGAAAAAAATGTCAAATATGCATTTAATATTTCTGATCTACTAACCATGATAGCTTAGCCTGGACTACTTTAAAAATACTCAGAACACTTACATAAGCCTACTGTTGAAAAAAATCATCTAACATAAATCCTATTTTATAATTAAGTGTTGAATATCTCATGTAATTTATTGAATACAGTATGCTGTAGATTAGAGTATCAGTTGTTTACCTTAGTGATGTTGTGGCTAACTAGGAGTTGAGGCTCTCTTATGCTGCCTTGCATTACAAGAGAATATCATACTACATATTGCTAGTCTTGGAGAAGACATAAATTCAAAATTTCTACTGCATATGTATCACTTTGCACCATCATAAAGTGAACAAATCGTAAGTTGAGCCAGCATAAGTTGGGAACTTACAGGAATTCATTTTTAATATATTTTTATATGTTTCAATACAAATTCAATACTTTCCCCTTTTTTCTGTGAGTTTTCTGGTGTTTTATCATTTGTACTGGGATAATTAAAAATATAATTGATTCATTAGAGCTCTTTTTATATTAAGGATGTTATATACCTCTATTTTGCAAATATTTGTCCATTTTATCAAATTCCTTTTAATTTTATTTATGGGATATGTATGTACTTGTGTGTGTACTTTTAATGTTACAGTAATTTTAACCTTTTTATATGTTTATACATTAAATATATAAATAGGTATATATTTATTCAATCATGGCTTTTACCATAGTTGAGATTTGACTTCTGAAAACATTTTAACAATGGATAAATGTTAAATAATTCTTGAAAGAAATGTGCTTGGAAATATAAATTATAAATATGGTTGGTTATATAAGTGAGTGTAGATAAAATCTATTTTAGATGTGTCTTGCTGAATAAAAATGTCTTAGAGATACGAATAGCAAAGGTTTTAGAAATAGAATGAATGTACACATGAGATGAATTTGGAGAAAAATGAATAGAAAGTTATACAGAACCACACTTTATAAAAATATACAGTGATATTATAAATTTTAAAATATGTTAAGCTTCTCTGAAGCAAGATTATAAAAAGAAAAGAGTGTATATATATATATATATATATATATAATTGGTGTAAACAGGCTTGATGTAATGAAAAGGTCGGAAAAACTGATGGAAAATTCCTAAGACATTTGAGTATAGGTAGGGGTTTTGTTACTTGTGGTATCACAGCATTTTGGTTTATAATAGACCCTTGAACAATGCAGGGGTTGGGGCACCGACCCCCTGCACAGCTGAAAATCCACATTTAACTTTTGACTCCCCAAAAACTTAACTGCTAATAGCCTACTGTTAACTGGAAGCTTTACCAATAACATACACAGTTGATAAACACATCTTTAGTATATTATGTGTATTCTATACTGTATTCTTATAATGAAGTAAGCCAGAGTAAAAAAATGCTAATAAGAAAATCATAAGGAAGAGAAAATACATTTACAGTACTCTACTGTATTTATTGATACCGTAAGTTTACATCATTTGGTTACAAGATTAATTGTCTGTCTGAAATGGCAGACAACCACAGCTGCAGACCTCAATCTATAGTATTTATAAGGCAATTCAACTTTTTCTTGTAATGTCATGACTTTTCTCTGCTTCTTGGAAGCACTTCCAGCATCACTAGTAGCCCTTTGTATGAGTCCCATAGTGTTAGTCAAGGTTTACTGATATTGCACTAAACAGGATACAAATATGGTAGAATGAGAGAGATCACTTTTTACTGCAATTTGAAATTTACTTGATGAACTGCTCATGCAGAGATGATTAGTGTTACAAGGCTTTTAAGCGGATACTTGCAACACTTTAGCTCACCACAATAGCAACAAGAGGTGACTACAATATCACAGTAGTACAGTATGTGCTACAATGATAATTTAATATGACATGTTTACATTTGTTCACATTTTTTGACTGTGAATGGTGCTATGTACTGTGTGTGAATGTTAGTGTGCATAAATTTTGACAAATTTAACTTTTTATAATATATTTTGAGTATATTTTATGGTAGTAAATGATGAAATAGAAAAGTATTTACATATATTTACCGTGTTTCCCCAAAAATAAGACCTACCCATAAAATATGCCCTAGCAGGATTTCTAAGCATTTGTGCAATATAAGCCCTACCCCGAAAATAAGACCTAGTGATGGGCGTAGCTACACAGCGTATCTGCACAACCCATGCATTTCGTCGGGGAGCAGTAAAGAAGATGAGCAGCCCTTCTCATCTGCCCCATCTGACAGCTACTATCCCAGAGGTGACCGGAAAGGTGCGGACAGCCCCACCAACAAGGTCTGCTCCCCCTGTCAGGTCCCGGCCATCCTGTGCGTGCTGCAAGCTGAGGCTTTGAGGGGAAAATAACAACACATCACCTGAAAATAAGCCCTAGGGTGCCTTCTTGAGGAAAAATAAATATAAGACCCTGTCTTATTTTCGGGGAAACACGGTAATTCATTCATGATATATCTAACTTTTTCTTAACTTTTTTCCAATATTTCTAGAATATGAAGTTCATCTGAGAGTTTTTTTAAGTTGTGGGAAATGTCCAAAAACATTGTCCAATGTATTTCTTGAAAAAAATCTGCAAATAAGTAGACTCATGCAGTATAAACCCAGGTTGTTCAAATAAACCCAGATTGTTCACTTTTCAGTTTATTTTTAGTGCTTGAGATGCAATAATTATTAAATAATGAACAAAAGCATGAAATTTAAAATATTTAATTTTAAATTAATGATCCAGCAATCCAATTACTGGGCATATACCCAAAAGAACAAAGGACAATCTA
>VBSM01002217.1:34499088-34565906 GCA_008086735.1 Cheirogaleus medius
AACCGTAATATTTGTACCCCCATAATATGCTGAAATTAAAAAAATAAAAAAAATTAAAAAAAAAATAAAAGTTCAAAAAAAAAATTTTTAAATTAAAAAAAATCAATGAACTAGAGGAATGGGATTCTAAGATAAGTTTGAAATGGCAATTATTCTCTGAATTTGGAAAGTTGTTAGATGTGTCTTCCAATGGTATTTTGCCCTCACTTCAATATAATAAAGTATTCAAACATTTCCAGTTCAGCCAAAATCAGGTAAGATTAATACTGTGGTCAGTTTTACCCTGTGAAAATGATTACTTTGTCTTACAATCTTTCTGTATTCCCCACTGCTGCTAAAATGACAGCAGTCATATAGTAGCACATAAATAATTGCTTATTGTTTTGAGAAATTTCTTTATTTCTGTACCTACTCCACCCAAGACAAAATTCCTAAATACTTCTATGACGACTGACCTGCCTATGGCACTTCCATTGCTTCTCTACTTGGGGCTTATTAATGACAAGCTCTGGAAAGTCCCAATCATAGTTACTCTGTTATCTCCTCAGAGACAAAAACTTCAACTAATTGATCACTAAACCCTGAAATAGGGATATGCTTACTTTGTTGAGAACCACCATGTTTTTTCTTCACAACTGTGTTTGATAAAATATCTTCTGTCTTTTTAGAGTATGTGTTACACAAGTTAGCTCCTAATGACTAATAATTATCAGTATAATCAACCCCCCTCCATACCTGAATTTTCTGGTTTTCAGAGGTGGGAGAAAGGTGGTTTCTATTTTTGCACTGTCTTACTGCTCTATCCAAAGTGTGATTCTTCTATGCTCCTAGGGAGTTTTGGGGAGAAGGATCGTGTTCTCTTTGAACACTAGTACTTTATTCTATCTCTTCCTGTTGGCATTGTCTGTTGACCTCCCATTTACTTGCTAATAGCCTTAAAGACCACTGAAGCACTTTATTTATAACATTTGTCTCTTTTCTTATTGTGTCATCATTTGAATTCTTCATGCTCTGTCTTTAACCAACACAGATTTTGCCATATGATTTTGTAACACAACACATTAGAAAATAAAAACCATTATTAATTTCAATTTTCAACTAATTTCAATAAAATTTGAATTATTTTGGCTAACAGAATTTTAGCAGAGATTAATTGAATTGAGGCTTTAATTTATTTGTGTGGTTAGGCTTGCCGCTTGTGCTTCTATTACTCACAGTGAGAAAAGTGTACCCAGATAGCTTCATCTCCATCAGCCTGGCCTCATAAATGGACACACAAAGAGGAGACAGAAATCCTGGAGCAAAGTCCCCCAGACCTGCAACTTAGAGCAGAGTGGCTTGGGTGATCCAAGCCTAGATCAACTGAATACAGTCAAACCACAGACTGATTAGCATGAGACACAGCATCTGCTATTGTAAATCGGTAAGATATTTGAGGTTGTTTGTTATGCACCAAAGCTGACTAATACATATAATAAGCAATTATTATATGTCATGAATAAATTCAGGAAAAATTCCATATCCATGTGGACAGTGTGCTACCTCTGTAAAACTGTAGTTTCTAGGGATTCTGAACTAGAAGAACTATCACTTCCATTCTGTTCAGCCACCGCCTGTCATATTCATACACTAGAATGCATCATTGCCTTCCCTCTCTGGCTTCTACTTTATAACCTTTTGGCTCTCTCACTCCTTCACCCCTCCTCAACTGCCCCTATACACCTTGTGCACTTGAACCCTGCATTTTCTCTCATAACTATAAGCATCTTGTTGAATTAAATTTTCTGCTCAATACAGAATGCATATTTAATCACCTGATTATATCCTCAATCTGTCTCTCTTTCATTTTCTGTGTCTTCCCTGAAAACCCCAAACACAGATCAAGCACTCAATTTATTCTCTTCACTTGTACCTTCAGGCTATCAATAGCACTTGGAAAAAATTGTGTATAAATTGAATAACTCCATAAAATGAGATGCAACGTGGTTATACATCATGCAAATAAATTATTCAAGATGCTACTTAGCTTAATAGCAGAAAGTTTAGAATTTTCCAAAGATTTCTCTCACTCTGTGCATTTTCTAAGATCCCTAGGTTTAGACAGCCCCAAAGTGGGTCAGTCTATTTCAAACTAAGAGCTTGTTTTATTTATTTATTTATTTTTTCTCAGATACTAGGGTCACTACTGAGATTTCTTTCTGGTTTCCCATATACAATCGCCTTTCAGGAAGTTAACCAGATAAAGGTTGTAAGTGTGGTCTGGACTGGGAATACACCAATGCATAGATCTAAGACTTCTGTCTGTTTTCTACATTTCCTTATATCAAGGTCAAGCAGCATTTCTGAATAACATTTCTGAATTCATCGTCTTCTCCTGTGCAGTGGGGATATTTGCCCAAAGTATTAAAAGAGTTAACCGTCAATGACTCCTGCTAGTTCTGAGCCAACTTGCTTTCAGACCAATTTCTTCTCCTTTGCTCTTTCTATTGGGTATATCAGTGACTCTACTCTTAAGCTGTATTTCATCAGGTTATTGTATCATCTGGCATCTTTGGTTCAGTCACTGAAAGTCATTGGTGGTATAATGGATGGAAGAATAAAGGAAAATTTTAAAGATATCACTCCTCTCTCTCTGGGGCACCATCTCAATCAAACTTCCCTTGTATGTACCATCTAATATTCTATCTTATGCTGGGTGACTTTGCCTCTGGGCTCTGGTAATGCCACCCACTCCTTTTGCCCTTGTAAACTAGTGATAGTAGTGACTTCCTACTGTTGCTAATCTTGTGTTGACTTTGAGCCCAAGATTAAATTCTCATCTTGTCTTCAAAGACACCAAGGTTTTTTCTGCCTCAGTTTCTTTGTCTTTTCTGGTTCCTCTGGCTTAGAATGGTCCCTTTTCTCATCTTTTTGAGCTCCTTCTTCAGGTCTCAGCCAAATAATATTTCTTGCAAAGTTGTGCCAGGTTTTATGACTCTCACAGACATGAAGTTCTTTCATTCCACGTGTTAAAATCTATATAGCTGGCATGATTATTGTTTCACTTGCATGCTGACTTTCTTCTCCAAATTAATTATAGCTTCATGGTGGCTGAAACCTTGTCTGTCTTGATTATCTCTGTATCTTCAACACCTAGGATGGGACATATTAGACTTATGATACATATTTCTTGAATGAGTCAAAGAAAAATGAATGAATAAAATGTGATTATAGTCCTTAGGAAGCCTATCTCATTTAATTCTCACTATAAGCTGATGTCATAATTACTATTATTATCCAAATTTAACAGTTGAGGGAACTGACATTTATAGAGATTAAGTAGCTTGTCATAAGTTACTTCAGAAGTCATAAAATTAAGTAACTTATTAAAAAAGCTAATGAAATGGTGGAATCTGTATTTAAAAGGCAGGTTTTTGTGAGTCCCCAGTTCATACTCTGTACCAGAATTTATTTAAACAAATATCATCTGAAAGATATTGACAAGGTCATGTAGAAGAATTTTTATCCTTATTTATTTACACATATAATGCCACAAGTGCAACTCTGTATAAGATTTCTAATTTTGAGCAACTTGAAGCTGATTACATTTGAAATGTGGAAATCAAGAATTTGAACTTAGATACATTAAATATGAGGACTAAATGGTAAAATGTATTATCCTGTTGTAATTTGGGACTTTAGATATGAATCTGGGAATGATTGAGTTCTATGTGATGCTTTCAGCTTCAGAGCTATATAAAATTACCCAGAGATTATTCAGGGTGAGAATGTTGAAACAGAGCACTGAACTGAAGGTTGGTTGCACCAATTTTTAATGGCTGAAGTGAGAAGAGGGAGTGAATAAGGACATGGAAAAGGAGCAGCCAGAAAAGGGAAAGGAAAAGCAAGGAATGCAGGTTCCCAGACATGAGCAGGAGGAGCAATTCAGGAGGACATTCAGGTGAAGCCATTGTAAGAGGAGAGTCGTGCAGAAAGAACACTCCTGGTGCAGTGGAGGGGCCTGATGGGAGCGAGTTTAGTGAGATGCAGGATGAGATTATGAAAAACGTGACTAGACATCACTATCTGGGCAGTTTTATTACAAAATGAGGCTGTGGCTCTACTTCCATGATTAGGCTCAGTTTCTGGCAAACAGTGGCAATAAATGTGAATTTCACACAACTGGACTAAATTGAATGCTGAGTTATAGTTTGTGTTGAGGAATAATATATAGCAAACAAGGTGAGCAGTTGAATGTGCATGCTAATTTGCTGTTGGCTAACATGGACAATGAGAAAAAGTCTATTTGTAGATTTGTCCTTTTAGGCATTTGGCTCCCATCAGAGTGGAAAGATGTGGATGAAACAGCATAACATTCAATAAAGAGAAGATAATGATAACTTTTCTTGTTTCAGAGGTTGAAAGACAAAGAAGGGCATTGCGTCTGGCTTACATGGAGATATCGGAGACATGTGCAAGGCATCTCAACATGTTAGCATCCAAGAGTTTCTCATATACTCAATGTTACTTTTCATTTCATTATCAGTGTTTGACTTTAAAAGTAGAGTAGATATGCCACCTTGATACATCAAGGTCACTTTTACATTAGGCGTTTAGCCTAAAAGTGGCCCACTTATCTCTGACATGATGAAATGCATAGACTTTCTGAAAACTATTTTCTTTAAAGAACATTTTACTTCTGCTTTGGTAGGAGGTTTTATCCTGGTACCTAAAGAATTACAATAATTATTAAATAAGTGGCATACTATTATAATGTAATCTTACTTTTGCATAAAAGAAAAGTGAAGAACATGATCATTAGGTGAATTAACAAAGCTTAGATGAGTATCACAGGTTCTGATTTTAGGTGTCTTTGTCCAGCCAGATTCCATGACTCACTTAGAGTTTAAGTGATTTCAGTAATAGTTCTCATCAAAAGATATTTGAAAAAAGCAAGTCAGTGTGGTGGTTAGATAAATGGCAAAGCAGTCATATGTAAATAGTTTCCGAGGTCTTTACATAAGAAGTTTACTTCCTTATTGAAAACTAATGGATACAACAGGACACTAATTAGGGTTTCCTAAGAGTTCTCCAGGAGGAGTCACATTGGAGTTGATGTGAATTGGCAGAAAGCAGCATAAATTGATTTGATCACTAAAAGGCATTGCATTTGGGGCCTTTTTTTAAAAATGGAAAATGGTTCCCCAAAGAAAACATATATCATAGCAGAATGAGAGGAAGAGAAGATAAAGAAAATTGAATGTTCGTCGCTGATCAATTATTCAGAATCAATTATGGTTTGCTAGGGAAAGCATGCTGTGCCAAAGCCAAACCAAACTCAAGTAAGCATGAGGATTAATTACTCTCATGCTTGCATAAGCTAGAGGAAGGAGGAGGTGGTAGCTACTGGCAGAACTTTACTGCTCTCAAGGAGCAGAAAACCATTCTGACACAATGGGAGAGAAGAACTTGCTCCAAAATGGCAGGCCTTTTTTAATGTTTATTAAGGGGGAGAGTCTGCATTCAGTTTAAGGGAGGGGTGTGTAAATGTATATAATTTCTTGCAACAAGCACTATATTAATCAGGATTCCCCAGAAAAGCAGAACCAATAGGATGTGACAGTGTGTGTGTGTGTGTGTGTGTGTGTGTGTATTTATGCATAGAGAGAGAGGGAAAGAGAAAGAGGTAGATTTATTTTAAGGAATTGGCTCATGCTGTTGTGAGGCTGACATGATGACCAGAAACCGCAAGGCAAGACAGCTTGCTGGAAATTCCTACAAGAGTCGATATTGCAGTCTATAGTCCAAAAGGCTGGAAACTCAGGCAGAATTTCAAGGTTTCAGTCTGTAGAATAGAATTCCTCCCTCTTGGGAGACTTTTGTCTGATTTCTTAAGGACTTCAACTGATTGGATAAGGCCCACCCACATTAGGGAGAGTTATCTGCTTTATTTAAAATGTATTGATTTAAATGTTAATCATATCTATAAAAAAAAAAAACCTCCTTCTAGACTGATATTTAACCAAACCACTGGCATCATTCGCCAGCCAAAGTGACACATAAAATTAGCTGTACCTACTTTTGGCCCAGACCCGTGCTACTGATAATAACCTCTCACATTTTAATAACTATTTTTGCACACTGTTATAGTCACAAATTTTATATTCTCACAATATTATAAATTAAACAGGAAAGCAATTTTGACTCCAGTGACATGAATGAGGAAACCGAATCATTAAAAACATACCATTCTTAAATTGTAGATAGGAGCCCACATCCAGTGTTGGAGAATTTTATTAGCAGTCAATAAGGAAAAAAGCAAAAATAATGCTAATAAGAAAATATGTTCCTGGAATTAAAATTAGTCATGGATGTGGGTAGGAGTATCATTTTTAACATTAAATTAGAATTATTCCGTGAATTTGAAATTGCAAGCAATTTTCATTTAGCTTGCAATATTTTCACTTATAGAAATAGCTAAGCTGTGATAAAACAATTTTAATGGTAAAAGTGACAGTCTTATTCTGTAAAAAAAAAACATTAAATATCATATATGAAATAAAATAGATCCCTCTCATTTCATTTATATCTATATGTATATATATCCAGAGAGAAAGAATTACAAAGAGATCAATAATTATCAGTCCCCAATAAAATATCTGTAGTACTCCAGAGCCCTTCACTGAGTGAGATTTAAGGGAAAATAAGTTTCATATTATGATTCATATTAGTTGAACAGCTTGTGTATGTATGTGTGTGTGCGTGTGTAGAAATCATCATGTTTTCTTTCTCTTGATATAGATTCCTCCCGGTAGAAGCACCCTTTATTCATAGGTGTCATATATAAGAGAATAACAAATCCTCTCAGTATTAAAAAGTCTTCCCTTCCCCAGTGAGACAGTATTTCTCCCTCATATATGACTGCCATCGTGTGAAATTATTTTGAGCTGAGAGAAATTGAAGGGTCTTTCTCATTTTTAGAGGGTGAATTGGTTAACTATAATTCTAGAGAGAACACTATTGCACCAATTATTTGAAACATTTAAAAACTGGCCTATTGCAGGCGATTATGGTTGGAGTTAATGAAGCACTGATTTCTCTAGCATAGTTGAGTAAAGGAAAGAAAGATTTTTTTGCCAATAAAAATCTCATCAGGTGATGGCCTTGACAGAACATCCCACTATTCCTGTCAGCCAGAGCTGTCATAAACAAACCACTGATGAGACAATGACAATAATTAACACAGTGTTAATGGGATATGGAGCCTCACAGTTATTTTTTCAGCTACAGTGAACTGAATGAATGCCAAACAGTGCACATGGCTTAACATCATAACATGTTTCTCTTTTATTTACTGTGGTTATGTTGGCTCTCTTGTGTTACAAATCATAGATATGCTTTCTCAGGCTCTTGGGATGGTAGCTAAGAAAACTAGATGCTAGAAATCCAACAACTATGTTCACATTAATAGTAAAGGTTGAGAGCGAAGAAATTAGCTTAAATTGGACTTTGTTTAGCTAAGACTATGGTAATTTGGCCCTGCACAATGGAAGACATTTTGGATTACGATTGCAACTCTAGAAGAGAACATTATTTTAAAAATTGGAGGCTTCAACCAAAATAATCAGAGACAATGGATTTCATTAGAGATGTCACTAGCAGAATCAGATTCATAAGGTCATGAGAGGTGCTAGCTGCTGCTGCTATAAGCAGACATATTTGGTGGTAATTTTTGAAAGTAAGAAGACAGTATATCTGTAATAGTACAGGGCAGCAAACTGAGCTGGGAAGCATTCAAGGATAGCTTGGTAGTTCCCCTGAACATAAATCTCTGGTCCCTCTACTACAATCTAATTTGCTTAAACTCTACTGTATTTCCAAGAGCATATCCAAGAGGTCTCACCCTCTTGGTATTTCTACTTTTCAAGAAGATATTTATGGAACATATAAATACTTCCTTAAGCCACACTGCAGGCTTAATAAATTTCATCTCACACAAAGAACAAACATGGTACGTCTAGACAGATTTTTTTTTTTCATTTTAGCTTCCCTGCTTGAACTCAAATCAAAGGAAATAGCTATATTACATAAAACGCATTCACTTGTGGAAGTGGAAATGTTTTGATCTCCATTAAATACTGGAAATAAAAAAAGTTTGAATGTACTCTGAAAAGTGGGATTATTTTTACCATCCTGAATGACAAATCTTTCTGAACAGGCTTTCCAGCAATTAGTCTTGCTCTAATGCTATTTCTACACTGGCAAGATGAAGTCTGTTACTTGCCAGATCTCTGGAGAATATGGTGCTTTCTGTAGAGGCACTAGTATTTGTCCAAATGCCAGAGTATATGCTTGTACTTGGCTAGTGTAGAAACAGCAGAAGAGGTCTGAAATACTCAAATTTTTATTGGATTAGTGGGGTGATTTCTCTGAGGAATTGCTGCTTAACTTCTCTAAGAGTCACAAATCATTAAACATAATGCAAGGAAGTCTGCGGGTTATTCTGACTATTTACTGAACATGCATTACGTTTGGCATCACTGAGAGTCAAAAGAAAGTAAAATCGTGGTCCTGACTCTAAGGGAGATCATAAAGGGTGTTTGCCTCTTTGATTTGCAATTTAATTGAAGAGATTTATATGGTGCTTCAAAAAGGATTTTTAGAAACTATTTTTATGCACACCAGTTTGGTACAAATGCTTTTTTGCGTGTGATAGTCGGTTACTTATGTAGAACTTACCTTAAATACTTTGAAAAGAAAGTATATTGTTCTTATCAAAATTTGTGGTGGTTTTTATAATAATTTAAAAATTTTGTTAATATTGTCCTTCATGTATCTCCCCTATCAAAAGGGAAAAATCTGGCAGTCTATGAAGATTGTTTTAAAAAAAATCTTTCATTTTGTTAGATTCAAAGGCTTCAGAATAGTCTGTTCCCTATTCTGTCTCTTTTTGAGAACTTCAAGAGAAATGACTTTTTCAAAGAACACCCTGTTGAAGTAGATTTTCTTTGCCATTCTAGAAACACATAATTTGGATGTCATCCCATAGTCTGTCTCAATTAAAGCACCATAGACTCTAAGTTTTCTTTTATCTTGGGCCAAAATCAAAGCTTGCTTTTTTATGGAAGTAAGTATATAGGATGGTCACTGTGTATTGTAATCAATTCACTTTTTTTCCTCAAACTTTAGTGCTAGGTTATAGAATTAGTTAAAGGTTATTTGCATTGTAGATATCTTTGTTCAGTATTAGAGGTACTATAAGTAATCTTAAGTGTTGATGATAAAATAGTATTTTCTGAATTTAATATCAGACAAATTAAATATTTCTAGCTAATTAATATTTAGGTTTTAGGGCACTAAATGGAACTATTGATTATCAAAGAACTGAACTCAGGTAGAGATAGTAAATTCCTTCTTCCCCCCATAAATAGATCCATATCCCAATAAGGTGTGGATCTTTATTATCATTTATTTATAATAATAGACACTAACATAATATTTTATGTACTAAGGTTCTTTTAAATATATTCTCAATATATATTCAGTAGCTTTAGACCACTTTTGTTCTAGGAGTAGTAATGGTGTTAATAATAATAGTGGTATTCTGATTTTGCCAATCAGAAAATGAGACTTGAGTAACTTAAAAAATGCAGATTCATATGTTTATAAGTTACAGAGCAAACTCTTGAACTCATATCTCTTGATTCCAAATCTTTTACTAATTTCACTACACCTTTTCTTCCTGTCTATGGGGGATAAATGTCAGTAGGACATCCAGATGTGCATTATTTGCAGACATATATCCTCTCAAGATAACTTGCTGAGGTTGCATTCAAGCGGCCCCTAGATCTTCTCCCCTAGTGGTAGACTGGACCCACCACAAACAACCTACTTGAAAACCTTAATGACTTTCAAAATCATGGGCTTGTGCAGGCCAGTATCTTGCCTCACTCTTGTTCCTGCTTTTTTCTCAGTCATAGACCATGTGTTGGCATCTTGAGATCACATTACTTCATAGATGACTCCAGATAACAAATGCCAACAACTGTTCTCTCTGATTCCATTCCCATGATGTGTTTCTAATCTCTAGTCTGGCTGCATGCTCTTTCTAGCTTATAAAAGTAAAATTACTACTAAATCCTTTACTTTTGTAGATGATTTGCTCATTTGAGAATAGCAAAATGATAATAAAAACAGAGTCCAAGATTTTGCCTTCACACATGTCAGTTTTATTTTTTATAAAAGTCAAATTTTATAGCTTTGCCTCACTATTCCTTTACAAAATGATAGTGTGAATTTGTCAAAATCATAATGTGAATTTGTGCTCAAAGCATTGATTGTCAGTTGCTCAGCCTTTTGAATGAGTTATGCCTTTAGTACCATATACAGATCATACCGATATTCATTATAAGACATGTATTTTCCTAATTTTCATTTTGTATGCACAAGGACATTTTCAAGTCCTCAGCTCAAGGAAACATAAGAGACCATTTATTTATTGGTAAATATGGTTTAGCATAATGCTTCACAATGGATACTATAAAACTTGGCATTTCTTCATTTTTCCTATCTTTAATCTTTTCAACTGGTCATTATCATTGATTAAAATCATTCAAGAGGATGAGATCAAAGTAAATATTTAGGTAGTCACAGTAGGTGAACATTTATGGTGCCTATGTTGTATTTTCTCCAATGAGTAAAGCATTCTTTGAAGTGATTCCAGTGTTTATATCTGCTGAGTATTCAGAGATTTCAGTGAAATTTTGGCCATCTGAAATCAGACTTCTTGCATCCTCATTCATTTTGAAAGAAAAAAAACACAAAAGAAGGCTGTTAATTCCTTGAAAACAAAGCTGGATTGTTGGGCACCCGGGAACAATTAATTTATCTAAAAGAAGCAGAAGACCCAAAGATTACAGTTGATATAAGAAAGCGTCCATATAATGAATGCTCTAATTAGCTGATAAGAACAAGCCACATTTTTCACATGAAAGCTAAGCAGCATAAGAGAAGCAACATGAAACAAAACACAACCAAACCAAGTGAAAAATGTGTAAACAAAAGAGAGCATACACGGCAAAGAAGGGTCCATTGGACCATAGTGGTCATGACACAGGTCAAAGGTAGTGACAGAAGTGGTGAAGAGACCCTGCAATATTAAAGAAAATGAACAACAAAGAGACACGACAGGAAAAGCAGCATTGTGGCTAGAAGGACACAGAAGATCTGGACTCCTATGAAGGTCAACTTTACTGCCTTAAAAGCAGTAAAGAAGAAAAGAGCCAACGTGCCACAATGGAAGCAGAAGATACACTCACAGAATATTTCTAATGACAGGCTTATGGAAAGGAGGAAAGGTACAAATATGCAATAGTACTTCTATACTCCTAAAATAGTCTACATGTGAAAAATAGGCCAACCACTAGGATTCAACAATCTGATGAAGTAACAAACGTTCATAGCTCAGTGAACTTACAGGTCTTATTCTCTGTCTAGTCCTGTACCAATAAAACTGACTTTTGTAACTTTAGCTCCTCATTTAGTACAACACGACTGTTAATGTTAATAATCTAATCTTCTGTCATCAAGAAAGTTTAAATCATGTCCTGTCCACCTATATAAAATTGTAAGAAAATATATAACTCTTCCAGCAATTTCCATGTCCCACAATTTCCACTGTGTAAGTAAATCCTATGTGTACACACACACACACACACACTCTTCCAGAAATCTTGAAAAATGTCTTGTCCAGAATATTTTATCCCCTCAATATTTCCATATAACAATGAATTAGTAGACAACTTTTCAACATTAGCTCAAATTTAGGAATTCTCCCTCCTCTGAATTCAATAAGATATAGAAAACAGGGAAACATATTTTGCCTCTTTTATTCCGTGGAACACCTTCATGTGTTCATTATGTTTCTGATCTTTAGGGTTTTATTACTGTATAAACTTAGTAGATAGTGGCATAGCATGGCAGCTTTAGCTAAGACAGAGTTGGGTGTGGATTGAACCATATTGTCACCTGGTGTGAAATGCAGCCAGAGCACTTTAAAACATAGTACTTATAGCATTTTAAAAATAAAATACTGATTTTGTTTAAATATGTATCTGCTTTGATTTACATGTTATCAGTTGTTGGATAGTATGCTTTTTGAAGAAGCCCCATCAATAAATACAAGCTCCTAACAGCCTTTTGGTCCATGGCTGCAAGGTAGGGATGGGGAGTTATTCTTGCTTTGGGGTGAGCTTGAGTATCATCTTTGTATTAAATCCCAATATGTAAGTTTTAACAAATAGTGCCTTTGAATTTAAAATTAATCTGCTTCCTTATGGCAAGCCAATATAGCTTTCTTTTTATAGAAAATATAATGTTTAACAATTAAATAAATGGCCTAACATATTTGTTCCAAATAAAGTTTTGATAATTTAATCACCACACACAGCTAGACTTCTGTGCACCTTGTTTCATACAAGATATGCTATTTTATTTTCACCTTGACTAATTGTTTTTTCAAATAAATCAATCTTCAGTAAAATTGAGAAAAACTATTTGGGATTTCTCAGGTTACAGACTTTTCATTCATTCACACTTAGTTACTATATTCAAAATATATTATTTCCTAACTAATAAACTTACTTTTTCATAAAAAGAAGAAAATCTCATCCTAGGAGACATGTAAGGTTAACCTACTCAACCATTCTCCAGTGACCTAGTCACGTAATTACAGTCCAGGAGAATAAACTTCAAGTCATATATTGATGACTCACAATGGGAAAACTTATATTGAAGGCAATTCTTCAAATGCATATTTTATAAGCAAGAAATTTTACCTTATTGAAGTGAGATATAGAGTAGCTTGCATTGCTGATAATAAAATCATTTTTAGGGAAAAAACATTTACTCTCTTTCTTGGAGAGACTGGTAATTCAATAAGTTACATATAGATGCTCAAGAATTTTATTTATCTTGAATTCACTGAGTTTATTATTAGTAAACTGATATATATCTTAGTTTCTTTCAGGTAAAATAATGTGAATAATAAATTAATGGAACCTAAAAATGATTTTAATATATCTGTTAATATGCCAGGATCTAGACTATTGCATGCTAGGTATTTGCATATATTTGTACATATGATAAGATATTATTTAAATATGGCAGTTTTCTAAAATTTTTTCTTATCTGGATTTCAAAATGCTAAAATTCTTGTTTAAATCTCATCACTGTATGGCACATTTGAACATCAACTTATAATAAGCTACTTTAAAATTTTTACCAACATCTTTAACTATAAGATATAATTTTTTCCTTTTTCTTATAATTCTCCTGGAAAAATGTCAAAATATTATATAACATATTTACCTATTAAAAATTAAAAGTATAGTAATAAAATTATGAAAAAATATTTTCTGCCAAAATTTGCTTTGAATTGGAGAGATTATTTTAAGTATTTTCTAATGTGTGAACTAGAAAAGCAGCAAAAGGTGGAATGGGAGTAAGAGATACCAGCAAAAATACTTCATCATTGTATTCATTACCATAAATCAAAGGCACTGGAAGATTTGCCTGTATGTTTGGGAGAACAAGCTTTTTATTGACTGTCTTTCATAATTAATAGCATTTACTGTTTAAATCAAATTAGTCCACTTTTCCTATTAAAGCCTTACTGTGGAATCATTTTTTAAAGCACAAATGACCTTGACAAAAATGAAAGATCGATAATATGTTGATTAGGAGTCTATTTGCTCTAATAGCAAATGTTTCCTTGTCCTTAGTTCCTGTTGCAACACTCTCAGAGGTCGTAGTTCATTACTATCTCCTGGCAGTGGTATTTTCTACATACAGAAAATGTTGACCCTACTGAGCAAAACACTGATGGATTGACTTAGTCATATTTATGGATTTTCTTAATACTTCTTTAATCAGCTCATTTTTGGTTTTAAGCTTATGTTTCAGGATATCCATCAATTGGGCAGGAAGACGAGAACAATATGCTGTTGAACCCAGCATCCTCAGAATTACTTGAGTTAGGCTTAATCAATGAGTACTATAGGAGCCATGCTTTATCAGAAAAAGAAAAAGTTAATGTGATTGAGGCTTCAGAAAATAAAAACATGAGCATTGATGGGGAAATGGATAGCAGGAAGAAAGTGTAGATATAATAGCAAAATATACGGGCATTCATGTCTGACATGCTGAAAAATGAACTTAGAAAATGTTATACGTAAGCTACTGGAACCCTTGCTGAATTTAAGAAAATTTCCTATGAAATATGGTAATTTTTATTACAAAGTGGTCTTCTATCCACCCTAGCTTCAAAGCAAAGGAAGACAAATATTTAAGCAATGACACATCTAATAAACAGAAATCATTAATGATATATTCTTTATCAATAATACATGTGGACGAGCTGGTCTAAAATCAATCTAGTCAAAGAAAAAAAAATTTGCTTTGGGTAGCCAAGAGGGAAAAAAGGACAAATGAGATGCAATTAAGCAGAGAACAATTTAGTATAACTCTAATAGCAAAGTCTTT
Organism: Cheirogaleus medius; assembly: GCA_008086735.1. Lineage (NCBI taxonomy): Eukaryota > Metazoa > Chordata > Mammalia > Primates > Cheirogaleidae > Cheirogaleus > Cheirogaleus medius. The sequence continues at coordinate 34,513,609 of VBSM01002217.1, forward strand.
AATGATGCTTTGGTACAGATGAATTTGATTTAGAAATATCTCCAAGTTAAGTTGTGGAAACCCAGCTCTTCAGTCACTTAAATTTGGACAGGCCAAAGTTAATATGCTGAATGAGAAAATTGGAGCCTTGGAAAGGAGCTAAATGACCTAATTGATCTTCTTTTCCAGCACTGATTTCTAGATACCACTATGAATTAAGTGAAAGAGGGATAATTTTTTGCTATTTAAGATAAAAATATATGAACTAACTTATAAGTGCTTACTCTTTTTTTCTCTCTTTTTTTTTTTTAATTCACCATACAGCTGTGTCTAGAGTCTCCTCTCCATTTTGGCCTCTGCCATCAGACTCACACTGTTCTTAGTTATGTGGCTCTGAGGTGGTATACCAATCTGCATGTCATATAAATCAGTTCAGAGAATTTTTCTACAGGTGTTCTAGAACCAAACAGTGGGAACAGAGTTTCTTATTCTGATTTAGAAACAAAAAAAGTCATTAGACACCATAAAAAACATTATCCTTCACTGTTCCATAAGCAAAACTGGACCAATAAGACAGTTAAATAAATGGTGAGAGAAAGGAAAGAATATAAAGGCCCAAAGATGTTATATCAGCTAAATCAGCAATTTAAATATTTTATACTCTTTAGAAAGCAGTGTGATATCTTGGAACAGCAGTTAGCAAGCTTTTTCTCTGAAGGCCAGGTAGTAAATACTTAGGCTTTGCAGGCCAAGGTGCAAAATTAAGGATATTTAGGTAGACCATTAATTACTTAACAAGAAATAAAAGGAATGTCTACATAATGTGTATTAATAACATTAAAAATATAATATAAATTGAGTGCATTTTTTATAATATGATTTATTCATGAGAAGCATGAACTTCCGTTTTGGGGAAATAACATTTTGCTGCAGTTCCAAGTTGGTGTTCTCTGTTATCCAATCAATTACACACAGACAGGCTGTATAAAAACAGGGCTATTTTGTCCCTCCAATCATAGTTGGCCATGACCTTCCCTAAAATACTTTTGACCTGGGGTAGAGCTATCTAAAAGTTTTATCTCCTGTACAGGAGTATATTAGAGAAATTCTTAGCCCAAAGTTATTTTGGTATATAAAATAAAAGTCGTCTAGTCGGTTGAATGTGACTGACCAAATATCCTTAAATTCTTATTTTATTGGTAGTAATTGTGTGTTAGGGCCACTTTTTACCAATGAGATTTGGAATTTCCAATAGGCTTTGACCGAAATCATTTATTATCAACCACTCTCCATTCCCTGAGTGTAGACAACAGCACTAAGTCTGCTTCACTCAGTGAAATTCTGTCAATGTCTCTGGATGTCCTAGTGAGACCCCAGGGACATAGTGATAAAAGATATAAGTTCTACTGCAGAAAAAAAATAATAGTGTTAATTTATAATTATATGTATTCATTTATTTGTATGTATTTTCAATAATCATGTGTTGCATATATAGTATGTTCCATTTACTAATAATTATGAGGATGAAGAAATAGTTTATGAATGTTTCTTAGGCAGGTGAATTACAACCTGATATTGACTCAATAAAGAAAGTAAACAATTAGACTCTTGCTACCTTTTTGTGTTGGTGCCCATATCTAACAGTGACAACTCCAAGATAAAGGCTATAGTCTTATAATTTTGAAAGATTTTGACTAACAAATTAAACCTTATTGATATAATAGTGCTTCTATACATACATTAGTGTTTTCCAAACATCAAAATAAAGTTAAAGCAAATACAAATACAGAGAAAATCTACATGTATTTAAATTTCTAAATCAGCCAGTATTAAATGTTTCTTGACAAGCAAGAAATAGTCAGATATTCTTTGGTATTATCAGGCTATACTGACCATATCATTTTGGGAAACACATTAATTTATATTATAAATATACTAGGAATTATAGCTCTTATGTAAATTTTTAAATAATTTAAGTAAAATTTTATTTTAACAGAGATGTTAAAGTATAATGAAAGATGAAAAATCAACTCAATTTTGCAAATAAATTCCATTATTTTTGTCTGATTCTCATTTTATATAATTAATAGTTTCTCAGTTTTATATCTTTCCAACCCAATTTTAGAATAAGAATATAGTTAGCATTTGCATTCATTTTATCTTTAAACATATATATATCACTAAAGAATTAAAAGCATCGAATCAAGTGTTAATATATCATATCTGAAAGACAGAGAAGAGCTCTTTCCATTATCTTTCAAGTTACCTTCTTTTATCCTCATAAGAACCTCGGCCCTCCAGTAGGATGGAGAATATGAAAGGTGGTGGGGAGAGAATGTTGGCTTGGCAAGCAAAAAGCAAGGTCTGACACAGTCAGACTCTCACCATGGATTTATTCAAAATATAACAAAAATCGAAATAGACAAAATAATACATTTTCACACAAAATTGTTAATTAAATTCCTAAAAGTGAATTTAATGTGGTTTTAGTCACTAATAAATTTATTATTTTAATGACAAAAATACCTCTGATTAGCAAGTGTAGATAATATATGTGTCCAACTGAATACATACTAATTTTATGATTTTTCTTGAATTTAATTTTTCCCTATAACAGATTTCCAAATAATTAAATATTCTCAGAAATTGAAGAGTCTTTGAAGAAGGAAGCAACAAAAGTCTTTTTACAGAGCATATCAGTTTCCCTAGTCTAGCTCAATAGTAGTCATTAATAACTTTCTTTCTTAAATGCTTATATTTTGCATACATAGTCCACTCTAAATTCTATTGTGGCTATTTTATTTAAGTAATTATATTTCCCCTTATCCATTCTATTGTGATAATTTTACTTAAACAAAATTGTGAAAAAGATCTCTAAATGAAATGTAGACCAAAACATAATGAGAGACACCTGTGACCTTTGAATGCTTGGTATTGCTTCCGTTTTGTTATTTTGTTGAAAAAATGTCTTGTGCACTATAAATACCTACATTTGAAAGCTTCAAATAATCATAATTCATCTTTTTCTTTGTGGCTCTCATCAAGAAATCCACAAAATGACATAAGAATTAAGTGTATAAAATAGTACAAAAATAAATTATTCCTACATTATCACTTCTTCATACTAAGCCAGGAAACATGGATAGCAGTTAAAGGAGAATTTCAGTTTAACAAGGTGAAAAGGCAAATGGAAATTGATTTCTTTAAAGAATGATCTTTTCTCCAGGATTCTCTTCTTCAAAAAATCCTCAAAAACTTTATTACCAAGCTATTATTACAAATTATTAAAGTGAGATTAATAAGAGTATGAGATATTTTCCATTTGCTGACATAGACAGGGGTTTTGCATTTTGGTTTGTGACATGAGAAAAGGAAAGTTCTGACTAGCTTTTACTGTTCAGAATCACATGAGTACTTGAATAATATACGTGAGAAGAATTAGTAGAAATAATGAGAGAGTCTATAGCACATAGCCTTGTTATGTATCACGGGTTACTCAGAAATGGGCAAGTAGCATTTCCTGTCTTCAAATAGCAGTATTATATGCCTTCTCATACTCAAATTACTGCCTACCCCTCACCCCCTTAGGTTTTTAGGCCGTTTGCCAACCAGTAGAACTTTGAATTATAATTTCTTCCCCCACTACGTTGGAAGTGTTCCACTAGAAAGGGGGTTGAATGGGATGCCCTCATCCTTTAACTTTAACAAGGGCTGCTGATGGATGTGGTCCATTTAAATGTACAAGAGAGAACTGAACTAGATAACGAACTTATTATTCCTCTCGGAGGATTATAGGCTAGTCCCGAAGGAGTGCAGTAAGCCGGAGCAAATCCATATCTACTGGCTAAACAATAGCCAGAAGGCTGACTAGAAATATTGATTTACTTTCTAGGCCATTTAGGCCTTAATGGCGGAGAAAAGCTGAAGTGCTGTTTACTTTTCTGCCAGAATCGACCAAACAACCAGTCCATTTTTTACAGGTTTTTGATTGATTTCGCTTAGAGGAATTAGAGGTGATTTATTTTTAAGCTGAAAGCAACTCGTAAATATCTTCAACGGCACAGGTTCCCTGAGAGGAAATGTTAAGTGGAGATACTTATTGAGAAAGACTTTGTTGCAAATCAATGGGAACAGGTACCATGGCTCGCTGTGAGCCGTCAGGTGTCAGACACCTTTCCAGAGCCCTGTCAGGAGTATAATCTCATCCCTTCAGCTACTCTTCTTTTGAAAGCTCTCAAATTCACCAAGCTTGAATAAATTTAATCGCCTGACTGAATTTCAGCCAGATGCACCCTGCTGACTTTCAAAGGGTCCTAGATGGGACAACATAATGGTGTGCAAGGCTCATATGGAGCATTTTCGATGTTTGATGGGTGAAAACAGTAATTTATCACACAAGTGGCAATTTTCCATGATTCCTCCATCCCACACACAGAAAATGTGTAACTCAAACAAAGGAATGAAGCAGACACACAAAAGAGGGCTCATCCAAAATGCTGCCATATTAGTCTGACTTTTAAAAATACATCAACTCTTAAATCAGTGATAATATTGAAAGATATGCTTCAGCAATAACAACAAAAAATGGTTTGTGATTTACTGTTCAAGTTGGCAAGGTGTGAGGAGGCTACAATGGAAGGATAGGGAGTGTTTTAAATGATCTTTCCAAGAGTGCTTAGAATGAGTTAACAAAGGGGTAAAGGACAGCACTTGAAATTCTATATAAAAGCTCTCTATTCCATGTTGGCAGGAGAGGGAGAAGGGAGTTCAACAAGCTTCTGATTTCATCTCTGTGCTCTTTTTCTCAATTGTTATCACCACATCTACTGTCTCGTAATTTTTTTTTGAAATGGTGCAGCTTAGGAAAGTTGTCTGTGTTCTTTTTTTTTCCACCTCACTGAAAGATTTTAAAAATCATCTTATCTATAAAAATCAAATTTTGAACCTTGGAATTTCTCAATGTATTTATTCTTATGCTTTTAAAAGGCATATATTGCCTTTTATTTCATAAGAATTTCTCTTCTTGCCAATAAAAGCATAGTTGCCTATTGTAGAAAATTTAGATAATGTATACAATTTAAATATTAAAAAGATGACTCATAATCATTTCAGTCTTTCTCATATTTTTCCTATCAGTTTTTCTTTCTTTAGGTATTTATGTATATCTGCTTAATATTTTTTTAAAAAATCGAACAACTGCATATGCTTTTTTTTTTTTTTTTTTTTTTTTTTGGCTTAACATTATCTCAGGAGCATTTTACCTAATCTGCAAGTGAAACTCCTCCATCCAGTCATAACACCACCACTTCCTAGCACTGGAAGGTTGAAAAGGACACTTCAACTGAGGATACGTATACTAACCTGTAAAATGAGAATAAGAGTAGAGTCCCTACCTCATAAGATTATTGAAAGGATGAAAGGAATGGTGACTAATCATTTGAATTTATAGCTCAAAAATCATTTTGCATGTCTCTCATTTTATGTCTCATGTATTTTTGTTTTCACAGTATAATATTTAGCTTCCTGCCTTCATTCTGTATCTATTAACTGTCATTATAACGGCAAGCGTCACTACAATAAATCCAAACATAGAAAGCTTTTGCTAGATAGATCATTTTAAAATAGTAAATGTAAAAATAATCTAATTAATATAAATAATGTGTTTCTTTCTCATTTTTTTCTTCTTTTGTCGTCCCCCACTATCCCTCAAAATATTTGATCATTTAGAAGAGACCAAGACTCCTGAGAGAGAAGCTGTATATGTTTGTGCTGATAAACTTAAAAGACCATGTTTGCTGGAGTTCACCAGAGGGACAGTTAGCTACAGCTTTGCTGTAATTACTGTAGACCCAGGGCAGCAGTAATTTATGGGCTGACAATTTTCTCTTTCTTTCTCACTTATCTCTTGCTCTTCACTAAAATCTGTGCAACTATTTCAGCAACTGGCACATGATTGTGTCATGATTCCTGTGGCAAAAATTATCTTATCGCCACAGGTCTTTCTTGATGAATGAAGTTACTTAATTAGAAAGGAATTATACATACCTGATACAAGAGTCATGTGACAAGGCAAAGGGCCACAAGCAGCCTAGAGTTCCTAAATGTAGATGTGTTAGAAAACTCATTTTTCTTTTCATCCTGGGAATTTAAATGGAGATACTTGCTAAGAAAAAGTATGAAGTTCAAAGAAATTTTTAAAAAATTATATCTGAAAGTGAAATACATCAGTAAAGAAAACAACAGCTGTTATCATGGAGCTGAACTGGATTTAAAAACGCTAGCTTAAAAGAATGATTATAAATGCAATATTGCATCATTACATTAGAAGCTTCCAGGCCTAAAGCACTTGTTCAAGGCAGAATTTCCCACATGCCATGTGGAATTATAATTTTGAAATATATTAAAAGTTTCTATATTCAAATAAGTTCAAATAACTCCCACAACCCTCACTCTTAGAAATTCACAAGTGACATTACATTTTAAAGGCTCTGTGATGTTTTATACCTTAGTTTTCACTTCACTTAAATTTAGCATTTTCTTCAGTTTGAATGAAGACAGCTCTGGTAATATTAGCAGTCCCTGTGACTTTGTCCCCAATAAAAATGACAGATATTTTCATATCATATTACTGTAGTAGTAGCTGTCTTGTAATATTGTTTAGCTCATTACTATTTTAAAATTATGGTAGTTAGTATACCTACTACTAAATCTTATTATTTAATATGTTAATCAAGGGATACTTGCATTAATGTATCACAAACTTATTTTTAGGTTTTGATAATTTTACTTTAATATAATTCATTTCCTTCGATATCCTGTACATTTTATGTATTTAATAACATTATTCTGAGAAGGGATATATGGCTGCCAAAGGGATTCGTGATGCAAAAAAAGAGGTTAAAAACCCTTGTTGTAAATAAAGTTATTGAACTATGACTAATGTTGTAATCTCCAAACCCATTTATTTAGAAATCCTTTTATTTCTCACTCTGAGAATCATGTTTGCACAGGTCATCTCTGGAACACTGTTTAGAAGATTCTTCCATGGTCTTTTCTCCATTGACCTAGTACATTACATCTACCCTAGAGCTCTTGTCTACAACCATCTGACTCAACTGGTTTAAGTTTCTTCAGCACAAGCCTTTCCAGTGCCATTCATCTCTTAGGAGTACACATTGAACCTCCAAGATGACAATATACTAAATATACATCCTCCAGTTCTTTTGGTTATGGAATCCTTTTCTCTCCCAGAATAAAACTCAGGAGCTAGCATGTAGTGTGCATGACACCTGCGTGTGAAATTTTGTGTCAGTCCCTTTGAATTGATTAATGGGAAAACTGATATACTGATGCAGGTAAAAATTCTGTTTTTGTTTAGAGAGGAAAAAAAAATGAAGGAATACAGCAAAGATTCCACCACCAATAAAGAATGCCACAAACACTTCACTTTCGAGAAAAGTGATTTCTCCTTTTGATTACTGAAAACCACCTGTTCAGCCCCAGGGAGTTCTCACTCACTACAGGATTTTTCAACCTTAGCACTATTGACATTTTGGGCCAGATAAGTTCTTGTGGTGGGCAGCAGTTTTGTGCATTGCAGAGTGTTTGACAGCATCCCTGGCCTCTACTCATTATATACCAGTGGCAGCTCCCTTCCAACCCCCAAGTTGTGACATCTAAAAATTCCAAATCCAGTTATTACCAAATGTCACAATTGCAGGACAATTGCCCACAGCTGAGAACCACCAGAGTAAGGTTTAGTTTGTAAGGGGAAGGAATTTGCCGTTCTCTAGAAACAATTCAGAGTCAAGTTAAAAACTGATTAATCTGCTATGTAATTAAATAACATAACTATATTAACAGTTGTTCAGGAGAGTTCTGTTGTCCATAACCTCTAAATATGAGAGAAATTCAGTATGTCCTGTATTTTGCAATGCCTATGCCAGGGTCAGCAAACATTTTTCCTATGAATCCAGACAATATATATTTTAGGCTTCATGGCTGGACAGTATCTAATACAGATATTTATTTCTATCAATATAAGGTGAAAGCAGCCACTGACAATAATATGAAAACATATGTGTTTCAATAAAACTTTATTTACAAAACAAGTCAAGATATATTTGGCCTGCAAGCTGTATCTTGCTAATCCTTACCCTAAATATTATGCATTAATTTTAGGTCTAGAATAAGGAAAAATGCTTTCTTAGGTAGAAAGTGTTATTTATTTTATTTGATATATATTTAATCATTAAGCCATACTGATTTTTGAAATTCTCATTGTCTCTTATCTAAAGTTTGTTTATGTAATGTAAGTTAATTACATAAGCTTGGACTGTCCTCACAGATTTGTTAACATTTTGGTATCTTATGCTTGAAATTAAAGTGGAAACGCTAAGTGGGTTGTTACTGAATGCTAGGCAGTGCATACCTCATCTTTAAAAGCCTCTCAGTCCATGATTGATGATGACCAAAGACAGCCACAAAGTATAGTTAATCTTGGTTCTTATAAACAAACTCCATGCTTTATTAAAATATCTGTATGAATGTCAATTAACATATCCTCTATAGACATGTTATGCCAAATGACACCACTTAATAGCCATGTCCTCCTTCTACCTTACTATTAGAACTCAGGTTTTAATTCAAGGCGATAATGTATTCAGCTAAAAGACAGCACTTTCCAGCCTCTTGTGCAACTTTGTGTGGCCATTTAACTATGTTATTATGGCCTATGAGACATATGTGATAGTATTGTGTGGGGCATTCAGGATAAATGCGTAAGTAAAGAAAGTTCAGTCAGGAAGGAGCCTCCTTTTGTTGTCCTTGGCTTCTTCATTCTACTGGCCTGGTACATTGAAATAAGGCTGGAGCAACAGAAGCCATTTTGAGCCAGGAGGATATTAACCACACATTGAATATGGCAGAGCAGAAGGATAGGAATCTGGGCTTCTGATGACACTGAGAAGCCAACATAAAGGACTGTGTACCTTCTGACTTCTTCTAAGTGAAAAATAAATAAACTCCTATCCTCTTTAAGCTAATATGGCTTGGGATTTTATGCTATATGCTTTAAAATATGATCATAATTGATTGAAATACTCTAAGTTTAAAAGTGATTCTAAACCTCTTTTGAGTGGTTTTGAATGTATGAAACCTTGACTTTCTTACCTATTGCTTCAGGAACTGATATACTTCAGACAAATAACCAAGGCATCAGTCACCCCCAAAAGTTGTGGAGAGACAAGAAATTATATTTAGAGACCTTGTGATTGCCTCAGATGTTGTTCCCAGAGAGTGAAACAAGCCATTATAAATAGGAGCTGTCATTGGAAAACGAAAAAAACAAAAAACAATGTTCCAGTTGAATCTTGTTTTTGCCACAGGTCTTTTTCTGCTGTTACCCCAAAAGAAAAGGAGAAGGAAGTTCTTGCTCAAAATTATCTAAATATTACCAAATTGTCAATAAGAACAGGTATGAGGTTATTCAATTTCTTGCCTGGCCAGCACCTTTCTTACCATATTTTTATTCTACTTCAATTTCTTAAAAGATCGCCTCTTGCCTCTTTCTCACCCTTCATTCCACTGCTACTGCTCACGGGGCCCTGTCGCTGCTGCACAGTTCATTCTGACTGAGAGCCACCACCATTGGCTATTCAAAGATGCAGAGACCTTGTCCCAGCCATGTCATCATTTCTACCCCCACGCACATGTTCTGTTATTTCTTCTTAATCTGTAATTACAAGGGAAATCCAAAGTAGTTAAAAACTCATAGGCTTTACAGTGCTTCATATCATAAATTCTCCTCTCTTAAAAGACAACTCTTGGGTTCTCCAAATGCTTAATTTCCTAAGAATTGTTATTCTGGCCCTTGAAAAATTAGTAAGTTTTCCTAACTGGGTATGTCTATCAGTAGGTATGTATAAAAATTACTCACATGAATAGGATGAAGTCTTTCTCTTCTGTAAGGCAAACAACAGTTTTACAAACTTTGGGATGCACGTGTATGTGTTTGCATGTGCCAAAAAAGCACTAATGTACTAAAAAAGATCCCTTGGGAATGGATAATGAGAAATGCAAAAATACATATATCTGAGTGAATGCAGAGGCTTCTTCCTCTCTATGTGTTGTATGCGCCTTGGTGAGTTACCCTTTGGTGGACCAAAAATGCTGCCCTTTGTGTATCTAGGCACAAGGACTCTACCAACTGTGGATAAGAAATTCACGACAGGCATAACTCCCACTCCCTTCTCCTAAGTGCGCTCTCTCCTATTGTATCCACATGCAGCCCTGTGATCCTTCCCAGCAGAACCAGCCAGGCAGCTGTCACCAGCCTATCAGAGGTGAAATCTGAGATGAAAACTAATTGTAGTTTTATGACTAAATTGTTTTGTATAAGTAAAATGCAAAAAAGAATGATGGCTGAATTTGAATTCATGTGAAATGCATACCTTGGGATCCAGAAAGAAGTCATACTGCCAAAACAAAACACTTTTTGCCTTGTTACAAAAAGTGTACAGAATCAAGAACTAGAGATCTCGATTGCTGAGTTTGGGTGCTACTGCACTTTAAGGACAGATGGAAACTGAAACCGTGGCCAATATCGTCATCGTTCCTCTGAGAACAATATAATAGAGGAAAAGCTTTGTGGTTAGGCTATGGCTAAAAACAGGAGGAAGCCTGGCACAGTGGGACATACCTGTAGTCCAAGCTACTCAGGAGGCTGAAGCAAGAGGAACCCTTGAGCCCAGGAATTTTAGACTGTAGTGCCCTACGATTGTGCCTATGAGTAGCCACTGCACTCCAGCCTGGAAAACACAGTGAGACCCTGTCTCTAAAAAATAAGGGGGCAGACATCCACATCCTAAATGCCAAGGAGAGAAGCACTTATGTGAACTCTGTTGGAATAAAATCTCTTTGTAAGATCACTCTTTCTACTCCTGTAATTCCATTTTCTCCTCTCTAAAATGTATATACAAATTATTTATACAAATTATTCCTACCTCAAAGGGTTGTTTTCTGAATTAAATAAAATCGTATATGCAAAGCTGTTTGCATATTATCTAACACATAGAAGGCACTCAATAAGCCAATAAGTGTTAGTTATGAGAATTATCATCTCAGGGCTGCACTTGAAATTGTCAAGACCTGGAGTAAAAGTACCGAGGCCCACATGTAACACACACCTCAATATTAAAAATGTTTTAAATCAATCTAACCAATTTTCTTTTTGGCATTCAATAACATAGGCTATATCTGATTACCTTGGCACAATAACATTGATGACCAGGTTCTAACACTTTTGAGTTGCTCACCTAGACACGACAGCACAGAGAGAATGAGCCCTGAGCTCATGAGCCAATGGCCTCCTCTCTTTTTTTCCCACCCCCAGCTCCGTCACATATTGTGAGGAGCTCTCCTCTCAAGGACAGGATACCCAGTCTGCACAATCTCCTGCACATAGGGGCACCCTGGCCAACCCCTGGGCCTAAGGGTGCATGCATACCAGCATTCTGTCATCAAGGAAGAATTCTATCCAGGCTCTAGAAGAGGGCTTAGGTCTATCTGGGCAGAGGAGTACAGGTTTCCAGTTACCCATAGCATAGTCTTGGGAATCGAAGGCCCGGGGACTTTTGACCTCACAGACTTTTATTCTGGGCAGGAGGAAGACAGAAGTAATTTGCTAGAAGATGGTCTGAGTAAGGCCCTGCAATACACAAATTCAGCACAAAAACCCCTCTTGCTTTAGCATAAGGGCCATTTACAATTTACCCTAAAATGAGTAGGTAGGTAATGCTTAATTGGAATAAAAATCAAAGGCCTAATGATGTATTATTTTCAACGCTTATTATTTAAGAAGTGCATGTAAAATAAAGGGAAAGATGAACCCTTAAGTGGTATTTTGATCGGTAATTTCGTTTGCAGTTATCACTATGTCTATATTACTTTGTTATCATGCTGTAACAGATTACCACAAATTTAGCAGTTTAAAACAACACAAATTTATCTCACAGTTTCTGTAGGTCAAAAGTGTGGGTGGGCTTGGTTGGTTTCTCTGCCCTAGGTTTCACAAGGTAAAAATCAAGGTGTCAGCCAGCAGAGCTCTTATCAGAAGGCTCTGGAAAGAATATACCTTCCAGGGTCCTTCAGGTGTTGACAGCATCTAGTTCCTTGCTCTTACAGGACTGAAGTCCTCATTTCCTTCTAGCCTGTCCCCTAAGGGCTGCTCTCATCTCCTACAGGTTTCCCTCCTGGCCTTGCAGTCAGACCCTTGCAACTCAGAGCCATCAACAACATGGCAGGTTCTCACATTTACAGTCCGACTTCCCTTTCTGCTTCTGCCAAAGAAAGTTCTCTACTTTGAAGAGCTTGTCTGATTAATCTCCCTATTTCAAAGTCCTTAATCTTAATTACCTCTGCAAAGTTCTTTTTTGTCACATACCAAAATATAATTACAAGTTTCAGGGATTGGGTTTGCATAGCCATTCTGCCTAATACAATATCTATAGAATTAAAATATAGTCCGTATGTTTTGATTACTAAGCAAATAAGAAATCAATAATTAGGCAAAAAGAAAAAAATTGAAGAAATATATACTATTACCATGTAGTGCTTTGTATGTAGTAGACTCTCAGAAAAATATATTTAATCAGTGTATGATGAAAGCAATGAATATTCCTTATTCTTTAATTTCAGTTTTCTAATCATCACAAAATAAAAAATTTCAGGTTAGCAATACTAACTATATAAATATCATGATAATTAACCATATAATTACACATTTAGATGAGGTACAGAACTGACAAATATACTACTTGAACACTTAAGCAACGACAAATGAAAACAGTATGAGTAATATTTATTCTCTAGTCTGATAGGAACTCTTGCCAAAACAGTACGATTATATTACTGTATTTCCATAGCACTCTGGTAGTGTTTACAAGGTTTACATTGAGAAGAATTTCATTTTCTTTACAATAACCACTGATTATCTGACTTTTTATCCACTTTTCTTCCTTTAACTTCCAAATGTTTTATTCCTTTTTCAATTAAGCATAATTAAAAACAGATTGCCATTATTTTTTAGATAAACAAAGAATTTCTTTTTAAAGTTAAACAGTGTTTATAAGCCTTTTAGTGCTGGGCAGTGATAACTGTTTTAATCACTGAAGGCAAATTTCTGCCAGACTTGGATATAGCTAACCACGTATGTTATCAAGTATTGAATCACTTCGATGAGGGCATAACTATAATTGCTGAGAGCTTGTAAGTAAGTATACAGTTTCCATGAGCACTTTAGCTGGACTTCACAATTACCAAAACAAAAATGCCTGACAGAAGCCTCACAATGAATTTAGGGGAGGAATTATTGTATTAAAAGCAATTGCTTAAAGCCAGCTGAAGTCATCAACTAGTGGGTAAGTTGACACCAATCAGAACGCTCTCCAGTCTCTTTCCTCATTCTCTGAATCACTAGATTTCTCAAGAACTAGCAAGAAACAGGAAGTGGAAAAAAACCCACTCCATAATTTCTTTGAGTCACCTAATGATGGATTTCATCCTAGAATTTCTAGTAGCAGTGGTGCGTGAACTGGAAAGTTGGTTCAACAAAAATGATTTTGTACATGGTTAAGAACTTACAGATGATGAAAAGAAATGGGAGCGCTTATTTAAAGAGGGATGCAAAACAAACACTTGCTGAATTCAGCATAATGAGACAAGAAAATGAAGCCAGAGAAATGAATTCAATTTACAAATAACAAATTTAGAAAATGAAGAAATCTAGTGTAACGCGAAAAAGTCTTAAAAATGTGTATGTGGTATAATTGTCCACAGTACTCTCAAAAAAAAAAGGATGTTGGTAAAAACTGAACAAAAAAATTTAAAGGTTTTTTCCTTAGATGACATTTTCCCCAATCTCATTATGCCTTACTTTATTTTTAATCAAAATTTCCTCCCATCTTTCCAAATCAGTTTTGCTAACAACTTTCTTCACCAAAATATGTAAATATTTATAATGGACAGGAACAAAAACATAGATTGGGTTTTTTTTTTTCCCCTTTTTAATCTTATTTGCATAATTATGTAGTAAAAAGGAAGCCTGAAGAAAATGAGTAGGTAAATGCGTTTAAGTATACCATTTATTTAAAATAAGGGATTTTTGTAAGTTTTGAGTTTTAAGTTTTCAATACATATCTTGTTGCCTAACTCGCCCTAAATCTATGAGTGTTTTACACAGAAATATACATTGGTTGAGGCATTTGATCTTAGTCTCTAATGCAAATCATCAATGTATCTGGGAGAGGTATTAAATAATTTTATATCTTCTACAAATACTGATTGCATCATTCCCTAGGGTTTAAGTGACTCTTTGAATGACTGGAGACCTCCTCTATCATTCACAAATTTTTTTAAAATAATTTTTTTATTTTGGAATAATTTTAGATTTACAGAAAGTTTACCAAGATAGCACTTATGTAAGCTGATCCATTTTACCTATTTTTCCCTAAAGTTAGCATCTTACTTAATCATGGTACACTTGCCAAACTAAAAATGAATATTCAAAACCAAGAAATTAACATTACTATACTTCTGAGTCTGTTTATATGGTCAAATGGGTTAGCCAGTTGTCTTCTTTTCCCCTGGAAAGGACTGGATCCCCAAATGTTCATACAGAGGTCAACTTCGAAATTAGTAGGGAGGAAAAGGGGCCCCGTGAGCCTAGAATTAAATTCACTTGTCTTTCATTATGTTCTGCTGTCAGTAGAAGCCTTTCACCTGTGTGGCTACAAACTTTGACAATTTGGTCTGAGTTACCAGACTGAGTAAATCTCAAGAATGTCTGACTAAGGAATTCTGATATTTCAACTGTACTCCAGGATCACAGGGAGATTTCAGTAGGCTGAGAGATCCAGGAAATTCCTACCCTAGGAAACTCCTTTATGGATTGAAAGGATAGACATTTTAGGACATTATCAAAGGAACACTCTGAGGAAGGGACATTACTATATTGTCTAAAAAGACCCTTCTAAGGGACAATTGAAACCATGGCTGAGAAGGACTCTGTACATAGGCAAAGGGAGTACAAGCTGCTTTGGGAGCTGGGAAGCAGATTTGGCAAAAATGCCTGGAAGGTCCTAGGGATTTGGAAAGTGCCCCAGCCAGTAGTATGAGGTGCATGGTTAGTGATGGGGGTCATAATGCCACATTGTTTCCACAGACAACTCAGGGTCCTGGCTGGGTATACTGTTTTGATATACACTGTTTTAATACGCATCCTTTTGGGCTGTATTTGTTACCAAGTTATAAGTACTTATAAGTTTTTACTAAAATCATTTAAGTTGTGTTTTCATACCTGTCCTAGAAAGATAAAAGTGTTCACTGAGGAGTTTTAAAATAGAAGACAAAAGCATGGCCCTGAAGAAAAGAAAGTCCATACTTTAAATCATAAAGCAAATCAAAAAAGTTTAACAAGGCTACCATCAATGTAATTTTTCATTTTTCATTTTAAATTAAATCATGGGAATAAAACAATTTTCCTTTTTCTTTCTCTCTTAAGAGCTTAGTACATTATAATAGAGATGACATTGAGTGATTGTTAAATTAATGAAACCATTGTTAGAGTTCTCTACAAGTTTAGAGATAGATTTATAAAAGGTACATTTGGCTGGCTGGCTGCTCAGCCCTATTTTTGTCCCTTTTAGCTTTGAAACAGCCTAATCAGGAAACAATTCTGCACAATGAGTCAAAGGTGAATCCCTTGAGAGAGCTAAGAATATCATGACACACATGGTCTCAAATTTAGGGGTTCTCATGGTTCAGAACCCCCTCTTCTACAGTGCCGATGCTGTGACAGCATATTATTTAAACATGCAAAATGCAGAGACAATTGTACTTATACTTCACAGAAATTGGCTGAAATTACAAAGTGTGCAGTGTGGCCTCACACCATGATTGTCTTGGAAAGTGCACCCTAGGTTTGAGGAACTAGTAAGGGGCCCCCACTCTCACATCATCAGCAAAATTTCTCTTCTAAGTTTGGTCATTTATAGAAACCTCATTTCTGCTTCAAGGAACAAGATTACAGTTTGAATATTCTCATTAATCTGCCTCCATAGAAGTACCTAGGCATCCTTAAATATCCTAGAAAAGTTATTTAGGTAATGTTATTTAGCACAAAAGTGTACATATAATGGCTTCGCACAAGTTTAGTATTCAAATAAGCAACACCTGTGCTTCTGAGAGGGCTGGGGGTGGGGGAAGTCATGATTTTATAAGGTTTTTATAATACTATTCCCTAAAATTTAAAGCACTGTAACAATGGTTTCATTAATTTGTGAATCATTCAATGTCATCTCTGCTATAAAGTACCGG
Organism: Cheirogaleus medius; assembly: GCA_008086735.1. NCBI lineage: Eukaryota > Metazoa > Chordata > Mammalia > Primates > Cheirogaleidae > Cheirogaleus > Cheirogaleus medius. Next base: position 34,529,962 of record VBSM01002217.1, read on the forward strand.
ATTTTTAATGGGTTTAGGGAGAGATGAAAATTATTCCTATGATTTAATTTAAAATGAAAAATTGCATAGTTAGTAATTTGTTAATTTTGGGGGGGATGGGCTGGTAAAATTTTAATCTGATGTAAGGTTATTTTTGTGATGAGAATATACATCTGTTTCCATAATTATTGAGACAAGAAGGATCGAAAATATATTTAAAATATAACGTGATGTGTTTAGGTTACTTATGCAAATTGAGAGAGTTTTGAGAAATATAGAACGTTACCATGGTGGATTATCACAGCAGGTGACCTTGGTGCATCACAAAAAAGTCCTCTCTGCCTTATCTGATTTAGGCCACAGCTGCTGTGAGTGTTCTGTGCCAGCTCAGACTCACCTGTGACTGGCGGGCAGCCAACACCAGTGCAAGCTGGGTGTCTACCTGCTTTCTGCCTCAGGGCCTTCCTTTCTCTAGGCCAGAAACTAGGGAGCCAAGAGAGAGCCACTTCTGTCTTGTACCCTAGATCATCTATATACCGTTTACAAACATACTCTTATTTGTAGAAAACTAAAATGAAAGCAATCTTGAAACAAGTTTGAGCCAACATTTCACCCCAAGGCTCTATGTTGTCTGGCCTAGTTCAAGTACAAAGACCCTCCTGTTGAGGGTGGAATGTATTCATTCATTTATTCAACAAATATTTATGGAGCACTCACCCAGTGCAAATTCAGGTGCTGAGGATAGAGCCTTGCAATAAAACCATTGCCCTCAAGGGACTTCTACTCTTTGCGGGGAGAGAGTCAATTAACAAGTGAAACGTCAGCATTTCAGGCGGCAGGATGTACTATGGAAGTAAGCAAGGCAGAGAATGCCAGCATGGAGCATCTATTTTATAATTTTAAATAATACACTCGAGTCCTACCTAAGAAGATGGCATTTGCAAAGAACTGGAAGGTGAAGAGGAAAGACATGTGAATATTTGGGGGAAGAAATTTCCAGGCAGAGGGAATAGCAGGTACAAGGAAGGAAGGCAGGTCTCTGTCTGGTCAGAGCAAAGCACAACAATGAAGCCAACATCTAACCTTGAACAAATAATCTATTCTTTCTGCGTCTCAATTGTGTCTTTTGTAAAATGAAGGTAGTCTCAGTAGCTAATTCATTGTGTGGATTGAGTGTGTTATTTTATTTATGGCACATAGTACCTGTTCAACACATGTTAGCTCTTATTGTCACTCACTCAGTTTCATCTGTTCCACTCAACAAAGGAAACATCAGCGAAGGCTTTAATTCAGCAAATGGGATATCTAAAAGAAAATTAATACTGTTACAGTGTTCAGAAGGTCAACAACATCTTGGCTTTTCCTTGGCCCTCAGTTGCATTAGCAATGGCCTCATTCTGCTGCGGTGGCCTTGGCATGTGGCATGTGCCATGGACCAAGGATCAAAAATTATCTCTTTGGAGGGGAAGGGGAATATTTTAAAACACCTGCCTAGTCACAAAGGAAAAGTCACAAAGGATTTACTGCAAGAAGAACTGATTTAGTTTTGGGGCGTCATTCAGGGCTAAAGATGAGCAGGAATTTTCAAGTGAAGAATGTGAAAAAGAGACTTATATACAGAAGAGGTATAATACAGGAAGCTTCTGAGGCAACAGAGGGACAATTTGTTCCCTTCTCAGGGGACATTCGGCAATATCTGGAGGCATTTTTGTTGTTACAATAAGGTTAAGGGGGGTTGCTACTGGCATCTAGTGAGTAAAGGCCAGGATGCTGCTAAACATCCTACCATGCACAGGACAGTCCCTCACAACAAAGAACTATCTGTCCCATAAATGCCAATGGTATTGAGACTGAGAAACCCTGCTCTAAGGCTAGAAAGTGCTTTCATTTCAGAGAAACAGAAGACGACTCATGTGGCTAGCTCTTATCATCACTGGGTTGTTATGACAGGCAGGATCTCCTAGATCATGTAGGACTTTATAGGCTTAATTAGATTGTACCCTAAATTCAAATGATGTCACTGAAGGATTTTAATCAGAATGTGTGTGTGTGAGGGGATGAGGGTGTGAGAAACAGGTAGGGTTGGCAAGACTTGATTTTTATTTGAAACAGATTATTATAATGGAAATTTTAGCTGAGGAACATTCCAAAGAGAGATGCTAAGGCAGAACCAGTTTGAGGACTGTGAAAGCACTTTACCCTACCAAAGGTATAAAAGCCCCCTCCCCTTGGGTGGAGATGGAAAGGGTTTTGAAGAGGTGTCTCTGAGGGATGCATGCTCTCAGGTCCACCAACCCCCTCCCAATGGGGTCACTCCTAGTTAAATTTCTCCTCAAAAGAGGAGGTTTAAAATCTCACTTGGAGACTCTCCTTACCTCTTCTCCTACCCCTTGCTCCAAATTGGAAGGGTCAGAGAATATGGATTAAAAGAGCAAGAAGCTGCAGGTGATAAATGAGTGATGAAGCTACCCTCTCACCTTTCCTTTTCATAAATTTTATTCTTGCATCAGCCATTAGCTAAAGCAGAGAAGAAACCTCAACTTTAAATTAGATTAGGAGTTTTAATGAAGCTAGCATTTTAATTACTGGACTGAAACTTTATTTTCGGTAAAGACCTATGCAAAATACATTTAAAGATAAATTTCAAAATGTATTTCTTTTATGATAGTATCCTTTCAGGCATTTTTATTCACTGTAACAGTTACTTCTCAAATTGAAACAAACAAAAACATGGATGCTTTTTGGAGAATAGTTTGGAAGAGGATCAACAGTATTTGAAAAGAACACTTACATTTGCCTACATTTGGGCAAAATCCTCTGACAATACAGTACAATGTGCAGTATCAGTTGTTTACCCTCAAGACAGTATGTCTGACTGGGAGCTGCAAGAGAGTTTTGTACTGCCTGTCACTAGCCTGGGAAAGGATCAAAATTCAAACTGCAAAGTATGGTAGGAAAATCATAAGTAAAACTATGTAAGTTGGGATAATCTATACTTACATCACAAGCTGTATTTCTTTCACATTTTGTTTAATACATTTTTGATTATTTTAACACAATAAAATATATAATAATGAAAGTATGTTCCTCTGTAAAGGAAATCTTTGAAGGAAACTTTAAGTTCAAATCTAAAACTTAGCTGATATTAGCATCTACCTTCAATATGAATTTGTTCTTTTAAAAATATGCCTAATTATAATATTAGATGCCATACCATCCCTTCTCAGTTTATATTATCTGTTGAATTGATAATAGCCTGAATTTGGCTTCAAGTACAATAATTTGTATTATGACACAAAGACTGGTCAATTCTTTGCCATGCATTAAGATAAATGAAAGAGAAGAAAGCAGTAAATGTGAAAATAATAGATTGTGGGGCACATAAAAATGTTCTTCTCCCTAACAGCAAATTAGGTTCTCATAGGCCAAATGCCAATGTACTAGAGATACAGCAATGTAAATTTGCCTGAGGCAGAAATATGGACTAACTAGCTTCTGAAGGTTGAAACCCACTCATCAAATGTAAGAAACTCTAATTTTGTGAATTCTTATTAGTACTACATAACATTATCTGAATATAACTCAATATATTATGCCCACAAATATACATTGAATGGTACAACTTTCCTGTCTTCTCAGCTTTAAGTGAAAAGAATTATCAATTTGTTTCATGTGAATTTCATGTAGCTATGTGAAAACATGGTTTGAAAATAGTATTTGTGATCTAGCATGATAAATTCTGGTATCGATTAACTTTGAATAAGAAATAAAAATAACCTATATTGAAGGTCTGGCATGTATGATGCATACAACCTAAGATGTTTTTTAATCTCCCAGTTTGCAAATACAACTATCTATAATCAGAGCTTTGGACGTGGGCTTATGTAGTCCTGGGTACTATGAAGAGATTTCAAGACCATAAAACTCCAGAAATTTTAGGCATGATCCTAAAACATACACATGTATGTCATGGGCATATTTCAGGAAAGAAGGTCCATGACTCTCATTAAATTCTGCAGGTATTCACGATCCACAGAAAGCTGAGAACTACTGCTCTAAGTATTTCACTTCATGCAATTCACAAAGCTATTTACAGACTAATTGGTTCTACCAACTAGATTTTTCTTTTTTCTTTCTTTTTTTTTTTTTTGCTTTGTAATTTTAAGTTTTTTAAAAAGTGAGAGAAAAGACATTTTAGCACTGCACCAGATTTCTGCATGCATGGAGACAAGTGGAGAATAATGAGGTTAAGGAAGGCTGGGGATATCAGGAAACTTAGGCTGGTTCAAATATTAATAGAGATCCCATACTCCATCTTTACCTGAGATTCCTAGTCTTTTGTATTATTTGCAAACGGTCAAGAATATAATCATTAATAAGCACAGGGGTATATGTGATGCATGTTTTATACTAGCATATAGGAAAGCGTAAATATCTTGTCAAGTTCTAATACTTGAATCTCTTTTTGTGACAGGATTTGACTTTATGCTGTAGGTCCTGGGCTACCCCTTCTCCTTCTAACTCTGTTCTGATTCCTCTTATGTATATCACCACAACAGTGATTAACAAAGCATGAAGTTAAGGACTATAATGACTGACAAACAACAACTCTTATAAGATTTACACATGTTGATTGAATATCAGAAGACACTACTTGAATCTAATTCTATTTCTGGTACAAATTCTACCCAAATTAGACTTGGCCTCCTTATCAACTGGGGGAAAAATTCTGCAACAATTTTCTCTAAAAGTAGGATTCCACAATTAATAATTTTATTCCTATTATTCATTCTCCAAATAGTGAGTACTTATATGTACACAGCACTATGGAAGAGATAAAAATTAAACTGAAATACAGAGCCCCTACCCTCAAGATGTTGACTGTCTAGGAGGAGATATAAAACTACAAATGATCACAATATTTGAAAGAAATAAGTTTCAAAAGAAAAGTAGAGATTTGGTGTTTACAGCCAGTGTCATAAAGTGGTATTAGGACTACCAAATATATTCATCTATGTGACACATTTGCAGATGGTGACCTTCTATATGATAATCTTGGTGTGTTTCCTTAGAAAATTCTGTTTTTCTGAGGTCTGTTGCTCCACGACTTTTGGTTCTTGAAATTTATGCTCCTGTACAGTCTGGGCCTGAGCTTCATTAGCACCTGATTTACCATGAGTGCAGATGGTTATTGGAAATAAAAAGTCAGCCATTTCCTATGATTAAATCTCTCATGGGCGGCATCTCCTCTTAGCTATTTCCCTTACTATTGCATATGATTCATTCGCAAGCAGAACAGTGATTATTATATGATTGTTAAATCTAAAGTGGAAAGGAAAGTAGAATATTAGAAAAAGTCTAGTGGCTTATTAATATATATTATGTGCTACAATGAAAATGATTTTACCTAAGTATTAGCAAGATGATAGATTTATGGATGATGAGAGAAAATTACTCTATTGTGACGATTGGATGTAACAAAAAGAATACAGAATTTTTCTTCTTTTCTTTTCCCTGTTTTAAGGGGTTATTGCTTAAACCAGTAATCCCCCCAAACGCCTCCTCATTTGGTCACTTGCCAGTACTTCTGGGCAATCATTTTATCGTGAATATTGTAGGCAAATGAAGGGAACTTCAGGATTGTTAATTGCTATGTCTATATTTTTAGACCATAGAGGAAGGCAAGACTTTGTTTCCAACAAAAATATTTCACTAGTTTTTCTCTGATTGGAAGTAATTTACTGTTATTTTTTTCACTTGACACATTTCTTTCATGAGAACAATAATAGTTTGGACAATTTCTTCACCCTTTCAAAATTTTGCATATTCTTTTTTTTTATACTGAATTTAAAAAGTTAATGACCACACAGTAAAGAGTTAACCTGCACAATAGAAACTTGTTGGTTTGCCTGGTCATATGCTGTATTTAACTGCACTATCATATTTCTTTTCTTCTATGTAAAAGTCTAATTGTTCAATTGAAAGACAAATACAACCACTATTACCAAAGCTCATTTTTCTCTAATTCATTCTCATTATTAGATTTATTTAGGTTACTTAGTTTCAAATCTGAGGGCTTGGATACAAAAGAAGGTTTAATAATGAAATCCAAGCACTGCCTCTGCTGATTTTTTGGAGCATGTGTGCCTGCCATTTCCTGAATGCTCTTGCAGCAAATAATTGCCTCTAATAGATAAAATGTACATACACAAAGGAACACAAATTTTCTATGCATTTTTCCATATAAGCACTACCACTAACAGTATTATTCATAAGGCAAATATGCTATACAGCTAAATATCTAGCCCTACCCAATCAACACAATCTTATCATTCAATTAGCTAACACTTTCTATTGGAACTTCACTGGCTGCCTTTCTGTTGGTTTCTGGTGTTGCTCCTTTCTACCACAGGGTCTTTGCACTTATAATCACCTGTGCCAGAAATGTGCTTCCCTCCCAGTGATTATAACTCTCATGAAATATTTCTACTTTTCCTCCTTTCACATATTACCATAGCAATTTCACACAATACTTGTGTGAGTGTTTGAAGAATTAATATCTTTCTTACTATACTTTAGGGTAGAGATGATAGGCAGAGCTTTTGCTGACTTTTGTATATGTTGTGCTTAGCACAGTGTCCAGTGTATATTAATAATACATTTTTGCTTCTTTTATCTATTTCTACATAGCACACCACACTAAAATTTAGTGACTTTAAACAGCAATAATTTATTACCTATCTCACATATTTCTGTGGGTTATATGGGCAATTCTTCAACTAAACCAGTGAATAAGCTAGAGGATGGGTCCAGCCAGGATGGGTCAGGATACTGGTGGTTTTCTATCCTGGGCTTGTTAACGTGGAAATTTCAAGATAATGTTTCAAGAGTTGGAAAGTGGTGTCTAGAAGCCCCATGAAGCCTCGGCTCTGGAGCTGAAATGCTCTATTAGCCACAGTTAGTCACAAGGATAGTCCAGATTCAAGGGATTAGAGAAAGAGATTTACCTCTAGAAGGGAGAAGAAGCAGGCAGTCCCACTGCATATAGAGAAACATACAGAAATGGGAAGAATTTATGCCCATGAAACAATCTAGCATGGCATTCAATAATGATTATTAATAGTTAAGTAATTATGAATGTAGTTATTTAATTATAAAGACATGTCCAGAAATTGGCTCAATTAATTGTTGCATTTTGTTTTGGGTTTGTATTGTATAAACAATCTGCTTTAAGAATGAGAAGAGGTAGAGAGAGTGAATCATTAATTCTGATACAGATAATCTAAACTTACGTTTAGATAAATAATAATTATGAGCAGCATGAGGACAGAAACTTATCTGTTTTAATCATTGATGAATTTCTAGCAACTAGAATAGTACCTAGTACATAAGAAGTGTTCAGTAAATATATGTTGAATGAATGAATGAGCAAAAATAATAGACATTCTTTTCTGTAGTCTTCCCTTTTATGTTCCTAAGGAAGTTGCCTTTTGTTCTCATCTATCTCAAATGATTAGGTTCCAAATTTTTAGAGGGATAGCTAAATAGGAAATAAAGGTCCTGCTCACATATTTGGTTCCATGAATCCATAATAAATAAACTATGGCAAAATTTAGGGACACTAAAACCTATTATGTAAGTAAGAATAATCTTTATAATTTATTTTATGGATATTTGGCTACCCACTAAAAAGAGCCTCCAAGAGATTTTGTTTTCTTATTGATAAGTACAAAACGACAATAAGATACTTTCTCTAATTTCTGTAATCTGTTCAGAATAGGCAGCATCTCTAAATGAGTCACTAACCTCAGTGAGTGATGGTAAATATCCAATAATATTCAGAATGTGATGACTTCAATACCATAACTAGATTTGGATTGCAGTACTACTCTTTTGGACAAAAATCTCACTTTGTTCTGACTCATGGAAAAATACAGATCACTTTTTTAATTTAAATCTGGGAAATGAATGCAACATGTTGCTAGTGTTTTAACATAGGAAATAATGGTAGTTTGGTTATTTTTTGATGGTAATGCAAATTGAAACTAGTTTTATCTTATAAAAATATTTCAATTGGAATTAAAATGTACTTATTATCTAATTATATGGACACATTTTCTAATAGGAGGAAAGAGTACAAGGAGTAGGCATATTTAAAAAAAAAAAAACCAGTAGATAATATTAGAGAGAAAAGGAGGGAAAATGTTTCCTTTACATCCATCTTAGAATTATCCAACATGTACTTGAATGTACTGGCACAATGATTAATCCCCAAATGATAATGTCTACATTTGTCAATTAGTTTATGTGTAAGTCAGCTTGAATATTTTACATAAATTATAGCATCATGACTGGAAACAAAAACAGATCATGATATTTCAGGGAATCATCTGTGTCCCTTAGGATGTAAATCAATGACAAAAAAGGCAATCTAAATAATAATAGATGTCCTGATTCATGTGTTATACTATATAATTCTTCAATTTAATGAAAAATATCCATATTTTTAATATAATTTACATGACATGATTCCTATCCCTTATCATTTTTATATAAGATAATTAATGTGTTTGTAAAGCCACTCCTCCGTAGCATTAGAAAAAGGAGAACTGTCCCATTTTTTTCAGTTCTAGTGTAAGAGAAGTTTTAAGGTGAACAGCATTTTCAAAATGCAAAGTTGTGCTTCTTGTTACCAAAGTGGAAAAAGACTGCTGATGTGTGAAGAAAAACAAAAGGTAAAACACTTAACTAATTTTCAAAGAATAGAAACAAGTTTTATTAGAGGCATTTTTTTAAAGTTGTGAAGCTGTGGTAGTCTTCACAGAATATAGGTAAGGAAAATATGTGTGAAGGAGCTCGAGAGGTGTAATTTTCATCTTGATTTTTTGCAAGTTTTAGAAAACAAAGCATCTAAAAATTGGTTAGGAGAAACAGATTAAAATGCAGGAAGGTATAATGTGTCCTAATGATACATAATTATTGATTTAAAATTATTCTATAACACTGAGGATAATGGAAATGTATTAATTGATAGCATTCACATTCAGTAATGAAAGTAAATATGTTTTTCAAAAATATACATATAATTTGTTTTCTCACATGTTGAACTCCCTATGTTGCATTTTGAAACTGCTTAGTGATTTTAAGTGTCATTCATGTTTTAATATGCAAAGAAATATTATTAAACAAGGTTATTTATTTTAAGAATGCACGACCTCTTTGAATATTTGTAAGATTTACAAAATTACCAATCCACATATATTCTATTTGTAAAGAGTTGTGCTTGAATCAGTTTGAAAATCTGATCTGATACATGGTTTGGTAGACTTATACATCTCCTGAAGCATCTACATTTAATTAACTTCCCTGAAACTTAGTAGGCATTCTTTAAATATCCGTTGAACTGTATTAAAACTAAAGAACTATATACTCTTATATCTGGTGCTTAAATAATTTATCGACTCAGTGTATTCAGCAAAAACCAATAAATAAGAAAGGAGGAGGGAGGCGGAGAGAGAAACAGACAGTGAGAGAGAGAGAGCACATGCACACAGAAGGAGTGGACACATAAACACCAAGAAAGTCAATTGGTGAATGGCAGAAAGAGAAAGGATGTAGCAAGCAATTCTTTCACAACATGGCTCAACATATTCAGTTAGCATTATCCAGCTAGTTGCTCCTGCTACCTAGGAAGGTTATTTGGGCTTTCCGGTGGGGAATATCTTGGTTATTTGATCACATACAGTCTAGAGTATGTGAAACTCTTACCTTGGTAAATGCAGACATGTAATTAAATCCAACACCCAGATATGATCAGGCTCTTATTCACTTGCTCAACTTTATCAATTATAAAATTGATACAATCCTTAATATGGAGGAAGTTGATGATAATTCCTTTCCAGGAATTCAAATACACAATTCCATAAATCAAGGCATCACATTAGTGATATCAAAATCCACAGATAGCCAAATTAACTTCTGGGTTGGTTGGTAACTCTGGAATTGGAACAAAAGAAAGATGGGTTGAGGAAATCTATTATTTAGGCAGGGGTCCTCAAACTTTTTAAACAGGGGGCCAGGTCACTGTTCCTGAGGCCGTTGGAGGGCCGTTGGAGAGTGTGGCGCACATTCCACACATGCGCACTGTGGGCCCCGGACAAGTCGGCTGCTAAGCAGGACAGGCAGCGACAAAAACACCTGGCGGTCCAGATAAATGTCCTCGCCTGGTTGCATGTGGCCAGCGGGCCGTAGTTTGAGGACGCCTGAATTCTAGAGTCTTCGGAAAGCCTGACCAATTTCCTTCCTTAAGGTAGTCTCTCTATTCCCTTTTATTGTGTACACATATCATCCCGTATACCTCTTTTTTAGCACTCATCACGATTCATATAAAATAATTTAATATATTTTATGATACAAAATAAATGTAATGCAAGCAGAGACCTCCTGTGTATAAATGTAATTCCAGTGTCTATAACAGATCCATACCTAAAGTAAGTGCTAAGAATGTTGAATAAATGAATTTCTATCCCACCAGAGAGAGAAGCCTGCTAACTTCCCCTGACATCCAGAGTCAGGCTTGGAAAAATGCTGATACCTGCATTTATAGCGCTCTCCTTTTTTAATTTTTAAACCTATTGAACTTACTAAATATTTTGTGTGGTAGACACTTTCTATTTATGACTATGATAATTCTATTAAATGAACTACAGCTTTCTTTTTTATAGAAGCACACCTTATTACCTTATTATATTTGTCTGTCAATTTTGCCTAGGCTCTATGTTTCTATTTAAAGTACTGAGAAATACCATATCTTAAATATTTCTGCAGATAATCACAGACGTGGTATATTTTATTAATTAAAATACCACAAAGTGACTCTATTTCTAAGTTATTAGATGTGGCATGGGGGGAGGTGAGAAGTATGAACTTACTAGCTGCTTACTAGTGTATACAGACCTCACTGACAATCATAGAAGCATCAGATGCAGACTGGGGATACTCCAAAAAGGGGCGTTTTATGTTATTTTTCAAAATTATATCAAGCATATATATCAGTGTGAAAATAATTCTTAGAAAATTTTGGGGGCACAGCAAGTCAGATGAGGAAAAGCATATTCAGTGGTATTTGTATTTCTAGGTGCAAGATAAGAACAAGGAATTATACCAAACAGAAATTCTCCACTTTAACTCCTTTATTTCAGCCACACAAATTTCACATTTAGAAAAATAGTACCGTATGACAAATATATCACTTCATTTAGGTTTTCCAAATCACTCATTGATAATATATGTGAAAATTCCCTTATAAAGTATGATGAGCTTTGTTGTGAGTGTGCTTTCAGCTGCAAGTAACAGAATACACAAAATAAATAATAAAGTCTATTTATAAATCTCACATGAGTAGTAATCCAGAGACAGACTGTTTCAAGGGGGCTGATTAGGCTATCCAACTCTGGCAGGAATCTAGGTCAATATCTCTGGGTTTCCCTTTTCTTTCCCTGCATGGTGGCAAGATGTCGCTCCCTAAGGAGAATCAGAGCTTTCACTTTGTGTGTGTCTCTTTATCAGGGAGAAAAATTTTTCTTAGACTCCCACAATATACCTCTCTGGTTCCATTAGTCAGCTCTAGATTACTCTGTCATCTTTAGCTGACTTATTTCAGAAGAGGGAAATATTTAATACAAGTATTTAAACAGAAATATGAACAAAGGTGTCATCTAGTGATGACCCATCTGACCTGTAACATTTTCCTTGTGGCTTAGAAAAAATGTTTCAAGAGATGCTACATTCATTATTGTATTTAATGAGAGACATTATGGGAAAAAGCTAGGATTTCTTGAGTTGGATTTTGCTACTTCCCATGAAATGTTAGGAGAATCACTTGTAAGCATCAGTGGGCTCATCTGATAATGGTGCCATGCTCAGTAACGATATCAATTATTACTATCATACATTTCATTCAATCTAACAATTTTCTTAGGGAAAATTTTATTATGGTGAAACATTTATTTTAATAGAAAAGATCTAATTATGGAAAGGTATTCAGTTCTAAACATTCTTGGTCATTGTTTAAACATTTATAGATTTAATCTATAATTAAACCTATTAAACCTAAATCATAATTATATTTCAAATAATTATGAATATATCATTGCTCTCAAGTGCTTGAAATGTATATGTACCTCTGTGGTATGACTCTGCATTGTGGCATCACTACTGCTTTTATACTTTTCCATTTTTACTCTACTAATTAGTTCTAATGTACCACACATAGTAGAGAAAAAGAGAGCATTTAGATAAGAAATAATCAATTAGTATTATGATGGAAAATTCTTATACATAAAAGCTCTCTTACATAACCATGGGTTTTTCTTTGTTATAGAGAATTGTTGAAATATTTGAAAAACATACTAAAATATTTGATCTTTGGTGCATCCTTTTCATATACTTATGTATGAAAAATTTTCTTTACTCTTGTAAAAGCAATTCAGGTTAAAAATTATGTTTTTAGAATATCCATCTTTTTACTTACAAACTAAGATGGAGTATTATATGATTCTGTCTGAAGTTTCTATAGCTTGTTTCATTGTTTCCCTGAGACTTAACAAGCACATCTTATGAATGAGCATTAGATACAAGCATTTTTATATGTCATTTAAAAAAAAAAATTCTATCTCTACCTGTTGCCTGGAAACATGAAAAATGTTTGCTCTCTTGGGTGTGAATATTAAATGTCCCTACTGTGTCATTATAGCAGTGTTTCTTCCTTAGAAAATAATATTATCAACATCATTCTCTTACTCTGAGAAAAGTATAAATTTCTGTGAACAAAAAAAAGCATGGGTTTGAGAGTTTCTTTTTATAAAATAAAATGATATGGAATATATAGGGTCACTTCCACCAAATATGTTCATATGAATAGTAATTGCCATAAAATGGTAGTCTTAAGTTTCTAAAACATATACATATCTTTTAATATACTTAAATGCTTGATACTGTAATTTTTATGAATTAGAGTAAAAGTTCCTACTAATTCTATTTTTCCATATATTGAACAAACTTTTTCATAACTGTTTATTGGTGAATTTATAGTTTCCAATCAAAAGAAACAAATTGTCGATTTCATTCAATTTGAGTCAGGACTTAGTTCTTAACAAATACCTATTACTGTATTTCATATAGCATTTAGTTTCCCAGGAAAATTCAAGAAGTCATAAAAAACATAAATTACAAATGTACCCACCTTTCCCCCTGTGCTAACCTATGGTTGCTTCACTGTTAAGGTCCCCTGTGCCCTGACAACATTCTGTTTGCTACAGCTACTCTGAATGCTTTTCCTTCCTCGGGCTGCTGCTTTCAGACACTGCTCATTCACTGGTGAATCAGTTCCCAACGGGGCCCTTCCATTTGACTCGTGGTGTATTTTTAAAAGTACTATCTCACTACATTTAGGAATAAATGAGTAACCCTATAACCAATGTTTAGTGTAATATTTCTTGGTAATGAAAAATGAATAAAACTGAATTGATTCTATGACATAAATGCACCACTTTAAACACTTACACTGCAATATGACTTAAGTCACCAACGCTCCATCTCCCATCATCAACATCATTAGCCAAGTCCAAATCCCTGCTACGCTTCAAGGATATGGCCATAAAATAGTGAGACTGAGTTTTAGTATTAAAGTAAAGTTATTGAATTGTTAGAAACTTTGTTCTCCACGAGAAAATTATTTTAAAATCCATTTTGAAATGGCTGTTGAAATATTTTAATAACAGGAAAAAAGTAAAAGCAAACTAATGAAAAACATGGGATTTAGGAAACATCCTTAAATAAGTAAAAAAAAAAACTTATTGGTTTTAATTCCATATTAACTAAGCTATTTAGGACATTATGTTTTTGCTTTTATTTAAGAAGCAAAGATCAAAAGAGATTTAACTTCCCATCTATATAGCATATTATCTATAGAATATATATAGAATCCACTGGTTAAGGATGCTTGAAAAGGGATTCAAGTGTCTAATTGAAGTCTTTTCTGTTTTGTACATATTAAATGATCTTCCTGTATTACCTACATCCTCACAAAATGCATAAAAAATAATAAAACAAATGCACCTGTAGGATAAACATATGACTTTTAACATAAGAGTAATTTCACTGAATTAAAGCTTTTTGCATGTTTATGACTTTTGAGCTTTTTATACTAAGACAAATAAGGTAATTTCATCCTGCTTTTTATGTTGCAACTTTGTTAGAAATGAGCTTCATATCTAATTAGGTTCTTTTGTGTTCTTTTTGGGAAATGCACTGTCATCTCATGTTTCATTTGTTTGTTTTATTTTGTTTGTTGCATTAACATTACTGAGCAGATGAAAGCCAAAACAAAAAATATGTAAGCCAGAAAAAAAATTTCAAGAAAAGTAAATGGCTAGAAATTAAATTATCTATATGAAAGTTTAAAACTTGGAGAACTAAATATTAACTAAATTTCATTGTGACAAGAATGATTTTGCTTGAACAGAACCTCTGACAGTTCACATTTCTCTGAGGATATGTAAAAGAAGCAAAATTACATTTAGTAAGAAAATGCTTGGTAAATGAGAGCTAATTTATTCATCTTTACCTGAATATCTGGTAGCCAACCACTTTGAATATTAAATAGAAAACTATAGATTTACTATTAAATTTACTGAAATAGGTTTTAATACATTAATTCAAATTATAATTATATTAATAACTTTTTGTGGGGTTTGTAGGGCATTTGTCATTATCCTTGGAGTCACAAAATCTGTCCGAGAATATGATAAATTTGACTTTGGTGTGACCATTTCACAAAAGGTTAAATGTCCAGTTGCCATATTCTTAAAATCCAAAGCTATGTGTTTTCTCTGACAAATTTGAGTTTGAATTATTTGATTATTTTCTAATGTGAGCCATAAAAATAAATAGCATACATGCTTAAATGTGCTATTTTTGCATTTCTACAATCTAAAAACCAGTTTGGTCAAAAAAAATAAAATTTAACAGCGTTTAATTTGTCATGTGGAATCTGATTCTATGTGCTTTTTATTACCTCCATATATTTATCTAAGTGAAACATAAAATGGTTGTAATAATGGGGAATTTAAAGTAGCTTTTGCACATGAGCAGTAATGCTAACTAATATGGTGAATAAAGGCTGAATGTAAATTCTCAGAATTTCTGTTTCTTGTGATGTGTTTGCTAAAGTGAGCATATTTTGGTTAACTGATACAAATTCCACATCATGCTAATTAAGCTACAAAGAACTTTGATGGGCAGAATGGAAAAAAATAGAGAATAATCCTTTATCTGCAACCCAAAGCCTCATATATTTATTTAATTTTAAATCTATAATACAATATAGATTAAATTACAGAAACTGCCAAAATATAAGCCCATAGCCCTTTGTGCTGCAGTAATGCTCTGTTATTCCTACATATGCATTCAGAGATAACCTAGGGATGGCATCAATCAGGATAATCAAATATCACCAGTTTCTATGGATTCTATCTCATTTATATCTCTTGAAATGGCCTTTCTTTTTCATTTTCCTTGCCACTTGGTTTAGGCCTTCAGTTATATTTCATCTGGACTATTCCAATAGCCACATTTCTCTCGATAATACCAGCAATTCAACATTCCAGCCCACTTGTTCATTTCTGCTGGACTTATTGGCCTAAAAAAAAAAAAGCTAGCCATGTCACTTCTTTGCTAATAAACTTCTTTCAGGTTCTTATTAATCTATAAGATCGAGTCTAAAACCCTTAATTTGGCTTAGTGTTCTGATACAGACCCTACCATGCTTGTTAGTCTTCACTCAGAGTGCTCTTAAGTCATACTGCACTGCTAAAGAAGTACAGAACTTGTCTCCTTTCTTCTGTTTGCCTTCTACTAATCTATTAAAATTCCACCTTCTCTTCTAAAACTTTCTGGACTCCTGGCAGCAAAATTAGTTGAATCATTGAAGTGTGTACTTTTTTCATATGTCATTTAGAGAATTAACTTTATTATTATTATTTGGTATGCACACAATCTTACAACATTCTGAGCTCCTTGGGGGCAAAGATAATTACATTTGTATCTGTATCTTTAGAACCTAACACAGTAGCATATGGAAGTGAATGTTCCCATTAAACATGTGTTGAACAAATGAATGAATCCAGAAAGGTCTGGAGAAAAGACCAACACAAAAATGTTATTAGAAAACCTGCTGAATATAGAAAGACAATTCCAAGCAGTCATAAAATATCCACTAAGAATGTCTTGAGACCACTTTATGCAGACAAATACCTTCCTCTCAATCTATCAAATGATACATTTTTCAGCAGAATGATCGATCAATAAGAAAATATTTTTAATTTTATGTAACTTCAGTCCCCAGTGGATATATTTATAAAAGCATAGCTTTTCTATAAAGTAGATATTTGTGTTAATTTAATATAGACTTCTATATAGATACAGGTACTTCTATACTCTATATAGATACAGATCTTGGCTGTAAATGTTTACCTCTGCTCTAACTACCTATTATTTATTTATATCTACTCACATATGTGAAATCAGTCCATAACCTAAGGAAAATATTCTCTGGAAAAGGATAAGGATTTATGGTGCTAGAATGCTACGAAACATATATTGAATACCTACCCTGAATATGGCTAATACGTAAAGGGCTCATGAAAGTTTTGTGAGCAAATAAAACCTTGTGTGAGCCTAAGTATTATTGAATATATCTAGATGGATAATCTAAGATTACTTTTATATTTTATAATTTCACATCAGAGAACTCTATTCAACATAGCATAATAATAAGCACTCCATTAAGTTCCATGTCATTTTCCAAACCTATAATAGGGTTGAATTAAGTAGTAAGGGCTTTGCTAAATGTCTTTTATCAGTTTGGTTTTTTGTTGTTGTTTGTTTGTTTTAGGGACAGGGCCCCACTATGTTGTTCGGCTGACCTCAGACTCCTGGGCTTAAGCAGTTCTCCTGCTTTAGCCTCTGAGTAGCTGGAACTGTAGGCGTGCACCACTGTACCTGGCTTGCCAAATGTCCTATTGTCTAAATATTTCAGTTGTTAATGTAAGAGATAGATATTGATATTTATAAGTTAAACAGAATATTGTAATTTGATGTGAGAGATATATTTGAATACCTTAACAAAAAATTCAATTTTGCCTTTACATATGAAAATCTATCATTTTACCTACCTGTATTTTCTTTATCTTTTTTTTTTCTGTGACAAGATCTTACTTTTTTGTCCATACTAGAGTGCTGTGGCATCATCATAGCTCATTGCATCCTCCAAC
This sequence comes from Cheirogaleus medius, assembly GCA_008086735.1. Lineage (NCBI taxonomy): Eukaryota > Metazoa > Chordata > Mammalia > Primates > Cheirogaleidae > Cheirogaleus > Cheirogaleus medius. The sequence goes on from VBSM01002217.1 coordinate 34,547,274, forward strand.
TTCTGCGCTCAAGTGATCCTCCTGCCTCAGCTTCCTAAGTAGCTGGGACTACAGGCACACACCACTATGTCTAGATAGGTTTTTGGATTTCTTTTTTATTTTTTTTTTTGTAGATAAGGGGCCTCACTTCTTGCCCAGGCTGGCCTCCAATTTTTGGCCTCAAGCAATCCTCCCAACTCAGGCTCCCAAAGCATTGGGATTATAGGCATGAGCCACCATGTCTTGCTTTGTATTTTCTTCTAATTGAGACCATGATACCTTATTAAAATTATGTATAATTAAAAACTACATTTTTTCTTATGAATGAATTTTCAAGTCCAATACTGGATAATATAGAAATATAGTCAACCTTTGTAAAATTACATTAAGTGATCATAAATTTAATTACCTGGTACAAAAAGACAAAAATAACATCATTGGGTGAAGGAGAAAATACATTTTGAACATTTTATTTTAGGATTAAATACTGAAATAATTTTAACTATATTTTCTTTGCAACTTGTGTTATGTTGACATATTATTACTTTATTAGTTCTTTCATGCTGTATTATGAGTTCCTTACATCTTGAAAATTCTTGAAACAATGAAAGAAGTTCATGCTGTATCACAATTTTCCATATTGTTTGTATGAAAGAGAATAATATCTTTAAAATAGTTAATAGCCATTCCAAAATTACTAAATTTTAGCTTTATGGATAGCCACTATATTTTTCTTTCAAGATTGCTATCCAATCATGTCAATATCCAATGAATACTTAGCCATCTAGAAAAATTTAGCATATTTAAGGCTTATCTCTTTTTTCCATGAAAAATTCCAATTTTTTCTTCTCTCTTCGATTATAAAGTGGTTAATACTAAAGTCAAATTGCCTAAGAACAAGCAAGAATTATGAACATTAAAACTATATTTAAAAATCTGATCAACCAATAGAAAAGTCAAAGATATACTTGAGTCTGTCAGATCAACACATTCCTGTAATCTCTCCTCAGGGCTATCATACAATTTGACACCAACATTTAAGCTTTGAAAATTATGTGATCATCTATTACATTTTAGAGATCATATGTCCTCAAACCTTTTATATTAGTTATAACACAAGAGAGGGGCCATTTTAAAAAAGTTCTTTCTGTTATTGATGATTGCCTAAGTTACTTCTTCCTTTCCTTTTTCAGAATGAAGAACAAATTTTGGTATTTTGAGTTTGGCACATCTGAAACTTTCTCAGCCACCTGCAAGAAGCTACATGAATCTGTAGAAATAGAAGTAAGAAAATTGAGTTCTCTTTTGTCATACTATGAAATGGCTTCAGCTTGGTTGTTAATGTGTTTGTGTTGTAGCCCATGGAATGAAATACGTATATTAAGCAATCCATGTAGATTTACCCAAGATTCTAAATTGTCATTTCTTTCACTTACTGGGAATGTAGTACTATCTGAAATGCCAGTATAATGTTAAGTGTGGGCATGAGTTGTTTCAGTATAGTATAAAAAAATGAGAAGTGGAACACAACTTTGGAAACCAATGAAAAAGTTACTGGCCATAGTGTGGATAGAAAGATGTAAGATAAAAGAAAGTAGTTGAAGAAAAAGAAAAAAGTTACAAGATATATTAAAAAACTTATTATTTTCAGGTCTCAGTATCTTATAACCTTTAAAACACAGTTCACTAAAATTGTACTTACTTTTATGAATAAAGGTTAAAAAGTATACTTTTCCATTCCATTCCCATTCATTAACTAGGTTTTGTCAGTTCCCAAGGTTGCGATTTCCCCATTACATTTATAGAAAGTGGAAATGCCAAGAAATAGAGCAAAGATAGCAAGAAAAGACACATTTTAAAAAGACTTGGAGCAAATAGGTCTATCAAAAAATATAGACACTCTAAGACTCAAAATTTTGGAGATATAAAAGAAAATAAGTTATATTTAGAGATTTTAGGGGTTAAATAAAAAAGAAAACATATATTTTGACAAATGGTAAAGGCAAAAACCAAAGAAACAGAATTATGAAACATGAACACTTAATGACTAGCTGATATAAATTGAGAAATATTGGCTTTGACACTTTTTTAAAAAAAATAAATCCATAAATCCTCTATTGACACTTAAGCATTAGAGGCATCTATTCAGGTAAGAAATTTGGTAAACAGAAGTAGTTACGGACCACATAGGATTATAATGACCTGGCTGGATTCTTCATTATCCTAACTTTTTAGTTTCCTGTTACTGATAATAATACCAAAAAAGATTCTACTTTCAATGTAAACTTTTTGTACTTTTATCCTATCATGGTCAGTAAATAGGATTAGATATTAGAATTATTATAGAATCAGTGGTCATGAAATGAGAAAAAGCCCTGCATAACTGGATCAGATAAAAATCTTCAAAAGGAATATGATCACAGAAGGTGAAGGATTTGGGTTCAGCATGGACTTTCTGTGATTACTATTCATAATGATACATATGTGTATATTTATTATATATTTATACATAGAACTATATATAAAAAATATATAGGATATATATAACTATTATATGTATGCATATAGACATATGTAGTATATACTTATATATACTATTATATATGAACATATATATAAAATATGACACATGACTATATATAGTATAACTATATATAAAACTATGTGTAGTTATATATATAGTATATATAGTTATATAGTTACATGTCATATATTGTTATACATGTAGTTATATATGTACATACATATTTATTTAAAAAATTCATAGTCCCCCTTTACCTTCAAAATCATTATTTTGAAAAAGCTGCTTTATATGGTGGATTTGGAGATTTCTTACCCTCAGAACTATAGGCTCAAAGAAAATCTGTAGCAGAAACCAAAAATTAAAAAAATAAAAGTGTGGCTTTGGTTCAATGTAGGTGGAGACCCTGAATTCTCTTGTACCCCTCTTTTCCATGTCCTACTCCTAAACACAAATTGAAAAATTATTGACCTATAGAATAATACTCTATGTGTCATAAAGTAAAAAATACTCAAGAAAAATGTTGCAATATATAGCAAAAGACATTTGAATGAAAATAAGTGTGGAAAACATTGATTTTTAAAGTCCTAAATAATGATAAAATTGAGTGGTTTTATTCTACAGAGCTTTACATCTTATAGGAAAACTATTTAGAATGTTCTCCAAGAAATCTGGGCCACTAGAACTAAGTTATTTTTCTTAGAGTCGTGTTTCTACATGTTTTCCAAGTCTGGCATTCTACCTCTGTGTCACTGGTTTATTCTTAGAACCACTACAATGGCATTTATAAATCACAGCCAGCACTGTGTGCACTGCCCATTGTATTGTTGCATATCTTGGGGTGTGTGTGTGTGTGTGAGTGTGTGGATAGCAATGCAAAATCAGCCTCCCTGCTCACTTTTTAATGAATCCAGTCTATCATATTAGCAGAATATGCCTTTCTACCCTCAAGGTTACTTCATAATTAAATATAACAAAAACAGCAATTCGGAAATTTGATTCTGTTTGTTGTTGCTTCCTATTTGGCCTAAAATTATAGCTACTATGGTTTGCAAATATATAACAGAATAAACCACTTCTGTAACAACAAAATTTCAAGCAATGGATATATATTTTATTGGCAGCTTTTTAAAAAAACAAACCATTTTTTGTGTGTCTTTTTATTTCACATTACTCTTCCATATAGAGAGCTTCTTCTAAAGGAGAAAAATATTTGAGATGATATAAATATCATGGAATAATAATTAATAATAACTGAGATTTATCAATTATTAACTCTACCTCATGATGCTAAGCAATGCACATATATTATCTAACTTACTCTTCATCAAAACCCTATGAACTAGATATATTATTATATATCCATTGCATTTTCTTTAATAATTTAAGAGAAATGAGAATTATGTTGCTGCCAAAATATTTAAATCTAATAAAGAAACAAACAGATTGAACATATATATATATATGTACGCACACACACACACACATATATATGTAGAGAGATAGTGATCCATAGAGTAGAAATTTTTAATTGAAAGAAATTCAGTTATTTTCTAATGTTATTTCAAAATATAAAGAAATAAAAAATAAAATGAAACTTTAAAATTATACAAAAATATTTTAAAAGCAAAGTTTGTATTAAAGTATTTACGGGGTTGGGGCGTGTGTTTGTGCCTAAGAAACTCAGGTCAGCATTTGGGATTGAAGCTATTAAGTTCTTAAATTTTTATTTTGCTCCATGTACCAGGCAAAGTTAATAACAGAGTAAGAAAGCCTATTCTTCAGGTATTTCAGTGTTTCAGTTGTCAGTGAGACTGGGAAGGATGGTAAATTTTAAAGCCAAGAATTTTTATCCCCAGATACTGATTTGTCTAAATGATTAAGTACCTCTACAAACCTAAATGATCTCAAGAATTAACAAATGGCATGAGTAGCATCAGAAACACAAAATAAATTAGCTGGATTTGAAAGACAAGCTTTTTATTGCCCAATAACCTGGAAAACACAGAGTTCTTAAAGGAAATATCGCAGAGTTTCTAAGCATAGTTCCTACCCCAAATGCCCTAATGCTAAAATCAGTTATAAAGTAATGCTATATATTTCACCAAATAAAATTATGAATAATCTTTATCTGACACAGACATATAATCAGACTCACTATGGAAAAAAATTACAGTTTATCATGAATTGCAGCTCATCAAATTTACAATCCACAGTTAGAGCTCTCCAAAGTTCGTCATATGTTTTAAATATCCCTATCAAGTGACATGTTAAGTGGATCTGAAACACTAAATTCACATACAAATGCTTGTCTTTAACACCTCTATGTAATATGGCCCAGGGCACATTTGTAAACTAAGATTAAAACACATTGGTAGAAAAATTTAAACCATCTTCTTTTCTTTCAGGTAAAGTTGTCTCTGGAATAAGGTCTTCCATTTTAACACTGAAAAAAGTGGACAATGACATGCCAGAATTATACTCTAGAAATAGCTCCCATAGTACTATATGTTAACGACCTTTTTTCTACATAATAAAAATATTCAGGATTTATTGACTAACTGAGGCTGTTAGCTTTTAAGCCTTTATATTCTTTTCCTCTGTAGCTACCTTTTTAAAAGTCATAAATCTTCAAAGGGTATGAAAATATTATCTGCCACAGTACTACAACTTGTTTATATTTCATAGCCTTCACCTCAGCTTTTATTTTCATGCAATCAACTGACGTGCTACAATTACTGGTCTCCATCAGAACCAGCTCTGAAATTTTCCAGACTAATGAACAGAATGTTCAAGCAAACAGAGGAAGGTAGCCTGGGGTCAAGAACTAGTGGAAACAAATCATTAATAAATAGCAATTTATTTAAGTACATTGTCCTGGTCTCAAAGGGACATCAGTGTTCTTCATCAGTCCTTGTTCTTTGAAATTCCTTGAGAATTTTTTTTTCACTTCTCAGAGAGCAACTTACTCTGTTTCCTTAAAACTGCACATGACAAGACTCCGAAGAGTGAAAACACGAATAATAGTATACACTGATGTTTTTCAGTTGTCACATATAACTCCGCTAGTTCAATTAAAAAAAAAAAAAAAAGCCCATTTGCAACATGCTCTCCTTTTCTGTAGATGAACAAAGGAATCCTCCTTCACTAATTCTGAAAGTAACTTGTCACAGTGGGGTTCTAAGGCCTAGTCAAATAATTGTCTTAGTGTACTACCTGCTGTGTTCAATATTGAGTGAAAATGGAAGCCAGGCCCCAACTCCAGCTTATTTCAGGATTCTTCTGTTATTTAAATGATTTTAGTCAGTTTGGGGGAAGCCAGACCTTTATAAATTAACAGCAGGGAAATACCAAAGGTGTCAGATTGCATATTTATCATCTTTTTCGTGTAATACTTAAATATGTATTAAGAAGTGACTGACATAAATTAGGCAGATTTCAGAAGCCACAGGCCGTGGCTTGTAGAGGACCCCCTTCTGCTTGACATTTCATCCTTGTCAAAGATCAAATTATTTTAATTTAGGCTGCAAATTATAAGGAATGAAGACTTCTTTGTGGGAATTCCCTGTGGTAATCTGACTTTTGTTGTTACTGCTGCTTGTCAGTGTGCAAAAGATATAATATGCATGCAAATAAGGTTAAAAAATATGTACTATCTAATTATCCAGCCAGTACATTCCACTTGAAGACAGTGGGAGGCCTGACACACAGTATGTGTTTGATTCATTGAGGCCTGCAGGGTATTTACACAAGATTACTTTTAATTATGAAATTAATATCTGTTTATCTAGAATATATAGCAGTAAGTGAGTATACACATGAGCAGAATTCTTTAGTAAAAAGAAATCATCTTAATTTAGTACATGAAAAGGAGGAAAAAGCACTTGTTTCTGGGGGAAAAAAAAAAGGCATCATCCAGACCTTGGTTTCACTCTCCTTGAAACAAATTGAATGAAAACTTGGCACTTTTTCTAGAATTTGTTTCTACCCCTGCCAAGTAGGCTCAAGATGAGTTTCTTTATCTCACAGTTTTTGTTTTTTGGTGTACAAGATGCAATGTTAGATTTGGTATGATGAGGCGAATGTGCGAAAAGAGAGGGGTTTTCTTGCTTGTTTTGTTTGTTTTTCATCATTTTGGTGGAGTATTGCCTCTTCTAAGTTCAGAAATCATGATTGCCATGAGAAATGATGAAGTTGGTATTAATGATTTTTCTGTAATAAAACATGGCAAATGAAACAATCCCACTGTAGATAGACCTCAGTTTAAGTAATGCATATCCCTAATAAAGTTCTTTAAAAATCTGTGTGTTACATGCTTTTATTTCTTCTCATATTAACTTGTAATTCAAATTGGGAGAATAATTTCTGGGATATATTTATAATAACTACCATTTTAGAAAACCGAAAGCAAAGAAATAAATAAATCAGTAATTCAAAAAATATGGATTACCCTTGTTACTTTCTACACATATCCATCAGCAGAAATGAACACAAAATTCAAAAAAATTAAAAAGTGACTACTCTGAATATAACAAAACATTATTTGTTAGCAAGTTCCATATTTTTCATATTGACCAGAGTGCTTTGTCACCAAGCAAACAAAAAAAGTCTGGCTGATTAATTTTTTTTCAACCTATTGTTTCAGCAGCTATAAAGTCATGTTTGGCTGGAGAGTCTTTTGACCGCTACTCTCAGCATTACCCTCACTCAAACTGTCCTGTCCTCCTTAGTCATTTGGACAACTGTGCCTCTCATTGCCTTTTTCATCCTGCTTAGAACTTCATCTAATCCAAAAAACTATCCTTGGTCACTCCAATGTGATTGAAATCTCTTTGAATTGCTGTTTTGTACTTTTCTTTTAACAGAAATCTTTTTTTTTTTTTTCGGAGACAGTCTTGCTCTGTAGCCCTGGGTAGAGTGCAGTGGTGTCGTCACAGATCACTGCAGCCTCAAACTCCTGTGCTCAAGCAGTTCTCCTGCCTCAGCCTCCCAAGTAGCTGGGAGTACTACTTTTTCTATTTTTAGTAGAGATGGTCTCACTCTCGCTCAGGTTGGTCTCAAAATCATGAGCTCAAGCCGTCCTCCCTCCTCGGCCTCCCAGTGTGCTAAAATTACAGGCATGAGCCACTGCACTGGGCCTTTTTTTACAGAAATCTTTAAAGCTACTTCTTTCTCAGCCAAAAAAGTGAGACCATGAATCATGAATTCTGTTTCTTTACTTTCCCCCAGTAGTGCCTTGTAGTATGTTCTAAATAGCCAGCAATCATTAAAATTTCTGCTTAAAATTGGACCGTACTTCCAAGAATTAATCTTTTTATCACACACTGGAAATTTGCAGCTGCAAAATATATGCAAAAGCTAACATGTGCCTCTCCCAAAGCTTTTCTATTATAATCAAAGATAACTCGTTGATATAATTTGATCATTTTTAAGGACTATTAATGATAACTGGTTAATGTTAGTGGCTGCTTTATCTTTTATATTGACATTTAGGGTAAATATTTAAGTGTTCTTGAAAGGCTTATTTTGAAATGACAAGATTATGGATTTAAAAGCTCTTATTAAAAGATAAGGAAATGAAAAAGAAGAAATCAAGAAGAGAATAATAATATATCCTATTGTTTCTGTTCTTTTTACTGATCAGTGTGATGGAGTCCAGATAGATTTAATAAACATCTCTCTGGAAGGAATTGCTATTTTGAATATACCGAGCATGCATGGAGGATCCAATCTTTGGGGAGAGTCTAAGAAAAGACGAAGCCATCGCAGAATAGAGAAAAAAGGGTCAGACAAAAGGACTACCCTCACAGATGCCAAAGAGTTGAAGTTTGCAAGTCAAGGTAAGTTTTCTAACAATTAATTATTAACTTGCTATTTAATCTGCTTTCAAAAACTACCTTCAAATTAAAGAGTTTCCATCACACTATAATAATGTATATATTTGCACAGTTGTATTTTTCTTATTATCATATACCCAGGTGTAACAAAATTATATTATAATAGATTCTAAAATTGTGTATAAATTGGCTATGTTTTTCATGGATTTTTTTTCTCCTTTATTATTCTTTTTTGGCTATAACTCTTCCAAAAGAAAAATAAAATACATGTTGAGTATTTAATGAATAATAACATAGGAAATATTGTACATTCAACTCCTCTGGAATGTGGTCATCTTGGATAGGATATTTGAGTTGCTGAAATAAGGGCCTAGTTAAGGCTTTTTTAAGTGAAGTTATAAGATTTTGGTCATTCATTGAAGCTATCTTACATTAAGCTATTGTTTTAAGTACCGTATATAATGGAATGTTTAAATATTCCACAATAAATTTTGATTATCTGCTGCTATATTTCCAGAAAGTAAATAAAAACACATAAGAGGCCTAGGAAACAGAGAACAAAGAACTAGCAAAACAGGACAGAATAGCTATGGATCAGAATTTTCAACTCCATTGTAAAGTAGTTTGCATTGGAATGTGATACCTAATGCTTATTGATTGATTTTATAAATAAAGATATCAAAGTGGTGATTTTCTAATAACTGATCATTCCCCAATAAGTGTATATTATCGTATAGTATTTTTTCCCTTCTAGAATTTATCTAATACCATTGATGACATTAAGAAATCAAGAAAACATGTTGTCTCAGCTCAGTGTAGCAAGGACAAAATATTGCAGCCTTAAGGGCCCAACAGAAGATGAAAAGAAAGAGAAAGGAAGGAAGGGAGGGAGGGAGGCAGGGAAGGAGGAAGGGAGGAAGGTAAAATGTGAAGCAGATTGGTGGGCTGGATGGTGGTGGACAAAAGGTTTATATTTTGGTGTCTTTGGGTATCTGATACAAGTTTCAGCAGCAGGCAGTGACTTCCAGTATATGGAATTTGGTACCATGAGGGTGACAAAGATTAATGGAGAAAGTATTAGGTATGCTCTTGAAAGAAATACTTATTATAATCTGCCAATGACAGGTGGTTTCGATGCCCTTAAAATGTATAAGTAATCCTGAAGAATTGTATAGTTTAATATACAAGTTTAGCAAGTTTCTAACAAATGAATTAAGATATTTCCTGCCCAGAATGGAGTAAAACTATATGAAAACATGGAGGAAAATAGTATTTCATTTTGAAGGAAAAATATATGGTAAAAATGAGAATAACAAGAGGGAAATAAATATAATTGTTAGTTTCTAGAAGTTATTGACCTTAAGGTTGTATTTGTATTTAAATATAAATTTAAGTGTAAGATTAGTAGTAAAAAATAGTGACAAATATCTAAGTATTAGAATTAGTTTAAGGGCCATAAAGAAGATCAAATTAAAAAAACTCTCAGTTTTAAAGACTATACTTATTATGTACTACATACATATGCATTGCTTCCCTCCTTGCAAAATTTTTTTACTATGTATATACATAGAATAATATATATGAAATAATTTCCAGATTAATTTTTCTATTTGGTCATTACATCCCAATACATGGCATGTCCTTTGCATGTACACATTCCAGATATTTATCCAAATTGATTCTCAGTGGCTCAGCTGCCAATTGCATCCACCCACTGAGCTGATGAAAGTTTCTAAGACACATGGCCATGTTCCACCCAGACAAACGTCTGTATACTCTATGGAGCTACTGCAGGCATGCCATTTGCCTGGGCTCACTCACCCTCCTTTGCATGTTTTTTTTTCAAGAATGCACGTTCATACTAAAACACAGACAAACCAGCTTCAAGTATTGTCACAGACTGTCAGTGTCCATGACTATAGGGAAAGCTCTCTCTTAGCTTTCTGTCTTCTTGCTTTTTACTGTGGAACTATTAGGATCAAGTTCCTGTAAATACTGAAAAAGGAGAAAGTGGGAATGTGCAGAGTTTGTAACTTAGTAATACATTTTTCTCAGTATGTATATGGGGAAAAAAGCAGTGAAAATCAGAGTTTTTGGTGGTTATTGTATGAGCAATAACAAATATGTTTATAACTGATTATGTTCAATTTTTTGTTCCCTTTTTAACCAACCGTGCTTACAGTTTTGGTTTAGTTTTATTTTAGAAGTATAAACTCAGTACTAAGAATGACTTTTTGTGCTGAATATTAAAAATAGATTATTATATATTAATTAGTCTTTTTATTAACCTTCTCAAGTTTTTAAAAATTTTAAGAATAGACAAAAATATCTCAAAATGCTTCTAAATTTTGATTTTGTATTTATACTGTTAATTCTTAAATATTACATTTAATAGCCAAAAATGGAATTACTACTGAGAATATCTATATGCACCCCTTTTCTAAATGATAATATTTCTATCACTTGATTTTGTTTACAATTTCTTGATATAAAGAATACAGCAATAATATTAAATGTGAGGGTCAATTAGTATTTTGAATCTAAATATATTCTCAAATTGATATAAAATTATTATAAGCATAAACTTTAGAATGAAATATGACAAATACAGCTCTAGTCCAACACTTTTTAAACCTATAATAAAATTAATAACTTCTGTTAACAAATGTATAAGTAAAGATGTGAATAATTTGGTAATATAACTTTATTCTCTTTCAGGAAGCACTTTCTTAATATATTAACTAAAAACTCTGTAAAAAATTATCAGAAGTTTTAACTGAATTTTTCCTATATTGGAATGGATGCTTGTTTTAACAAACTTTAGAAAATTTCTGTTTTGAGGGTGAGAATGGGGAAACCGTATAACTAAATTAACATAATAGAGATAAATTATTTTATATAATAAAAGGATTTAAATTGTTTTAAAAGTTTACAGTTTTATTCTAATTTAAGCAAATGTCATAGGCCAAAAGTATAAGATTGGGTTTGGAGCAGTAAATCCTCATTTATATTGAGCTGTACATGATGTGGGATTCCTGCTGCACAATTCATTCGCCTATAATCTTTGAGGACACTTACATAATAAGATCAGAATATCATCAATTAATAAATTCATTGGTTGGAAATTTTACTGTTGACTTAATTTAGAGTTGAACAAAATTATAAGTAATTCATTTAGTTACATTATTATTCCAGCAAAATATTCTAAAATAATTGGAGGCAGTTCTGAATCATATGCACACTGACACTCAATTCAGTAGACATTTTCTTTGTATGTGTATGTGTTTATAAATACAAATGAGTGTATTATATATAGACAACATAGTCTTTAAGCAAACTTATAAAGTAGGGACAAGTTGTTCTTCAATGCTCTTATGCTTAATATTCAATCTTTCTCACATCTTTCAGTTGCTAAGTTCATCTTTGTTTCCCCCTCTTCTGAATTAACCTCAGAGAGATGTCTAATAAATTTATTCACATTAATGTATAAATGACTGATTGTAGATGAAAGTAGAGGTATTTGCATTTTAAAAGATATAAAGGCCTTCAGCTAAAACATTATTTTTCAAACTGTGTTCTATTGAGTTATAACTGCAATTCTTCAGCAGTTCCGTAAAAACTTGGTTCAAATTCATTGCCATATTTTGGAACAATAAAACGATCTATAATAAAAATTCATTTGTTGTAATAACATTTCTCAAAACTTATGTTACCAGAAAAAAACAACTTCTCTCTTCCTCATCTTCCTCCTTTTCTTTTTTCTCTCTAGACAGATAGATAGTTAATACACATCCACACATATACACTTACATACATATACACATATAAATAAATAACTGTGGCATTGATTAGAAAGTCTATAGCTCTGCAATGGTCAGTTAAGAAATGCCTTTGCATATTTAATGAGGAAAATTGTATGATTGGGCCCATTATCACCACACTGCATTAGAACCACATCCAATAAAAGGCCAGCAAACTCAGGTGCTTTTGTTTAGCACAAGCACCAGTGTATAGCCATCAGTGGAAGTGAAAACAAGGTGACAATATCTATACTTCAGATGAAAATGAAGATCACTATTTAGATGTATTTTTGTTCATAAAGAAATTGTGTTAGTTAACTAGTTCCCACAAATAATAGGCTTGTACTGGCTTATATATCACTCATACTTTTATCAGAAATTTGTAATTAAAAATGCTCACAACTGCAGCTAAAGAGCCAGCAATGAAATTGAAACATTTCAGGTGTGTGTGTAGAATACAATAAATTTGACTAATTGAAGCTTTGAATGAATATCTGAAACAGCAAGTTATATTATGTCATAAACTTGTATTGTCGAAGATGAAAAACACTTTTGACTTGAATGTTTATAGCAGCACAATTCAAAATTGCAAAGATGTGGAAACAACTCAAATGCCCATCAATATGTGAGTGGATTAATAAAATGTGGTATATGTATACTATGGAGTATTACTCAACCATAAAAAAAAATGGTGAACTACCTATTGTGTATTATCCTTGATGGAGCTGGAGACCATTCTTCTAAATGAATTATCACAAGAATGGAAAAACAAACACATGTACTGACCATTAAATTGGTACTAATTGATCAACACTAATGTGCACTTATGGGAAGTAACATTCATCAGGTGTTGGGCAGGTGGGTAAATTCACACCTAATGGGTATGGTATACACTCTCTGGGAGATGAGTAGGCATGTAGCTCTAACTCGAGCAGTGCAAAGGCAATTTATGTAACCAAAGCATTTGTACCCCTGTAATACTCTGAAATTAAAAAAAAACTGTCACCATTTTTTTTCAAGTCCTCGCAATTCTTGAGTGAGAACTTCAAAAAAATTAAAAAAACAAAAAAGGAGCTATGTTGAATAGAAGTGGAGATAGTGGGCAACCTTGTCTGGTTCCAGTTCTAAGTGGGAATGCTTTCAAATTTTCCCCGTTCAGTATGATATTGGCTGTGGGTTTATTGTATATGGCCATGACAATTTTAAGGTATGTCCTATCTATGCCTATTTTGTTAAGAGTTTTTACCGTAAAAGTGTGCTGGATTTTGTCAAATGCTTTTTCTGCATCTATTGAGAGAATCATATGGTCTTTATTCTTGCTTTTATTTATGTGGTGAATTACATTTATAGATTTGCATATGTTGAGTCAACCTTGCCTCTCTGGGATAAAGCCCACCTAATCATGATGAATTATTTTTTGTTGTGCTGTGGATTCCGTTTGCTAAGATTTTGTTGAGGATTTTTGCATCTATATTCATGAGGGATATTGGACTGTAGTTTAGGTGAGGCAAAGGTATTATATGTAACCAAAATGTTTGTATCCCCATAATATTCTGAAATAAAAAAAGAGACACCTTTGAAAATAATTTTTTAACCAAGCTTCAGGACCTTTCAAGGAATGTGGGCCATTTTAGTTACTGTAATCGATTTAGCTTTGAAGATGCAAGTCAACTATTGCATTTTCCAATAATGGAATCAGAATGATTCAAGATGGCTAAGTGAGACGTAAAAAGTTCATACCATTTAATTACACATATGTCTGTATCACAATATTTCCAATACCTACACAATAAAAACAAAATGCAGAAATCAATAAAAAATAAGATGTATTTGACATTGTAATTGTTTTCAAAAATAACTCAATTATTATAAATGGATTTATTGAACGCATTAGCAATTTGAACTTCTAAAATGTATTTGTATATTACAAATAAAATTTTTATTTTCTCTCTTATTCACTGGGTTTTAAAATATTGCTTCATTTTCAAAAAAAAATTGTTGACTTCATTAAAAAGTTTGTTAACCACTGAGAAAAAGTAATTATATTCAAATCATAGAGTTTCAAGCATTTGCCAGAAGCTAAGGGAGGTACTGCTGGGAGCAGCTGGACTTTTTGCTTGAAACCTCATTAAATAGGTGCCTGTCTACCCTGCCTATGAATACAACTATCCAGGTTCTTATTATACAAAAATTATTTAAAAACTAATTAACATAATATACAGTGCAAGAAATTTTCAATGATTTCATTCACATTTACCAATCCTAATTCTTTCCTTTGGGCAAAATATCCTAAAACCCAACAAACACTCCAGTTCTGGAAAATGAGATGGTTGTAGCAGCTACACAGATGAATATTTTAAAGTTTAATAGTTTTGTGTTTAATATTATAATTGTCTTCTCTTTGTGGTAAGGAATGCTGAAGTTTTGAAAAATTATTTATAATAGTATTAATAATCTGAACTTTCTTTGTAAAATCAGTATATTTAACTAAAAATAAAATAGAATGACTATCCTAAAAAATAATACAGATGGTAACTTGAATAGCACAAAAATTGTGAAGGTGAGACCACAAAGACTAAAGTTTGGAAAACTACACTAGACTTATTATTGCAACTTGCTCCACTTCCTATTTTTGCATAGCTTCCTGTGAATATTACGTGTAAACATTTTTTTAATTCTTCATCATCTTCTTACATAAAATTTAATATGTATCATTTCCTCCAGAGTAAGCTTTTCCATGTACTTTACCCCAAACATTCCCTCATCCTACCCTATCTGATTGTGCACCCTATCTGTGCACTGTAGGGAGAGATTGTGTATCTGATTGTCTCTATATTAGGTGACTTTATTATTATTTTTCTGAAAAACACCCAGAAATTAAGAAGAAAAACAAAACAAATCCAAACCAAATTAATCAAAGAGAATAAACGGATGATGTCTGTGACAGTTTAGCAAAACTTGAATTTCTTTTGCCTCTGAAGATAAATAAATAAGGTTACTAGCTTCAATATCTTCATCCTTAAAAGGAGGTGGTGAGTTCTAGAAGAGATGAGATTAATCTATGTGTGCTGTACATTGCATTACTAAGATAATTGCACAAAGGACATTTAAACAGTAAGACTCTAACCCTTTGTATACCTTTTAAAAGTTATACTTCTCTGAAAGTTTATGGGAATATACATTTATCATGCATTATTATTAATTTTTCCAGACATTTCTATGTGTCTTTCTTGTCTGTTTGTTTGAGCCAGAGTCTCACTTGGTCGTGCTGGCTAGACTGCAGTGGCATCAGTATAGCTCACTGCAACCTCAAACTCCTGGGCTCAAGTGATTCTCCTGCCTCAGCCTCCAGAGTAGCTGGGACTACAGGTGTGCACCACCATGCCCAGCTAATTTTCCAATTGTTTTATTTTTAGTAGAAATGGGTGTCTTTCTCTTGCTTAGGCTGATCTCGAACTCCTGAACTCAAGCAATCCTCCCATCTCGGCCTCCCAGAGTGCTAGGATTACAGGTGTGAGCCACCTCGCCCAGCCTCTCTGGGTTATTTAGGGTAATTTAGAAAGCAGTGTTTTAAGTTGTCTAAATATAAATGCAATATTCATTTTAGAACTGTAGATGATGTATTTGGCATTCAAACACCGGCAAGCAGAACAATTTCCAAGCATTTAAATTCAGTGATTAAATCAATTAAATTTAGTAACAAGAAAAGGATTTCATGTAGCATTATTTTACCTGGTTGTTAAAATTGTTGAAAAAAGATCATGGCATTTGAGATGTTGCATTTCATAGAAATATATGCATATACTAATACCATGATATTTTCATTGGCTGAAAATAGATAGATCCAAACATTTGCTATCTACTAACCTTTAAGGAGATGTTTCAAAATGAGTTCCTAATTGTATGTTTTTAAACTGCCTCCTTTGAAGTTTTTCAGCAATGGATAATGCAAATAATGGCACATACTTAATAAAGCTATCTAAATACCAAATTTGCTGCTTACATTTTAAGATTATATCATATACCTGGGTATCTTAATATGATGACTATATATTTTTCCAAAAGGGCACACTATTAAAGTTTATAGAGCAGTAATAAAAAGAAATTAGAGAATATAAGTCATATTTCTTGTATATCAAAATAAAAATATTTTTTAAAATATAAGAGTAAATACTCTTATCTTGCATCTAGTTGTCCTATAAAAGCATATATATTATCAAGGAGAATTTATAAAATTTCTATTTGTCATAGCACTGTAAAGACTTCACAGAAACTGTTAGCCTCTAGGAATCTGGAAAGCAGAAGCCAGAAATAAGAATAAATTAATATTTTTGGTACAACCGAACCACTAGGTGACAATCTTTAGAATATTCTTACATCCCTTCTGGAACTATATAAAATACATACCTTTTTATGGCTATCATTTTTGCTCTCTTTTCCCTTGTTCAACAGTCAAAATTTAAAAACCTGAGAGGCAGTATACTTCTAAAAACTAAATCTTACTATAAACATTCTATATAATTCTATAACTTTTTATGGTAGAATTGGTAGGGTTGCAAAATCATTTTAGATTGAATATAACAGATAAGTAATAATTTTAACATAATAATTGTGGTTTCTAATACATAAATGAAATCATTGCCATTAAGAGTTCATTGCTGAAAACAAGTTGAAGTTAGGAAAATGAATAAAATCCAAAAAGGTAGATAGGAATGGCAGAACAAGGAGCAAATGCTATCTCAAAATAGCATTTGAGAAAAATGAGTTTTTAGTAGTAGCACTTGCATTTTTAAAAAATACATGGTTTTCCAATCAACTTAATAGATGCAAGGGGAGAAGGAAAGGAACCTGTTTACTTGAGGTTTTTATTATAATTATGGCCCAGGCTGTTAATCTTATATGATTTTTGAGGCAGAATACCTTCTGTTTTCAAAATGCTAAATGCTATTCTGAAGATCCTTCTACATTTCTAGCTATTGATTTTATTTGTAACTTCAGAGAAGGAAGGAAAGTACAAATTAATCGGCCATTTTCTGTAGATGTTGATGTCTGATATCAGTGATAAAATTATCATCTTATTTTGTTTCTGTGACATATGTGTACAATACTGTACCTGTTGAAATTATGGCAAGTCATCTACCCAGGTTAAGGCTGTATGGTAATTTTAAGTCAATATAACTTATGCTGTGGTAGCAGTATAAAACAGATTTCCAAGCTAAATAAATGTTGACCAATTATATAATCCTCAAGTAATTACATAACACTTGTAGAGCATGCTTTCTAATAGTAGTCACATAGAGATTCACAAATCTCCTAAATATAAAGCCCTATAGTAATATTGACCTCTGAGGGATGATTTGAAGCTGGGGTGATAGATGTCCCCCAGGGAACTTACAACATTTTTTTCTATTATCATGGCATACGGCAACAAATTAGGGAGAATTTTTAAAAATTGTAAGCATGAAAAAACTATCAAAAAGACATGAACTCAGCTATATAAAATGCTAAACATAAATCATGGTTTTACTTTTTACATTAGTATTTCAAACCATGTTTTTTCTCCCATCAAGACAGAAAATAATAGCCAAGAAAAACTACAACCTAATTGACAATAAGACTTTATTTGTACCATCTTGTGAAACGATATCTCATTTAGAGATATCAAGTCATACCAAGAGAGATAGTGGACTTCTATTAGTATTTTACCTTTCTTTATATTATAACTTTATTTTTTGGATAACCTTAATGGATGTGATGAAATGGCTATACTCTACCACCGGGTTCTGCTTGCACACATTTATCTAACCATGAAGGGTGTTAGGAGGGTATGGTGGAGAGCGAGGGAACCTGTTTCTTTCTTTTTTTGATTTTTTTTATTTCTGCATATTATGGGGGTACAAATTTTAAGGTTACGTATAATGCCCTTGCCCCCCTTCCCCCCTCAAGTCTGAGCCTCAAGCGTGACCATCCCCCAGATGGTGCACATCTCATTCATTATATATGTATATACCCGTCCCCTCCCCCCCCACCTGCCCAATACCTGATAAATATAATTCCTATGTGTTCACTTAGGGGATAATCAGTTAATACCAATTTGCTGGTGAGTATATGTGGTGTTTGTTTTTCCATTCTTGGGATACTTCACTTAGTAGCATGAGTTCCAGGTCTACCCAGGAAAATACAAGATGTGCTATATTACCATTGTTTCTTAGAGCTGAATAGTACTCCATGGTATACATATACCACATTTTGTTAATCCACTCATGTATTGATGGGCACTTGGGTTGTTTCCACAGCTTTGCAATTGTGAATTGTGCTGCTATAAACATTCGAGTGCAGGTGTCTTTATTACAGATTGTCCTTTGTTCTTTTGGGCAGATGCCCAGTAGTGGGATTGCTGGATCAGATGGTAGATCCACTTGTATCGCTTTAAGGTATCTAAATATTGCTTTCCACAGAGGTTGAACTAGTTTGCAGTTCCACCAGCAGTGTAGGA
>VBSM01002217.1:34566006-34598111 GCA_008086735.1 Cheirogaleus medius
TTCATAAATTCTTTGCCTAGGCCTATGTCTAGGAGAGTGTTTCCAACATTTTCCCCTAGAATTCTAATAGTTTCATGCCTTAAGTTTAAGTCTGCTACCCAGCGTGAGTTGATTTTTGTGAGAGGTAAAAGGTGTGGATCCTGCTTCAGCCTTCTACATGTGGCTATCCAGTTTTCCCAGCACCATTTATTGAATAAGGATTCTTTTCCCCAGTGAATGTTTTTGTCTGCTTTGTCTAAGATTAGATGGCTATATGAGGATGGTTTTAAATCAAGGTTCTCAGTTCTGTTCCACTGGTCAATATTCCTATTTTTGTGCCAATACCAAACTGATTTAATTACTACAGCTTTGTAGTATAGTTTGAAATCTGGCATATTGATACCTCCCATTTTGCTTTTATTGCCTAGAATTGCTTTTGATATATGAGGTCTTCTCTGGTTCCAAACCAAGCATAAAATTATTTTTTCTATATCTGTGAAAAATGATGTTGAGATTTTAATAGGCATTGCATTGAATCTGTAGATCAGTTTGGGTAGTATAGACATTTTAACAATGTTGATTCTGCCGACCCACGAGCATGGTATGGATTTCCATCTGTTTACGTCCTCTGCTATTTCCTTCTTCAGTGTTTCATAGTTCTCCCTGTAGAGGTCTTTTACCTCCTTAGTTAAGTATATTCTTAGGTACTTTATTTTCTTTGTTGCTATTGTGAAGGGTATTGAGTCTTTGATTTGGTTTTCATTTTGACTGTTATTGGTCCCAGACCAGATGGTTTCACACCCAAATTTTACCACACCTACAAAGAACTGGTGCCTATTCTTCAGAAATTATTCCACAACATTGAGAAGGAAGGAAACTTACCCAAGTCATTCTATGAAGCCAATATCACTTTGATACCAAAGCCAGGAAAGGATGCAATTAAGAAAGAAAACTACAGACCAATATCACTTATGAATATAGATGCAAAAAATTCTCAACAAAATCCTAGCTAACCGAATCCAGATGCATATCAAGAAAATAATCCATCACGATCAACTTGGCTTCATCCCAGGGATGCAGGGATGGTTCAACATACGCAAATCTATAAATGTAATTCACCACATAAACAGAAGCAAAAACAAAGGCCATATGATCCTTTTAATAGATGCAGAAAAAGCATTTGACAAAATTCCATACCCTTTCATGATGGGAACCTGTTTCTTGATAGAATCAAATCTCACCCTCTACATAATTATCTTTAAGCTGCATGAATTTGAGTTAACCAAAGCAACTAATCACTAGAGTTCCTATGCCATGAATTTAGTTTCTATGAATACAGTCTTGTGTTATATGAGCTAATTAACATATGGACGGTAGCTTCTTGGACAGTATCCAGCCCACTCTGTTTCTGTGGAAATAGATGAGAGGTGCATATAGTTCCCTAGACCCTCCACACTGTATAATCATTCTCCTGGCTGAATAAAAATATTTTCATTGTTCTTCCTTTGATAAACTATGAATTTATAAACTCAGGGATTTTTTTCAATGTCTATTTTAGACAGAGTGTTTTGGCTGCTGTACAGTATCAGCTATTAATCAAATTAAGCTAAATATTGAGGCCTGAATATTATAAGGTGACAGTCATTTGAAATAAGACTAAAAATCTCCATGGATAAACATGACTAATTTAAATGAGCCTGGGGAGCTTTTTTGAGAAAGTTTAAATGCCTGATGAATGCTGCACTGTTATTCTAATTATCCTATAATATGGCACAAAATAATAATCTCATTTCATCCTTTTATTTACAAAGCTTCTTCCATTATCATTATACTTTACCTGTTAAAGCTCTGAAAGATTGCTCCTCCTTGAGAGATTCATTAAAAGAGAATAATTATATTATATTTCACAGATTGGCAGAAAGAAAATGTATCTTTGAATAATTCCATTTCCCTGAACAGTTGTTCATTTCAGGGCTGAAGACAGGTCTATTAAGTACTTTCTACCCTTTTAAGCATGTCAAAGCTAACCATTAATACTGAGATTAGTAATTTGGTTCTGATTTAATGAAAGAATCAATTGTTATTTGCAAAGCTAAATTTCTGTGAATGAAACACAAGCAACAACATTTTCAAAAAGCATTGAATACCAAAAAGCATTGAAGAATTTTCTTTTGCAGAATGATTTAAATTCATATCTCATCTGATAGTTAAAGCCCTTAGCATACTGACTTTTTTCCTACAAATCCTCCTCGATCCAAAAAACTACATAAAACATATTTTCTTACTAAGTCTGTGGCATTCAGATTTTCAAAGTATCCTGTTAGAAAACCAGTAAGCAATGGAAAATCAACCATTATCCAAGAACATTCCATTTTTAGATTTACTGAAAGAAATCTTTATGGAATTTATGATTAAAGGTCTTTTCAAAATTAAAAAGAGTCATGTGCAGAAAAATGTGAGTTCCATAGAAAATAAGTCTGAGACATGTTGTTTCCTATTTGAATTTGTTGGTGCTATGAAATAAGCTATCCATGATCACATGCAAGTATATATTTAAATTTCTTTAGTAAATAATTGAGTAAAAATGAAATGATATGTTCATTAGTGATGGTTTTGCCAAATTTTCTGTACTTGATGATAAATACTTTCTTCCCCATATATAGTCTTTTCTTCACAGCCTCCACCTGGCCAGCTCACCAAGCCTAGAGTACCAGAATATGCAGTGAGCTTAGTAGGAAACAATGTGTCAATGCATCTTTTACTCAGTCTAAAAGTATGAAAATGCTCTTTTGATTTTAAAAAGACAGTAATTGTATGAAATTTAAATAGCTATTTAAAATGCGTGTAGGATTTAAGGAGCTCTCAGAGATATGCAATGAATTAATCTGTATGTCTCATTTGAAAAGTATGTAACAAAAATATGCTGATATATTAACAGTACTATTTTGAGTTGGAGGCTTTGTACATTTTTTATAGTGAGGTATTATTTTTAAATTCTTCATTAATATATTTTCTGTATTTTTATTAATGAAAACTATTTCTTCTAAAAGATTTCAATAAATTATTATAATTGTTTTTGTTAAGATAGGCTACTTTAAATTTCTATTTGCTTTTTTTGTTTTTCTTTTCCACTGTTTGGTTTCTGAATATTTTATATAGAAGTTGTCTTTGTAAACATTACTTTTCATCCAAATGTTCACATAAAAGTCAGCAATCAAAAAGGAACTGTAACAGGTGTTTTCATTCTTGAGGAAAGGAATGAATATGCTGTTTATAGAAGATACTGAAATTTCACTTCCTTTGCAAGTCAAGAGCCATTTTGTTATCCAAAACATTGAAAAGAACCAAAAATGAAATAAATGAATTACTTTAGGCATAAAAGTTGAATTAAACTAAAAAACTGAAATTTTAAACTCCTATGGTAGACTTTGGTAAATAAGAGTAATTACTAGTGAGTACTCAGATAAAATGCCTTGTATATATGTATTGTAATAGAGTGTGTGTGTGTGTTTGCGTGTGTGTGTGTGTGTTTGCATGTGTGTATGTATTTGCATATAGACTTATTTGGTTTATGGGGGAAAGCTAACAGACACGCAGATATCAAAATGAAGCATGGAATAAGAACATTACTTGAACACAAATAATTTTTCAAATCCTGATTAGAAAATCAGGGAACCAAAGCACTAGCTCAAGAGGAAGGCTGAGGGCATTTATTTTCATTTTCACAGAGGGAATCTAGATTGGGGGAAAACAAAACAAGGTTCTCTAAGAAACAAATCATTACGCTATTATCCCAAATGAAGGAGGATGGAAATGGGTAGATAGTAGAAAGGAATTCCTTGTTTTCTGTCTTTATTTCCTTTTCTTCTGCTACGAGTCATCCCTTGAGAATAATGTATTCTTCAGATTTCATCACTATTCCTCCTCCAGATGAGAAGGCCCATTGTGTAGTGATTCCTGCCACAGTAACTGAACAACTCACTCTCTCCATGGAACCTTGTAGCACAGTTACACTTGTGGATCAGAAGACAAAGCTTCTGTCAGAAGACAGTAGTTCCAATACTGTAGTGACCGATCTTTCTTTTTCTTTCTTTCTTTCTTTCTTTCTTTCTTTCTTTCATTCTTTCTTTCTTTCTTTCTCTCTCTCTCTCTCTTTCTTCTTTCTTTCTTTCTTTCTTTCTCTCTTTCTTTCTCTCTTTCTCTTTTTTGTTTTATGTCTTCACATGAGGTGTGTGATATTCCATGGGCAAGAAAAAAAAAGACTAAAATAATATCACATCAGTCGGTTTATCTTACACAGAATTCTTATCTAACCCAACCTTCCTTCCATCTACCTTCTTTTAGAGTCAGCAGCCCCTGATAAGAGAGACTTTCAACATGGACATAGAAGACTACTGAATTTCTTATAGATAAGCTTCAGTTTTTAGTGTCCTAGAATATAAGCACTTGGCTATAATAAGTTCTATGGTAAAGAAAGAAAGAAATCTGTAACCTCAGACCAATTATTATCTTGGCCAAGGCTATTTCATAACCTATATAAATGGACATAAACATTTTTGACTTTTCACCTCATTGGGTGTTTTGTATATATCAATACATTTTAAGAAATAATTTACTACAGAAATATAAGGTAATCCTAGTATTATTCCATAAATTTTAAAATATGCACAAAATTGGGCTCAGTATGGAGGTTTCCAGCCAGACAACCTACACATACCTTCTTAGCATCATCTAGAATCACTGTACTTTAATCTTGCTAAGGAAAAGATGCAGAGTGTCCCACGAGGGCTTACACTGAGTGGGGTGCCCTGCTTTGGTCCTTATACCTGCCCCCATCAAGCAAACCACCTGTGGACGAGGCTGTTCCCTCAACTTGCTACTTCTGGCTCCATAAGGACGCTGCACGTTGCCTCGTACCACCCAAGCTCTGCCAGAATAAAGTTCTTTTGAATTAAAATATATATATATATATTTGAAGCACTTCCAAAATTTGGCTTCCATTTGTGAGAGAGGAGTAATTAATCTTTATGCCACAGAGTTACAAAACTAAACAATATTGTTGTTTCAATTTATGGAAAGTTTTTCTTTTTCCAAAAAACAATATTATGATTAAAGTAGTAGAGTTCTGAAGATTTGAAGTCTTTAAACGAGATCTAATGGAGAATTAGATTGATTGCTTTCTGATCCACTTTTGATTTAAATTGATTTTTTATCATCCCTTCTCAAGAATGGGGCACTTCCTATTAGATTTGTCCCAATAAAAGTTGGTTAGAATATATTCAACTCTGGTCAGGTATTGTGATGACTGAAATATCTTGTTTATGCAGGTAATGTCTTGGTGCCTTTCTTCCTCATGGTGAATCACAGAACATATTATTTGCTTTCTGCCTTCCCTTTAAAAGTTGCATATATACCATCTCTCACTTTCTTAAGATTTTAGTGGCCAGAGTCCTGATTTCCTGGGAACCACATGAGCTAATAATCATCATGACCACCCCTACTGATCTAGCAGCAGAGATCACGTCACCTTAGCAACCAGTTCAGGTTGTACCTGCTGCTCTTAAATTTCTGATGCCCTCCCAGAGGTGCACTGCATTACTGGTGATGCACAGAGCTGTTTATAAGAGCTCTCTTTAAAGTAGGCTGTACGGGAAGAGTACAAGCTGCCTAACAAATTAATGACATTGTGAGGTGTTGCCTACTGGGGTGAAAATAAATTGTAAGAGAAGACGGGGGACAGGTAATGGGCCCTAGCTATGCTGCAAAACTCTTTTCAAACTGATGCTGACTGTGTGCCAATAGAGGTGGCAATAACTGTCAACGAGACTTACCGCACTTTAAGACATAGACTCAGTAAGAGGAAAGGTTGAAGGAGTTCTATGAGTTTGTTTAAAGTTTAGCACCTTCTGCTTCTGAAGCAACTCTTTCTAGGTGGCAGGGTCACTGTCTCATTGCAAGTTATTTACGACTTTCAGGGAAACTCTGTTAAGTCTCACAATGTTGAATATGTATTCTATTCTTGCATTTTTTTTTATTGTTTTATTCTTGGTGCTGATGGTGACGCTGCTATTTTTGAAGTAAAAAGGAAAACACATCTCACAAGGTTCAAATATGATGTGTCTAGGTTCTCATAAAATGTAGAAAGTATAATCATTGTTCATATTCTTTTGTCTTTTGAATAAGTTTCAGTTGCCTCAATTGTCACTGCATGCTCTTCATGGACAACCCTAGGATAATTATGTCTTTAAGAGAAATATGGCCCTTTAAAGAATGATTTTCTATTGTTTGGTTTCTATTGTTGTTGGTATTGTGTCTTGAATCGGACATTCTTTCTACATAAAACTTTCAAATGTATATATAAATGTGCATCTAGCTCTTTTTCCATAAGTGATCAGTGAATGAACAGATTATGCTTTTATTAACACTTTTTTCTCAATTTAGCTAATTTCTTGATTAACTGATGGTTTCTGTCTTCATTAGGAATTGTGTAGGATGGACAAGACTTTAAAGAGTGAAACAAGAATTAGTTCTTGAATTGAGCAAACTGATTACCCTCGTGTTAAATCTGTTTTTTCTAAGGCTAGTAGATGGATTTTTGAAGACCATTTTACAATGTGTCATGTAAATTTAATGGACAGATTACAAGAAATAATCACATTAAGACCAAAAGTGTCGATCTGCACATAATTCATTCACTCAGTAGTTTAACGTGTGCCCAGCAAAACTGATTTGTGACAGCTCTTCCTTTCACTCAGTGTACTCAAGCCCACGTGGTCCTTTTAATACTCATCAAATATACCAAGCATAACATTACCTCAGAGCCTGCGCACTGATACTCTCTCTGCCTGGAACATTCTTACCTCACATCTTCACATGGCTTTGTGTGGTTTCACACGGCTTCTTCCTCACTTCTTTCAGCTCACTGAAAACAAGTCTCTGTTAAAATACGCCCTCTTGGGAGAGGCTTTTCTCACCTCCTGTCTAAAATATTATCCCATTTTCTCTCATCCCCTACTCCCTTTCCCACTACGTGTTATTTTTTTGAAGAACCTGAATACTGTAATGAAGTATAACATGTGCAGAAAAGTACATACATCATAAATGTGCAATCAATTTTGACAAAGTTAACAGACTTATGTAACCACTTTCTCAGGTTAAGACATAGAACATTACCAACACCAGAGAAGCCCGCAGTCACCTTTCCTCCACAATATCCTGACATCTATCACGGTGTTCTGCCAGTTTTTGAATTTTATATAAATAGAATTATATATTTGGCTATTTTTATTAGTTTTATTTATTGTTTTATTAATTGATTTATATTTGAAAGAACTAGAGTATTTTTTTCTCTCTATGGGTTGCAAATATATTCTCCCATTGTGTGGTTTGCCTTTATTTATGATATCTTTTGAACATCACAACATCAAAATCTTATTAAATTCCAATGTATTAATTTATTGCTTTTTCATCACTGCTTTTAATCTGTAATTTTTTATAAAAACATTCAAACATATACTATAGTATTTTTGAGAAGCATTATTTGCTGAACTTTTAACATTAAGATGGAATTGATTTATGTACATGGTTTACAACTGTTATCAAGAATAATTTATTTTTTCATGTCATTGTTTACTTTCTTGAAAAGTCTCCAAACTCCATCACTCACTGGAAATATAATCTTAATCCAGGATTCCTTTTATGAGTTTATTTATTTCTGGACTCCTAATTCTATAGTAGGAGTCAGCAAGCTTTTACTGTAGTGTCAGATAATAAATATTTTAAGCTTTGTGGGTCACATAATCTCTGTTGTACCTACTTATCTCTGCCATAGTAGCACAAAAGAAGCCAAAGACAATACCTAAATGAATGGGCATGGCTGTGCTTCAGTAAAGCTTAACTTACAAAAACAGGCAGCAGTCCAGATATGGCCCATGCTACAGTTTGCTGACATCTGTTCTGCCCTCTGAATCCATTTATCAGTCCTTTTGCCATTACCACACTGTCCTAATTAATGTTTTATTCTTTAAAAAGAACGTATCATTTACATTTCCTTACACATTTTAGAATCAGCTTATTAATTCCTCTCCTCTCCAAATAAATAAATAAATAACCACAGAAATTTTGAATGGAATTGAATTGATCAATTTAGGGAGAATTGGCAATTTTACAATATAAATCTTCCAACTGTTGGCCGTGGTTTATCTTTCTATTTATGTTGGTATCTCTTAGTTTCTCATAATAATGGTTTATAGTTCTCAATATAGAAATTTTCTCCTTAGATAGTTGATGTTTTTGGATGCTATACCAAATAGTATCTTTTCTAACATTTATTCCCTAATTATCTGCTACTGTTCAAAAATACAAAATTTCCTAAAGCCACTTATCAGTTCTAATAGTGTATCTGTAGATTCTGTGGAATTTCTAATATATAGAATCATGTCATCTGTGACTGATAACAGTTTTATTCCTTCTTTTCCTCCCCTGAAACTTTTTTATTTATTTATTTATTCTTATTTCTCTGGTTAAAGTTTCCAATACAATGCTGAATACACAGGGTGATAATGGACATTGTTGTCTTCTTCTTGATAATGGAGGGTGTGGGTAGATTTAAATATTTCACCATTTATCTGATATTCACTGTATACTTTTATAGATACACCTTATCAGACTGAAGAGTTCCTCTTTATTGAAGTTTACTAAGTTTCCATTATAAATTTGTTGAATTTTATAACATTTTGTTACTGCATCTATTGAGAGAATCATACAGTTTTTTCCTTCATTCTGTGAATGTGGTCAATTACATTTCTTAATTTTCATATTTTAAAGCAACCATGTATTCTTTAAAGAAATATAACTCTGCATGATGTATTATCTTTCTTATATAATACTGAGTTGCATTTACTCATATTGATTTAGAATTTTTACATCTATGTTCATGAGAATGGTCAGTAATTATTTTTCTTATAATGTCATCATCAGGTTTAGTTAATAAGGTTGTACAAAGAAGTGCAAAATTGCTAGGCCTTTTGGGTTTTGGAGGCAGTGTAATCTGCACTTGTGAGTATGACTCTGATTCATTTATCTAATTATGCAGAGGCTTACAGGTTTGTGTTGGACACAGAACAGGAAAGGGTTCTGTAGTAGGTCAGATTGAAATGCAAGTATCACAGTGATTTGAGCCATAGGGCAGACGTTAAGGTACTAGGCTTATGCATGGTAGGAAAATGTGCTGTGTGGAGTTGATGGCAAGGCTCAAGAAGAGAATCACAATGCCGATCCTTAGGTTATGGAGCAAGGCTATGACACTTGCAGAAAAAAGACCCCCAAAACAAAAAAAAAGCTATAAGTCAACTGAAAAGCAGTTCTGGGCATACTACTTTGACTTTGTAAATATGGAACATGTGACTATGTAATATGAAGTGACCATACTACAGCTACAGGGGCCCACCATAAGCTTAGCTTTGTTGGACTCGCCAAGTCATAACCTCAGCCATTCATTGTAAGGTAGAATTAGCACACCTGGATCAGATATGAGTAGGGCCAGAGAACAGGGAAAGTTGCCTTAAAAGGTATACCTGATTCGCTCCACTGCTGGACCACCACTTCTTCCTTAGCTCTCAACTATGACTCTGAAAACCAGATGTCAGAGAAGGAAAAAATTTTTAGAATGGTTCATGGTCATCTTTTTATGTTAGTGTGCATCAAAACATGGTCTGCTGTTCCACTACAGTGCTTCTCAGGGATAGTGGAAAGGGGAAATTCCCAATGAGCAGAGCTCTGGAAAGCATGACTAGTCATTCTTTGTATGGAAAGAGAAGTAGCCCAAAGGGAGAGTATACATGGACTTATACTTATCTGGACTAAGAGTCACAAAGAAGATGCTTGTGGTTGGACTTAAAGGAATGGGAACAGTATACCACTTCTTTGTTAGTACTGGGAATTGCAAGATGCAATACTCTGTCTTTTACTTTGGAGGACATGCCCTGACATACAGCACACCACTGGATTCATAATATAAAGATGAGCCCTTGAACATTTATAGAATTTATCTCTCACACTCTGGAGAGTCATTGTCTTACCAAGGTCTCATCTAGCTCAATTAGCAAAATAGTACACTGGTTCTCATATTTTTTGTTTCTGGATCCCTTTATACTTTTGAAAATTATTGAGGACTATAAAGACCTTTTGTTTATGTGGGGTACATCTGTTGTTATTTATCATATGCAAAATTAAAACTGATAATTTTTTTAAATTTGAATAAATTTAAGGGGTACAAGTGTAGTTTTATGACATAGATATATTGTGTATTGGTGAAGTCTGGGCTTTTAGAGTAACCATCAACTAAAACAATGTATATTGTACCCAGTAAGTACTTTCTCATCCTTTTTAAATTTTAAAAATAATTATCTCTTCATTTTAAAGCATTAATAAACCTGCTATCAATATACTGGTAAATAATATACATATATTTTAAAATGACTATATTTTCAAAAACAAAAATTTAGTAAGAAGAGTGGCACTGTGTTGATAAATCTCCTTCTTAGTGTCTGGCCTAATAGAAGAACATTGGATTCTCATATCTGCTTCTACATTCCATCTATTGCAATATTTTTTTAATTGAGGTTTTTGAAAAAAATAAAGCCTCATACAAATATGTAATTAGAACAAAGGGTGATATGCTAATAGACTTTTCAAATACTGTTAGATATTATTCTTTGGCACTATATCAAAATTCAACAAGTAGTAGTTTCTTAAAGTCAGTTGCAGTGTGGAATATGGAAATATGTCTATCCATTTTTTGTACTCTATTGCATTAGAATATACAGGTGTGTCTTGACCTTTAAATAGATCTCTTACCTATGTCATTTAAAAAAATCAGTTCTCTGTGTTATTCAGATTTTCAATATTGACAGTGTATTATATAATATAAAAAAATCACACTTGTTAATTTCATGCCCAGATTGGTAAATATAAAATTTTAAAAATTTCTAATTTTCACTTGAAAGATTAAATTTTATCATGGGGAACAGATACTATCAGTTGTTTTCCATAGAATCAACAAGTTCATTTCTTCCATTTTTAAGAAAGTATCTGCCAAATACCCAAATCTGAATAGCCATCGTTTTACCGTTAATAGCTCTTTGAAGTTTAAAAAAAAACTATTTTCCATGAAAAAGTGGCTAGTTTAGTTCACAACTCAAGCAACCACACAAACGTTTTACCAAGTGTCACAGTTTGGTAAGTAGCAGAAGTGCTTTATGCATATTCCCCATTTTGCCACAAAGAATATTAAAAAGATGTAATGAAGAGTAAAGATTTAATAAAATTTTTACTGCTTCATCAAGGACATTTTAATCCTTTAAAAATCTGTAATTCATGAAAATAGGCAATGCATTAATTACTAGCATAGTTAGGTACTACTTGTTTTATGTTAAAGAGCCAAAAATTTTACACAACATTGTCTTTGCCACTTCAATGCAACTGTCAACACAATGTACGAAAATAATTCTGACCTCGTTAATGTCTTGAAAGTGTTTCAGGACCCCTCAGTGTCCACAAACCACATATGCAGAACTGCTGATATAATGGGCCAGTGTGACATTGTGTACACTGTATCAGAATGTCAGATCCCTCTTCACTGCATTATGATGAGGTCAAGAGAATTAGCAGAACCCCAGGTTAAGACCATATATGTATACTATCGTCTGTTCCACAGGGATCTAAATTGATTCTGATTCTCCTTTCTGAAAGGGACAGAAATGAATGCATTCTATATTTTGATGTCTTTATACTTCACATTGAAGGCTGTATTAATCGGCTCCAGAAAATATACCATCTCTGGCACAGAAACTGCAATTGCTGTTATTGTGTGGATAAGTTTGTAGTTTCTCACTGTCATATACCATGATCCATCTATATTTGTATAGGTGCTAAGCTGGTGTTGTAAATGAAAATAAGCCAGAGACCACTACCCCTGCCTTCTTTAAAAAGAAAATGGTTTAAAACAAATAATACACTATACAAGTGTCTTAGTTTAATATCAAAAAAAGAAAGCATTGTGAAAAATAGTTTCTGACAATATCAATTTTAGGAAATCAATAAAGATAAAAATTGGGGAAAAAATTGTAGGTTCGGCAATAATCGATAGCTCAAATACAGGATGAGAAACCAATGTGAGAGATTTGCCAATTACCAAGGATATATAATCCAAAATACCTTGGGAGGTGGAAAAGACCATGAGATGGTTCTGTGGACTCAGTGATTACACTGAAGGACAGATGCCAGCCCAAACTCCATTTATGATCTGGCTCCCACGTGCCTTCATTCTATTAGGGGGGACTATAGGATCAGTTTGGGTCTCAGGCTACGAATTTCTTTTTTTGACTCTGAATACAGCAATCCTCAAAAGCTCTGAATGTCCCTATTCACCTGGTGCATAATCACTTGAGTAAATGGACTTAGGTCCCTTTGGAAAGACTGGGGAAATTACTATCTCATGTTCTCATGGTGTAGCTAGGTTCTTTCCCCAAGAGAAATGTCTTCTCCTTCAATCAACAGTCTTCAAGTAGAAGTCTGAGAATCAGGTCAGGTCTTGAAACTGAGCAAAAGATGGAGATTTGGGGAGAAGGGAAGATGGAAACCTGTGCTTAAGCTCTGAATCTATTCTTGATTTCTTTTCATTGTGTAAATTAAGCAACACGTTTGGTGGCTACCCATTTGTCTGGCCTGTGAGAACTCCATATTCTATTTATTATTCTATTGTTTTCTAAAGGTTAGACTCCATGGTTGCCACTCCTATTTTCCTGCTCATTGCAATAATTGCATATACGTTTCTTCTGGCAATTAAGTACCACATCTTGGTATCTGGTATTTAGAAATTCTACCATTCCCATTTTTATCAGAAATCCGAATTCTATAATATGATATTCCATCTCCAACCAGCTAGCCTTTAGAAGTCAGTTACCACTGAGCTTCTCAATGATTCTGATGCCCATCATAGCACAGTCCTTTTGGTTGGTAAATGGAGTGACCAATGACTCATCCTTTGGATTATTTTTATGTGGTGGGTTTTCTGGCCTTACGTATATATTTTATCAGGCATGCCCAATACACTGAGTCCTTTCATCTCATCTTCTTTCATTTTCCATACAGTTCTGAAATTTCTACCTCACTTAAAGTGGGCCATAAATTTGTGCAAGCTTCCAAGAATCATCCTAGCAGCTATTAACACCATCTATGAGGGTATGTGCCAAGACTTTAAATCTTTTTTTTTTTTTTTTGAGACAGAGTCTCACTCTATTGCCCGGGCTAGAGTGCCCTGGCATCAGCCTAGCTCACAGCAACCTCAAACTCCTGGGCTCAAGCAATCCTTCTGCCTCAGCCTCCTGAGTAGCTGGGACTACAGGCATGCACCACCATACCCGGCTAATTTTTTCTATATATTTTTAGTTGACCAATTAATTTCTTTCTATTTTTTAGTATAGACAGGGTCTCACTCTTGCTCAGGCTGGTTTCGAACTCCTGACCTTGAGCGATCCTCCGGCCTCGGCTTCCCAGAGTGCTAGGATTACAGGCATGAGCCACCACACCTGGCCAAGACTTTAAATCTTATATCACAGCAGATGCTTTCATATCAATTAACTGCTGTATACAAATGTATATTTGTTGTCACCCTTTGTGGAGGACCCTCAGGATACTGCTGTGTGCACTCTCCCAGCTCCTGCAGATCCTTCAGCAAATTCAATGATATCCCCTCTCCTCTCTTAGCAGTCCCATAGCATCCTTGTTATGGCAGTGCTGGCATTTGATCCTCAATATTTGTCTGGTTGTCAGGGAAAATAATGGAAATAAATCCAGAAAATGGGCAAGAATTATCCTATAAGAAACCTACCCCTTTTTAGGACTCTATATGATCTTTAAATGGAGGTAGGGAAGGTACTGTCCCTTGAAAAGAGGAAGTGGACCACTTCTGCAGGCCCAGAGAGAAGCTAGGAGTTCTAATTTCTGAATTGCATCTCTCCAGATATCCATGTATCTTTATCACAACTGTCAGCTTCTGTGCATGGAATAGGAGACCAGAATTCTTTGAAGTCTGCTGCTTTTATGATTAAGTTCTGAGCCTGATCTTCTGTTCTCCTTGCTCTTTTGCTGCAGAAGATTAGATTTCCTTGCAATCTTGTAAAAGATTAATCAGTGTGGTTTTTGCTTTCACATAGAGCCAGTCACAAAGTTATATTGAAGATCTACTATGTGCTAACCCCCGCAGATACATGGTGAATAAGACAGATAGGGCTCTGCCTCTGGCAGATTATGTTATTTAAGCCTAACAAAAATCAGCAAAGAAAGTGGTATTTCACCATTTCTAAAGCTGAAGAAAGTCAGACCATTTAACTCAAATGCTAGAACAAAAGAGCATCAAGATTGTTAGAGACCTATTTGTAGAACTGAGAAAAATGTGTCATATGTGTTTAACTTATTCTAGAAAACAAAACCTCATTTTGCCCTAGCAGTGTCTCTAAGGGCTTTCTTGTCTCAAACTTCCCACCAGGTTTAATAGCACCCAGCCCCTCTTTGATGTTTTCAATATAGCTCACACATTTCCTATTTTATCTGCCTTCATACTTGCAGCTTCACACTTGTTTCAAATTTTAGCTGATAGCTTTCTAACCATTATTTAATGTATGTGTATTTGTTTCTATATCTCCATCCATTCATACCACATATTAAAGAAGATGCTTATGACTTGGTATTACTTTCTCTGTTAGTTATAAGATTTGGTGAAGAAATTTGTGATTAAAAGAAAAATTTCATTTGGATATCTTTTTAATATTTTTTAATGTATATTTTATACCATTTAATGGAGTATTAATATTAGAAATATTCTATTATAAAGAAGTTTAGGTCTTTTAATTTAGTAATCATTATAGAAAAATCTATTATAAATTAAATAGTATAGAAAATGGTTTATGTACAAATACATTCATTGCATAAGGGTAAATAATGTAAATATCCAAATTTAGGGATTATTGTTAAATTAATCACATCATAGTCATTAAAAATTATAGGCTGAAGAATTTTAGTAACATTTAAGAATGTTCATGATATGGAATTACATGAAGAAAGCCTGGTATAAAGCTACACTAAGAGTATTTTTATTTTATTTTTAATATATATGTACTTGTATATAAAAAAGAAAAGTGATTATTTCCCAAAAAATAATATAATAGATTTTTTGTCATTATTTTATATCTTTAGATTTTTCCAAATTTAGTTTGCATTACTTTTTAAATCAGGAAAATGTGTTATTTCAAGCCTTTTTATTTTTTAAAAAATTTATTTTATATATGTCATTAAAGCCCTACCAGTAGGATTTTTAGATAAATTGATTGATATGTAGGAGCCAAGGGCAAGGAAATTTCCACACAATTTAAGGAAGTCAACATAGGAATATTTGAATGGTAGAAAAACTAAAAGCTTATATCAAAGTTTGAGTAAGATAGTATATGATTCTTCTAAAGGAAAAAGTAAAACTAAATCAATGATACAATAGTATGTTTAGGAAAAAGCACAACAGATATAGTTAGCGATGTATAAGTAAAACAAATTACTTGCTTTAAATTATATAATGTTACTTTTATTCATATTAACTACTAAGTTTTTTCCACAGATTAGCATATTTGTAAGTTGACATTCAATATTGTCCATGGTAAAGATTTGTATTTGATTTGTACAGATGAGCACATTTCTTTAATCCTAAGAGAAGTTCTAGCTGTTCTTTTCCTACGTGCACATATAGCAGCCAAGTGCTCATCTTTCATTTAGAACTCCTCTAGTCTTTAACCTTTACTGTTATTTGACTCTATTCAATTAATATGCCCAGTCATACATTAGAAATATGTTAAAACTTGAATTAAATGTCTTGGATGAAAGCTTATAGCACCACATAATTTTCTATGGAAGACTTTAATTAATTGAAGTCTGAAAATATTAAATGACTATCAGTATTTTCTATACTATTAAAATTCTTCTGTTTTAGAAATTAGAAAGAGGTATAGTTTGAGATAATGATTATAGCTTTTCAGTATTGGACTCCTGTTATACTCAAGACAGAATTAAGCATAACCCTCAACTATTGATCCATTGTCCCACTAATATTATCGTATAATATCATGTGTTAAGAAATGTGGTAGATTCAAAGAGAAAGAAGGGTAGAAAAGAAAACAAAACCAGTAATTATAATAAAAAACGATAAATGTCATAATGAGGAAATCCTGGAGATAAAGGCAGGGGCATCAAATTTTGTTGAAAAGATTAAGGAAGTTAGAGAATACATGATATTAAGGTGAGACCTGAAGAATGTGAATTAATTAGATAAGCAAAGAGAAAGAGGAATGTTCATATTATTTCAGATTCCTGCTAGGGCAAGAGGCGACATTGGAAGAATCAAAGGTATTACTGTATGAAATCACAATAAAATTAGCTAATTATTGGCCTCATTATGTGGCTCTTTTTTTTTTCTTCTTAATAAACTTTAAGCACCATATGGACAAGGAACATATCGACTTTGTTTCCTCTTGTAGTCCCAGGATTAAGTTTGGTGCCTAGTTCTGGGTCTCATCCATCTTTTTATTTCTTGAAAGTTCATCTGCTTTCACTCTCTGCTATTCGCATGCAAACCAACATTTAATCATTTGGGAGAAAAATTTAAATACAGACCTCTGGAAAAACAAAGTCAAACCTATGACATTATTGTAGAACCTTCTGCTTTCTAATATTTGTCTTATAAAATGAGAAACCTTAAGAGAATATAGCGATCACTATTATGATAAGATCATTGGCAAATCAAGGCCTTGAAATTATACTAATGCAATATGTGAGACAACTGCCAAGAAGATCTTCTAGTACCTGAGGCTAGTGGCAACTGTGACATTTGATATATTGCAAAGCACTAGGCCTATAGATAAATACTGCAGTTAACGTGTTCAGAATGCTCTGAATTTCAGAATGCTTTAAACAACAATTCCAAACATATAGACAGCTAAGTACATGTAAGTTTTTGCTCTTCTGAAAATCATTTCACCCTAAGATGAAAACTTTTTACTACCAAAGATTAGACTTGTATTTAATATCATCAAAATGAGGCAAGAAGGCACAGAAGGAAACACATCACATGTTCTTATGCATATGTGGGAGCTAAAAAAATTGATCTCATGGAGGTAGAAAGTACAATGGTGGTTACCATTGACTGGCAAGGGTAAAGGGGAGAAGGGGATAAGGAGAGGTTGGTTAATGAGTACAAAAATGCAGTTAGATAGAAGGAATAACTTCTACTGTTTGATAGCACAATAGGGTGATTATAGTTAATAATTTATTGTATATTTCAAAATAACTAGAGGAGAAGATTTAGAATATGAAATGATAAATGATAGGTGACAGATATCCCAATTACCCTGATTTCATCATTACATGTTGCATGCATGTTTCCAAATATCATATATACCCCATAAATATGTACAACTATTATGTATCAATTAAAAATGAAATGAGAATCTCAAATGATATATTTATGAGATATGTATGTAGTGAGTGAAAGTCATACATAATACAGTAATAATCTGTGTAAACTCCAAAGCTGGAGACTGTCTCTATTGAAATAGTTTTGTAATGCTGTCTTGTCAAAACTAGTGAGTATTAATAATATTAAATCCCTTAATAGGTTTAATTAGGCTTAATATAGGCCTACCATCTCATGAATGGACAGTTTTTACTTTATTGAGCAGTTGAGAAATTCCATGAAATTTCCATTAAAATTCACAGAATATTGAAAGAAATGTTTTATTTCTCAGATTAAAAACTGAAAATCAAATGACATTTATGAACTGTAAGCTCAGTACTGAACACTAAATTGGCAATGCTTACCTACCAGGGGAAATATCTGTGAACTGAACATTGGCTAGCAATTGAAGAGAAAACAATCTGTTTGGGCTGTAATGTGAAAAACGAAACCAGCAATTTCTTTTTCCGAAGCTCAGCTCATTACCTGGCCTTGTGAGGCAGAAAAGTAGATGTAAGTGAATGCTATGAGACTTGGCACAAAGTGGAGCTGTGGAATGTTGTGTATTATGACAAGAAAATCTGGGAATATTGCAGAAATCAAAATGCTCTTAATGGTGCAATAAAAAAAATCTATAAAACACCGCAATATAAAAATAAGCTGTCTTACATTAACTGGGTGTAATGATGCCAAATGTGGAACTCTGACAGCCTAGGTGGATCTCAAAAAAATAAAAAATAAAAATAAAAAGATAATTCATCTGAACGGTAGTAATTTTAACTTGAAGGAAATCCATAAACCTTAACTTTAGTGTGAAGAATTACAGGCTGATTTGTTATGTTTGAGAAGAGCATTTGCAACCTCCTTTGCTTGAGGTAAAGGGGTGTGTGTGTGTGTGTGTGTGTGTGAGAGAGAGAGAGAGAGAGAGAGAGAGAGAGAGAGAGAGATTAGTTCTATGACAGCAAACTGTGTAGAATAATGGACAGATAACATTAAAAATAAAACAAAAGCGTGAAGAAGTACATGTTCTAATCCAGGGTTTCATTAAAACATTAAATTATCTGTGTACATGTTAGCTTTTCTTCCTCTAATATTTAATAGACTTTTCATTTCTTGGGTGACTTTCATGGTGGTGAAAGTGTTTGCAAGCAAAGTGCATGGAAATCTTAAGCACGTGCTGGGGTGCTTGCAGTGTAAGGCTTCTGGGCCACATTACTGTTCATAACTAAAGAAATGATAAAATGTTTACCTGGAGCCAGTGTAGTAGCATAAGTGGCAGTTGACCTTTGGACTTTCTATCCCTGTTCTGGCTGGCTTACTCTGATGCTTGTGAGGTGACAGAGAGTGCCATCAGGATTCATTAGACGTATTTGAATTGGAACATGAGCACAGTGCTGCTAGATCAAGACCAGGTTTGGTATGAGCAAAGAAACATCAAGCAGTAAAAAAAATATTAAAATGAATAAATAAAATAAATCAGTATTCAGGTGGTAAATATGGCAGGTAAGTTATTTTATTTAATGAAACAGACAGAGGTACAGTGTCAAAGGATCAATAATCAATAGCAAAAACATA
Organism: Cheirogaleus medius; assembly: GCA_008086735.1. NCBI lineage: Eukaryota > Metazoa > Chordata > Mammalia > Primates > Cheirogaleidae > Cheirogaleus > Cheirogaleus medius. Next base: position 34,585,115 of record VBSM01002217.1, read on the forward strand.
GTTTGTTAGTTTACAACTAAATATTCCTTTATTATTATAGAAAGGTGAAACATTCTTTCTTAAAAAAAAATACAGGCAGGGTGCAGTGGCTCACACCTGTAATCCTAGCATTTTGGGATGCCAGGAGTTTGAGACCAGCCTGGGCAACATAGCAAGACCACATCTCTATTAAAAAGAAAACAAAGCTAACCATGGTGGGAAAAATATTCATAAACACTAAAGCAAAGTTCCTTAAAGAGCATATGGTGTTCCTCAAGTTCAAAAGGAAATACAATAATTTTTATCATTACATTTCAAATAAATTTTGTCATTACAAAAACTTTGTCATTAATATTTAAAGTGAGGAATTTCCTTTCCTTGTTTTATAATGTCCCTGAAAGACATACTTCACTTAGGGTTGCCGGAAAAAACAGTGTCATTATGAAAATTGACACTGGGCACATATGAAAATTCATCTAAGATAATTCTAGATATCTGGGCTAAATAACTATCCATATTGCCTAGCAGCATAGTTATAATAACCAAATTGTAAGAATGAATGTTAAGCTGCTTCTACCACCCTTAGTATAATAGACTAATCTTTAGGAACTGTACAAAGTGCATTCTCAAAATAATTCCTCTTGGCCAGTGATTTATTCAGTCCTGATAATAAAGACCAAAGTATACCTATCCTCACAGATCTTAAATCACAGCAAAGATTTAACATAAAGATAAAAGAGATATACAAAAAATTATAAATTTGGTTTCATCATACAGAGCTTTCCAATGTGAAGAAAATAAATAAGGTCATATGGAGTAATTGGTGGATTTTCAGTTTTCTGTTTAGAAGGAGTGGTCAAGGAATGCATCTTTGAGAAAGCCACAATCAATTTAAGGCTGAAGGATGAGGAAACAATTATGGGACAAGCCAATAAAAGTCTATTGCAGGAAGAGAACAGAGTTCAAGTCCAAAGACTGGAGTGAGCAAAATTTTTGTCTTTTTGAACAAGACCAAGGAATTCCATGTTAAATTCCTAGAGTTAAATGAGCAAGGGGGAATGTGGGCAGTTACTAGATGAGGACAAGGACATAGAGGATGGCAGGTAATTGGAAGATTTTCAACAAGGAGTAACATGATCTAATTTATACTTTTGCATTCTTAGTATATAACACACATGTACACAAATTTCAAAACATAGTGTACACTTGATGATTTATCACAAGTGATCACCTTTGTAAACTTCACCCAAAAATAGAACATTAGCATTACCCGAGAAAATGTTCTTATGTCCCCTCTTCATTTGAAAGCTTCCTACCTCCACCAGAGGAACCGTTATTCTAACTTTTATTATAAATATTTTCTTGATTTTCCATATAACTTCAACGCCTAAGAGTGTATTCCTAAACATTATATTTTAATTTGTGTCTTGAAATAAAATCACTTAAGATCTATTCTTTTGTGTCTGGATTCCTTTACTCCATATTGTGATTGTGAAATTGATTGATTATTTTGTTATCTTTGGCTTTAGTTTGTTCACCTTCATTGCTCTATATGATTACAGGGATGGAGAGAATCAAAGTAGAGCTACAATCCTTGTGACAGTCTGCCTAATTCTGATTTGCTTTTATTGGTGGGGCACTGCTATTTGGGACCCCAACCCAATACTAGGAACATTTATCAAGCCCCTGCTTTGATAGACTCTAGACTCAGTCCCATGAGTCTGACAAAAGTACTATATACCTTATAGACTACCCCTCTGGAAATGAATGAAAGCCTACAGGGAAAAAGTAGACCCCTCTCCAGATTTACATATTTAGAAAGATAGTAGCCCCATTTCTTTACTCTTATTAGCTTTCTAAGTCTTCAAATATATATACGCACACATACACACATATGCATCTGGATATGTGTATGGGTATGGATGTGTGTACACATGTATATGTATATGTCTATGTATACAGCAGTACTAGTTTCCTCATTGGTAGGATTGGCCCAAATTACTGAATTTTTATTGCAATAAGTCCCCTAATTTATCTTTTTAAATGATTACTGACTGCTTTTATGAGAACAGATTTAAGCAGTAAGATTTGAAGACAGGATGCAAATTAGATCAATATTCCTGTTGTCTGTGTAACAGATGAAGATGTCTTGACTGGGTATCTGTGAAAAGAGAATTTCTTTTGCTTTTAGATAGAAATCTCAGGACTTGGCAATTGTTAGGATATGCAGGATATAGGAAATAGAGGAGAAAGACAGATTGATAACCAAGGACAAATTATGTCCGGGATCAACTGTTTCTATCCCATTATTACTAGATAGCCTAGTCACATGAGATTTTCTTCTTTGGTGTTGTTGTTTAACATTTGATTTAAAAATATTACCTAAGATTTTAGGCTTTGTAAATATATTTATAAGATGCATCATCTGTTAAAACAAATAAAATATCAAATACTACAAATAGATACACTGAAGATAAAGTGTAATCTTTTATTTTTAAAGGCTTGGCTATTAAAATCATATCAAATATATACAAATATATTGCGGGCTCTGTGTGCCATATGAAACTGTGATGTCTAATAGTGTAGGAAAGCTAAAATCCAATCAAATCTGCATCCAGTTAGAGGATTTCCTCAAGAAAACCCATCTGGCTCAAAACAAATGTCATCTTTGACTGATAAACCAATGTCTAATGAATTTCTGTGCTGAGTGAGTCATTGAATTCAACAGCCATTTGCTCTAGTTGAAATGAGGTACCTTACAGTTCATTGTTGATGATGGAAATAAACTATTGAAAACCAGGAAATGGAAAAAGAGTACAGCCATAGAGGAGACATTTTTATGAATAATACATTTTTAAAAACTGGATTCTGGATGTCCTTAAGAAAGTCAATATGCTTAAGATTAAAATAAAAAGTGGCAAGTGTTAAAAAAAACAACAAAAAGATCTCATGTAGGAAGGAACTATAAAGTTAAGAGACTATTTAGATTTGACTGAAATTATTCATAGATTTATAGAATAACTTTATCAAATAGGGTTGTAATGATTAATTACTAGTAAAAATAAGTGATCATTTTTGATGCAGAACTTTTAAATATAGAATGAGTGATAAACTGGGTGGTTATAGCATTATCATTATGTGTATCAATCTATGAATCATATCATTGATCATTTAAGAAAAGTCAGATTGTTCCAGTTGTGCAGTTGGTTAGTACATGATACTGTTGATGCCAAAATTGTGAGTTAATGCCTCACCTGGGGCATCGCTCAAAAAAGTCAGATTTGTGAGGAGAAAGAAATAAAATAGGAAGTATGAAGTACACTTTGCTATTTTAAATGACAGTGACATCTAAAATAAGAAATAACATTTGTTGAGCTAATTTTTTAGAAAGTTTTTATATCACATAGACTTTGAAAATATTGGTGGACTTCGGAAACTCCACTGGAGCTATTTTATAACTTTGGTAGCTGTCTTTTAGAAATCACAGGGGTGTGATTACACATTCTTCTATGTGTGTCTGGAAGTAGTTGGTATATGAATATAGTGACCATATGTCCTGTATTATAGGGGACTGTGCCATGTTTAAATATTTTTATATGGTTCTAAATAAAGGATTTTTTTGTTTTTGTTTTTGTTTTGTTTTGCTTTTCTTTGGCTCAATAACCTTCCAGCGATAATATACATGGTTAATAGTAGCTCAAAATAGTTAGCTTACTAGACACCCCTTCTCAGAAGTGAGGAGTAGAGGACATGTCCCATGGGGATGTGCAACAAAATATTAATATGAGGGAAATGACAGTGGAAAGCATCCCCCAGTGAGCTGATGCACTGTGGCTCACTTTTCTTTGCCTCCTGAAATCCTTCCCCTTATATATTTTTCTATCTATTCAGTCAAATCATGGGGCTCAATTCTTGATTCAGAAAATATTATCACCATGGGTCTATATTGTGTGCTTGTGTGTGTGTGTGTGTGTGTGTGTGTAGAAAGAGGGAGAGAGAGGGAATAGAGCCGCCAAAATGTGGGTAAAGGTTTCACCTGTTAACTATTGCTGTTGTTGGTCTAAATGAAGCATTGTGTTGTTAAGTTTATTTAGCTTTCTGTATTGCAGCAAAACTACCTTTTCTCCCCAAACTCTCACGAATCATATTCTATGATTTATCCATTCACTCATTTAATATTGAGTCCTTAAAATACATAAAAATCTGTTCTAGAAATTATGATACATTGGTGAAATGATTCTTGTTATAGAAATGTAATTCTACATATTATATAGGCTTTTCTACCTAGGCATTTTTCCTCTTACTTTGCCTCTGAAAATTTGTAGCAAACCTGAAAGGATTGTAAAATGCCTCTTTACTTTTTCTGTCAGCCACTACCTACTTTTCCTCCAATACTTGACTTCCACAGCCACCCCTCAATATAATTTGATAGATTTGAAATAAAGTTCTGAAGGTTGGTTAGTATTACAGAAAATCGCATTCAGGTCTTAAAACAAAGTAGATGGAGGATTGAAGGTTGAGATACTTATTTGCTGGGAAGCAAGAGTAGACTCAAAGTTTCAAAAGAGTGTATTGGAAATAAACTGTCTCAGAAAACCTTGTCTAGGAAAAAAAAATAGGTGAAGCTACAGGGTCCATAACCCCGAGCTCAGGTAGGAAATGGAGATAAGGAAATATCTAAAGTACAAAGGACTTTTAATAGGCTCATGTTAGACAAATGCAGATGTTAGGCTTTGGAAAATTACAATTCAAACACACCTTTTTGCCTCCAAATCCCCTTTAAGAAGTAAAAGGAAATAATATCTGTCATTCAATAATTATAAATAAATAAGCCTAATATAGAAAGGTCTGGTTAAAGACACATTTATTTGGGATTGAATTTCAGTCAAAATGGGATCAGACAATGATGGTGACATATTGCTAACTGAAAGAAAACATGTTACCAAATAGGTAATTTAGTATGGTTCCTTTTCTATAAAGAAAAACTTCATATTTTGTATACATGTACTCATCATTCTCACATTCGATTGATACTATAGAGAACCTACTATGTGCCAGGAACTAGTCTACATGCTGGGGAAACAGTGATGAGCAAAGAGAAGTAAGATCCTTCTTTCCATGAAGCTCTTTGTAGTGTAAGGAAAAAGAAAATAAAGAAAGAAATTTGATATGTATTGACAGATGCTCTTCCTCATAGTTGGTTCATTTCCATTTGGGAAGATTTCTGGATCCTCTGTGATCTAAGCTATGTAAAGTGATTCTTTCCAGTTAGTCTTTTTTTAGCTCCAAGACACACTGAAACCTATGCTAACTTCTTCTTAGTCTGTATTTTATATGGTCACTTGTCTGATTATCTCATTTAACTGGTGAATCACTTGAAAGGCAGTCCTAGTCCCTTTCACAAATACATGTATCTTCAGGGCCATCCCATATAAGATATTTAATACTCATTGAATGATTGAATGGCAAGTTGCAGTAAAATATTTCACCTGTTTCTGAGGAATTTCTATAAAAAGGGAAGAAAAATAAAGTCTATATGTAGTAAATTATAATAAATTGATGTCAAGACAATTAAACAAGCATTTTTATTATCCCACATAAATTTTGACTGAATAAACTTGTGCTCCATCCTGATGTCCTCTCATCTTATACTTCTTTTGCAATATTCCAACAGTTCCAACTTTTCAATTTATTTGATAGACCACGTATGATAACCCTTACATCACAGTAGCTTTCACTCGGCCAGTGCAGGATCTGATTTTCTAAGGAATGCTTGAGAGTATGGTAGGCAAAAACCTGCCTTTCTACAAAAATGTACATTCTAATTTTCAGAATCTATGAATATGTTATATTATATACCAAGGGAGAATTAAGGTCACAGATGGAATTAAGGTTGCTAATCAGCTGACTTTAAGATAAAGTGATTATCCTGGAATATTTGGGTGGGTCCAATGTAGTCCCTAGAGTCCTTTTAAATGGGAGAGTTAGAAGAGGGAGGACCAGACTGATGACAAGATGAGACTTGCATGAACATTGCTGACTTTGAAGGGGGCCATGAGCCAAGCAATGCAGATGGTTTTTAGAAGCTGGAAAAGGCAAGGGAATGGATTCTCCCCTTGAGCCTCCAGAAGGAAATGCAGCCTGCCAACACTTTGATTTTAGCCCAGTGACACCTGTGTTGGACTTTTGAACTCTAGACCTGAAAAATTAAAGAAAAAAAAGTTTGTTGCTTTAAGCCAATAAATTAGTGGTGATTTGTTTTGGCAGTAGAAAGCAGATAAAAGAAAGGAGGGAAAGGAATCATGCTGTACAAAGTCAGAGAGGAAAGTTGTAAAAGATTCAATAAGAACAACATAAGGACTTTGAAATTTATTCCAAGTGCAGCCGGAAGCCATCGGAGGGTTTTACACTGGAGACTTTTAAAAAGTAAACTCCATTTATTTTGTAGAGGATGGATTATAGGCATGCTGGAGGATATCACCTAGAAAAAGTATGCAGATAGAAAAGAGAAGGCAGCCAAGGAAGAAATGAGGCATAGACACAGAAAGAAAAAAAAAATTACCGGAAGGGCAAACCATATGTTACCATTAGTTATTTTTGGTGGTGACATGACAGATGATTTATGTGTTTTTTATTTATTTCTTTCTGTCTTACAAATTTCTTTATTGAACACATTTTGCATGGTAATTTTTAAAAAATAACAATCAATGGCATAACATATGGAGAATACATCAGCTACAGGTATAAGATGTTAGTTCCCAGTCTGTGAAGAGAGGAGAAGACAATGAATGACCCAAGAAAGGAGTGGAAAACAGAAACGATTGGAAGAATTCAGTTGTATCTGTTTGCCTTCATCTTAGCAGGTACAAATAGAAGCTGGGCACTGAGATATTTTTGGTCATGCACCTGCAAATTCAGGTAAAACTTTTCTCTTAAAGTGATTTCAGAAGAGTTTTTCTATTTTTATGTGAGTGAATTTATAAAATAAACTTTTTGTCCAGATTATTTGATAATTGTTAGTTTGTGAAGGATAATATATTATATGCATTAAACTAATATTAATAATATTCTATTCAGCAAATATTCTATTCAACAAATAGAATTGTTAGAATATCTCTAAACAAAATATAAAGAGTATCATTTCTAAACATATACTTAAAGGGCATGTCACTATATGTCCACTGAATTTGTTTCTTTTGTATTTTTTTCTTCTCTCTCTCTCTCTCTCTCATCCTAAGGATTATTTATGGGCAATCATTTTAGTTTTCTCAGTCTCTGAGTTGGCCATCCAGAAAACCTAAAATACTGGATGACTCATTTTCGATCTGGCATTTTGCATTGTGTTGAAATGGCCTAACATGAAACTAATAGTGGTAAAAGCTCTGTTTACTTATCTTGTTCTTTCTTTAATAAAGCAGTAGCCACTGTCAAAACCAGCACCTCTGAAAATCCTGATTTCAAGAACAGAAGCTTCTCATTTCATGGTTTGAAATCAGACGGCAGGTACACAGAGGCACTAAGTGCACATGGGCCAAATGGTTTTCTTGGAATAGTAGCACAATTCATCCATAAGTAAGACCACCCCAGGATCTGAAATAGAATGAGCCATTTAATAAAATGTAGTCTCACCTGCTGGTTTAAGGATTGATACTCCCAAAAAGGGAATGGTATAGATTTGTCTAAAAATTGGTTTCCTATTTGGGGGTTCAAAAACACTGCTAAAATATGCCTTTTATTTTGTGACAATTGATAACGAAACAAATAACCAGGTTTGAATTGTAGTCAATTCAAGATATGAATATAGGCAGATACAGTTCAGCTGACACAGAATGGGAGTATTGCTGCGACACTTTTCACAGCTTGAATACACATAAAATACTGTGAGAAAGGCAGCCGCGCCGCGTTCTGCATTCTGAGTCAGTGCTGACAGTGCAACGCCATTTTGCAAGGGAAGACCCAGCAGGAGGGAGAAAAGGCGACATAAATGAATCATGGCATATCCACCGTAGATGAAAATGCAGCAAATAAAGAAATTTCTCACACAGAGGGACTCTTGAATTTAAACATTACAATTAATATCTTCACCAAGTACATTCACAATTATTTCTTTAGATCTCAAGATATCAGACCAAAATGACTTTTCACAAACAGAACACAAAAGTTGGCGTATTTTCTATTGCTTTCTATAAGCAGTGATAAACATAACATTCAAATTTCAAAAGAGAGCATTTGTCCATCATAGATGGTGCTTCTATTGTGAGGAAATTGAAAAGGAGGTAAATAGTAGAAGCTACAAACAATTTCCAGAGTTAACCTATTTGAAACTCCTAAGATTAGCTCTTGCTTCCCTATCCCAGTGTTTGTTTTGTTGTGTGAAATGACAACTTGGTCGGCTGCTTAGAGAAGTAAAATGTTTAGGGCAACAAGATCTTCCTTGCCTACTTACAGGATTTGTGATTTTCACTCACAGTGGCAGAATTTTCTGCTTACATTGAATACTTCACCTGGATGTGTTCCTGATATTTACTATAAAAATCTATAAACGTTTTCTGACAATAAGATGTTTAAATTGGGATTTTTATCTGACTCTCATAAAAGGGAATTTCACTCACAAATTTTCTCATCAAAACAAAAATGTCAGAAAGAGTTTCAAACTTCTGGTAGAGCCCAGGTCTGCAGGATACCCCAAACTATAACTTCCTTATAACAACAATAGGAACATTCACTCTGAGGAGGATTCAAGATTTCTTAACCAATTTTGGGATTACCAAGGAAAGAGCCAAAATCTGAAAAGGTATTTTAGGACTCATTTTGCATCAAGCATTGTAGTCGTATGGCTACTAGAAACATAAGTAAAACTCTTTCTTATATCTGGATCAGAAATGAAGAAATACCTTGAATTTACAAGTAAGACAATTATTTAATATTTCATCTCCTTATGCTTAACATTGAAGAGCCTTTGCCTACTTTTAGGTAGCATAATACTTAGGCACTTGCTTCTTACTAATTTGGGGGCATCATCATGGATCTGCTATTTGTAGCCATTTTATTGATATAAATCATGGCCCATCCAAGTATCTATTAGGCTAATATTCCCTACTCAAGTCTACAGTAGCAGGTCATCCCTCTACCTTACTACCGGAATATATGTTGCCTGTTGCTACCTGTGGTAAACTGTATTATTGTCCACAAAGATGTTCTTCTGATACAGAAAAGGTTACATTTGCTCCTATGAATTGTTAACATCCACTGCAGCATGAAATTCTGCCCAATAGCAAGGGAGCAGAAGTGGTTGGTGTCTCCTCTGGGCAGAAGCTTTAAGAGCTAGCATGTAGCTGATGTGTCCTTTCTCCCTCCTGTCACAACAACCAGCAATGTTCCCAGTAGTGGGTGCCCAGTGAACCTGTGGCTGAGGGAAGGAAAGGTGCGGCCAACTTACAACTCACCTTTGATGGACATGAACATCAGTGAAAAATAAAACTTCATGATTTAAACCACCAAGACATCAGGGTTCATTGTGTGACAGGTTAACCTAGCCTTTTTTGATTGAAATAACATCCATCTCTCATACTTTATAGACTTTCAGGCTATAAGTAAAGTCTTAGAAGTGACCTGTACACTAGATATGCAGAATGGAGAAAGTCAAATAACTAAGTTTCAATCAGTCATTCTCTGAAATTTCATATCTTCACAAAGAAGAATACGAGACCTTATTTTCACTCTTCTATTTTCTATATCTCTTTCTAGGAATAAAATGCATTGAAAATCTCAGGCTGCTTGAAATAAGAAATCTATAGTTTTAGGGGTCCTGAAGACCTGGGCTCTAACAGAATCTTAAAACTCTTTCACTCTGACATTTTTTGTTGTTGTTGTTGTTGAGACAGAATCTCACTCTGTTGTCTGGGCTAGAGCGCTGTGGTGTCAGCCTAACTCACAGCAACCTCAAACTCCTGGGCTCAAGTGATCCTCCTGCCTGAACCTACCAAGTAGCTGGAATTACAGGTGTGCACCACCATGCCCAGCTATTTTTTCCTATTTTTTAGTAGAGATGGAGTCTCGCTCTTGCTCAGGCTGGTATCAAACTCCTGACCTCAAGTGATACTCCCCCCTCGGCCTCCCAGAGTGCTATGATTACAGGCGTGAGCCACTGTACCCGGCCTTGATATTTTTGTTTTGAAGGGGAAATTTTTCAGTGTAATTACTTTTATGGGAGCCAAATAAAAGTCTCGATTTTAAATGAGATTTTTTCCCCACATCCTGTGTTGGACTTTGAGGTCAGGCCAGGGTCTGCATTACTTGCTTGTTTGTATGTGAACACGAACAAGACGTTGGTTCCTGATTTCCCAAACTGGTGGTCGCATGTTGCTTATGGTGTCTACCAAATTTGTAGAAGTACTACATGCATTTTGCATTTGGATATAGCGTTTGATTTTGCACACATCTTGAATTTGAAGATCAGGTTGGCCACCTGGAATAACAAGCATAAAGGACAGAAAAATGCCATTGTTGTTCCCTTAGTAATAATGGTATTTTATTTGCAAAGTCCCATTTGCCTTTATCAAGGTGTTTGCTTAGAAGAGGCTAACAATATAACCACAATACCCCTATAAAATTGCTTTCATTAGGAGCTTTGTGTTCATTTTCTTGTTTACATTTGCTTTATTTTATTTTAAAACTACAGTGAGTCTCTAGAAGGTAAAGGAAAGAATATTTCTAAACACTGAAACTAGGACAGTGATTTCTTAATGGTATCATTCTTCTTTATCATGGCATAGTGCTGTGACTCAGATAGAAATTTATAATGAATTATTCTTTCAATCACTTATGACAGAAATATTTACTGCTTAAACATGTGTGATTAGCCCATATTGATCATCTTCAAAATAAAATGTGTAGTAACTGTTATGAAGTGCTTATTTTATAAAGAGAGTTTTAGTATGCTGTGTACTATGAATACATACTCATGCAAATATATTATTCTTGTTCAGAAACTGCCTATGTTTGTGAAATGCATTCAAATGTATTTGATTCAGTTTTTAAGCATTTTACTTTTATTAATAATTCTTTACTGCATCTCTCTAATTAGAGTCAATAGTCACTGTATTTGTCCCATTACGAATATTGCCCTTTCCATACCCTGATGAAACTAAAAATGAGGTGTTTTTTTTTCAAGCATGAGTCACTATTGCAACATTTCAAAATCAATTTCCAAAATATCGACACTAAATATTGAGTTTAATATTAAATTGATCAAGTCCCTTCAAATCTATAGTCATTTTAAAGCCTGATTCTATAATAAATAATATGCCTTAGGAAAGTTAGGAGAAATCTGTTTTTACATTCTGAAGAAGTATGCCAAAGAACAGCATGCCACAAACAGTATTCCAAAACTCTGTCGTTGTCACATCATTCTGTGTCGCTGTATGTGCTAAGGGCTAAGTTTTGGCTGAGGCCCAGTCCATGTGGATGCTGTCACAAGCCTTCCATTCAGGAGCAACAGTGCATATGGGTGTGGGCTGTTCTTTCTGGTAGCAGAACCAGACTGACCCACCACAACACATCAAGGAACCTCCTGTTTGGATGCGTCTGTCTGTAGGGAGGTTTCCAGCTGGTCTATTTGCTATACATTTGGATGCTTTCATGTAAACAATGAAAACATTGAGAGAATTGCCCATGGAGTCTAACAACCAAAGGCTGACTTTGGCTGTTCTACAAGGACAAAATGATGAAGGCAAACAGAGTAGAAGGAAGGGTTGTGAGTAAGGTGGGTGGCTAAAAGGGAAGCAAAGAAACAAAGAAAATCAGGAAAAAAAATTTCTAGGAAGGAAATACGAGAGGGCACCAGTTAAAAATGCAAGGTGCACTTTATTCCTGGGACTATAAAACTGATTAGAAGTAAATGATAGCAATTGTATATTAAGCATAACTACTGGAGATGCATTCTGAGTGAGTTCTTTTCAAATGAAGAATTTATATTCAGTATATAAAATACACCATAAGCTTGACACTAAAAATTATTTTAAAATAAACATATTGTGAACCTTCTCCCTAGGCCACACCAATTTAGGGCTATACCAGTAAAAAATAACAATAACAACAACACTCAAGTGATAGGCCTTACTTACATATTATCAAAAAGTTTAATAACTCTCGCATTCTGTCCGATCAGTTCAGGAAGTTGAAAAGTACAATTTCTCATATATGCAAACAAGCATGGTCTTCCTGGCTCTGACATGGTACTTACCATTGCCTCTGTGCCTTATCTTAACAACATAAGAATCATAAGAATCTTAAGAAAGCTACTTACAGAGAAATCTTGTAGTATTCCTGAAGCATCATGACTTTGGCTTCTTCTCTCATTTCTTCTCCATTATATCTTCCAGTGTATTCATTCCAACAAGAACAATGTGGAAATGAGGCACTGCCATAGGATAAAAATATGACTAAAATTGTTACCTTTTGGATTTACTTCACAGTGGCATCTATGAAACCAGGGTGTCCTTCTATTAATTAAAAGTTTTAAGAAGTCTTAGATCTAAGCATATTAAGGAAATATTAAATGTTAATTGGGCACCAACTTCTGAAAAGCTCTATTTCAGGACCCATGTGTTCAGAGATCTCTCTACTAACCTTTCCTTTTCCATCCTCATGACTCCCCACTTAGTTTAAATACATGCTTCACTTTAATGTTTTGATCGAAGCCTAAAAATTGTCAGTGTATTCCTGTTGAAGATCTAATATCACATTATCACAGATACTACCCATGTATTTACAGTGGCTTGGTTTCACTATCAATCATGTAGACAATGCAATACAGATGGGTAAAAGGCAACTATAGGAAAATGAATTGGCACAAGTTCAACAAACATTTATTGTGTATGTACCAAATGCAAACCATGGTGACAAATATTTAGAACAATATAGAAGTTCGTAGAGATTTTCTATTAAAAATTCTGGATATACTGAAGACTGAAACAGGATCCACACCTCTCACCACTCACAAAAATTAATTCACAAT
>VBSM01002217.1:34598211-34677486 GCA_008086735.1 Cheirogaleus medius
GAAGCTTTTCAAAAGAAGGAATAATGCCAATAAACATATGAAAAAATGCTCAACATCTCTAATCATTAGGAAAGTTGCAAATCAAAACCACAATGAGATATCACCTAACTCCAGTGAGAATGACTTGTATCCAAAATCACAAAACAATAGATGCTGGCATGAATAAAGGGAGAAAGGAACATTTATGCATTGTTGGTGGGACTGCAAACCAGTATAACCTCTATGAAAAGCAGTATGGAGATACCTCAAAGAACTAAAAGAAGACCTACCATATGATCCAGTAATCCCACTATTGAGCATATACCCAAAGAAAAAAAAAGTCATTTTATCAAAAAGACACGTGCACTCAAATGTTTATTGCAGCATAATTCACAATGGCAAAGATAGGGGATCAACCCAAGTGCCCATCAATGCATAAGTAGACTAACAAAATGTGGTATATGTATACCATGGTGTACTACTCAGGCATAAAAAAAAATTGGGGAACTAATACCTTTTGTAACAACCTGTATGGAACTGGAGACCATTCTTCTAATTGAAGTATCACAAGAATGGAAAAACTAGCACCACATGTACTCACCATTAAACAGAAGTAATCAATCAACATGTATATGCATACATGGAAATAAAACTCAATGGAAACCAAGCAGGTTGGAGGGGAGGAGGAATTGGGTAAATTCACATCTAACGGGTACAATGTGCACTATCTGGGTGATGGGCACATTTATAACATTGACTCAAACTGTACAAAACATGTAGCCCAACGGTTTATACTCCTGTAATATTCTGAAATAAATAAATAAATAAACTTAAAAAAAATTTCTGAGTATAAGAAAAAGTGGCATCCTAAAGTCTACTTCACTGAGTGAATGCTAACCTTAACAAAAAAGAAACACTGACATGTAGAACTCAAGAATTCATTAAAACATTAAAAGGACAGATGGTAAAAGAACCGATAAAATCTTGAAACCTATTAACTTCCTTTTTGTTTTTTTACATAAATTCAACATATTCAAAACCTGACTTTTATTCTATGTCATGTTTGAATTTTGGAGTCCATAGGGTCTGATAAATACATTCCACCATAATAAGAACTTAAAAAATCTGTGTTTCTCATGGACAAATGTATTGTATCTTATAGTCATAGAATTTTAATGCTGAAAGAGATGGTAGATATCACATGGTCTTATTTTCCCCCACACATCAAAAATAACATGTTTTGTAAAAGCCAATATGTTTATATATCACTTTAAATGGGAAGGTGTGACCAATAGGAAAAGTAATCAGAGTGGCTTAATGTGTTGGTTGCAGGTGAAAAAATTTTTATATTGTTCATGCCTTTTTGTCCATTTAAGCATTTTTCTAAAATTGTCTTAGGTTTTTGGCACATATTTTATAATTCTAATAATAACCAAAATATGTTAAGTTATAATATGCTTAGGTATTTATAACTACAGTTATTGAAACACAGTCTGGAATCTCAGAAATTATCTAGACATTTAACGTTCAGTGAACTTACAAAAGTTTCCTATCCAGAAAGATTTGAAAAAATGTCTTTTACAACATATTTAAAGGACTACAAAAATGAGAATTTAGGGCAATGAAAAATATAAAGTATAAGTAACAAAGTTAGTTTTAAGATGCTATGCAAGCTTTTCCATTATATGAATATTTAGCCAATTCCTAATTCGGCTCCTTCCACCTTTTTAAATAGTGATAGTTACCATAAGAGATTCTGAAATCCAATTCCAAATTTGAGTTTCTCTCATCTCCTTTAGTGCAAGACTTTAGTGCCCAAGTAATACTTTCTCTGTATTCTTTAACTATTCAAAGTCTAGGTGCCAAAAGTTTCATATTGTCACTGTGCTAACATGTAAAGCTATATTGTTTCCTTTGTGTCCCCAGTTATAGCTATTCTGCCCTTCCAAAGTATTATGCCCTCAGTGCTCAGTGAGGCACACTTTTCAGATGGATAGGAAGTGAAGCCATACAGACGTGGGCAAGGCTGGCTCACAGGTGTTGTGTGAAATCTATAAGATAGATTTCATGAAGGACTTTTTCATAGGAAAGCCCTTCATAGATGCAGAGAGTCTCTGGTTGCAGAGAATGCTCAGCCGTACACTGGCACTAATTATAAATAATGATTTCTGACATTGCAAACTTCGTGGGTCAGTAAGCAAGGAGATCTCCACTCTCTAATTGCTGACAACAACAACAACAAAAACCTACACTGGTTCACTGACACATACAATTTCTAGTGATACAGAAAAGGCAGTTTCAAACACAGGTCTCTTTTTTAAGAATTTTTTAAGCACAACGAAGATGTTATATTTAAGTATTTGAACCTACTCCAAAAATACTGACTGCCATTAGGGATGTTAAGGTCGAGGATTTCTCAAATGTGCTAAATATAGATTTGCCTCATAAATGTGTTCTTAGTTTTTCTAAATTATTTATATAACATCTTCCCATATATAGATGCACCTTCAAAAGTATGTGTGTCATAATTGTTTTCAAAAATAAAACCATTTGATGTTTATCCTTTGGCACATGTTTTTATTCAAATATACAATGTGAGTTATCAGATACAACCATCAGTGAACCAGGCCAATAGAGACCACATCCACAAAGTGATCTGTGAGAATTTCTTCTGATAATAACACTTCTCTGGACTCTGCTAAAATTTGGTATATTTAGTTGTGAGTTTATTCTCACCCAACTCCCTAATCCCTGGGGAATATTACTACCATTTGTGCACCATAGTGTTGATCAGTTAGTGCCAATTACTAATGGACTCGGTGAGCATTGTAGAGGGGAATCGCATGCCTCTAACCCTCGCTTGGGTGAGGCAAAGACATAAAATGTAACCAAAATGTTTGTACCCTCATAATATCCTGAAATAAAAATTAAAAAAAATAAAGTCACATAACGCTCTGAAAAAAATTGATTTATTTAATGTTAGCTCTTTTTCTTCACTTTGTCTTCTGTGATTGGAATGCCTTGAGAAAGATGAATAGGATTAGCAACTTAAACACTCAGTAGAAAGGGCATCTTATCTATAAGACATTTACTTACTACATCCTTCCCACTACTCTGGTCCAGTAGTAATTTGTAGCCCCTCTATTATAGCAGCAATTGTGGTGGAATCAATCAATGGCTTGCCTCTGAACATGCTAGTAAGTTTCATGTTTTGGTCTTGTTCGACTCTGTAGTACCCAGGTAATGGCAGTATATTTTAGGAGCTCAGTTACAGCAGGGTGTACATATATTGTCAAATCAATAAGATAAATATATTAGGAACTAAGGATAAATCAAGTTATTTTGATTTAATATCAACCACTATTAGAAGGATGCAGAGTGAGAAAGTATTGTGAAGTAGAACTTTTCAATTTATTTTGTTAAAATAATAAACATTTTGCCCATTTTTAATTGAGTTATTTTTTTTTTGCTATTGAGTTGTTTGAGTTCCTTATATATTTTTGGATGTTAACCCCTTATCAGATGTATAATTTGCAAATATTTTTTCCATTGTGTATGCTGTCCCTTCACTCTATAGATTATTTTCTTTGCTGTGAAGAAGCTTTTTAGCTTGATGCAATCTCACTTGTCTATTTTGTTTTCATTGCCAGTGATTTTAGGGTCATATACAAAAAGTCATTGTCCAGA
This sequence comes from Cheirogaleus medius, assembly GCA_008086735.1. NCBI lineage: Eukaryota > Metazoa > Chordata > Mammalia > Primates > Cheirogaleidae > Cheirogaleus > Cheirogaleus medius. The sequence continues at coordinate 34,601,878 of VBSM01002217.1, forward strand.
CCAATTTGGGGAACATTTCCCCAATGTTGTATTCAAACAATTGTATAGTTTAAGATCTTATATTTAAGTCTTTCATCCATTTTGAGTTGATTTTTATGTATAAAAATTTGATATAAGGATCAAATTTCATTCTTCAGTATGTGGATATTCAGTTTTATCAGCACTATTTGTTGAAGAGACTGTTCTTTCCCCATTGTGTGTTCTTGGCACCTCTGCTAAAAATCAATTGGCCATAAATGCATAGGTTTATTTCTGGTCTTTCTATCCTATTCCACTGGTCAATATGTCTGTTTTTTAATGCCAGTCCATGCTGTTTTGATGACAATTGCTTTATAATATATTTTCAAATCAGGACATTTGATGCTTCCAGTTTTGTTCTTTTTGTTAAAGTTTTTTTTTTGGCTATTCAGGGTCTTTTGTGGTTCCATGTGAATTTAAGGATTATTTATTATATCTGTGAAAAATGACATTAGAATTTTGATAGGGATTGCATTGAATCTGTAAACATTTTCCAAAAGAAGACATACAAATGGTCAAGAGGCTTATGAAAAAACTTTCAGCATCACTAATCATTATGAAAATGTAAATTAAAACCATCATGAGATACCTCACATCTGTTAGACTGGCAATTGTCAAAAAGATGAAAGATAACAAAGGTTGGTGTGGATATGCAGAAAAGAGAATCCTCATACACTGTTGGTGAGAATGTAAATTAGCACATCCCATATGGAAAAACAGTATAGAAATTCTGCAAAAAACTAAAAATACAACTACTATATGTTCCAACAATCCAATTATGAGCATATACCCAAGGAAATTGAAATTAATGTATTGAAGGGATATCTGCACACTCCCATGTTCATTGCAGCACTATTAGCAATAGCCAAGATATTAAATTAATGTGTTTATCAACAAATGAATAGAAGTAGAGAGTAGGGGAAGAAGGGAATGAGGAATTGTTGATCAAAGAGTAGAAAGCATGAATTAATGAGAAGGAATAAATTGTGAGGTCTATTGCACAGTAGGGTGACTGTAGTCAATAATGATGTGTTTTATATTTCAAAATAATTTACAAAGTAAATTTCAAATATTTTACCACAAAAAATGGTGAGATGACATAAATGTTAATTAGGTTAATTTAATCATTCCACATTGTTTAGATATATCAAGTCATCATATAGTACTCCATAAATGTATATAATTATAATTTGTTAATTAAAAATAATATTAATAAAAGAAGTAAATGTTTAAAATAATAATTTTTTAATTTAAAATTTTTATCTGTAAATTAGAGATTATAATGGGGTCTACATCATTTGGTTGTTATAATCACTGAGATAATCCATAGGAAATATTTTAGCAAAGTGGCCACCATATCCTCTAAGTGTTATTAATTATTATTTTTATCATACTTAAAAGTACCAAAGAAATAATATAAATCATTCAAAATAATACAACTTAGGCAAGACCCCTATAATGATTTAGTATATATTTTTCAGTACTTTTCCTAACATGTATATGATATATAGACAACACAAATGTAGAATAGTACTGGGCATATAATATTGCAGAACTAAAATTTTCACTTAACATATACCCTGGATATTGCTTTTATGTCATAAATATTTTTTAAAATAGGACTACAATGGCATTATAATATTCTATCATGTAGGTATACTGTAGTTGATTCAACTCATGTTTTATCATGTCTTTATTGACTTAAGAAATACTTTTTTGGAAAAATGTAGGATATCAAGAAATGTTAAACTATTAAAAAATGTTAGTCTGAAGAGTAAGTAAATATAATGTAAGAAAATATGTGGTTCTACAAATTGACAAAAATAATGAATAGGTTTACTTGCCTTTATTACAGGTAATGGAATGCTATGTGGTATCATTGATTGAAAAAATTTCTGTCACTGAATAGTGAGGCTGCAGTTCTTAGCAAAGGCAGATTACATATAACTGTCCCAAGTTTAGAAACAATAAAACTTCAGCTATTTACATTATAGTAATTTTATCATCTGGTTTTTGAATATTAAGAAAAAATTCCCTGTGTACTAATAGGTCTATCACTATAGTATATGAGGCTAGCAACCAAAAGCATAAGCAGAATTTCAGAACTTCTTGCCTTTATATGATAAATTAGATAAACACATACATACTTACTGTACAAAGATGTGACTAAATGACATCTCATTCTGTTACTTACAATTTGCATTGTCCTAAAATTTGACTGACCTCGTCATCCTATCATGCCTGTTACGAATAACTTCTGGAGATGTTTTCAAACTTCTGGCATTCTTCTAGTGTGTTACTGACCGGACATCATTGACATTGTGTAATTGTTAAACCTAGGACTATTAGGAATTGCTAGTGGATTTTGTTAAGTGACACTGTTTGTTTTTCACTGTTTCACTATTTAACTGTTAGCTGTTTCTTGTCTTCTGTCAAATGCCCAAGACAGAGGAAGTATGGCCTTTCTACCAGGCAGATACCCTGTGTGAATTGGAACTATTAAAATTTCCACACATGGACACTATTTGACTCATTCTACACATGCTGCAATTAAGTGCTTGCTAAATGTTACTTTCCTCTCTCTGAATGAAAAGCTATTAGAGGGAAAAAATTATGGAAAGATTTAAGTGTAACCCTGGATTAGCTGAAGAAATGGACTCATGTTGAATTGTGACTAAGCACTTTGTGTTTTATTCTTTGTGGAAGAAAAACACCTGCACTCAAATGCTTACTGCGGCACAATTCACAATTGCAAAGATGTGGAATCAACCCAAATGCCCATCAGTTCGTGAGTAAATTAACAAAATGTGGTATATATATACCATGGAATACTACTCAGCCACAAAAATGACAAATTAAAAAAAGCAAAAATTTGGATAGAACTAGAGACCATTATCCCAACTATCTAAAGAATGGAAAAACAAACACCATAGGTACTCGCTATCAAATTGGAACTAACCAGTGAGCACACATGTGCACAGAGGGAAGGAACATTGAGTAGAAATCAAGCAGATGGGAGTGAGGAGGAGGGGATGGGCACAAACCTACTTAACAGGGTCAATTAACACTATGGATGATGGGCACACTTACAGTCCTCATTCAAGTATTACAAAAGCAATATATTTGATCAAAAACATTTGTACCCGTGCAATATTTTGAAATAAAAAATGTATAATAAAAAAATAAATAAAAGAAGTTGCCTTTTCAAAAGAAGAGAAATGAGCTTAGACAATGGAGATATCCACAGCATCCGTATATAGAGTTGGCAATAAGTTAGAATCTATTATCCGAACCTTATCATGAAGACTATCCATAAAAGTATGCTGACGAGAACACTGATATTCCAAAATATTCTCAAAACTAGGACTCCAGCCTTGCTGTCACTACCACAGTGTGATAAATCAGAAAGCCCACAGTGTTTGATATAAATATGTTGTTTATGACTGTAAAGCAATGAACTTGAACTCAGATGCTATACAATGCACATCATTTTCATATACTTATTCTATTGTTACATCCGAAATGAGACTGCCAAACAAACCATCATTTAACCTGTTGAAGATCATTGTGATCTTTCTTATGCATTTAGAACTAATATTGGAATAAACATATTTGGTCACATTATCTTCATTTGCTTGTTCTGCTATATCAGATATTATCAGACACATCTTTTCATTCAGTTATTCCATCTACTCTCACAAATAGGTTCTCTATTCTTAATACTAAAATCTACAAACTTTATATCCTTTTTTCCTTTTAAAACTTTGATTATTCATAAAGGATTTGCAACTGGAATCTTTTATTTAAAGAGGCTAGGGCAACAGCCATTTCTGCAACTTAAGTGAAATTGTTCAATAGTTAAAAATCAACAGTGTGCTTTATGAACATCTCATAGTTCTTATGGGATTTATTTTGTTACATGGAGACACTAATGCATCTTCATGAAAATATTTTCAGCCATGGATGACATCTGGTTTAAACAATAAAAGCAGAGTGACAATAGATATAGTTAAGGAGGTGCTGACAGTATGGCAGATAAAAATAGCTACTGTACAAATATAATCTTTAAGTAATAGTGTGCCTAGCTTCTTTAAAGACATAAATGTCAGTAGAAAATGGTTGGATAATATGTTTTTCTGAACTAAATCCTTAAGTATTCTTTTATAGTTTATGATCATTTATATAGATTTATAAAATATTTTCCTTTTTGATCATATGAGATTTTTCTTCCTAAATATAATTTTGCATATATGTATATGGTAACAATTATGGCTGGCATTATGTAGAATTTTTCACCAAGAACTTTAGTACTGAGCATCTATGAACAAACATCTTACCCACCTGACTGGGATACTAAAAGGTTACTTTCACATCCATCTTTTATATTGCTCTGAATTGACAGATTTATCTAGTTCTCTAAATAAATATACCATCATCTTGTATTGTTGATGAGGGTTGGTATATAAATGACATAATTAGAAAGAGTTACCTCGTTTTTAATCTCATTTAGCCATCCAAGTCAGATTAAATTAAGTCATATATGCATATATAATACTATATGCTCATTTTCTGGTTTTATATCAAAGTATCAAGGAAGTAAAACCAACACTTGTACCTTTTTCTTTCTCTTTCTTTTTCTTCCTCCCTCCCTTTCTTTCTCTTTCATTTTTAAAAGAAAATGGTTTCACTTTAATATAATGCTATTATCATAAGACTTAAAAAAACCCAAAATATCAAGAAAAGTAGAAAAAAGAAGACACAAATTTAGAACAGGTCATGTACACATGATCTGTCAATAACCAAAATAAGCAAGAACATAAGAATATCTTTTTTGCTTTCTTTCTCCTCATTAGCAAAGTGTTGGGGTTTTGTTCTAAATAAGAAACATAATATGGTTAGATTTTGGAAAATTATGTTTTGCCTTTACCCTCGCCCCCTTGGCACCAACACACACTCAGAAGGATACTGGTGAAACCAATTTATTCTGGGCTATTTTCTCTTTTCCTTCTAAGTCTCAACTAAAAGGTTTTGTGTTTGGGGCATTTAAGCTGAGAATACCTTTTCTGTAGTGCTCTCTTTCAGAGCACTTAGGCCATGTGCTTTGCCATTATTTTAGAATGGTAATGCTCTCCTTTTAAATGATGCTTCCCTTGCCCCTCAAAGGCCCCATTGTCTGCTTGGGATCCTAAGTCCGGTTGCTTTTAGCCCCTGATAAATTAGTAATGGAACAGAATCAGGAGGTTTTGTGGCCTCTGTGCCCTGTTATTAAATTGTGGTTTGGTGCTAAAATGTGTGTATAGACCGCAGCCTCTCTAATGACAAATAACCGTTGACCAGTTGGACCAGACTCAGTAGAATCACAGCGCTGCAAGAACTTTCAAGATTCTTTGGTCTAATCTGCTCATATTTTCAAGGAAGACTGAGGCCATGGAAGTTAAAAGACTTATACACATTATGAAAACAGTGAGCAACATAGCTTGGACCACTATATATTCTGATTCTCATGTTATCACTCCTTGAATCGAAGTTCAGGTATCTTTAAAATATTAGGAAAATTGAACTTAAACTTAGCTACATTTTTTTGAGAAAAGTAGAGAAGCCTTATAAAAATGTTTTAAATAATTCATGTTGGTTTTTTAAAACAATTTTGCTCAGTTATCAATTTCTAAGTTATTGTTTACTCACAAAAGAACCAGTATTCCTGTAGGATTCTATTCTTCTCAAAGCTTATTCTCGTAAGCCTGTACCTATATTATGTCAGTTAACATGTTATCAACTCTGTAAAGTGGGTAAGGAAGGTATTATTATCTCTAATTTTCTTAATTCTAATCTGAACCTCAATAACCATATGTTCGAGTTCTCTCTCTTTTTAAAAATCACTTTGTACATCATATTTTACTTAATTTGCTTCTATACCTCACCTTTGCCTTAATATAATCACTAAAGGATTTGAAAGCAAAGAACCTTCTTAAGCATCTTCCGAGACCCCACAGATTCTAACACATGGCTTCATAAGAAATAGGTCTTCAATATGTCTACTTAGTCAATGACTAAATAAATTTCTTTTTGACAGATAAGAAAATGTATACATAAAAATATTTTCTCAAGGTCATATATGGAATCAATAGAAGTGATAGGACTAAAATATAGTTTTTATTTATTCACCTATTTATTTATCATTGTATCACATGGGCAAAGACTCAGAATGCCTGCACTACCAACAACCCCCTTTTGAAAGAAACAAATCTGCCCACAGCCCATCCGGAAGAGTTTGTGCTTTATGAACCCTGTGCCCCTGTCTGCCCCAACTAGAGTTGATTGGTTGATAGGATGGGAGAGATCCTAATCCATATTACACGCCACAGATCGTAGGTTGACAAGTGACTTAGAAGATGAAAAGGAAAATTTGAATAGGGGCAGGAGAGGCTAGAATGGCCCATATGCCGCCTAAAGTTGTGAGGGAGCAGTAACTATCAGTATACAGAGGGACTTGGTTAGTAATGGGAAAGAGAAGAGAAAGCAGCATATGTGTAGTCAAAATGGAGATGCCTTGAGAGACAGAGTACAATAGTCCTCAAGAGAGAAATAGAATACCCTAAGGCTAGAGTTGCATCACTTTTAACAACCTTACTTTTCTATTTCCACTACCATGCACATGCAGATCAAAAATGAAATCCCTTCATCATGAAGTAAATTGAGGAATATCTTTTTTTTTGCAACAACAATAAAAGCCTTATAATAAACTTAGTGAAAGACATAGGAATTGATGAACCGTGATTCAGAAAGGTCAATACCTTTCCATCTTGTCATGATGTCTACCTATTAATTCCCTGTCTTAGTCTTATGAAGTGTTACAGGATTTTAGTACAGATAATTGAATATTGGCCACCTATTTTAAAGAACATGTGTTGTAAAGTCTTCTTTATGTAGTTGACTTTAAGATTTATTTTGACTAAAATGATGTTACAATATTTCTCAGGCATGAAAATAAAATTTCCCTAACAAACAAAATAGGGAAGATGTATGGATTGAATCAAGATAGGAAGTTTCTAAATCCATGAACTGCAATTCCATTCTGGTTGTTTTCAGCCTTGCACCATTTCTTCTGATCTAGCTAACATCTTGACCTGGAATGCTCCCACTCTGCCAGAATATGAGGTTTCATTCTGAAAGGATATATTTGATTTTTGTAAGACTCAGAGGTGAAGTCAGGGAAATGGTGAATTCAAAGAAAGCCTCTGAAAGCATATAGCCTTCAGTAATATACACTAACTATGGCTCAGAGCAATAAATGTTCACTACTTATACTGTTGTCTCTAATTCAGGACCAAAGAGACAAATGAAGTTGATTCTTGGCAAATCGTTGAGCCTGCCTGTGGTGTTTTTAAATTATGTCCAGAAATTCTTTGATTCTGCTCCCATTAAGAAGTGGAACTTAATTCCCCTCCCCTTGAGTGTGGGGTGGACTCAGTGGTTCACTTCTAAGGAAAAGAATAAAGGGCACTGATGGTGTGTGGCTGCAGTGATAAGGTCATGCCATGTGAGTGAGCCATCATGGAAGCGGGTCAGCCCCAGAAACCTTCAGATGTTTAGTGACAGCTAACCTGCAACCTCATGGGAAACTCTGAGTCAGAATCACCTGCCTCCAAATTCCTGACCAACAGAAACTGTGAGATGATAAATATTTATTGTTTTAAGCTGCTAAATTAAAAGGTAATTTGTTACCCATAATAGATAACTAGTACACTGTTCTTACCTATTACAAAGGCATCATCAAAGTCAAAGTTATTTAATGTTCTAATACTCACTATTTTCAACAACTCTTCTCTATCAGAAATGATACATAAAATAAAATTTTCAAAATGTTCAGTATGTCTTCTAAATATGTTACACTTTGTAGGGGTTAAATAGATAACATTGTTCAACCAACTTAAGATTTATATGCTTTTCTTAAAGGGAAAGCAAAATTGACTTTCTCCAAAACTGGTTAGTAATGCTAGGAATTCCCAGTCAAAGAATCTGAATCTTTTAACATATTTCTTTTATTCATTTCTTAAATTTCACTAATTTCATTTTTAAATCTTAAAAGAAACCAAATGGAAAAAGAATTTCTTATGTGCTTCTACATTGTTATTCTGAGAATTCTTTGGGCACCTCTTCCTGCTGAATTCTAAATCAATAACCTTGCATATGTTTCAAGTATCTCTGTGTATTTATATATGTATATGTGAATACTAAAATGCGTATGTTGTTTTTCATTCCATGTTTATTTATTTATTTATTGCTGTTGTAGATTAATTCTACAAAAGCAGCTGCCTGTGGGTGGTGGGTGCATGTTGCAACGCCTTTATAAAGCATCTTATAAAGTGCTTTATAATATGGTAATGTGAAAGAAGTATTTGAAGTGAGTGTGTGTGTGTGTGTGTGTGATTTTAATGAGTAAGATAGAGGTTTTAAAATCTGAAAGTCAGATAGTTCTACACAGTGTTTAGATCAATGGGCTGGATAGTAAGCTAGCAGACCTGACTTATCTTCAAAAAATGTTTTTGGATGTTGGATAATACTTGGCTGGCAAAACCCTGATTGTTTTCATTAGCCCTGGAATTACAGATTTAATAGTTTCAATATTTCTGTATATCCTGGTGAGTCATTATCTAATATTTAGATGTTTATCTTGTTATAATCTAGTTAGTAGAATTGTTCTAAAATAGTTTGATGAAAAATCATCACAAAATGGAGTGTCAGCCTGGAGAATCACACCATTTACCTATTCCCTAGTTACCTAGAGTTGCATAACAAATCACTCAAAACTTAGTGACTTAAAACAACAAGCATTTATTACAACTCATGGTTTTGTGGGTCAGTAATTTGGCTGGTCATTTTTCTGCTCCATGTGGCATGACTATGATTAGGTCACTTGGTAGTATTCAGCTTAGGTACCTTAGAACACTGGGCTAAAAGGCTGAGTTCCTTTGGGTCCATCTTCCTCTCCATGGAGACTCAGGACCTCACCACATGGTTTTTCGTAGCTGAATAGTTGAGTCTCTCAGACAGTTTCTCAGGGCTCCAAGAGCAAGTGTTGAGACAGGAAGTGGAAGCTGTCAGTCTCTCCTAAGATCTAGCTTAGACATCGGTACAACTCACTTCTGTCATTTTCTTTGGTTAAAGCAGTTTTAGAATGTTTAAGACTTGATAGGAAAGCCACTGAAAAATTTGTGGCATTTTTAATCCACTGCACCCTAGAAGATACACAAAGATATGCACTCATTCACAAAACAATGTCTCCTATATCACAGATAACTCTAGAAGGAAACTATCTTGTTCACTATCTATATTACAAGTGAAATTGGCTTTAAAATATAAGGTAATATTTACATAACCAAGAAATTAAAACAAAAACCCTTCAGTTACACTGAAACACATCAGTTTGCTTAAGTATTAATGTATTTTAATATGTTGGTGATCATTAATATCAAGGAAATTGATTTAAAAACAATCATTTTAAATTAGGAAGCTGTATTAAAATGAATAGTATTGTCCATTTAGTTAAACCAATGTATATACTCCTCTGGGAGTATTGTGTATTTAAAAGCAACCAAACGATTAAAATAAAATCAAAGAGTAAAAGAATATTATAATTTTATCTAGAGGGTTGTTAGATAAATAGTGATATATGTATTTTGGTACATTGATATTCAGAATCTCAATAGAAATGCTTAAAAGGTCAAACATACCGAAGCCTCTTTACCTGTAGCAGCAAAAATGACATCATCTCTAGCATTTATAGCTACAAACATTTTTCAAAGACAGCAATTTATGGATGCTCTTCTAAGAATTAGTCGATATATTAGCTTTCTTTAAAATATGCAGCTGCAGCAGCAAGCCACATATATTTTATTTGGCCTTGCTAATTTTCTGTGAGTTCTAGGAGCTATGGATTTTTGAGATATTTGGCTGAAACTCAAAATGAAAAAATCATTATAAAAAATAGAAAAGCATTTCATTCTTTAAAAATGCTAAAAATATATGATGCAAAATGTCATAGTTTGGCTGTAATAGCAGAATTCTTAGAATCAATCAGTCAAAAATAACTGTGTTATTTAGGCGCAATTTGAAGGCATACAAACTAAAAACAGTATTTTAAAATCATCTATAAGAGCATGATGGGTTCTCTATACACTGATAGCTATTTGCCTTGTAAAAATAACAATTGAATGAGCACAGAGAATAGACCACCATAGAAAAGGTTGCATTTTATGTAGCACTAACATGCACACAATAGCATTTAACCTACTAAGTCTGGGTCAGGGGCAAGGGACACTTCAATAACAACCTAAACTACCCTATTTTGCCACCATTCTCACTATCTAATCCTCTCACAATAAAGGCAAGAAACAAACCAAAACTCATATAAACACCCCAATTTGGGAGACATTTTATGTATATTTTCTTTGCCAGAATAAATATAATATTTGGGAAAAAGTACACAAGTACTTGGCCCAATTGTTTATTTATTTTTTATTCATTAATTTATTTATAAAGAACCTTTTATGTGCCAAATACTATTCTCAACCCTGGTGTGTGAATTCACATAAAGAAACAGATATAGTCCTTGCCTTCAATATACTGAGAATCTAAGGGGAAAGATAGATATAAACAGGCAGTTATAGTTTAAAAAATGCAATTACTGGAGCAAGGATGAGATATTATGGGATATAGGGGGGTCATCTAAGTCAATCTTGGAGAAGTGGGGAAAGATTTCCCAAACTGGGGCAATTAGCACAGTAGCAGAGAAGCATGGAGAGTTAAGCAGTAAAATGAGTGACATGTGAACTGAGACTTTAGGCAAAAAAAATTTAAAAAGAGAATGCAGAAGAAAAGAAGACATTTCAAACATAGAAAAAGGTTCCTGAAGCCAAAAAGTGTATGTTAACCACTAAGCCCAGAAAAGTAAGCCGAAACCAGCCCATGAAGCTCCCCATATTATATTGAAAAATGTTATTCAATGCTTAGTGAGTGTCTTAGAAGGTTTTAGATTTATTTTTAGAACAATCTCTGGCTTTGAAAAACTGGTTTGGAGATAGGAAGATTAAGACACTATTGCATAAATTCAAATAGAGAAGGGAAAACCTGAAAAAAGAAACCTTTCCAACCTTTACTGAGAGTCTCCTGCAAGCCCTTCCAGATTTTGCCAGTGACCATTACAAAGCCAAGGCCACATTATTTTTATTTATGTTACAGCAAAGCCCTACTTCTGAATAATTCCTGTTTTAGTTATTGCTATATGACAAACCATCCCCAATTTTAATGGCTTTAAAAACCACCACCATTTTTCTCATGTTTCTGTGCATTCATTGAGCTCAACTTGGCAGCTTTTCTGCTCTTAGTGAGGATGGCTGAGCCTGTGGTCATCTGGGGTGCACAAATGGGCTGAAATGTCCAAGATGGCTCACTCACATTGCTGCCACATATGCTGGGATGCTTGGACAGCTTGGCCTCTATGTTGTCTCAGGGATTCTCTACACGTGACATCTGTAAAAGTCACTCCAGAATAATATCCAGATTTCTTATATAGTGAGTGACTCAGAGTTCCAAAAAGTACAAAAACAAAAGCTAGCTTGGCTTTCTTAAGATTTAGGCTCTGTTTGTTGATAATGTCTTCCACTCATAGGAGTTGAACAGGTACTCTCAGTAAGATCCTCAATTATGATCAAGACTTATCAATAGTCTTTCAGGATCCCTGCCTAAAAAGTAAGGCAGCAGGGGCATCCTCAAATGTGTCACAATCAGGCTACTGAATTCCCTAGAAGCAGCTGTTTTGATTTGTCTTTAGAGCCTATTTAATGTAGAGACCAAGGCCAACCTAAGAGCATGTGGTTTGGCTACTTCAAATAGATTTCTATTAAAATGCATTAATCCTAAGAAGTTGGTCTTTTCATGTTTCTCTCCTTTACCTGATGTAGGATATGTCATTACACAATAAAGAGCAGAACACATGACAGTCAATCCAGCACTATCTACCAATGTCTGTCCCTAATAGTTCAGTCCCTCATCTTATCGCTGGCAATTCATGATGAATCTGTCTTGATCATGTGGATCTCTATGGCTCAAGCTATTGGAAGTCTGGGTATGTCTCCAAAACAGAACTGCATTCCCTCTATAACTGACTTCAAACCATAGGGGCTCCTCCCCCCTAGATTTATCTTGTTTAAGCTTTTGTTCCCTAGAAGCCAGGACTCGTATGTATATTCTCTCCTCCTACAGAAGCTTTGCTATATTTTAGGAATAAATAATCTTTATCATTTGGAGACTTAGATCACATGTTTCCATGCAAATCTCCAGTGTGTTAAATTGCATATACAATGAAGGATTCCTTTGGCCTAAGATAGATACAAATAAAATAAAAACATTGTTGCCTAAGGGATAAAGGAAGTTCAAGGAGCAATTCTTAGGAGACTGGAGTCCCAGGAAGATCTTGCCTTTCACTTTATGAATAGTCTTAAATTTGATCAATTCTCAACCTTGATTCTGAAGAATCCTCAAGAGCAAGAAAGAGTGTGCTTCTTATGGTGGCCAACATAGATCAGGAAGATTTTCTGGAGGAGGTAATGTCAGAACTGATTCCTAATAGATATGTAGGAATTAGCCAGACATAGGACACAGGAGGTAAGAGAAGCATGTGCCAAGACCTAGAGGCAGGAGAGAAAATGGCATGCTTCAGGAACAGGAATCTATAATATCATTATGGCTGGAAAATGAGTTGTGAGTTAAAGCCAAATGGCAATAGATGAATTTAGAGAGAGAAGTGGGTATGAGAAAGTGAAAGTTCATCTCATGTGTCCACCAAAATATTTTGAAGAGAGGTATACCTATATAGTATTAGAAATATTAGTCTGGAAGGAAACTATAAGATAATAAAATGAAGGTGGTGATGATAATTGTAATAATACTACCTGCTGTTGTAGGGTTGTAAACTCACTCACAGTTTACTCAGGTACATAAAATATATTTGATTTATTTTATCAATAATTAATCTAGTCTAATTTACCTCTATCTGCTGAGTGGCACAATATAGTTCTATTTTAAAATGTGCTTGTTCTGACACTTCATGGATCCCTTTAAATAATGCTCAGTCTTTCTAAAGTAAAATTTGCAGCCCTTCAGAGTTTGTAGCCACCTGTCCCTCTCCTCAGATTCCTTCCAAGATGTGATCTTGATGGGTGATGGGAGGGTTATGGCCCAAGCCACCTCTTAGTACAAAGAGAAAATCTGACCTGTTGAATGAAATTTCTTCTGACTTCATTGGTTCCCTAATTGCCGGTACAGTGTTCTAAGCCACAGCCTGAGTCCGCTTTAAGGTGGACTGATTAGTTGGAGCTAGTTTGGCCATAACTCTGAGTTACCATCCCACTTCCACTCCCCATCTTTCACCTTCATCCTCTTGGACTAGCTTTTGCAATAGCTCTGTGGCAAATGCCTGCCTCTCAGCCCAGAAATCTTCCAAACCACTCCTCCAGGAACGGTGACTACATCTGGGGCCCATCTGTCTCAGTTCCTTTGGGCTGCTATAACCAAATACCACACACTGGCTGGCTTATAAACATCAGAAATGTATTTCTCATAGTTCTAAGGGCTATAAAATCCAAAATTAAGATGCCAGCAGATTTGGTGTCTGGAGAAGGCCTGCTCTCTGGCTCATAGATGACATATATTCATTGCATCCTCACAAGGTAAAAGGGGCAAATAAATTCCCTTTGGCCTCTTTCATAAGGACACTAATCTCATTTATGAAGCCCCTACCCTCTTGACATAATCACCTCCCAAAGGTACCACCCATCTTTTAATATAATCACATTGGGGATTAAGTTTCAACATGAATTTTGTAGGGAAACAAACATTCAGACCATAGAACCATCCATTCTACAAAGTAAATGAGATGGCTCACAAATGCTAAGCTGTTTCTACTCAACATCATTGTGCTGTTGAGTTTCCTTTGCTAGGCTGAAAATTCAACTGCTGTATCATCGGCTAGAGAGCTTCTGCACTCCAAAGGGTCACTCTGCCCTTATTTTATTTATTTTTTTTACCTTCTAACCTAAGTCCAGCAAGGATAAATACATGTTATTGATTATTCACCACACAACCCACGATTTATTGAAAGCCTTCTGTATTGTATAAAGCACATTTTACTGTACATACTCTTATTGTTATGGCTTGTTCTTAAGTTGTTTAATTGAGAAACTTTACATGGAAGAATTTGTTTCTGCTTTAGTTCTTAATAACATTTAAAGCCAAATGCTTTTTAAGAAAAAATATGGAATGTAATATTTTGGAATACTGTATGTCTAGTTTTAAAAGAATCAAACTGACAGATAAAAATAACTGACAGATAAAATTTTCTGGTATCAAAATTCAAGAATATCACCAAATCATTGCACCCCTATTAAAATATCATTATTATATTTCTATAAAATATGTTTTGGTTTCTTTCCTATATCTATTTTAAGGAAGAAGGTGCTACTAAATCTTATTTTATATTTGGTTATGTATATACCACATATTGAACTGATTTTGGATTAGTTTGGTCTAAATATAATATCTATTTTTTCCTCTAATTAAATATATCAAATCAGTCACTGAAAAGGCAAAAATATCAACTCCATCCTAGGTGTTTTTGATGAATAGATGTGTCCAAAACTTCTGTCCTTCACTCATCCTTCACCCTAAGGCATATGATATCTTAAGTTTACAAAGGGAGAATATAATATTTGTTTGGAATGATTCATACCAACACTTAGGTATTTCTGTGTAAACATATGAAGAGGCTATCTATACATTATTAAAACTATTGATTGAAAAGCAACAAATCCAGCCTAAAGCATTGTTTTATATCTTTGATACAAAACATTTATATTTTTACTTTGTTTGCTACTGAAATTACAGATTTTTGCCACTGTCATTTTTATCTAAATTATCTTGGCACTGAGCAACCCAACATGTTTAAAAAGAGAATGAAAACAATTCCCTGCATAATTTAGACCAGTTAAAACATTGTGAAGAGCATCTAGCAATTGCCCAGTTCATTTTATAATTTTTTTTTATATTCTGCACATATAAATACTGCCATTCTGAAGAGGCTTTGCCATTCATTTAGTTAATTTGGTCAAGTAAACCACTAGCTACACTTAGTGAATAAAAATCCCAGGCTTGTTTTGTTTTTCATGGTTTTCATGACTTTTTGATTCCATTAAATGTATAATTGACAATATTCCACTTTACTTTGTACTGTGTAGACAAAATCTTAATGAGCAATAAATCATCTCTTTTTGTGAGCATAAAGCATGTTTTAATCATAACCTTACTTGAGTTAAATGTTAACATTTTGGTTAGTAGCAAGGTTCACTAAAAAATGAAATGTTACTATAATTCCATGGTATTAAGTGGCTCCACGTAAGCCAAAGAGTTGCTAAAATTAACTAAAAATGCCTAGTTGCCTGACCTTTAATAGGCTGAAGTCTCATTCTTAATTATATCGGGAGAAAGTTCCTAACCTAACCAATGTAACAGGAAGTGAAAGTTAGAGAAGCTGCCTTATTTTATTAGCTATAATAATGCCTATTGTTTTAATGATGAAAAATGCCAAATAGTTCTTATGAAATGATAAACATCATGAAAACAACAGCCTCATCTAGCTCTGAGTTTATTGGCTTGTGCTGCTGGATGATCACCAGCAGGGTTTAATTTTAAACTTCCTAACACAAAATAGTAACTGGAAAGCAATTTGTTTCACTTTTTCTTAGTAAAATTATGATGGAAAACTGTTCACCTGGGAAAATCCAAATTCATATCATAAACATAATGCTGCTTATAAGGAGTCCTAATGATATACTTTATGAATTTTAATTTCTGTTTGGAAGTCAGCAAGTGTGCATTCTATAAATGTAAACCATCTGTTGGCACCTCCTAAAAGACTAGATTTCAGTCCATCCCAACATGAATTATTTATTTTGATGGATTTCTTTCCTAAGCATATTCAAGATTGTGTGAGTGTGTGTGTGTTTGTGTCTGTGTGTGTGTAAGGATGTGTGGTGTGTGTGTTAATCTGTTTTTAATCTGCAATAAAGTTTCAAAGTCAGGACATGCATAATTGCAAACCCAGAAGATAAAAGTACTCAACAATTTGAAATTTGTTCATTTTACATAATAAGATGCTTGTGAAATTCAGAAACATCATTTAACATTGGATCAAAGGTGAAAAGAGAAATAGGAGGAAACAATAAATCATGTCTATAATTTCAATGTTTCAATGACTATATCAGAAATTCTTATTACTTATGAGAAAAGAGAAACCCATAGCTATCCACTGAGGATCTCCCATGCTCTATAGTCAACTGCAATGACAATGAGCATTTTAAATACATTGAGTTTACTAGATGAGAATTGACTATATTTTGAATAATTGCAAAAGATTTAATTGGAGTTAACTTAATAGACCTTGTTAAATTGCCAGGATTGCATTTTTAAATAGTTCTTATTGATAAATAAATAAAATGAGCTCTTACATGTCAACAATCCGTGCACCTAGTTGCACTTTCCTCTTTGAGTTGTATTTAACTTTTGCCTTTCTATGAAAAAAAAAATTCGTTATATAAGACAGAGACAGTCAATGCCCATTTATCCATCTGTACTCTATTCCAGGAAAGAAAGAGATAGGTTCTCAAGGGATTTTTTTTAAACCTTGTTCAACAAGGAGCAGTATAGAGTTGAAAAATAAAAGTTATGCTATAGGATAGTTTCTTTGAATCTGTTGAACAAATTTTATAGACAAATCCATCCCAAATCTACATTACAAATGGAGCAGGACTTAAATCAGACTTTAAGAATCAAAATTTTCTTGGTTTAAAAAAGTTCCTCCCAATAATAATTTAAAAGTTGCAGATTTTCCTAGGGGAATGACATTCTTTTGAGGGGTGGGCCTAGGTAAAACAACACACTTACCCTAGGGCTATGAATTCTTTTATATTCCTTTATATGGTCACTATTCCATTTTATAACATGGACAAATTAAATCAACTGTGAAAAGTCTGTTCTTTTTTGCACCAAAGACCAAGTTCCTGCTGGACATAGACTTGATTGTGCTTGTGTGTATTTCCATAACACTTGTTGTCATTGGAGAGCTGCAGCTGCATTTGCCATCTCTAGGGTTGTCCCCTCCCATCCCCTTTCACCCCCTAGCAATTTTTGTTCTCTTCCATTCAGGCAAATTTGAACTGATTAAATATTCTTGGATTAGGCAAGGAAGCTATAGGACAAAGTGGCAGAGAATATCCTGTTGCATTTCACCCTAATTTCAGCTGCTTGTATATTGTACCTTTGGTCCTTGTAAATGAATCTATAGTTACTCCTCTAGTCAACAAATCTAAAATATATTTAATCCAGACTACTTACTGATTCTTAACTGAAAAAAAAATTATAATATAGCCATAAAAATAATCTATATTCTTCTTCTTACCCAAAGTACCTTCTCCAAATATGATTCCTCCTTCCCTTGACACACAAAATCTTTTTGTTGGGTACTTCTTAAAAATGAAGTTCAAACATACATATTGAATAAATGGTACCACAAAGTTGCTAATGGTTTACAAAAAAAGAGTATGTTGAACAGGATTTATATTAAGTCTTTTTTTATAAGAATGTTCTCCAACTATTAAGTATGTCAACTTTTACTCATTATAGTCTTTTGGTTCATTTGGTTATCCTACTCAGTCTCTTCAAAATAAAAAACACTATTCTTTTGTATTGACACCATTTAAAGTCTGTTTTCCAAGCTAATAAAATATTATATCTGTGTTTTTCTTGAATGTGGAAACCAAGAATACAGTTAGGGCTCAGATAACTAAAACCTAGACCTAATATGAGTTATTATTTAATTACAAGAGATACATATAGCAAAATCAAGGAGAAGCATCTTGATCCTGGTCCTTGCTCACCCTTCCCTCACGTTTTCTTATTGTTTTTCTTGATGGTTCTATAATACTTACCTTGTCCATTGTACCTTCAATGTATATTTTGAATCTGTCCACTTATTTTCTATCTGCACAATGAGTATCCTAATAGAACCCCTATCTTCTCTCTAAAACAAACAAACAAACAAAAATAAAACTATGCAATAACCTCCAGTTTGTCTTCAAACATCCACTCTGGCTATATTCCATCAACTATCACACCAGCCAGAATAATTTTTTTAAACACATGGAACAAATTCTTTTATTCTCCAACCAATTTTTTATAAAATACAAAAAAAAAATAGCACTCTAAATATCCATACCTTAGGAAATTTTAAAGCATCAAAATAAAATTAAGAAAATATTAGTGATACAATACCATGGAATACTATGCGGCTTTAAGAAACAATGGTGATATAGCACCTCTTGTATACTCCTGGATACAGCTGGAACCCATTCTACTAAGTGAAGTATCTCAAGAATGGAAAAACAAGCACCACATGTACTCACCAGCAAATTGGTATTAATGGATCAACACCTAAGTGGACATGCAGGAATAACATTTGTCGGGTGTTGGGCGGGTGGGAGGGGGGAGAAGGGGATGGGTATATACAAACATAATGAGTAAGATGTGCAACGTATGGGGTATGGTCATGCTTGAGGCTCTGCCTCGAGGGGGGAGGGGGCGTGGGCAATATACATAACTGTAATATTTGTACCCCCATAATATGCTGAAATAAATTAAAAAAAAGAAAATATTAGAATGGAATTAAATATAGAATACTATGGATTAACTTTAAGAGAATATCTCAAGTGGTATTTAGAGGGAAAATAATGTAAGGACTAGGAAATAAGAAAGACTAAAAATTAATGAGCTAATAAGTCAATATAAGACCAGTACTAGGAAATAAGAAAGTCGTAAGAAAGAAAACATACTAGGAAAGAAAAAAGAATGAAAATTAATAAGCTAAGAAGTCAACTCAGGAAGTTAGGAAAATGGCAAAGTAAATTCAGAAAATGTGGAAGGGGAAGATAATATAAAAGGTAAGAGTAAAATCGATTTAATAGAAAAAAGATTGAATAATAAGTAAAAAAACTAGTTCTTCTAAAGTCTAATAAAATGGACAAACCTCTGCCAAGATTTAGGAGAATCAAAAGAGAACATTATCATAAAGAGCTAGAAATAAGGATTTCTGGCATATAGAGGTATTTCGCAAGCCTCAAAAAGGGGGGACAAGAAAATAGGGCCTGAAATAGATGCACTACGTACCACACTTAGTAGGACCTCAGTGACCTTTGCTGGGACAGGTTCCCTGGGGCCAGAACACATGACCAAAGCCTGACTGCAGTGTACAGAAGAATGAAATGGCAGATGAGGAAATGAAGAAAATAAAATGAAGATTACTATGCTAAAAACTTATCTACGAAGAAAGAGGAGAAAAAAATATCTGGGCAGACAGTAGGATAAAGATGAAGGGGGTTTTTACAAACTGCAGTGAACCACTCAATAGAGAGAATTAAGCTCAGGAGCTAGGAATAGGTATATGTAGTATTATTTTGTATGCATGCAAGTCTTTAGAAAGGGCATTAATTTAACCTTGTTGTTCATTCTTATTTTTCCAATAGCATAGAGGTCACCAAGTAATCTCTGAATATGCTTCTTGATTTACAGTTCTCTGAAAAGACTTAAAGAATTCTTTATTCTTGTTTCTTTTTTCCCACTTAATTAGGGGCCAAGGGAGATGCTTTGAGCACAGTGAAATGTCTTTAATTGAACTCTATGTCTTGGTCTTTATCATCATAAGAGTATACACATATTGACTCTGCTGATTGCATTATGTGTAGTAGCAATAGGAGGGTGATTAATATTAAAATATTTAATCATTAAAACACCTCTAATTAAATTATTTTATTTTTTCCAAGACTTGAAATGGGAATATTTTCTCTTGAATATTTTCTCTTGAAATGGGAAAATTTACATCTGTCTTTCAGTAGGACTTTACTAGTTTGTTGATTACAAATAATTCTTAGGCAATGAAGAATAGTTTTAAGAGAAGGCTATTTAATTGGTTTGACACCATACTCAGATTTCATCACATCATTCTCTGCATTTGTCTTTCTTTCACAATTCTCTTCTTTCATAACTCATTATTTCATAACTTCTTTCATAAATCATTATTTACCTGAACATTTTGTGTACTTTTGCATTAAATTATTATAATGAATCAAATGTGGCACTTCCTTCAAATTCTATTGGCTGCCTTGCCAATTTTAAAAGAAAAACGCACTTGTTTGCATTACCCAATGCTAAGGAGTGTTGTTCACTCTAGGCAAATCACCAGTATTTTCAAATACCCATGATAAGAAAATTCTTTATGAGTTATTAGGGAAGAACTTCAGATGAGGTAAGAGAAAACAATCTCAGTTCAATTCTATTTTTTATTTCTTACTTACTTTTGGAATAAACTTGATCACACACTGCTGCATTTGTTCTGGAGGCAAAGCAGGGAAACAAAGAAAGAAACACAATTTTGGACATAAAGAAAGCTTTTTAGTTATCTAGAAGTAGCTTAAAATAATAATTAAAATACAAAAGTACTCTGTGTGTGTACATGTAGTGTTGATAAAATATATAGAGAAGCACTTTCTCATATTGTATAATATGAGAAAATAAAATATTAAAGTTCTATTTAAAATAAAAGTTTAAAATAGATTAAGTATTATTATGATCCTCATCAATATGGATATGAGTAAACTGAATGAGATTCAGAGTTGTTGAGTGATGTAACATGTTATCATTATATATCTGAGTTGAAACTCAAATGCAATTCATCTGATTCTACATCCTATGTTCCTTTTCAAATATTGCTCTTCCTCCTCAGTGAGGATAACCTCCATGGTCTATCATGTTATGTCAAAATCAGAGTAATAGAGTCATCTTGTCCAATAATTCACCAGTTGCTTATATTTTCCCACATCCTCAACAAATGGCTGGATCCCTCCAGTGAGGCTGGATTGAGAGCACGGAGAAAGTCTCTTAAAATGAAACTGAAATCTATTCTGGGACACAGCATGAGAGTATAAGGCAGGCACAATGCCTTCCACTCAATTCTTGTTTCTCCCTCATATTAGTTCCATGCCCTCAGGAAAGTTACTTTTCTCCTCTGGAACAAGTTTCAGGTTTGAGATGAACAAATGTTTACATGATGAACAAATTTTCATCTATAGAACATAGTCCCTTTCTACTTCTCTTATTACTCCTCCTCCTATTTCTCTTCATCATCATGAATTTACATCAATGAAAGTAAAACTCACATAGAATTGAATATAAACAGCTTGAGGTTAAGAAAATGTTTAATAGTTATACTGGATAGTCTATAAACAACTCAAAAGCTTTTTACTCATAACCCACATGAAATAGGCAACCATACTTTGTCTTCTGAGCACAAACTACTGTTTATTTTAATGTGATCCTATTAGCCTGGTCATAACTGATACTAGCTAGTATTAGTATCTAAACAAAAGACACACATTTGTGCACTATATTTGGGAACACCATGTGCCATGGATTCAGTCTAACACAAAAATTGCCCAACGAAAGTGCTCCACTTCGGAAGATGACAAGTTGATCCAAGTGAATCGTTTCACTTGTGCATTTTGAAAGGGAGGGAGGAAGAGAGAGGAGGAAGAAAGGAGACAAAGGAGAGTGAGAGAAGTTAAGTCATGAGTATGGTGGTGTCATATTACATCCACAGAGTGCATGCATACTTCTGAGAAAATAACAAAAAGTGAGGAAGTCATTTAATTTCCAACTCTAAGCAGAAAAAACATTTTAAGTGAAAGTATTTTAAAATTTCATCCTCATGACAGTATTCAAAAATCTAATCTCACAGGGGGTAAAATAAATTGGATGCCAGAGAGATTTCAGACATAAGAGCAATAAAGATAGGGGATAGGAAGCTGTGGCTATTTCAGATGTTAAAAACTAATTATTAAGACAAAGCAATAGGGCCCTCAAGGAAATGTTAGACAATCCAGTGCTGATAGCCCAGGGCCAGATAGTTGGACATGTTGAGCAGATCAGATATAAAATTCAGAGACTCCTCAAGTTACATCATCAAAGTGGCAGAATAGTTTTCCTCACTCATCTTCTCACATAAAAATCAATTTTTTTTCTCTTGCCTTTCTTTTTTTTTCATTATTTCAGCATATTATGGTGGTACAGATGTTAAGGTTACGTATATTGCCCATGCCCCCCCCTCGAGGCAGAGCTTCAAGCGTAACCATCCCCCAAACTTTGCACATCTTACTCTATTATGTTTGTATATACCCATCTCCTCCTCTCCCCTCCCACCTGCCGGACACCCGGTAAATGTTATTCCTATATGTCCACTTAGGTGTTGATCTGTTTTTACCAATTAGCTAGTGAGTACATGTGGTGCTTGTTTTTCCATTCTTGAGATACTTCACTTAGTATAATGGGTTCCAGCTGTATCCAGGAAAATACAAGAGGTGCTATATCACCATTGTTTCTTAAAGCTGAATAGCTCCACGGTATACATATACCACATTTTATTAATTCACTCATAAATTGATGGGCACTTGGGTTGTTTCCACAACTTTGCAATTGTGAATTGTGCTGCTATAAACATTCAAGTGCAGGTATCTTCTTTGTAGAGTATCAATCTTCGCAAGCTACACATCTGATAAAGGCTGATAACTAGAATCTATTTAGAACTCAGGAAAATCTGCAAGAAAAAATCAAACAACCCTATCAAAAAGTGGGCAAAGGACATGAACAGAAATTTTTCAAAAGAAGACAGAATAATGGCCAATAAACATATGATAAAATGCTCAACATCTCTAATCATCAGAGAAATGCAAATCAAATCTGCAATGAGATATCACTTATCTCCAGTAAGAATGGCCTTTATCAAAAAGTCCCCAAACAATAAATGTTGGAGTGGATGCGGGGAGATAGGAACACTCCTACACTGCTGGTGGGACTGCAAACTAGTTCAACCTCTGTGGAAAGCAATATGGAGATACCTTAAAGCGATACCAGTAGATCTACCATTTGAGCCAGCAATTCCACTACTAGGCATCTACCCCAAAGATCAAATGACACTCTAAAAATCAATTTTTTTTTTAATTTTTTTTTTTATTCCATCTTGTAATGGGGGTACAAATATTGTTTGGGTTACATACATTGCCCCTCCCCCCCTCCCCCCCCACATGCCTGCGCAACCTTCCACATGCAAAAATACCTTCACAAGACCTAAGGAACCCAGGTGACATATTATAGCTCCAGAGTGGAACACAAAAATTAGAAAAGGCAGAGTAAAGAGGGTAAAAAGAACATTCTTACATTATCCACATTACCACTTCCTCCAAGTCCATGTAGCATAGCATGCAGGGAGATACCCTCCACATGAGAAAAAAGAGTGAAATGAACACCCAACTTTCCATGAAGCCCAGGACAAGGCTCACCCCAGTGAACTCCAGCACTCGGATGGCTCCCATGTCCCCAGGCTCCAGGAAAATCCTTATAGACCCAGGTTCTAGGCTATTCTAGAGCTGGACCTGCTCTACATACCCAGGATTCAGGCCCACCCTCACAGTCCTAGGTACCAGGCCTGCTTCTGTGAATCAGGCACCTGGTTAATCCTTATGGCCACATGTGTCAGAGATGGTTGCCCCCTGACCCAGGCACACAGCCAGCCTACCTGAGTACCCTACCCCCAAGTCTGTCCATGGACCGCACCAACTGATCCATCCAGAATCTCTGGAATGGCTAACTTATGAAGAGCTTTCCCTGACTGAGCCAGTCTTCCAGACTAGAAGAACTGCCACTTCATCAAATGAGTAGACATCAATGAAAGTCAGCAAAATCACAAATAATCATGAAAACATGACACTGTAAAAGTAACAAAATAATGCACCAGTAACCAACCCTAGAGAAATTGATAATGTGTAAACTTCCTGACAAAGAATTCAAAACATTCATCTTAAAGAAGCTTAATAGGAGCTATAAAATTTTAACAATGGATTTTATCAAACAGAAGAATCAGCAAGCTCAAATACAAGTCATTTGAAATTACCCAGTTAGAAGAACAGAAAGAAAGAAAAAAAAAGAGTGAAAAAGGATAAAGAAAGCCTATGGGCCAGGCTCAGTGGATCATGCCTGTAATTCCAGCACTTTGAGAGACCAAGGTGGGAGGATTGCTTGAGGCCAGGAGTTTAAGACCAGCCTGGGCAATATAGCAAGACCCTATCTTTTAAAAAAAGCCATTATGGGACACCATCAAGCAAACCAAATACACATTATGGGAGTTCTAGAAAAAGTAGATCAAGAGAAAGGGCATAAATCTACTTTAAAGAAATAATGACAGAAAACTTCCCAAATCTGGAGAGGAAAATGAGCATCAAGATCCATGAAGTCCTAAGAAACCTATACAGATTGAATGTAAATATCTTCGCCAAGGTACATTATAACAAAATTCTCAAAAGTCAAAGACAAAAAATTTTGAAAGTAACAAGAGAAAAGTGAATTGTTACATACAAGAGAATTTCTATAAGACTATCAGTGAATTTCTCCACAGAAACCTTGCAGGTCAGGAGAGAGAGGTATGGTATATTAAATGTGCTAAAAGAAAAATACTGCCAAACAAAAGTATGATTCCCAGCAAATCTATCCTCCTGAAATGAAGGCAAGATAAAGACTTTCCCAGGAAAATAAAAAAGAAAAGAAAAGAAAAAAGGAGAGGGATCTCATAACCACTAGATCTGCCTTATAGGAAATGCTAAAGAGAGTTCTTCACGTTGAAACAAAAGGATATTAACAACATAAAAACATGTGAAAGTAAGAACATATTCAAATTCAGCATATTCTAAGACTATGATAGTTCATAAATTATTTTTAATCCAGTATAAAAATTCATAGACAAAACTTTTGTTAATGGATACACAATATAAAAAGATGTAAATTGTGACATCAGTAACATAAAATGTGAGAGAAGCCGAAGTGTAGACTTTTTAACATATGGTCAAAGTTAAGTTATTACCAGCTTTAAAAAGACTGTTCTAACATGTTTTATGTAATCCCCAGGTAGCCACAATAAAAATATGTAGTAGAAACACAAAAGATAATGAGAAAAGAATGAAAGAATATCAATCCAAAAAAAACAAAAACAAAACATCAAATCACCAGTAATACAGCAAGAGAGGAGAAAAGAAAAAAAACACTACAAAAGGAAAACAACAAAATGGCAATAGTAAGTCTTGTTCTAGTGATAATTACTTTAAAATTAAGTAGGTTAAAGTCTTCAATCCAAAGACAGAGAGTAGCAGAATGGATAAAATAAATAATGCCCAACTATATACTGCCTACGAGAGATTTGCTTTACCTTCTAGGACACACATGGGTTGAAAGTTAAAGGTAGTGATAAGAGTCATACAAATGGTAACCAAAAAGTTGTGAGGTGGCTCTACTTATACCAGACAAAATAGATTTTAAGGCAAAAACTGTCACTAGGGACAAAGAAGGTCATTATATAATGACAAAGAGATTAATTTATCAAGAGAATATACAAATTATAAATATATATGCACACAATATTGGAGCACCTAAATATATAAAGCAAATATTTACTGAACTGAATGCAGAAATAGACCATAATACAATAATCGTAGGAGACTTGAATATCCTGCTTTCAATAATGGATTGATCATACAGACAGAAAATCAATAAGGATATAGTGGACTTGAGTGACACTATTGACCAAAGAGATCAACAGACAAGTACAGAACATTCCATCCAACACAGAAATATGCACAATATTTTCAAATGCACACAGAACATTTTCCAGGATATATTACATGTTAGTCCACAAAAATCAAGTTTTAGCATATTTAAGAAGATTGATATTATATCAAGTGTCTTTTCTGACCACCATGGTATGAAACCGGAAGTCAATAACAGGAGCAAAATTGGAAAATTAAAAATATATGGAAATTAAACAACATACTCCTGAACACCCATTGGGTAAAATAAAATATTAAAATGGAAGTAAAACTATGTTGAGACAGATGAAATTGGAAACAAAACATATCAAAGCTCATGTGATATAGCAAAAGCAGTTCTAAGATGGAAGTGTATAGTGATAAATGCTTACATTAAGAAAAAAAGAAAGATTTCAAATAAACAATCTAATGTTACATTCTAAGAAACTAGAAAAAGAAGAAAAAAATTAAACCCAAAGTTAGCAGAAGTAAGGACTTAATAAATGTCAGAGCAAAAATAAATGAAGTAGACACTAGAAAAACAATAGAAATGATCAATGAAATTAGAAGTTTATTTTTTGTAAAAGATAAACAGAATTTATGAACCTTTAATTAGACTAAGAAAAAAGAGAGAAGACTCAAATAAAAAAATCAAAAATGAAAGAGGAGACATTACATCTTTTACCACAGAAATTAAAAGGATCATAAGATACTAATATGTGTCAAGCAACTGGATAACATAGAAAAAATAGATTCCTAGAAACATACAACCTGCTAAGACTAAATTATAAAGAAATAGAAAATTTAAACAGAACAATAATGAGTAAGAAGACTGAATCAATGAATAACCTCCCTAACAAAGAAAAGTCCAGGAACTAATGGATTCACTGACGAATTCTACCAAACATTAAAAAAGAATTAATGCCAGTCCTTCTCAACCTCTTCCCAAAAACTGAAGAAGAGGGAACACTACCAAAGTAATTTTATTATATGAAGCCAGAATTACACTGACATCAAAGCCAGATAAGGACAATACAAGAAAAGAAGATTACAGCCCAATATTCTTGATGAACATAGGTATAAAATTCCTAAACAAAATGCTAGCAAACCAAACTCAACAGCACATTAAAAGGATAATATACCATGAATAAGTAGGATTTATCCATGGCATATAAGTATGATTCATCACACATAAATCAGTAAGTGCAATAAACTACATTTCCAGAATTAAGAACAAAAAATGTTTGATCCCTTAAAAAGATGCATAAAAAGCATTTGAAAAAATTGAACATACTTTCATGATTAAAATGCTCAACAAATTAGGTATAGTAAGAATGCACTTTAGAATAATAAAGGCTATCTCCAAGAAGCCCACAGCTAACATACTCAACAGTGAAAAGTTGAAGCTTTTCCTCTAAGATTAGGAATAGGGCAAGAATGCTCTCTCTTACTACTTCTGTTCCATTTAGTACATACTGAAAGTCCTAGTCAGAGCAGTTAGGCAAGAAAAACACAAAAGTCACTCACACTGAAAAGTAAGAAGTAAAACTGTCTCTTTGCATAGCATAAGATTTTGTATATAGAAAACCCTAGAGACTCTACCAAAAAAACCCTGTTAGAATTAGTAAATTAATTGAGTAATGTTACATGATACATAATGAACACACAAAAAATCAGTTTTATTTCTATACACAAGGAACTATCAAAAAGGAAATTAAGAAAACAATCCCATTTAAAATAGCATCAAAACATAAAATACTAAGGAAAAAAAGTTAGCCAAAAGGTAAAAGATTTGTATACTAAAAATTATAAAGCATTGATGAAAGAAATTGAAGACATTTATAAATGGAAAAATATCCATATTCATGAATTGAAAGAATTAACATTGTTAAAATGTCTGTACTACCCGAGGCTATCTACAGATTTAATGCAATCTCTATCAAAATTCCAATGGTGTTTTTCATAGAAAATCCAATGGTATTTTTTATAGAAATAGAAAAAAAGCAATGCTAAAATTCATATGACACCATTAGAGACCCTGAATAGCCAAAATAATCGTGAACAAGTAGCACAAAGCTGGAGCTATTATGCTACCTGATTTCAAAATATACTACAAAACTATAGTAACCAAAATAGTATACTACTGGCATAAAAACAGATATAAAAATCAATGAAACAGAATAGAAAGCCCACAAATAAATCCAATCATTTCTAGCCAATTGATCTTTGACAAAAATGCTGAGAATACACAATAGGGAAAGGATAGTCTCTTCAACAAATGGTGTTGGGAAACTGAATATCTACATGCAGAAAAATGAAATTTGAGCTTTTCTTCACAACATATACAAAATCAACTTAAAATAGTTTAAAGACTTAAACACAAGACCTATAACTATAAAACTACTAGAAGAAAACATGAGGGAAATCTATTTGACATTAACCTAAGCAATTTTTATATGATTCCACAAGCATAGGCAACAAAAATAAAAATAGACAAATAGGATTGCATCAAACTAAAAAGCTTGTGCACAGAAAAGGAAGTAGTCAATTTAGTGAAGAGACAACCCAAGGATGGAAGAAAATATATGCAAACTATACATATAATAAGGGGTTAATATCCAAAATATGTAAGAAATCCAACAACTCAATAGCAAGAAAATAACCAGATTTTAAAAATGGACAAAGGACCTGAATAGACATTTCTCAAAAAGAGACATACAAATGGCTAACAGGTATATGAAACTGTTCATTGATA
The DNA here is from genome assembly GCA_008086735.1 of Cheirogaleus medius. NCBI lineage: Eukaryota > Metazoa > Chordata > Mammalia > Primates > Cheirogaleidae > Cheirogaleus > Cheirogaleus medius. The sequence goes on from VBSM01002217.1 coordinate 34,630,438, forward strand.
GTAATTATCAGGGAAATGCAAATCAAAATCAAAATGAGATTATTAACTAATATATGTTAGAATGGCTTTTATCAAAAGGACAAAAGATAGTAAGTACTGGAAAAAATATAGAGAAAAGGAGCCCCTTGTATGCTGTTGGTGGGAATGTAAATTGGTATAGCCATTATAAAAACAGAACTATGGCATGATCCAGCAATCTCAGTTTTGGGTGTATATCCAAGGGAAATGAAATCAGTGTTTGAGGAGATATCTACACTCTTACGTTCACTGAAGCATTATTCAGAATAGCCAAGATATGAAACCAACCCAAGTGTTCATGGATAAAAAAAGAGATGTAAAATATGTAAAATAAATTTATGTATACACACACATATATATACATACACACAATGTGTATGTATCCATACACAATGGATACTTATTAAACCTTTAAAAAGAAGAAAATTCTGCCATTTGTGACAATATGGATGCATCTGGGGGACATTATGCTAAGTGAGTAAGTCAAGCACAGAAAGACAAATATTGCATAATTTCACTTATATGTGGAACCTAAAAAAGACCAAACTTCTACAACAAAAGAGTAGAAAGGTGGTTTCCAGTGGCCAGTGATGGGGGAAATGGAAGAAATGTTTGTCAAACAGTACAGTTTCAGTTATGCATCATGAATATATTCTGAGGATCTAATGTCCAGTATTATTGCAGTATAGTTCATAATGTACAGCAGTATAGTTAATAGTAGTGTTTTGTATGCTAAAAATTTGCTAAGAGAGTAGGTCTTACCACGAACACACACAAAAGGTAACTGTATGAAGTGATATGTTAATTAGATTGATCGTGGTAATCATTTTATAATTTATATATGTATTAAAACATCATGTTGTACACCTTAAATATATATAATTAAGTTATATTTGCCATTTACACCTCAGTAAAGCTGGGGGAAAACAAACAACTCAAGGAACTAATCTCTGAGCCACATTTACTCGTTACCCTTAGTTTCTTAGCCAAAAAAGAAAAAATTGAATATGATTTCAAAACCTACTGAATGTATTATTTTTAATTTGTTACATAGTTTGTAGTGAATTATATGCCATTCTCTGAACAGAAAATGGATTTAAGCATTTTCAGCACAATCTAACAAGCAGCTTGCCACAGTCGTTAAAAATGTGGGTTCAGAATCTAGACTATCTCCTTTTGAATTCTGACTCCTCCACTTACCAGCTGTGTGATATTGGACAATACACTTAACATTTCTGTTTCTCATTTCCCTTGGCTATAAAATGGCATTAATTTTAAAATGTACAACATAAAGTCATTGCAAAGATTAGATGTGAAGCTCTGAAAGCAACATCTGGCAAGTAATCACCACTCAAAAAATATTAGCCATTATACTTAGATTTTATTTTTTATAATATATTTATATAGAAAACTCATTTAAGCAGTATTATATAGAGATCCCTGGGCTGACTGAAGATTTCATGAATATTGCATACAAACCAGTTAAGAAATGTTCTTTAAGAAGGCTCCTGTCTTATAAAAAGTGAATTTATAACCAGAATTCCAATTCTAATTTAAAATTTGAAATAATTCTACTTTCACTTCAATCTAGCCAGAATATTCTCTTCATGAAGGCAAGTTAAATGGAGAAAAAATTTATAATTTTTGGTGGTGAACTTGTCCTTTAGTTAGAATAGTTTGAAGTACTGTTACTCATTATACCATCAGTCTTGCCAAGGAAACCACAATATTTAAATGTCAGAGGCCACTTGGTGACAGGCTCCTCCCCCCTTGGCCAGAATCTACCTCTGTTATACCTCTTTTCCTATGATTACCTGGCTTATCCAACTCCCTTCTTTTAGTTTTTTAGTTTTTTTTTTTTTCCCAACAAGGTATATTTAATTGAACTTGCTTTCTATATTACTGTTTAATCAACTACATTCAAATTCATATCTTCCTTACTTGACATTACTGATAAATAATCATAATTAAAGTTTGGGGCTTTAGTAAACTTTTCAGTAAGGCATTTAGTCTTAGCTAGTAGTCTTTTATCTTATTATTTCCAAAGTTCAGCACAGTGTGTGCGTGTGTGTGTGTGTGTGTGTACCTGTGTGTATTTCTCTAGTATAAATACAGTAAATCTGAAGGCTAAATTAGTTTCAAAGTTTGGGAGATTTCTCTATGACATCATCATGAATCTCATTCCTCCTTCCATTCAAAAACATCTCCATATGTGTCTCTCTCTCCACACATGAGAAAAAAGTAATGAGAGTCGTGGGGTAATAAGTAATTAAGCCAGAACTTAATTACTGTCTTAGTCCACTCAGACTGCTGCAACAAAAATACTATAGACTGAATGGATTATAAACAACAGAAATTTATTTCTCATAGTGCTGGAGGCTGAGAAGTCCAATATCAAGGCACCTGCTTATTTGTTGTCTAGTGAGGGCCTACTTCCTGGTTCATAGACAGCTGTCTTTTCTTTTTGCCCTCACATGGTAGAAGGGGCAAGGAAACTCTCTGGAGTCTCTTTTATAAGGGCAGCAATCCCATTCATGAGGGCTCCACCCTCATGACCGAAGGCCCCACACAAAGCCCCGCCCTCCTAATGCCATCACATGGGAGGTTAGGATTTAGCATATGAATTTGGAGAGAACACAAACATTCATTTTGTAACAGTGAGTGACATTACACTAAAAGATCTTATGGTAAAATGAATTTTGAGAAAAATTTTGGCAAGAACAATGGTGGTGGGTAAATTTAATCTTACTGCACTGTGCTCCAACTTGTAACATTCTGCTCATTATCTAAGGCCTTGTCCATGTTCTATCTCCTCTTTATGTCTTCCCCAATCATCATTGAGGAGTTACTTTACTCTCCTTACATGACAATAAGCACCTCTCTCTCTCTCTCTTTCAAAGAATCCCCTATAACACTTTATTTTTTGAAGGAAAATAGTAACAATAGAAATTTAGACAGATTTAGAGGTCTTCATCTCCTTCATTTAATAAAGGTAGGTGATTTGACCACTACCAAATAGCAAAGGTGGTATTAGAAATCAGTTATCCTGGATTCCAGCTTAGTTTCAAGTTACGACAATGGCTGTATAAAGAAAAAGGACAACTTCAGGATCATTTTGAAGAAAGATTTAACAATACTGTGGACTAACTGACGGGAAAAGCTACAGTCAAAACTGATTGACTTCTCAGTTTTATTTTGAGAATAGTGATATTAATAATATTAAGAGGAAAGATTTTTATTTGTCAGTCATAATGTGCTAAGGAAATAACCCAACTGGAATATTTTTATATCTGAATGAAGTATTTAAAAAGAGGCATTCACAAATATATTTGTTGCAGAAAGTGAACTGCCATACCAGGGCGTTAAGGTGTGGTTCCCATATTTCAAATAGTGGCTTATGTGGATGCAGCATATGAACTTGATTTTTAAATATGATCAGGATATTTGAGTTAGTGTTCACTATTAAAAGCTAATGTGTTAGCATCCATATGGTTCTAGGAATTTCTAAATGACTCTGTATTGCTTGCTTCTCACCACCGATTTCTGTCTCTTATTCCCTTTCTTTGATTTGCCTGCCCCTTGAAGGACATGGGAAGTTCAGTTCTATTCACACTGGCAACAGGATTCCAGACTTCAGAGTCACACCTGCACAGCTCTCTGTTAAATGCCAATTCTGTTTCCCACACTTTAGAAGGCACCAGTTGTAGTTTTGGCAACATTTATGCAGCCTCAGAGCAATAAGCAAATTTCCATTTGTCTCTCTTTCTTTTTTCTTTTTCCTACTTCATTTTTTCCTGTCATTTTTTCTTTTTTTTGATAAGGAAAGGTAAAATATCTAAAAATAGACTTACTGTGTTTACTCATAGACTTTTTCATTTATGTACATTTAATATCTGAAATTGTTCTTTAGAAGATTGTTCTCTTCCTCTATCTCATCCATTTCTAATCTCCGATCTTCAAACGTGCATATGCTTCCTATTTACATTAAGTCCAAATTCCAAACATTTGCAGTATTTTGGAGACACTTAGAAAGCTTCATATACTTTTTTAAAAAAAAAGACCTTTCATATATTTGGATGTGGTTTTTGTATATTAACTGCTGCTGACACTTCTATCTAATTTAGAAGCACTAACATCATCTTCAGTTATTATTATTGACTTGGAGGTTATGAAGGATTTCGTTGACTTTAAGAAATCTGACCTTGCTCTGAGGTCACTAATTAAATGTTATGACTTACCTTATGAAAAGCAGGAGTCAAAAAGGGACAGAATAACTTTTTCTCCCTTCAGGTTGTAATATAATTTATGAACAACCGTCAGGATTTGCTCAAAGTATTTCCACAATGTAAGATGCTGCTTTGAAGGGCCTGAGTGGCATTACTGAATGAATTCTGACCTAGATTCCTAAGAGAATCAAGTCTCATGGCTCTCTGCTCCTTCTCAGATGAACAGTAATCTTATTCTCGAGCACAGAAAGCTGTCAGGATTTGTGACCTTTACTGTAAGTGATATAAACTAGGCCAAAGTAGAGACAGAATTACCTCTTGCCTCGCAGAAAGTCACCCTTGAGGTCACTCTCAGGACAATGCAAGGACAGCTGCCCTACTGTTTCTTTGCCCTGTTAGGCCTTTCTGTCTGGCAGATTTATCCAGCCTAGCATACACCCCACTCCAGTAATTCAAAGAGAACTCATCTTACACTGGAAGAGATCAAGATTGGTAACCACTGGCGACTGGTTTCTCTGAAGGAAAATTATGTCAGCCTGCAGGCAGGTCAGGGAGAGACAGAATAAAATAAAATTTGCTAAGGTTTCGCATTCAGCAGGCATCATCTGCTTAATAAGTATGGACCAAGGAATGTTGATTGTCCTTTTTTTACATAGATGTGTTAAAATACATAAATTATTGCAGGTCATTTATATTTTATATATCTATATAGGTGTGTGTGTGTGCATCCTAATGCAATTTGTCTTATTATCCCGATTAGTTATATTTGTTGCTTCTAAAAATAATTTATTTCAAGGTATTTTCTTTATTAATCATTAATTTACAGTCATTTTATAATGTTTGTAAAACAGTTTTACTTAATATTTCTCCTGTACTTTCCATATTAAATCTTTAATGTTCTCCTTCTTTTTGTTCTTTCATCTACATAAATGTTCTCATGATATATTTATAAATTCCTTGGAGTTCGGGCAAATAAATTTTACTTGTTCACTGTACTTTGCTTTCTAACTTTCAGGTAAAAGCCAACCAGTTAAAACAAAACATTGTCAAATTCAATTTTTTTTAAAAAAAAGGCTTCTAATTTGTAATATTTCTTATTAAGTGTTTTTAAGCTGCTTAAGTCAGCTTATTTCTTAAGGATAATTTTATGACACACATAAAGGCTATAGGATATTTCTTATCTGTCATTTTTTACACTAAGCTCTATGATTTGGGTTTAGGAATACAACATTTATATGTTTAATTGTAATATATTAGGAGTTATAGCTGACCCTCCTTCACATGATCAAAATAGCTCAGAATTTTGATAACCTTTATAGAATAGCCATGGAAGAAAATGTTAAGGTAAAAATTTTAAGTAGAAGAAATTTTATGTTTGAACTACTAAATTAAAATTGGGCTGCTGATTGTTTTTATTATATATTGTGGACTTTTGTCTCATATACAGTATACATATGAATTATTAATATTATAATTTATAGAAATGACAATAATGAGCACTTACTTTCATTAGATGTCCTAGCTAGTGGCTAGCTAGGATGAAAGCTCTGTACATTTATTAATGCTCTTAAAGGCTAAGTCTAGGCCAAAACACAATTTAAGTCACTTTCAGGCCATTTCTTGATGATGCTTGAGTTTCCAAGGCATTTATGGTGGGAGTTCAAAAGGAGGAAGGAGCTGAATTGGCATTAAGGCCATATCTATGACCATAGCTACTTGAAAAAGACTTAGAAAGACATTCTCATAAAGGTTTATGAAGTGATTCTCACAGATTCTACAAATTCAATAAAGGGCCCATATAAAAATTTCCAGAGACTTCTGTGACTTATTAAATATAATATATATACATATCTTTTAATAGCAACTTATATCAATCTTTCTAAACAGCAACCGTTTATTGTCACTTAGCTTATTCAGAATTAATTACTCAGTGACTGAAAGACAGCAATGAAGAAGGAGGTGTCAGAATAGGTAGGTAGCGTCTCTGAGCTGTTCGCTTTTTGTCTCTTTATTGCTATAAGTGGGAGAACCAATGGCAGAGACTAAGGCTTTTCATGAAAGATCATTTTTGGGAGGAGGGAACAAAAGATGAGGTAGTACTATCTGACATTTCTAATTAAGGAGATTAAAAGAGGGAAGTAGTTCATTTTTCCTTAGGAGTCATCTTACACCATAGTGACAGAAATGACTGTTATAATGATGAGAAAGTACAAATTTATATTTCTTAGGAGAATTGTAAATGACACAGGCCAAAATAATGTCATTTTTCTATTTATCACTTAATGATAGCTTAAGCACTCCAAAGGTAATAACATTAAAAATAATTAAGCAATTGTTGAAACATTGACATTTCTTGGTTGTTTGGGTGCAAACCAAATGGGTTGTTAAAATTCTATGATTTTTCACAAGTACTACATAATTACAATAGAAAATTTCTTTTAAATGGAAGGGAGGCTCCAGGGGATTGTTTGGTTGTTCTTTTACAACAGTGGGATGTAGAATATGTAAATAATTAACAGGGAGAGATAGTAATGAAATCTCTTTGGCAGAAAGGTGTTTTCTAGCTAATGGATACATATATACGCATATATAATCAGTGAGGGAAGATTTAGAAACATATACACATATGTACTGTGTTATCATCTCCACTTGCCCATGTCTTCCTTTCCATTCATGATTTAAACAAAACTTATATACAGTGACTGGTAAGGAAACAGGATAAAATTATTTTAATTATATTTATTTATTAAAAAATAAATATATTTTTAAATTATATGTCAAAATAAGACCTAAAATATCTTCCTATAACAGTCTATAAATAGTAATATGGTAAAATAGATAAATATCTATAGATTTATCTTTAAAATCTGATCTTGTATTAATCCCCTTTTCCAACTAAACTCAAATTCCATAATAACCAGGCTATATGGAGGAATAATCTTATGGCCATCACCCTGACTCAGCATTATATTGGAAATCACAACCCATTTTAAATGGTACAACGGAGGTCTTTGACACTTAATAAAATAATTAAATGTGATGCTCTAACTCTGAGAAGTCCTTTAGGTTTTTTGAAACCATGAAATATTTTGCATCATTCAGATGGAAATCACTGCCTTAGTCAAAACCAACTCTGAGTGTCATTTTCAGCATTTTTAACTCAACCAAGCCTAAATAGTAAACGACTTTTTCATGACTTTTGTTGTTTCTTTTTACTACGCTTATCAAAATTTAAGGAATTTCATATTTCAAGACTAAAGAGCCTTAAACTTTAAGAAACGACATTGCAGTTGTTTTGAACGGCTCTTAATGTTTTTGCTAGTTATGAGGCTTATTGAGAAAATCAGCAAATATCTGAATAAGGAAAAATACAATTATTCTTGATAACGTACAAATCATCATGTAAGTATATGAAGGCTTAACAAAGAAATGCATAGCATATTCTGAATATATGATCTTATGCAGATGTCTTGTTATTGATTCTTTGAATTGGTTTTATGTACCTTCAGTCTATTTGCTGAAAATAACCTAGAAATTACTCTTTTAGCCTTAGCACATTGAATCAGATAAATCAGATTCTTAAGATAATATAGAAATAATATAGTTCAAGTAGATGAAAGTAATCATACAGAGTCGAAATTATTATTCTGGGGTGTACGGAGGTGCTTCAGAGAATCCATATACCGCTTGACACAGAAGGCAAAATTTTTGTGTTCTAGTGTATTGTACCTTAATTATTGATAAAGTCTTATAGGGCTTAGGGACACAAAAATGATTTAAAATCAGACATAAACCTATATTTATATAATCTAAGATCCCTCCAAATAATATTTTACCTGTTGGGCCCGCAGAAAGACTGGAGCAACTTTACAGTGTCAGCATCATTCTGGCTCACAGCAGGCTGGGTAGGTATCAAGTAAATGTAGATTCTAGTCTAGACTCGGAGATTCATTCACCTTTTGACCTTACCACATCATTCAAGATAGTTACTCTTTTTTTTATCCTTAAAATGAAGATGCTAATTATCTACCTAGAAAGATTAGAGGACATAATGAATGAGTAAACACACAATAAAATTATGAAGTGCTATATAAATGTAACGAATTACTATGACTTCATTGCTTGAAATTTTGGTATTAAAATGTACAGTAAACAGAAAATTGCACAAGGCAGCCTGCCACGTAAAGATCAAACAGAGCTGTTTCAGAAGACACTTTTTACATTCCATTCTCTCAAATTTTCAAATTCATCATATCTATGAGCTTTAAACTTTGCCGAATACATTTTAACATTTAAAAAAACTTTTTGAAATCAGCCATAACATTCTTAGAGCTGTAAAAACATGATGTTCCAACTGCACTTTTTTTTTTATAAGCTTTGTACCCTTTTCTTGGTTTTATTGCCAAAACAACCCATGGAAACAAAAGATGCAGAAAAGATATGAAAGGAAGTAACGACTGCTGAGCAGTTATCCTGTAGATGAATAATAGACAAGTAACATAAACAGATGCAAGCCTAACATGGATGCAAAATGAATGAGAGGAAACAAACAGCAAAAGCAGTTACAAAGTTTGGCAACAGGAGTGGGCATTCATCTATCTCCCTCGGAAGATGCTCTATTGCTGACAAAACAAAATCTTTTTCCGCTGTAATATAATCATTGCTTTAGACATTTACCTCTTTTTGAAGAATAAAAAGAATAAATAATTATAAGTTTTTAAAAATTTTAAGACCAAATACAAAACATGAAAATATTTTTAGGCTATGATATTTCAACAAGCACCTAAAAATTAATAAACAAGTGACACAGATATAATATGCAGTATATCAAGTAATGGTACCCAACTGCTGCTTCGATGTATGTTCTTACTAGGAATTACCGGTCTTGATTAACTTGATTAATTCATTTAACCTGTGTTTAATTTTTCATAAAGTTATATATTTCTAACTTTATTAAGAGTAATAATAGTTATAATAACTATAATTTACTAAGTGTCTACTATGTGCACTTCACATGGATTTTCTCCTTTTCATCTCCTACAAAGTCTTTGATTAATAAAATAGTTCAAGAATTATCAGACTTATCATACCTGAATTTAAACTATTTAGACTAAACCCATTTACATAAAATATTCAAGATTTATAGTAAAAGATACAAATGCAATAAAATTGAAAATCTTTAAATTAGAAATAAAAAGATCTAAGTAAAAGGTTAAAATGGTAGAGAAAAGGGAAAATTAGGTAAACTCCCACCATAATGTGATGAATCCAATTCCATAAAATGCAGAGTTGTATCATTGTGATATGAATGAAGTGATTCTGGATGTTCCTGTATAGCTACCCATCTGGGAGACTCACAGGTGTTGGTATATTATCCTTATCCTCCTGTACCTCTCAACTAGTATGTAGAGACAGTTGTCTCCTCCAGCTTAAAGACTGGTGAAGATGGTATAGGTCTTGTGGTTCACCAGGACTTCCACGCCAGTAGCAATAACACCAAGAATTTTCTCACCTGCCAGCCCAATTCAGGGTGATTGGGACAGGAGGTTCTTGGGGACATAAGGACCAATTCAACAGCACCCAGAAACCCAACATAGAGAGGATTACCTGTAATTTCTCTGTCTAGGTTCAATTTTACCTCCACCTTCCTTCTTCCCACAGAAGACAAAAGCATCAACCCTTTGTTTTATACTATTTTGAGAATGGTGATTTGGCATAATCATTGCTAAGTTTTATTCTTATTAAATCATAAAATGTACTCTAAAAAAGGTTACTGTACTTGAGCCCAAAATGTAGACTTGGAATTTCTGGAAATCAAGTAAAAAATGAAACAGTTTTCCTTAATTCTGATTTCTGATAAAAAGAAGTTTATGAATTTCAGAGAAAAATTTTCTTTCACCAACCTCTGTGAGATATTTGTCATATGGTTGTATATGTATAAGACATCAAAACCAATTTAATAAATATATTTAAAATACATTAATATAAAAATTATTTTATTGGATTTTAGTGATGTATGTAATGATATAAATAACTTTTAACAATTATCACCTCTGTTGGGGACAATAAGATTCTTGTTTATTTTTTGTGTTTAAATCAATATTGAGTGAATGGTTAACATTCCCTAAACACTACAAATATTATTAAGAAAAATATATTTGTGAAGGAAAAAAAATGAAAAGTCTTGTTTATTCATGTTATCTTAAAGAGGTGAACTTAAAAAAATGCTAGCTTCTATTCTTTGTTGCCAAATTAATGGTGCATTTTAACTTCTTGTTTTATAACTTAGATAACATCATCATCATCAAGTTGATGCCTCCGCATAAACTATTTTGTTGCTATCACACTTGTTTCTGATTCATATTCAAAATACCTTGAGTAGAGCATGTATCTTATAAGAGTCAAAATTCAAATGTGATTTTAAAAAATTATCTTGAATAATTGTAAAATATTAGAAATCATATATATATAATTTACACTTACTCAAAACAGTATTATCTTACATTAATTACTATTTGGTGGCTATTCAGGTACATTAGTGGATTGAACATACTACCTTAAAGAGTAAATGGCCCACTGCTTGAAGGAGAAAAGGCCAATACACACACAAGAAGGTAGTCAAAAGTAATGGAAGGAAGGAAAGAAATAAAGAAGGAAGGGAGGGGAGGGAGGAAAAAAGGAAACATGAATAAATCGAGCATACCATTCATATCTCACATTGCTTGTTCCAGTGAAGGAGACCATTTCAATTTTATTTTTCATATTTATACATAAGTAATATATATAAATACTTCTGTGTGTGTATGTGTATATATATATTTTTAACAGAGTAACAGGACATTATGCATGACTAATGTAGAAACGTGTTAGGTAAGTGTAATGCTGGACTGTGGGACTTTACCTGTGGCTTTGAAAATGAACCTTGTTTATAAGAAGAGAATAAATGTAAGCAATCTCAGAAAGAAGTTTCTCTATACTCCATACTAATTATTAGAGTTAGTAAGATTGATTTATTGGTCTTCTATCACATTGCCAAGAAATAAAGAAAATGGAAGGCAAATATAACGTTACAACTTAGGAAAGGAAAAAAGAAAAGTGACCATGAGGGGGAAAAAACACTTAATATTAAATTCTGAAAATGTTTAGGGGTGTACATGTTACTTTTCACTACTTTATTTTCCATTTAATTTCATTTTTTGAGATGTGATCAAGTACTAGTATTGTTAGTATAAGAATTGAATTGGCTTATATGTGTCAAGTTATTAATTTATAAGATTTTCCTCTCAGTAAAAAGAAATTTGGAATTAAGTTATTTCTTTCTAATATATAATTCTTGGTCAAAGGAAATTTAATTGCTTTGCTATTTTTAGACAATCTTATGAACTATATTTTGTTTCTTTGAGATGAAATTTTCAACCATTTCTAAAATTACTTGACTAAAATTGCAGGACTATGTTATATCTATTGGCTGCATAAAATTTGAGTCTCAATCTGATTCTTATAGAACACACAAAATTGTTCTTTTATCAAAGTATATGTTGTTTCTTTTTTTCTTCTTCTTCAGTGTTATTATGATAAACTTTATGGTCTGGAAGACATTCATATTGAAAGGGCCTTTCATTCCTCTTAGCTTTGCTATTATTTTCTCACATGGTTCCAGAAATAACAATTAGTATTTCTTTTCTTCCTTAATTGAGTTGAATACTCTCTTCACTTTCCTATAAAAATTGTTTTGCCTTCCATGTTTATTTCAAAGGTGATAAGGAGCCCTCTCTATTGGTAGTTATTTGTTCTGAAGCTTGGTTAAATTGCCACAATTACAAGTCATTTAAATAATGATTTTGAAATATTATTGGTTCTTTCAAATAATATCTGTAATTTGAAAAGTCTGTAACTGCAAGATAGATATATAACTCTTCAAATTTTATTTTTAATTAGAATTAAAATACATATTTTGCAGTCATTTTTGACAAAACAATCAAATAAGTGAATCGGCTCTTTTTTGTTCACTTTAAAACACTGAGTTTTTACTGGCATAAACTGTGTTTTGTACAGTGTGTGTGTCCATATATGTGTACGTATGCAAGAGGTAAGCACTTCAGAAATGTGGTTTGTTACTTATGCATATATCATATGTTTCCACAAAATTTTATAGCTTTAAATAACAGCCAAATTAGCATCAGAAAGCTAAATTTTAATATATTGTCTTTTAAGTGTGCAAGGCTAGATAAGCTTTTTAGAGGAGAAATTGAAGCAGAATTAGGTAAAAAAAATTAGTTGCCATTTTCCAATACTCTTGTTTACTTCACATGTTTCTAGATTTCACTTTTAGCAAATATTATATACAATATGCTGTGATAACTTTTAGCTATAAAATTTTATTTATAAAATTACATGAGCCACTTATTTTCAAAGCAGTAATCATCAAATTATTGGCATTCTACTTCACTGATGAAGCCTCTGATAAAATTGCCATCCACTCTTTTTTCCTGAAATAAGGTCCCAGTTCCGAGGCCCTTCTCTGTGGTACAGAATGACAGTTTCGTTTCTTAATATCAAATTCTTTTGCCTGTTCCAAGCAAAACAGATGGTTAAGATAATTATAATGGAAATGGCACGCTGAGAAAACTGTTGAAGAGACCATTCCATTCTTGTATTTTTCCTTTTTTCTTCTTTCTAAATGCAGTGGAGAACAGTGTGGGACAAGGAACAAAACATGCAAGTTTAAAAAAAGTGACTTCTAGACTTGACTCTGCAGAGGTGACCTGTGGGACTCAGATCAAATCAGTTAACCTCGTTGATCTCAGTTTCTTCTGTAAAATCGAGAGGAGGGCCTTCTTTAGCCTGGTGGCCCTTCTTTAGCCTGGTGGCCCTTCCAGTGCTCGGGTAGAATACCTGGAAAAGGCTTCCCGAAAGAAGAGAAAGAAGTCAGCCTGAGAAGGAGAAGATAGGGTTCCTGCAAAATAAAACCCAAGTTACTTTTTTGTTGACCAAAAGAAATTTTATGCAAAAGGCATTTCAAATGAGTTTCAAACAGAGAACAGAAATGAATCTGAAATGCCTACCGTATGCTTTTTCAGCACTTTCTAGCAATTATGACAATTTAGGTGGTTATGTAAATTACACAATTCTTGTAAATGATATAATTATGAAATGTTGGGGCAGAAACAGAAAAGGATTACATTGCTTTAAAGCGAATACTGCAACGATATAAGATTGGGAATATACCCCCTCCATCACCTTTTCCAAATCCCTTAAGATTTTACTGTTGCCAATAGAAAAGCATCAAAATAAAGAAACTTTCTGAGGGCAAAAGTGTTAGTGAAAATTAGATAGGGTGGTAAAATACAATGGGAATATTTTGGACAGATTTTTTATTATTTGGATTCAAAATATTAAATTTATGTTTGCATAAAGAATCCATTCACATAAAATTATTTTCAAAAATATTATTCATTCTAGTAATTTATTTGGCATTGGGAGTGTTTAAATCACTGGAAAAAATATTTGTAACAAATATTTCACTTAGCATTGTGTGGTTCATGTTTTCAAGAGGTAGAGAAATATTTTATTGGGGGATATTTAGTATATATATTGGCAAATTTCAAAAAATTTTACACTTACTTTTAAAGAATAGTATATGAAATGTCTTTTCCTTTTAAATCGATACTTGCTACTTTATCCTTTATTCCCCTGTCAATTAGCAATGACAAAGGTATATGTAACTTGTTGGTGAGGGGGAGTACAAGACTTTTTTCTTTACTACTTCTGTATTGTATTGAATTTTCAATGTGCATGGCAAGGTTCCTTATTTTTTCTCCACAGTTGACACTTTCCTCCCAAGGAGACATAGAAAGAACACATAACCAGAGGTTTGTACCTCACAATGGCTCTTATTGCCTTGCAAGGGGGACCACAAAGATTCCATGCCTTCTAGGCATTTGGGGTTCTTTTGTTGAGCCCCAAATAGGTGCACTTCTCACCCTGAAGTTTAGAGTTAAAATTGCCTTTGCCAGGCCTTTGCTTAATTAAATGTAACTGTGATGTGGGGGGTGGGGGTGGGGGTGGGAGTGACAAATAGAAGCTTTATTTTCAGCTTTCTTTCCATCTGTGGGAGTAGGTGCAGAGTGGGAGAGGGGCTCGCTCTCCTCTTCATCTCCCTGTGGATGCACCCCCCACACGCTCTCATTCTTCTGCTTTGACAGTAGGTTTTAATGATGCAGATAATTTTCCTCTGGGATCACCTGCCCACCTCTTCTCCTCTCCCACTAACGGCTTGTACTTAATATTCTTAGATGATAATTATCTTTAAGCACATCTATAGAGGTGTGTAGAAAATTCATTTCAATGGATACAAATGCATCCCTGCTTTGTAAACTTCCCCTGAATGATTCAGTCACAGCATCTTTAAGAGAAGTTATTACTGTGCAGTGTGGACCATCGATGGGGGAAGATTTTCCCCAATCACACCCTCTCACACTTGCTAAGATTTCAAAAAGGAAATTCTGGGACTCAATTTTTGGGCATGAACAAAGGGTTCTGGCACGAAATATTGCTTTACAAAACAGCAAATATGAACATCCTCCCTTGGCAAAGAAAAAGAGAGACCGAGAGACTTTCACACTGCTCTTCACTCACAGTTGCTTCAGATAGCCCCATTTGTCACTGGCTAACCAGACTAGGGTGGAGGATCGTCTGAAAAATTGTCCCCCCACTACTTCCTTTCTATGTCCTCTTTCTTCTTTCTTTGCCTGCACATAGCTTAAGGCAAGCCCTTTGTTGCACATAGGCTTGCATTGTCTTGGGTGATCTTCATTTGTTCCCCTCTGTCTTCCAACTGTAGCCCAGACACCTCAAGAAATTAAGCTTCCTTTTTGCAACCATTAAGGCAAAATAACAAGCATGGATAATAAGCTTGAATGGTCATAGTGTGGCAAAGACAAAATGCTCTTTCCAATTGGCCAGCAGATTCTTCTTCCTGTTGCTCTGAATGTAGTCTAGATCTTAAGATTCTTGGAGCTTAGAAACTGACATGTTAGGGCTTGTAAAGAATTTTTGCTTGTAGGGTGGAGCCTGGAATTTGTCCTTAGAGCAGACACACCCATCATTCTGTGAGTTGCCTCTTTAGTGAGCACTTTTTAGTCTTACAAGCACTTCTTCATTGCTTTGAGAGCAGTGAAACCCTAAGCTAGTAAAATAACAAGATAATTAACACTAGCTGTTGTTTTCTAATCAATAATGTCTTTTGGGTACTTCTAATAGGATTATGCCCTTTAAAAAATTTTTTTTTAAATTTCAAATTCCAAATTAGGAATCTGACTTGGTCCTGTCTTAGTGCATACTATATGCTAGGTAGGTTAAGATGGAATCACACAAATCTTGAGAAGTATTTGGTCTACTCTAATGATTCCCTTGCCTTTGTCACCAGGGTCTAAATTACCCTATATAGTGGCATGGGATTTTTTTTTTTTCCTGAAGCAAATGTATGATCACATGGCTAATCATCCTGAGTTCAAGAAAGATACTGTGTGTGTGTGTATATATATATATATATATATATACACATGTGCAATCATATACATATACACAATAATACACACACATATACACACAACAAAATATATTTGATTTTACAATATGCCAATTATCCTTCTGCAGAAGTCTTTTCATGATTTACTGATATAGTCAATTCTTCAAATTACTAACAAATTATTTTTTATTAAATAGTTTTTTATAGAATATTATCAGAAAATATAACATCACCTGGACGGTCATTAAAAAATCTAACCTTGCTTAAGCCAATTTTTCAAACAACAACGAATAACAAAGACTCAACCCTTGTCCTCCTGGAAGATTACAGCATAATAGTCAAGATACAGATACTAACAATAATAATTATTTAGTTGCTGTGAAAATATTTATAATAGGCTTCCATGTTAGGAACACATCTCACCTGGTAGACATCCCTGAGGTACTTGGACTTAGGAGGAAATATGGAGTGGGTAGCTTTCCAGACAGATAATAACATGTCTGTTGCCCTGAATAGAAGAAGTTTGTTCTTTATAAGAACTTAAAAAGGCAAAATAAACATCAGGGAGAATGAAAAGATAAGACAAGTGAAGGTGATCTACTGGTCTCAAAAGTTTACTCTCAGGTTTAAGCTATGATTTTTAAATACTTTTGAATCTGTAGAGGTATAATAAAATGTGGCAATATATTATGTTATAAAAATTCTCTGACCATAACCAGTTTTTTACTTAAAGTAGTTTAGTTGTGATATATTATCTTGGTGTCATTAATTTCTACTCTTTTTTCTTAATTTGTGGAGGATTTTTGACTTTACAGATTACATCATATAATAACTCTTCAATTAATAACAATTAAACATAATAGCTTTTGAAAATATTTACCATTTTTCAGGTAAACTTTCTTTTTTCTCTAGTATAATGGCATTTTCCCCAAAAACACACTAAGTGACTATGCTACAATACGTATTATTTTGACATATTGTTTTAGGCGCTCACCGATTTATGTGAAACCACATTTTCTAGTAAGAAGGATTATATGGAATGAATTTGAATTGTGTGTTTTTGCCAAATGAGAGAATAAAGACAAGCACAACACTTCAGTCTTTTACACATGAACCTTATTCCTCCTGTTTTGAGGCACTCTTATGTTAAATACTTGTTTTGCCCTAATAATGTTAAGTTCAGGTTTAGTAAGAGATAAGTATGAGCCCATATGAGGTAAAGATAGCGAAAACATAGTACAAGAAGAATTAACTTTTCCAAAGACCAACTCTCTTTCACTAATCTCTCACTGTGAAGTAGTTTTGTCTTTTGGTAAAGAAAATAAAATTTCATTATATTGCATTTATGTACAAACTATATTTATGTTTGAATTACTGATTGTTACATATAAAAGTTATCTAATATTTAATTCTTATCTTTTTTAATCAGTAAAAACTATTTGGTTATCTTGGTGTGGGATGGAATATATCATAATTTGTCCTATTACACTTAAGTAAAAAATTTTATTTAATAACTTTTACTTAGATACAGTTTTCTTGGTAATGAATGATGCTCATTGAACAAAAGCTAAGCATATTTTGTAATTGTTGAAAAAACAATATCCCCAAAGATTAACCCAAGAAATTTTCTCCTTGTTAGCTTAGTTTTCTCACATTTCTAGTGAGCTATAAATCTCATTTAAAAAAATGAATGTCGGCCGGGCGTGGTGGCTCATGCCTGAAATTCTAGCACTCTGGGAGGCCGAGGCGGTAGGATCCTTTGAGATCGAGAGTTCAAGACCAGCCTGAACAAGAGCAAGACCTCGTCTCTACCAAAAATAGAAAAAGTTAGCCGGGCATGGTGGTGCATGCCTGTAGTCCCAGCTACTCGAGAGGCTGAGGCAGGAGGATTGCTTGAGCCTAAGAGTTTGATGTTGCTGTGAGCTAGGCTGACGCCACAGCACTGTAGCTGGGGCAACAGAGTGAGACTCTGTCTCAAAAAAATGAAAGAAGGAAGGAAGGAAGGAAGGAAGGAAGGAAGGAAGGAAAGAAAGAAAGGAGGGAGGGAGGGAGGGAGGAAGGAAGGGAAGAAAGAAATGTGATATACATAAATACAGATATACATATTCTTATATATCCATATACAGTCAGATATGTCCCACATAATATTTCAGTCAATGCCAGACAAAATATACAATGGTGGTCTCATAAGATTATAATGTCATAATTTTACTGTACCTTTTCTATATTTAGATATGTTTAGATACACAAATCCTTACCATTGTGCTACTATTACCCACAGTATTAAGTATAGTAACATGCTGTACAGGTTTGTAGCCTGGGAGCAATGGTCTATACCATATAGCATAGGTGTGTAGTAAGCTATACCATTTTGGTTTTTGTAAGTACACTCTGATGTTCACATGACAAAGTCACCTAATGATGCATTTCTGGGAATGTATTACTGTTCTTAAATGATACATAACTCTATATGTATATGTGTGTGTGGATATATATATACAGTAATTATGACAAAACTTATACACATGTAAAATAATGCAGAATACTTAAAATTGGAGAGCATCTCTAACAAATTAATAATCAAATCTGCTTATTTTCATAGTAGGTAAATTAATTCAGGGATAATATAATATTAGTTCTGCCCTGGTTTTGTGGAATGCACATATATACTTTGGTTTTCTCCTTTATAGAATGTAGAGATCAGACTAGATAAACTCTAAGTTTTCTTTTGAATCTTAATTATCATGCATATATATATGCATATATATGTATATATATTCACACACATGCATGTGTATGATTTCAGCACCTCTTGATCCTTTTCTTGCTGAAATGTATATGATCAAATTTGCTATGAGTAATGCTAAATGCAATTGTTCTTAATTCATTATTATCATTCACAAGAAAATAAAAACACTTGCACACATACACACAGAAAAGAAAACTGATGCTAGGTAGCTTAAGCTTTAATCATTTTTGGTGTTAACAGAAGTAATAAGTTTTGAAATACAAAATAATAAGTTTTTAAAAAATTGTTTAATATGTCCAGAGCAATGGCAGAGATTGAATATGTATTTGACCCTGAAAACCTCACTGTTCATTTTTCTCTTATGATTTTTCTGAGTGCCACAAAGGGCGAAGTCATCTGCCAGTTTCACTTTTGCTCACATCCACTTGTGTGGACAAAGCCACTGTGCCTTGTGGATAGCGCTATCTGAATGATAGTGCTATCCATAATCATGCACCCACAACAGTGTCATACCTTCTGTGTGTTTGTGTGTGTGTGCACATGTACTATCAACATAGCTCTATAGCTGTTTTCAGATTACTTACATTAAATTTCATGTCTTTTCAAGGTAGAGTCTTAGGTTTTATAAAAACAATAATGAGGTAAAACTCCCAACCACAATACAGAGTCCACTTCCAAAAGTTACTGTATTAAAATAGCAATGACGCCATTTTGTGTAGTAATTTAAAACTTGTTGCAGTGGAAAGTGGCCTAAGTGCCACAGCGTATCCAGCAACAACTTGGTCTTTGTCCGTCAGTGTTGTCAGCTCCTTTGTTTCCTTCAAAGTGAAGAAATAACATGAACTGCAGCTCATTTCTATCCCGTGGTCTACAAGTCTAACAGCCATCAGTTGTAAAAATGAACTGAAAATAAATTACAAAGAACCTTATAGTCACTGGAGTTAGGGAGCTACAGAAGTTGATGACATGATAACTTTTGTTTTCAAAGCCAGAAATTTTCCATGATCCTGACATTAAATTCTCTGAGCTTATAGAATATGGGTTAAGCCACTCTAGTCAGTATTCAGTTCAACATAGACAATGGCTTAACAAACACTGTCTTAATTGATATTCTTGTCAGAAACACCCTGTCAACAATAACAAGAAACTCACTAAACTCTTTTATTTTATATTTTTTAGTGGCATATGTGGTCATCTAGAATTCTGAAGACAGATGTGATCTTACATGCAAGAAACAGAGTAGATAAAATTTTAATAGAATTTCAAATCTTAAGCACACTTTTATTATTCCTGCTGCTTTTTGTTTTCATGAAGTGGTAGATAAATATTATCACATAGGTATGTGTGAAATATATACCATTATATACCTTTGTTCCATGCTCTTAATATTTGCATACAGACCAATAAACAAGGTCGTTTCCTTTCTTTTCTCTGCCTACCTCCTTCCTTCTCCTACTTCTTATATGATGTTATCAAGATAGAATGAAATAAGCCTTAGTCCATATTTGAAATAAAAAATTAGTTAACTTATTTCTGGAGAGTTGATCTTGGCAAATGCTTTCTGGACACTTTTTTTTTTTTGGACACTTTCATTATGGTCTATTCTTTTTATTTGCATTGGCTAGTTTTGTTTTACTGTTTGCTCATAGAGTTCTCTAGTAGCTTGCACATTTGGGAAATGTTTTGAAACTCAAACACTTAGCTATGATTGTTTGAGTAAAAAATGTAGGAAAATATTACTTTTCAAAATATGAATCTAGTTCAATTTCCAGTGGGGTATACATGAGGATGGGGCAACTATACATATTCTCAGGCCCTCCAAAGTGAAATTTTCTGGACAAAAAGTTCATCAGGGTTGTGAAAGAATCACAAGAGGTTTCAAAGTATTAATAAAATGGACCAAGACTTGAACAATTTGTAATCTAACCCTGAACTTCTTACCAAGCCTATGGACCTTCTGATAAGTTATTTAACCATTTTTGCAATTCAGCTTTTTTATTTAAAAATGAATTTCCTTTCAATCATGGTGGCTGGCATACACCTGTAGTCCTAGCTACTGGAAGGTTGAGGCTGGAGGATCATTTGAGTCCAGGAGTTTGAGTTCAACCTGAGCAACGTAGCAAGACCCTGTCTCTAAAAAAAAAAATTTTTAATGAGATTCTTTTCTAAACACATGACCCATCACATACTAGTTTTAAAATGTTATGATTCAAAGTAAATGTCAAAAGCAGCAAAAATTCTTCATCTTCAAAAGTAATCACAAACATGGATTCTAATGCTACATTATATTTTCCACATAATTGATTCATTTTGTGCATTATAAGTAAAATGAAATTGGATATTGATAAATGTTTGATAATTATCTGGAAATTTAGCCAACATAGATTTAGAGAGCTATAAGATTCAGTTTGACATGTGTATAAATCATAAGATAATTATAAAAGTCTTTATCATTTCCTCTGGGGAATCTCAATTTATAATGATCAAGGAAAATAGTCATGAGCCTAAAATTTAAAAGCAAAATTGCAGAATGCCAATAAAATAGTTAACTGTTAAAACAATGTATAACTTCTTTAATATAAAACATATAGTAATAGAAACCATCTTTTCTCTTTACTGGTTTAATTTTCATATTTAATAATCTACATGCCTTTAAAAAGTCTCAGAGTCCGAAAGAGAAAAAATATCTATTTTGCTTACATATAATCCTCTTAACATGCACATGACAGATGGTGTTTCATATCAGGTCAGAAATAATGAAGGAATCTGGCTTTAAATCTAAGAATCAAGAAAAAAATGAGTAAGTAGGGATTACATATTTGTAATACTATTTTTCTCCTGTAATAATTTCTTATATATTTCTGTCTGTGTGTGTGGATTTATTTTACTTATTTCATTTTGGTTATACCTTATTGGGATTCTGAAAGGTTATTTATGATGTGATTGAACATTTTCTCAATCCTTGGATCTCTGTAGCCAAGTAATAATTTGACCTTCAGATATTTTAAATGGAAATTTACTAACTTGTTTAGAAACTGGGAAATCTGTGACTCATGGGGAGGAAAAAATAAATAGAAATTCTATCAAGTATGAAGAGAGTAATATTTTTCTAATTCATTTTAGAGAAACTAATTATAACGCTAAATGGTCTGAATTCTTTGGGAAAAAATAAATAATTCATTTTGTATAACAATAGAATATTTTACAATCATACACTTAAATAATTATATTTAGAGACTAAATTTAGATCTTTGTGTTGTGTAGAAAGAAGAAAATTATACTCAATTAATCCACTAATTTTTATTGTCTTAATTTCTATTAATTTTTTAATAAATCATGTGCTGGTCTATGTAATTAACTAACCTAATCAAAACTAATCCATCATTATATTCCATATATGATGAAGCCTATATATAATAATTTTTAGGTTTTGTAGCCTTGACTACATACAAGCTATCAAAAGGGGACAGACACTTCAAGTAATACATGTAGCTGTATAGAAAAAAGAAGCCAAAATTTTTCTTACACCACTACAGCACAAGGAGCTCTGTGGATCCAAACCCTAGAGAAATTGGTAAAAATTGTTTCAAAAAAAAAATCTTAAGTCTCTGGAAATGGTCTTAGGATCACCTGAACTTCTGGAAATGATCCTAAGAAAGTCATGTAATGAATGAATACATAAATTTACTAAAACTATTGTGTCCCCCACACCACAGACAGACACATTGAGAACTCAGCTCATAAAGTTGGGGCATTTATCAGAAAGAAGTGTGTTACTGTCCCCATGCAGCTCCAAAGGTGTAGTTCAGAGATTTCACAATGGGAAGCAACAAGCTGTGAAACAGAGAGCTCCATATCTTTTCCCACAGGAACTGACTTCATTTGAAATAGAGTGTGAAGAAGTTCAAGCCTAAGGATGCTCTTAAAATCAGTGAAGACTATGTAGAAAAACAACTGGGAGGTGATTGGTAGGTTCATTGGAAATATAAGCTAAACTATAGGCTAACTACTTTTCTGGAGAGAACTAGGGAGAGAGATAGCTTTGAAGTGTCTCTCCTAGGCTTAGAACAAATGTGAAACAGTGAACTTAAGAACTATCTTGTCAAATGATCCTGAATTTAATTGGCTATGTTGGTGAAACAATTTATGCCCCAGGGCATTGTTGAAAATTAGTGGGGTTGGATGTGGTCAAAGACAGAGATAGTCAAAGAGGACCCTACAACATTCACTGTCATTGCAGGGTGACTGTAGGCATATCCAAGGCTGCGCATTCCCTTAGGAATATCAGAATATCAGAAATTTCACACCACAAGGGGACAAGAGTAGGCATTTGGTGGTGGTAGTATTAATAGAATGGACTTCACCAAGATAATCCAGGAAGTCACAAAACAAAAACGCAAGCAAATAACAACAAGCCTCTGTGGTGGTAAAAAGTATCCAGAATAGCTAAAATATATTACCTAATGTTTCAGGTTTCCAATAAAAAAGTATGAGACCTGAATAGAAACAGGCAAATATGACTCATACAAGCAGGAAAATAGCAGGCAACAGAAACTGCCTGTGAATGCAACCAGATGTTGAATTCAACAGAGTCTTCAAAGTTGCCATTATAAATATGTTCAAAGAATGTAATAAAACCATGATTAAGGAAGTAAAAGAAAGTACAATAACAATAATACATCATATAAAAATATCAATTCATTATCATAAAAATTGAAATTTCAAAAAGAAACAAATTTAAATACAAGAGTTGAAAAGTAAAATAATTTAAGTGAAAACTTCATGGGATTTGAATTGGCAGAAGAAAGAATCGCTGATTTGAAATTAATCAATAAAGATTATATAATTCAAAGAATAAAGAAAAAAGTGAAGAAAAATGCAACTCAGAGAAACGTGGGAAATCAACAAGCACATAACAAATGCCAGAAGAAAAGGAGAGAGGGATAAGAGAACAGGAAAAAAAAAAAATTTTAAATGGCTAAAAACTTCCCAACTTTACTGAAATATACTAAGCTACATATCCAGTATGCTAAACAAACACCAAATAGGATAAACATGAAAAGATCCACAAATATATACATCGAAGTAAAAAGCACAAGAAAAGAAAATCTTGCAAGTAGCAAGAGGTAACATTCCCTATACTCTTCAAGTGAATTCCAATATGATTAACAGATGACTTTTTGTCAAAAATAATGGAGGTCAAAAAGCAATGAGATAAAATATTTAAAGGGTTCAGAGAAATAAAGGTCAAACAAGAATTCCATATTGAGTAAAACTCTCTTTCATAAAAGAAGACAAAATAAATATATTTCCAAATAAACAAAACTGACTTTACATGAAATAATAAAGGAAAACCTGCAGATTTAAAGCAAATGACTGTAGAGTAATTTGAATCCATATTAAAATAAAAAGGGCAATGATAAAGATAATTATGTAATTATAAAAAATAGTATAAATACATTTCTTCTCCTTTTTTTCTCTTAGCTTATTTAATAAGCAATTGCATAACACATTATGTATATGATGTATTATTGGGACTATAACATACAAACATGATATATTTGACAATAACAGCACAAAGGAGGTGGCTGAAACTGACTAAAACATTGACTCCAGATTGTAACTTGATCAACAGGAACTAATGGAGAGATGCAGAAATTATAAATAAGAAGGTTAATTAGTAAAGCTACAAATATTTACTTGCTGTTCTTTCTTCTCTCAGCTTTAATAAAAGACACAAAATTATATTGTGTAATAATTGTAATGTGTTTGTAATATTTATAGATGTTATAGTTATAAAAATAATATCACAAAATTTTTAAAAGGAAATAGCATTATATGGGAGAGCAGTTCTATATATCACTAAAATTAAATTAGTATAAATATGAAGTTGAGTCTGATAAGTCATGATGTAGATGGTAAGTCCTAGAGCCACCACTAAGGTTGTTCAAGAAAAGATAGTAAAATAATCATTAAAGTAATTTAAATTCTACATTATAAAATATTCACTTAATGCAAAAGAAAGCAACAGAGAGATACAGAAAAGACAAAAGACATATACAAAGCAAAAAGTAAAATGGCAGATACAAATCCAACTATATGAACAATGGTATGAAATGTGAATGGATTAAATAACCTAATCAAAAAGCACAATTTATCAGAATGGGGGAAAAAGCACCAAGAAACATTTATATGCTGTATACAGGAAACATACTTTAGATTCAAAGATACAAGTAGATTGTGAGTAAATGACTAAGAAAGCTATATCATGCAAGCAGCAATCAAAGGAGTTCAGTTGGCTATACTAATAAGCTTTAAAACAAAGAATATTACTAGAGATAGAGAGGGATATTTAATAATGATCAAAGTGTCAATCTTTCATTAGGATATAAGAATTATAAATGTATATGTTCTAACAATAGAGTATCAAAATGAAGCAAAACCAAAAACTGACAGAAATGAAAAGAGAAACAGAGAGTTCCATAACATTCAATGTTACTTCTATATCCCACTTTCAGTGATGATGGAACAATTATGTAGAAATCAACAACGAAATAGAAAATTTGCACACCATAAACCACTCTGTATATATCAACATCTTTACAAACACCAATATAACAACTATCTGAACATCACTTATATAACACTCCACCCAACTGTGGACTACATAATCTTTTCAGGTGCACATGGAATATTCTTCAGGATAGAACATAGGCTAGCCCATAAAATAAACCTCAATACATTTTAAAAAGATAGAAATAATACAATGTAAATTTGACTGCAATGGAATGAAACTATAAATCAATAATAAAAGAAATATAGGAAACTCACTAATATATGGAAATTTAAATAACATACTGCAAAATAACCAATGGGT
This sequence comes from Cheirogaleus medius, assembly GCA_008086735.1. Taxonomy (NCBI): domain Eukaryota; kingdom Metazoa; phylum Chordata; class Mammalia; order Primates; family Cheirogaleidae; genus Cheirogaleus; species Cheirogaleus medius. The sequence continues at coordinate 34,655,838 of VBSM01002217.1, forward strand.
GAAAGAATAAATCAAACAGGAAATTAGACAATGTGTTAAGTAGAATGAAAATGAAAACACAACATACCAAACTTATGGGATGCAGTATTTAGAGGGAAATTTGTAGCATTGAATGCATGTATTAGAAAATGAATTCGGAGGCTGAGCCAGGAGGATTGGTTGAGCCTAGGAGTTTGAGACCATCTGGGCAACATAAAGACTATGTCTTACAAATAAAAAATAAAAAAAATTATCTGGGTGTTGTGGTGCACATCTACAGTTTTAGCTATTCAGAAGGCTCAGGTGGAAGGATTACTTCAGCGTAGGAATTCAAATTAGAGTGAGTTATGATTGTGCGACTGCACTCCAGCCTGGGCAATAGAGTAAGACCCTGTCTTAAAGGAGAAGGAAGAGGAGAAAGGGAGGAGGAGGAAGGGAGGAGAAGGATTAGCTTAAATCAATAAACTGATCACTATTCAGACACTGAAAAAAAAAAGAAAAAAGAAGAGAAAACTAAACCTAAAGCAAGTAGAAGGTAGGAAAAAATAAAGATTAAAGCAGAAATTAGTGAAACAGTGAAAAAATATAGAAAACCAGTGAAGCCAAAGACTGTTTTTTAAAAGATTAAGAAAATTAACAAACCTTTAGCTAGATTTACAAAATAAATAAATAAATAAATAAAAAGAAGACTCAAATTAGTAGAATCAGAAATGAAAGAAGGAATACTATAACAAAATACCATAAAAAAGTATATGTCAATAAATCAGATCACTTAGATAAAATACAAAATTCTGAGAAAGACAAACTACTAAGGAAACTGACTCAGGAAGATATAAACTCAATCTGAATTGATACCTATATAAGTTGAAGTAGTAATCAAAATCTACCCACAAAGAAAATAATGGGCCCAGTTGGCTTTACTGGTAAATTCTATCAAATAGCTAAAGAAAAATTAGTACCCATTATTCACACATCCTTCTAAAAAATAAAAGAGAAAGGAACACTCCCTAACTCATTCTATGAGACCAGTATTATCATGACACAAACACCATATAAAGACATAACAAAAAAAGAAAATAACAGTCCCCTGGATGGCTCACAACCTGTAATCCCAGGACTTTGCGAGGCTGAGATGGGAGAATCACTAAAGCCCAGGAGTTTGAGACCAGTCTGGCCATCATAGTGAGACACTGTCTTTACAAAAATATTTTAAAAATTAACCAGCCATGGTGGTGCAGAATAATTACTTCAGCCCAGGTGTTCGAGGCTGCAGTGAGCTATGATCAGAACACTGCACTCCAGCCAAAACGACAGAGCAAGACCCTGTATCTAAAAAAAATAAAAAATAAAAAAATAAGAAAATGACAGACCAATATGTTTTTATGAATACAGATGGAAAGATCTTAGCAAACCAAAAGCAAAATGCTAGCAAACCTAATCTACAATATAAAAGATGGATTATATAACATGACAAAGTGGTATTTATCCCAGGAATGTGAATTGGTTTAACATCTGAAGATAGATTAATATAATGCAACATATCACTAGAATAAAAAGGAAAAATCACATGATTATCTTTGTACACACATAAAAATCACTCAGCAAAATCCCACCTCTTTTTATGATTAAATCACTCCACAAACTAGGGAAAGAGAGAACTTTCTCAACCTGATAAAGGGCTTCCCTGAAAAACCCACAGCTAATATCATACTTAATGGTAAAAGAGTAGATGCTTTCCATCTGAGATCAGAAATAAGACAAGGATGTCCATTTGCTGCATCAATTATATTCAACATTGTACTGGAAATTTTAGCTAGGGCAATTAGGCATGAAAAATAAATAAAAGGCATCAGACTGAAAAGAAAGAAGTAAAACAATTTCTATTTGCACATTACATGACCTTCTGTATAGGAAATCTTAAGGAATTCAATAAGATACTATTAGAACTGATAAATGAGTTTAGCATGCTTAAAAGACAAGATAAATATATAGAAATCAATTGTATTTCTAAATCCCTGTGATTACTAAAATATAAAAGAAAAATTAAGAAAACAATTTTATTTAAAATAGTATCAGAAAGAATAAAATACTTAAATGTAACAAACAAAATTTAAAACTCTGAAAACTGCAAAATGTTGTTGAAAGAAATTAAATATCTTAATAGATAGATAAACATCTCATGTTCATAGATTAGAAGATTGTTAAGATGGCAACACACCCCAAATTGGTCTACAGATTCAATGCAATCACCATCAGAATCCCAGCTGGTTTCTTTATGGAAATCAACAAGCTGATTCTAAAATTTATTTGGAATTGCTAAGGATTCAGGATGGCCAAAATAATATTGACCAAGATGAACAATATTGATGTATCCACACTTCCTAATTTCAAAACAAGAGTACAAAGCAAGAGTAATCAAGAAAGTGTGGTACTAGCATAAAGACAGACATACATCGCATAGAATTAAGAGTTCAGAAATAAACCCATGTGTCGACAGTCAACTAATTTTTGCCAAGAGTGCCAAGGCCATTTAATGGGGAATGATAGTCTTTTCAACAAATAATGCTGGGACAACTGGACAGCTACATACAAAGATTGAAAGTTGGACACTTACCTCATACCATACAGTCATGCACCACATAACAACATTTTGGTTACTGATGTATCACATATATGGTGGTCCTATAAGATTATAATACCATATTTTAACTATATCTTTTCTATGTTTAGGTTTAGGTATACAAATATGTATCATGTTTTACAGTTGCCTACAGTATTCAGTATAGTAACAGGACATACAGGTTTTTAGCATAAGAGCAATAGGTCCGGGGAAAGGAGGAACCTGCGGCCTTGGGGCCACATGTGGTCTTCTGAATGCTTGAATGCAGCCTGTTGACTGAATCCAAATTTTACAGAATAAATTCTTTTAATAAATGGATTTGTTCTGTGAAGTTTGGACTTGGTCGAGGGGCCGCACTTGGGAATCCGCAGGGTCACAGGTTCCCTTACCCTGTGAGTGTAGCAGGCTATACCATCTGGGTTTGTGTAAGTATACTTTATGATGTTCACACAGTGATGAAATTACCTATTGATGCATTTCTCAGAAAGTATACCTGTCATTATGTGTTGCATGACTGTATAGCAAAGTTAACTAAAAAATAATCAAGGACATAAATGTAAGATTTTCAAACCTAGAATTCTTAGAAGAAAACATAGGGCAAATCTTCATGACCTAGATTCAGCAAGAGATTCTTATACATGATATGAATAGTGAAAACACAAAAGAAAAAAATTGTAAATTGCACTTCATTAAAATTAAAAACGTGTTCTTCAAAGGACCCTATTGAGAAAGTAAAAAGACAAGAAACAGATGAGAGGAAATAACTATGAATCATATTTCCAATAATAGATGTGTTTCTGCAATATATAATGAATAATTACAACTTGATAACAAAAAGATAAATAACCCAATTAAAGAATGGCAAATGTTCTTAATAGACCTTTATCCAAAAAAGATATACAAATGGCCAATAAGCACATGCAAAGGTGCTTGACATCTTTAGACATCAGGAAAATACAAATCAAAACCGTAATGAAATACTACTTCACATTCATTAAGATGGCAAGAATCAAAAAGTCAGATAACAACAAGTGTTGACAAGGATATGGAGAAAGCATAACCCTTATCCCCTACTGCTTGGATTGTAAAACAGTCTGGCAGTTCCAAAAATGGTTAAAAGTAGAGTTAGAATATGGCCCTCCTACTCCATTCTTAGCTATATGTCCACAAAAAAAGTGAGAGCATATGTCCACACACAGACTTGTAGGTTAACGTTGATAACAACGTTATTCATAATAGCCAAAAGTCAAAACAATTGAAATGTCAATCAGGGGATGAGCGGATAAACAAAATATGGAACATTCATACAATGGAATATTATTCAGCCACACAAAGAAATAAAGTACTGATGCAAGCTATAACCTAGACTCATCTTAAAAACATTATGCTAAGTGAAAAAAGCAAGTCACAAAAGACCACATGTTATATGATTTCATTTATATGAAATATTCAGAATAGGCAGATCCATAGAGGCAGAGAGTATATTATTAGTTGCTGGGAGGAGAGTGGGGCTGAGGAGGGGAAGTGGGGGATTGATGAATAAGAGAGCAATTTATAAAAGATACAGGGTTTCTTTCTGAAGTGATGAAAATGTTCTAAAATTGACTGTGGTGGTGGTTGCACATATCTTTGAATATACTAAAAAAACATTGAATTTCACACTTTAAATGGGTGAATGATATGTGAATTACATTTCAATAAAGCTATAAAAATATCTCTGTCCCAGGAATGGTGGTTCAGCTTCTTTCTCAAAGGATATAATGTAGTAGTTTAGTTTAGAAAGCCCATAAATGGACAAAAGTATGATCAGCTTCCCCTTATCTTCCCTCAAGCCATCTCTTATTCATAATAGGCAAAAGCCACTTCCAAAGCAGATTAGGTCTTCATTTCCATCAGCATTTGGCCTTTGGTCAACTCAGAGCACAAAAAGAGCTTTTGTTGGCAGACATCTTAGACCACCAACAAATTCACCTAGGAGGTTGAGCAAATGTCATTGTGGTTTTCACTAGTATTTCATTAGAAGATATTTTTATTTAACTATTGAATACTTTTGCAAGATGGTTTTAGTGTGAAGACAAATACAGTAATGTTGATCAAGATTTATAACTCTTTTTTAAACTATGACCTTGTAACTATTGACTTCAAGTGTTATGGCTAAGTTAAGCTAGAGTTCAAATTAAATATCTATTTGGAAAAGATTTTAAATTCCATTTCTATTTACTCAGAATAAACCAGTAAATTTCTTTTTCTGTTCTCTATTTTGAACATATTAATATTGGAATACCTCATATTGAAAATGATTCTTTTAATTCAAATTCTGTATATTCTGAACTCTTTGAAGACTGCAGTCTTATGAACACAAAGTTCCATCTGGGAGGTGTGTCCATGTGTTTATATGAATCCACCTTTCCAAATAAAACTTAGTTTATTTTAAAGCCAAATGAAATATAACATTTGCTTATTAGTAAGGGCCCTAACAGGAAACCGATTAGACATTCAAGTTAAGATAACTTAAGGAGGGTTTATTTACAAAGGAACTTACTATTGCAAAGATATGGGCAGGACCATGGGTTAAGATGCAATGCAGTTGTCACCACCTAGATAGACTGTAATGGACAAAGGGAAGAAAAGATAAAAAGAAAAGTAAGAAAAATGAAAAGTCAACTGCCTTCAGGAAAGCACAATTTTCTTTTTTTAATATAGTTTTATTTCAGAATATTACAGGGGTACAAATGTTTAGGTTACATATATTGCCTTTGCCCCACCTGAGGCAGAGCTACAAGCATGTCCATTCCCCAGACAGTGCATACAGCACCCATTAGGTGTGAATATACCCATCCCCTCCTCCCCCACCACCTGCCCAATATCCAATGAATGTTACTACCATATGTGCACGTAAGTGTTAATCAGTTAATAACAATTTGATGTGAGTACATGTGGTACTTATTTTTACATTCTTGTGGTACTTCACTTAGTAGAATGGGCTCCAGGGGAGCATAACTTTCTGTCAAGGGTCAATCCATTCATTAAGCCCATGGTGACCTCACAGGGAGAGAATAAGAGAACAGATAGCTTGAGCTCTATGTGGAGCATATGCATACAGGTCTATATTTGGAAGAATCATGTTATTTTTTTCCTGCTTATATTTCTTGCTTTTAGCTTGTGTTGAGGTCTGTTCTGGTCTTTCCCATTTATATTCTAATTAGTTTTTTTGGAATTTCCCATTGGATGGGTCATTATGTGACTTTTATATAAACTTGGTATAACTACTCATTTTAGAAGTTGAAAGTGGTCTTAGAGCTTTGTAATAGTTGAGGATGTTGGTCCAGATTAACAACCAAGAATGTTTGTCATGAATTTTTTTTTTTAATGTTAGGAAATGGGAAAAGTGAAAGTATAGAGATTGCAACTTAGAGTATTGTACTAGCTTCAGAGATTTGGCATCTAGGAAAAAACACATGCATCAAAGAAGTAAACAAAAATCCAAACATTAAGTTCAATTAAAGGTAGAGGAAATTAATGAGCAGCTGTTTCTAAAAATCATTACTGGCAAATATGATATTTATAAATAAAACCGAATTATTCTCACTTTAAAAAATTTAATATCCAAGTAGTACTTTAAATCCTTATGCATATCCTTCAGAAATATAATGAACTCTCATCTCTAGGGGGCCTTAGCAACCCTCCAGCCCTTTCTCTTGTCATTTGATGTGGATCCTGGGCTGTAAGTATTGAAGTGACTTTCTCAATCCATTGAAGTTCTCATGCAATGCGTGAGATGAAATGAGAAACTAGGTTAGAGATTCAGAAGAACTTTCTAAAAGAATACATTTGTGAAGTTTTCTTATTAAATATAATACATAAACACTGATAAAATATGTAGAGAATAGAGATTGTAGATTGTTGGAAAGGAACAAAAAAATCACTCATTATTCCATCTTCCAAAGACAACTATTACCAACACATTGGTGTAAATCTTTTATTTTTAGAACACACATATCTCCCTCCCCACTCACACATACACACACCTTTAGAAAAGAGATAACTTACTAAATGTATTTTCATAACCACCTTTTAATTCTATACTTTGCATTTGTAATAATATTTGAACTGAATTTATTATTTATGATATATAATAATACACTAATGTGACCTTCAGAAGTCCAAAAAAATCTTGGACATGGCTGAGATTTGAGTACTATTCAACCATATTTTTCACTGTAATTTTGTTCCTTTTGTAAGCAAATTCCTTACCTCCAGCTTCTGTCCAAATTAAAAAGTTAAAGAAAAAAATAAAAATTATGTCTCCTTATTATTCTTTCTCATCATAGCATATTTATATTTTTAATTTCCATAATAGCATTTATTATACTTTGTGATTATATATTTTAGTTTTTGTTTCAAATCTGTTAGCCTCTTAGACAGTAAACTCCAGGAAGGCAAAAATAGTATATGCTTGCTTTAAACCCTTTAAAGTCTTAGCACAAAACCTGACACATAGTAACAGCTTGGTAATTATTTGTGAAGGAATCTGCAAATTAGGTGGCTTAAATAAATAATATCCAGGGCATATGTATACCGTGGCATACTCCTTTCTTAAAGGAGTGTTTATATTTGCCCTACCTTGCCATATTCTCCCTGTTTTCCTTGTATGAGAAATCTCACTGCATCCCTCAGACACCAGGAAAGAACCCACATTTTCCTCAAGACTCCATTTGAATGGGAACTCTGATCATGGTCATTGCCTTCATGCTTTTGTCTTATCATTTGCCATAATGATGAAGGTAGGTACTTAAAGATCAACTCCTCCATTTCACCATGAATTTCTTGGACTTGCACTTAGCGGCACTTAGATGGGGCTTATTAAATGTCAAATGGGAGGAGAAGCAAAGGAGTGTGAGAGGGAGAGAGAAGTAAATGGAAGTCAAGGCAGTGTTGGTGTGACTCTAAAACTGGGGGAGCTGTCGTTGGAATTTCCTCTCAACTCAGTATTGTATTTTCTTAAGTCTTACTAATTTGAAGTTAACGTAGGTGATGACAAAAAAGCTGTTTGTGAACTTAATCTTCTCTTGGTATTTTTGAGAGTGTGCTACTTTCTTGCGAGTAGAATCAGTCACTACATCTGAGACTCCTTTACTTGTTTTATGGTAATTACGTAATAGAGGACCGCATGACGGAGGCCAAAAAAGCAACTTTTCAGACAATTTCTTTCACTTAATAGAGCAAAATATGTTTGTGGCAAAAAAAGAAGAATATGGAAAATTAAAAAAAACTAAAGTAAAAAATATACATTTATCCCACTACCCAGAAATAGCTGTCATATAACATTTCTGTGTATTTTCTTCCTATATATTTTTGCAATGTACAACCAAAACATGTTTTTTGTTTCTCACTTGCAAAAACATGAAATAATAATAAATTTATTCATTATAAGAACATGAATTTGAAACAGCACATCGAATTTTATTTCATAAATGGATGTATATCTCCAAAAGGAGAAAGAGTATGACATATCCAAGAAAGGGTAAAGCTATGTGTGAGTAGAAAGTGAAGACAAAAGTAGCAACAGATAGAGCCAGAGAGGTGAGCAGGGACAAAATCGTCTGGGGCATGTATGCTCTGTTGAGGGTTTGAAGTTTTATGTCCAGGAGAGTCAGAAAGACCAAGCGTTTTTTTTGTTTGTTTGTTTGCTTGTTTATTTGTTTATTTATTTCAGCATATTATGGGGGTACAAATGTTAAGGTTACATATATTGCCCTCGACCCCCTCCCCCCTCGAGTCAAAGCTTCAAGCGTGTCCATCCCCCAGTTAGTGGGTATATACCCATCCCCTCCCCCCCACCTGCCCAACACCCGATAAATGCTATTCCTATATGTCCACTTAGGTGTTGATCAGTTAATACCAATTTGCTGTTGAGTACATGTGGTGCTTATTTTTCCATTCTTGGGACACTTCACTTAATAGAATGGGTTCCAACTCTATCCAGGAAAATAGAAGAGGTGCTATATCACCATCGTTTCTTATAGAAAGTGTTTTTAAATAGGGAAGCAATGTGACATCTGTTTGAGAGAGGCTGAGTAGATGTGGAGAGACCAGTTAGGAAGCTACTGCAGTTACTTGGGACTAGGGTGGTGACATTAGAGGTGAACAAAAATGATAGTGTGAGAAGTACTGGGGAAGGGACAGATGACAAGAGAGAAAAAGGGAAATAGGGTGAGAACAAGGGAGAAAGAGAGGGAGAAGGAGAGAAAGCAACATGTACAACCTCACTATAATAATAACCAGGGAAATGCAAACTAAAACAAGATACTAGTTTTTCCTTCTATTTGATTAGAAACAAAAAAGAAAAAAATTGTTACTATCAATGATTGACTATAACGTTAGGAAGCTGGTGTTTTCCATATTCTTATGATGAGAGTATAAACTCCATTGCGATTGCCACGGTTTCATGAATACTGGTGGACGGCACAAGACTCCTGGGTCAGAGATAAGTACAGTTTATTACTCAGCAGTAGCAGTTGCCAGAATATCAGCACCTTTGCACTGGTTCCTCAAGGCCCCAGTTCCCACAGGCTGACTCTAAGAGGGCCAGATAGCACCTGCCCATGCAATGCTTTGCATTATGGGAGATGAATTCTGAGCTCAGGGGAAATGTTATACTGGAGAGTAAGCTTGCCTTTCCTTTTCTCTGGAAGGAGATGCGTTATATTCTGAGACTGTTCACTATACATCTTTGAGAAGATAGTGAGGAACAAAAGATAGACAATGTCCTGCTTGACAGGCATACAGAAATGTGACAAATCCATGGAGAATTTTCTCCCAATACCACCTGGAGGTATAATCTGGCAGTATCTAAATCTGTAATTTCTCCATCTCAAGAAACACCCTTATAGGGAGCCATGTATGAACATATTCATTGCAACACTGTAACAGAAAAAGAGAAGAAAGCCTAACCTTAAGTAGAAGAAAGTCTAACAGTGGGATATCCATACATTTGTATTTTATGCATTAATTAAAATGAGTCAAATCTATGTATGTACAAAAATAGCTCTCCAGGAGATGTTTTTGTCTGAATAAACCAAATTAAATAGTATGTTACCTTTTTTTTGGTAAAAATTGACATTAAAAACTAATTCATATATTTCAAATTGAACTGGTACATATATGAGTATATATAAGAATAGGCAAAATGTTTGGATGGATATATTTCATAATTAGTATTACTTCTGGGTAAAGAAAGATACTTAAGAATTAGGAGTGATGATGAAATGACAGTGTTGCCATTTTTATAAAGTACAGAGTCATGCATGATGTTTAATTTTAAGAAAGTTAATTGGCAAGACTTGGTCATTAATAGATTGGGAAAAGAGAAAGAGGTATAAACAATGGCTTAAGTTATCTAGCTGGATGGGTGGTAGTAAAATTTGGAAGGACTAGGAACTTTAGAAAAGGAAAAAGTATTTTGAAGGGAATGGGAATGATTACTTAATTTCAGAATTGTTGGATTTGAAGTATTTATGTGTCATTCAAATTTAGATGTTGAATGAACAGTTTGATGTTAGGGCTTGAGGGCAAAAATCATATTTACTCCAAGCTGGAGATTAAATGGGTAAATCATCTGCAAAATGATAGCAATTGAAACTGTGTTGCTCCATGAGAATGTCTAAAGAAAGAGTATATTGAAATGAACCAGGACAAAGCCCTGTAGAACTCCATCCTTTAATTGTTAAATAGAAGGGAAGGAGATGGCAAAGGAGACTAGAAATAAGTGGCCAAAGATGTAGGGAAAACAAAACACAAGAGTAAATATCCCAAAGCAGAGGCTAAGGAAAGAGACCGCATGAAGAAGTAATAGTCACCCCTGTCAAATGCTGCAGAAATATCTATTCAGATGATAAAGACCCTTGATTTTAGCAGCATGAAGGGATAAGACTATGAAATTAATGTGATAAAGTTTAATGAAATATTGGAGAAAGAGGCTATATTTGAATAGTTTGAGAGGTGATTAGGAGGAGAACACAGTAAAGAAACTTGTAAAGATGATGGGTGGGGAGAGAGAACAATGGTGAAGGTGATAGTTGTAGGGGGATATAGCATCTATAGAGGTTTTCTTTGAATAAAAGAATCCTCAGCAGATTAAAATTCAGATGACAAGGATATAATGGAGAGGGAGAGTGCATGGGAAATCAGGGAAAGATGGGGACATAAAACCAGAGGAACTGTGTTTGCTTTATCGAGATAAAGACAGTGGTGTCACAAATCTATAGTAATAGGAAGCAGAGGGGAAGGGTAGGTGTTGGTTTGTGTAAACGCTAAAGCAGTGACCATCAAATAGAAGTCTGGTGACTTCTATTTTCTCTGCATTAGGTGGCATGGTCATCTCTTTAGGGTGAGAGAGGTTTGAAGATTTGAAGATAGGAACATAATCTTTGTGCTGTTGGACATGTGAGGCTTGAAGTTGTGGAAACTAATGGATTGATAATCTTCATCATTCTCACCCTACCACATGGATTCTTTCTGAAAAATCTGATGTATGTTGAGACTTTGGATCAAGCCAAGTCACATTAAAGCTCTGTTATGATTCTGGCAACACATTAAAACCCTGTTATTTTCCTGGCAATACTATTTAGAAACAGGATTTTAAACTGAAAAGTTAAATGTCTTTAGATTATGCACATGGATATGTCACTAAAACTGAAAGGACAAAGCAGCCATCACGCTGGAGTGCTATCTGCTAATTAGTCTTGAAGAGTTGGCTAGCTGCCCATGGGCCTGAAAAGAATTCCTGTTTGCCTTTGTATTGACTTACAGAGTCAGGCATTTGCCCCCACTAACGGAGGCATCGCTACTTCTTGCTTGGCCATCGCACCACCAGATGTATCATATAAATACTCTAATGGATAGCCGTGGACTAGGAACATAGGAGATAATCTGATGCAGGCAGATGCTAGCAGTCAAGATTACTCAAGCTGTATTGAAATTTCCTTTGCACCTGGCACTGGAGGTGTTAGCCATGCCAGTTCAATCCCCCCAACACAGATGTTCTTGTTGTACCACTTTGTATGTGTAACATTTAGGTTTCTGTTCAGCTTTGCCATAGTACACATAAATACTGTAATCCAAAGACCACCCATTTATTAGTGCACCTGCATCTTCAACCAGATTTCTTTCATTCTTTTCAATGAATGCTCAACATTAAAAAAAAAAAAAAAAGGCAGCCATAGGGTGAATAACCTTTTGAATTTTGCCAGATAGCTTAACAAAATGATGATAATGATAAAAATAACAATACCAAAGCCCCCCATCCACTGAAACAATGTTACTAAAACATGAAAATAAAGGGAACTATGTTTAATCAAAAGGAGAGTTTATTAATTTCTGTTTTAAACTTTTCTTTATTTCTTACTAGTGAAGAGATAGATTATATAAGTAAGTTATTTTTTTTCCAAAGATAAAATTGCTCCTTTTTTCCTTCAAATGGGAGATGGGTAGAGCTTACCTCTTAAGGAGCAGATTTTGCTGGATGTGAACCTCTGGAGCCCCCATTTAAAATTAATAGGAGTGGAGCTCTGTGCAGCTGAAGACTGCATATGACCTCCTGAATGTAGGATAAAAAAGCCTTTGGAGGGAGACAAGATCATTACTCCAGAGAACAGCCTTGTGTAGTTTCTGTCCTACTGGAGTGGGGAAAGGGCATCCAAATGTTTTGATCTTGTTTTTATAGTTGCAAGCAGTGTCTGTATCTTTCCAAATACCTAATTTTGTCATATATCTCTCTATGAAAAGAAATTTCAATGCTACTTAATTTTGGTTTGTGGGGAGATGGGACTGCCTTTAATTATTCATTTGAAGCAAATAAATGATTAAACATGAGATACATTTTAAAAATTGATGAGTGGTGATGGTTTTTGTAAGTGTGTTTTTTTTTTTATCAGTAGTAATAGTTACTCAGGTTTACATTCCTGTCCTCGATATATAAGGGCTGCTTGTCTCCCACGTAGCATATAGATATAATCGTATTCTGTTTGAGACATGTGCCCCATAGAGAAAAGAGAAACAATGTACACCATCATACCTCTATTACTCCTGTAATTTAACAAGTCATTGTGTAGAATATATAGGCTACCAAGAAGCCAGCTAATTAAGAGATGAAGTGGAAAGAAGAGGAGAATCCAAAAGGAAGAATGAAGAAGCAAATGGAAAAATGAAAAAACAAAATAAACTAACCATTTCCAGGAGGATGTGAATATTCTTTTGTTTATTTCTAACAACTCCTGGAGCACTAGAATAGGATTGAACAAACACTAGCTGTGTTTTCAGTGAGTGGTGAGACAATCGAGCTAGCTGCAGAGGCTACCTAGTACTCCTGTATTCCAAAATTAAAGAGATAAAAGTAGAAGGCAGAAAAATGGAGAAAGGAAACTAATAAAAGCTAGTTCCTTTAAAAATTCTAAAATCACCACAAATATTTTTATTTTGAACTCTTTTGTTCAATATAGAAATACTGGCACATGTGTACACACAGGCACAAAGAAACATCAGTCCATAATGTAGAAGAAGAAAAGAGAAGATGTATAAAGAGAGAGAAATTGGGGTGTTTACAATCCCTTGCATATAGCATAAAGGAAGGGAGTTGTTTAAAGTAGAACTTGAACCCCCATTAATCCTTCCCGGCTCCTACTTTAAACATGAAGATTAAATAGAATATGCTTCTTTATCCTAGACTAGTCTTTGTTCTCTTCGAGTTTTTAAGGCCTTCTAATACAGCACTGCCATCAGCAGTTCAAGAATCCTAACTACTGGTGCCCTCCATTTCCGTTCCATCCTTGGAATATTTTTCAAGTTCAACTAAATGCTTTTCATTGTTAATTATATTATCAGTAACTATTGAAGGCCTGTCCTTGGCCAAACATGGTACTAGGTGTGTTGAAAATATACTCTCACTAGGTATTTTATTTTACAGATGAAAGGACAGGTGCTCGCAAAGATTAAACAGTTTTTTCAAAGTCACACAATCAATCACTTAAGGAACAACAAGCTGGACCCAGAACTCATATAAAAAGCTTGCATGTTTAATCACCATAAAACTTTACCTATAATATTATAAGGTAGAGCTTTCCAAACAAAATTCTGTAGAAATAATCAAGGATCACATGAGAAATTGTGTCAACAGTTATATTTAAAATTTGATGTTATTAGTTTTAAAATTATTCTATAGTTCACTTTGAAGATAAGACTATTAGAATCCATTTCTTTCTCCTCTTTTGTTCCACATTTACATGTCCTTCCTCACTGTTTTTAATGTCCTGGTTCCCAAGCACAATAAAGGAGTGGAACTAAAAAGGTTGCTACCTCAGGATGAAAATCATGGTTTTTCTACAGGGAACCAGAATTTCTGTCTATGCTTTCATGCACAAGTGCAATGCCTCACCCTAGCGATTCTGGACACAGGGTGCTACCCCTAGGACCTCTGACCCTGCTCCCTCAGAGAACAGAGTGTCTCCATGCCCTCCTGGCCAGAATTGTTTCTGCCTAGTACCTTACTCTTCAAGCCACTGCATTCCAAGCTAAAGTGTCACAATGGTGCACCTCACATATTGATGGATCCCACTCTGATGGGTCCCACCCTGAGCAATCACACACTGATGGACCACACTTCGATGGGTCATGTACTATTGGATCATATACTGATGAATCATATGCTGATGGATCACAGAGGAGGCAGGGGGAGTGAGCTTCTGCTTCCTGCTGAAGCTAGAATTTATATTCCTGAAATAAATTTCAAAAAGCATTGGAAAGCAAGAAAGCATGACAAAGTATTCAACTCCCCATAAAAGAAACAATATAATAAAAGATTAATTAAAAGTCATTTTCAACACCTAGAAACTTGTTCTCACACCTTTTTACCCTAATGTTTAGGTTTTCTGTATCATATCACTTTCCCTTAATTCAATATTTGCTAGTAACTAATATAAGTTGTGCTTTACTGCCATTGTCATACATAGTAACATTTATTTACCTATCAGAGATCATGCTCACTTATCTCCTACAAAAATAGCTGCAACCTTAAATAAATTTTATACAACATAAGATTCACTTATCTATTAGAGTTTGCTGAATTTTAGCATATAATTATTTTGCTTGTTCTTTGCAATAATCCAATGAGACAACCAGGATATATGACATTATTTCTACTTTATGGATAAAGAACCTAAATTTCAGGAGGATTATGTGATTTCTCAACATCAGATATCTGATTATGTTGTTTGCTGCATAAACTATTTCAGTGAAAGCCAATAGTCCTTAACACAAGTCTGAACTCTTTAACATGATTTATAAAATCATATGCCCATGGACTTGTTTGTTTTATTGAAGTGTTTCCCCTACAAACCCTGAAATTCTGTGCTGCAGCAATATTGAATCATTTCTAGGACAATTTAAGCACCAGGCTTCACCACACCTTTTGTTGTACCTTTGCACATGCTGTTTCTCTGCTTGAACTCACCATCACCTGCCTGTTCTCCTAAATATGAGTCTCATATTCTTCAGGTTCTTACTTACACATGACTTCCCCAGGGAAATCTTCTCTTAAGGTTGTTTAATTTCCCTTCCTCAAACTACCTAGTGCCTTGAACTTAGCCCTATCATAACTCTTCTCACATTTTTCAATTGGTGTTTCGATTACCTGTTTGCTTTTGTGGATTAGACGTACCACCTTTTCCCTTTACCAGACTGATATCTATGAGGACACATACTATGTCTGTGTAGTTCATTTTAGTAATGAACTCTTTAAAGAATTGCTATCTTGTAGTTAGCACACAAATTTTTATTTGAATATGTGTATTATTAAATTAATTATCAACTGGTTAGTGTCATATATCAGAAATGATCTTATTCAAAATCTATAGTTTTTCTTGCCTCTATCTATCTATCTTATATACTATTCACATAGCACACATATACTGTATTATTATTTGGCTGTTCTGTTTTAGTGAGATTTAGTGAGACTCTGTTTCTTAGATGTAGTATGGCTCACCACATTCTGGTCCTGAGACTTTTTGCAGAGTACAAAGTAGAAGCAGTTGGGAATCTGAGCTCAGAAGACAAAATCACAAAGACCTGGTGGGTCCAGAAGTGAAGCAGCCTGGGCAGGAGCTTGGGTGAATTGCAAAGGGCATGTCCTGTCTAAAGGCAAGAAGGGGTACAAGGGGGGACAAGTTCACCCAATGCTGTCAGATCCTCCAGTCTTTGAAGATAGTCTCAGAATCACATGTTTATGTGGAATCTACTTATTTTTAACAATGTTATCAGACATTGAAAACTTTAGATCATAGTATGGTATGAGCCAAACAATTCTGTGACCCAGATTCAGCCCTCTGGCCAACAGTTTGTGACTTCTGCTCTCAGAAGAAATGATATGAGATGTCTCAAGGAAGAGAACATTTAGGAAGTAAGGAAAGGGATAGGAGAAATTCTGATGATCCAGGAAGAGGAGATGGTTGGTGTGTGTGTCCCAGGAACAGTATAGAACCACAGCTGGCTCCCTGCAAGAGTCCTAAAGAGGCGGAAAGACATTCTCAGTTGGAAAAGATGTGAATGTATCCAAGGGGCAGAACCCAGGGTGAGTCTCAGCAAGTTTCCTCAGTCCCCCATACACGTGACCTCAGAATGCAAGCTTGTATAACATGAATAACAGTGACAGTGTCACACACTAACAATGAGAGTCTGTTTTCAAACGTTCCTGCCTATTATACAATAAATCTTTAGAGAGAAAATTGGCCTTTAAATATCTAAGATGGAATTTCCTGATACAATGGAGTAATGGGAACATGGATGCACAATTAAGTTGATTAAAAGGAAAAAATATATTTCATGAACACCTAATGTGTGCACAGTCACAAGGATAGCATATTCAAGTGCTCAAAGTTTTTCCAAATAAAAATACATTTCCTCATATCAAAGAATTGTTACAAAATAACACCAGAGGTGAGAAACAAAAACAGTTCATAATAATACATTTCTTTTTTTCCTTGATTTGATCCACATGAGCATAGCTCCCCCTCTCATACCCTCTTACTCTGTTTTTAACATTCTTTTTTGTGTATGGAAAATAATTACCAACTTATTGTGAAAACACAAGTCTTGGCTATTTTGTAATTTTCCAAAAATACTTTCTTTTAGTCAGTTGACTAAACACTTGAACCTTTTAGTTCTCATGGGGAAAGAGCCATTGAAGATTTTTATAAGACAATTTAGGCTATATTGACCCCTCACCAAATCATAAACCCTATATTTTCTCAGCAGTTTTATGTTTCCCAATTTAAAATAGGTATTGAGAGGTGGTTTTATCTAATGGATTAAAGTATGGTCAGTTATTCAACCAGAGCCTTCAGGCTACTCATTTCCTTGCTCAGATTTTTCTAAATAGATACATATAAAAGTATGTCAGCTCACCAATGTATTTGCAGAACTACGTAGAAGAGCTGCAATAAATTGGAACAGCTGAAACTTTGGGTAACATCAGAGGTGAACATGGGCGAATATATTAGGCTCCTCAGTTACAAGTTTCCATGTGTTAAAATTTCATCTGTGATAGCAGAGCATGTTGAATTTTTTAACAAAAGCACTGTCCTCATTTTAAAGTATAGTATGTGATTTTATATAATACAGATCGATGATTTCCATAAATGTTAATTATGGAATGTTGAAAAAAAATTAGTGGAAAAAAATTTTAAGTACAGTTACATCAATTCATGTCACCCTTATCTAGGAATGTGCTTGTCAGTGAGTGCCATTTTGACTTCTATATTTTCTCAGATAGATAATACTAAGAAGCTCAATTAAAATGATGAAGGGATAAGTATACTGTGATTAATTAACTGCGGGAGGAGAGAATAGGGATGACACTTAAATACTTTTTATCAATTCTATTTGACCAGAAACTTCAGATTATCTAAATATTACAGATTGCCAGTTGGCATCAAGTTTTTCTTTTTTCCACACCTATTGAAGTAAATGAAGACTGGGCATTCTGCCAATGGTCACCAAAATACACCTCATGGAAACAGATGAAATTTTATGAAGCACTTTGATCTCAATCATCCCCTCTTCTCTAACCTCTTTACATTACCTACAGCATCATGATGTTTTCCAGGGACACAGTGAACATGATTGTGCAGGATGTTCTCTATAAAATTCGAGAAGCTGCCATTCACTTATACTAGGATGTGAATGGTGACTTCTAGGGTTGTATAGTATACAACCTGCACAGCTGGTTGTATATGCTGTCCTGTAGGTTTATGGACCTCTAGGATCAGAAGCTCTTTTTGTTTTTGTTGTTATTGTATCCTAGCTGACTAACTCTTATTTAAATGCTTCAATGCTAAATATTCTGGTTTGTACATATGTAACCTTCTCTGAACTTGGGTGAATTATTGCTGCTTTGGAATTTATTCATTATTGGAATAGAGGAGTATAAGAATGAGAAGAACCCAAAAATACATATCCATCTCTAAGTTCTGTAGATTTTGTAATTTATTATTTGCTCCTCAACCCAATTTATTATGAGCCTATCCAATTATCGTTACAAGGAAAAGTTCCTTATGATGATAAGGGACAGAGAGAAAGGGTTGTGTCATTGTTTTTGTGTGTGTGTCCTTTAACTTAGGTGTAGAAAAATCTTACAGGATAGAAAGAATAAACATTGGAACTTTTTTTTTTTTTTTGGCTACTGTTCTTTTTGATACTGGTCTCCAAGCAGAGATTATTCGCACATCTGTTGATTTTTTTTTCCACGTTGCACACATTTGCACCTTTTTTTTAATGTTGACTGAATCGCTTAATTGTAGAACATTCATTTTAATGTAAATCTTACAGTATTACATGAGTGAATGTATGAAAATAGCTTGGAACAGTTTAAATTGGGCAGAATTCTGCTTTGATCATAATGTGCCTCTTCAGCATTAAAATAAACTTGCAACATATGCTGAAAAACATGTGTAATAAGTAAGTGCCTCTTGCATGATGACTTATCTGGAAAAAATAAATCATCATTTAATAGAATTCAAAATTCATAAAACACTTCTAACAACTAGCAATTTGATGTTATGATTATATCATATATGTCATTTTATAATGACAAATGCCTGGCTATTTCTGATTCAAGAAAATAATTTTTAAGTTTTAAATATGGTATAAAATGTTAATTATTTTTGGAAATATTTTAAAACACAAAAAAATTTAGTAGGAAGGTATATAATATTTTACTATATTGTTACAGACTTACTCTTTATTTATACTCTTTAAAAGATACCGAAGAATGTGGCAAATTGATTTCCATCTTTAGGGCATACACTAAAAATAACAAAATTATCAGTATCCTTGAATCATGATGAGAATTGCAAAGAATTAGTAATGACAAAGGAATTTTCAGCAAAAAGAATGGCTAGATAATAACAGCTTTTGCCTTAAAAAGTACCTTGGTAGATATTAGCAATTAATTACAGACATCTAAAGAATCTTTCCACCAATATCCTGAGATGTAAGGAGGAGTTGTAATATCATGGGAAGAATTCTACACACTTGCTGTATAACTGTGTGCAAATAATTTATCTTCTGACTCTCTTTCCCTACCTGTAAAACTGTGTTAGTAAGGAATGCTTTTGGTTACAAGTAAAAAAAAAATCAGCTAACAGTGGCTTGAGCATATAAGTACTTTGGGTATATTAAATCATGAAAAAGAATGGGAAACTAAACAGAGCTAGATAAATATAAGATGCTACATATATAAAAGATAATCCATCAAAGTTTACATTTAAACAAAAGAAATACATTGGTCACTTCAAGAAATTTTCTATGGGAGCAAAAAAGTGGTGGAGTAGAGGCAGCCTGCCTGCTTGCTGCTCCCAAGTAAAGAAGTGAAAGGTGCAGGCAGCTGCTTACATATGGATCACTCGTCCTGAAAGGAGCATTGTGAATTCACAGAGAAGCAATGTGGGACACTCAGTGTGGAAAAAAGAGTGATGGGGTGATAAATATAAAAAGATTAGAGAAAGTTAGGAGAATAATAGTACAATAGAACGTGGGAGCACTGTGCTTGTCACGCTCGCCCTGCAGGGTCAGTGTGGACTGAACTGTGAAACGGCACCCACCACCCCCACACACCTCCTACCTGCTCAGACATGGACATGCCTGTAGTCTCTGCAGAGCTGTTGCTCTAGACAGTAGGCAGGCACTGTGGGGCTCAGGCAACAGCTAAAGCCATCCTGAACTTTTGGTTGCACTGTGCTGGTCTATACCAGGCTGGGCAGGGAGTGGACTGACTTTGTGGGTTCCTTTAGCCATATCCCGGAACCTAAAGCCAGGTGCTTCACCCCTAGAGTGCAGTGGGACCTGGGCACAGGAATTGACTGGAGAGCAGCAGGCCCCGATCTGAGAGGCTATGGGCAAACACTTTAGTGTGTTCTATATGGAGCATGGAGAGCTATGACCTCTGCACATCTGACTTGGCATCCATGGGATTCTTGTGCTTAAGCAGGAGTCCACAGCTTGCTCAGCCCCAAATCTGCCCTCCAGGCCCCAGCCACCTCCTGCCACCCTGGCCTTGACCCTGCTCTCCAGATGGGGTTGACCCCCCATCTACATAGACCCTGCTTCTGACTCAGAGTCCCTGCTCAGAGGCTTTGCTTCCAGCTCCACCCCAGTCCCTGCTCACAGGCTCTCATGCTGGTATGCAGCGGGCTCCAAACTGGGAGCTTTGGGGTGGCTGCTATGGCAGGCACTGAGAGGAGTGTGGAAAACCCCCTGGTCCCTGGACTACTAGAGCTAACAATTCCCCACCTGACTTGGCATTAGTGGGACCCTAGTGCCTGTGGAGCAGCTGGCTGCTTGCTTGCTCTGATTCTGCCCTCTGGGCCCCAATTACCTCCTGCCTACCTGGCCCCAACCCCTACTGGCCCTCTAGGATGGATTAGCCCAACATCTGTTCAGCCCTGCTTTTGGCTCAAAGGTTCTATTTGTGGCTTCTTCCCAGTCCCACCTCTGAAGCTCACATGCCAGAACCTGAGGCTCCACCCTTGTGCCTCCAGAAATCCCACCAGGCCAGAGACACTATCCACAAGTCTCCAGCACTGTACCTGGACCTCAAGACCCTACCCCAGAGTCTCCACCATCAAATCAGGGCTAGATAAGCAGTTCTGAAGTCCAACACCCTGCCAGGGAACCCCAGCCTCAAAGCCACCAGCACACTTTGACCTGCTTTGAGCAATCCCACTTCCTGGGAACCCAACCAACCTTATCTGACTGTTGCAGTTACCTCTGTGGGGAGACTCTGGGTACAGCAATCACTATAACACCAGCCTCAGTGAATAAGTCTCATCCAGTTTCCAATTTGAATATCCTACAACTATCTGGATAGTTCTTAGCAAAGAACAGGGGAAAAGAATCCTAGAAAGATGAAAAATCAAAACTGATCAACATCCCCAAGGGATCACAATGGAGCTACTGCAGTGAACTCCAACTCCAAGGAAATTGTTGAAATGACAGAAATGGAATTCAGAATATGGATGGAAAATAAGATGAATGGGATTGAAGAGAAAGTTGAAAAACAACAAAAAGAAACTCAAAAAATATTTCAAGAATTAATGAAAAAGTCACTAAAGAGCTTGACAAAATTAGAAAGGATATAATAGAACTCAAAGAAATGAAAGAGTCTTTCAGGGATTTTAAAAATACAGCACAAAGTTGCAGCAACAGACTAAACCACAGAGAAGAAAGAATCTCAGAGCTTGAAGACAAGGCTATCAAGCTAACCCAATTAAAGAGGCAGAGAAGAGAACAAGATCAGAGCAATCACTTAGAGAGACATAGGACTATGTGAAGCAAACAAACATACAAATTATAGGTATCCCCTGAAGGAGAAGAAGAAAGTGCTAAAACCATGGAAAATCTATTTCAGGGAATTATTGTGAAAAACTTCTCCTGTATTGCCAGAGATCTAGTCATCTAGATACAAGATAATCATCAAACTCTGGGAAGATTCATAGCAAATAC
>VBSM01002217.1:34680534-34701258 GCA_008086735.1 Cheirogaleus medius
AAAAAAAAAGGGACCCCAAAGAAATCCCTTAATCCTTTCACCTTGTGAGATTACAGTAAAATGATAGAAAGCAGACCCTCACCAGACACTGCTGTCACCTTGATGTTGGATTTCCCAGCCTCAAGTACTGTGTGAAATAAATTTCTGTTATTTGTAAGTCACCCAGTTTATGGCATTTTTGTAATAGCCACCTGAGTAGACTATGATATCATCTTCTACAACTTCCTAAATGTTCTTTTTAAAATGCAATCTAACCACTTCTATACTTAGCTTAGAAATCTTAACTGTACCCCAGTCAACTGCAGGGAAGATTCAAGCTCTCAGTCAAGGTTTTTAAGGCCCCTCATGACTGAGTTCTCATTACCTCATTTCTCACAACCCTTTAGGCTTCCTCTAAACTCTTTCCATCCCAATTCTCCCCACAACCAACAACCATCCACCACTCTCCCTTTTTGCCAATACTACATTTTTTTTATACTTCAGTGATTTCAAGGAGACTAATTTCTTTTAGGCTAGGAACTATGACTTTTTACATTTATCTCCATCACCTTCCAGAGTACCTGGCATGTATTGATCTCCTGAGCATCTATTGATGCCCAAAGTAATTCTGTTGGATGAAGCAAATGATAAATGAATGAAAAAAATTGTATATAATATTATGAAACAATACATATGATATAACAAAATGAATATGGAGTTAAAATTTAAACCAGAAAAATAAAAATTCTAGCTAAAATACCTAATCAAGAAGGAACAAAAAGAGACAATTGGAAATTCATAATAGCTATATAAAACTGGGGACTATTTTTATGGGTAATGTAGAGGAGAAATGAGAATTGCACTAAAGTGTTCATAATGATTATGTTCAGCAATGAGGAGCTGTCATATAGTCCACTAGTGATGAGATAGCCAAAGTGCAAAGTGATATGTATCATTTCTTTAACTGCTAAGTCTTGCACCCTGAGGGCAACACTATGTGAATTTTTAATTCTCTGGTTGCTGCCTCACACTGTAGGTTAAGTACCAGAGGCATCATAAATATATTGTATTTTTATATAACATTTAGCAGAGGGCTGGTGACATAAGATAAAGCATTAAAGAAGAGTTGTTATTAAACTGAGCCTTACAGGACTAACAATTTAAATAGCAGAGGATGTAAAACTTTCTATGTTGTTGGATGATGGCAATCAGGCCTCTTTAAGGAATAGAAAATAATTTGGAGAAGGTCTGAAAGTTGCATAGAAGACTATTGTAAATAAAGTTGTGATTATAAATGGTTTAATGGCAAGGTTCTTGCTCTTTAAGAAATACAAATCAATTAAAGGTATCAGTGAAAGAGAATGACATCACTAAAGTGTATTGAGAGTGATGAATCTGGCTATAGTAGGAACCGGAAGTCATGTCACCCAGGAGTCATTCAGTTTCAAGGTAGAGAAACCCAACTCAACTGGCTAAACAAAACTAGGCCTTTATTTAAAACAATATTTTAAACATTTAAATTTAGAATAACTTTAAAAGACACAAAGTGGATATATTTGCTCATATAACTGAAAAATCCAGGACTAGGTTTGGAATGGCTGAATACAAGTACTCAAACAATTTACTAACCAGAATGACTCCTTCCATGGAGTGGGAAATTGGCCTCTGGGAACTCCATGCTTGTGGCCAGGACAGT
Organism: Cheirogaleus medius; assembly: GCA_008086735.1. Taxonomy (NCBI): domain Eukaryota; kingdom Metazoa; phylum Chordata; class Mammalia; order Primates; family Cheirogaleidae; genus Cheirogaleus; species Cheirogaleus medius. The sequence continues at coordinate 34,682,210 of VBSM01002217.1, forward strand.
GAAATGTGAATGTCTCCTTTCCAATTATTGTAGTGAGGGTCTTTGTTTATGCCTTGCTCACCACTATATATTCAGCACCTAACCTAGCAACTGATACATGTTATTTTAATATGTTTCTTTAATTTTTAACACTTATTTTTATAATATCTGAGATTGTTATATGCATGTGATAAATAACAAATGTCTTATTTTGCAAAATTGTTCTTCAGAGAGCTAAGAAATTGTATACTTTGTTATCATTATTACTATTATTTCAGAAATCATAAAACAATAATATGGTAAAGTAATTGTATTAAATTAATAGCCGAATAAAGAGCTTCATTAATGTTGGCTGCCACCAGCCCAGTTATAGTCCAGCTTTGTACTACTTACTAATTGAATCCTACTGAACTTTCTGGCTTTACTATGCCTTACACCTAGAACACTTGGGTATCATCTATTTGTCTCCATTTCTTGTGGAAATAAGACCAGTCTGGATCTTATTTCTGCTTCTGGGTTCACAGTGAGTCCAATCCTGTCCCATGCAGCCTGCAGAGTGATGACCTAGTTTCTCTATCCCCCTTTGATATCATGATGTGATGCTCATATTCTGCCCTTCTCCTGAGGTGTCCAGCCTAATTGCATTTCCCATTCATCTGACCCAAATGTTTTCTTAGATCATACCTTTTTTATTTGTTCTTTTGTTCTTCTATTCTTCTTTTCTATTTTTTCTGCATTCCCTACCACTTTAATATTTGTAGTCCTAGGTCTTCCATCTGAGCCCCACCACCCTCAATTAGTTTACCTCCAAGTTTTTTCAAACGGTACCTATGGAAATGCTGATCTATCAAAAGTGTAGCATTCACAGAGTTCATACATTGCATTACTTATACATACAGTATATTTAGTCTGGGAGAGAAAGAAAGAGAATGAGCAAGAAAATTACTGTGAAACTGACTGAAACAAGGGATTTAATCACAAGGTAAGGTCAGTACCATTCTTCCTTTAAAGGCAGGGTAACTGTGTTCCAGAAATATTAAATGACTTGCCTGAGTTTGCCCTTGTAGCTAAGTAAAAAGTTAGGACTAAAAATCAGAACTTCTAAGACATGTTTGAGTTTAGTTCTTTCCACTTGGATCTGCTATTTGGCATAATCATGCCAAATGTTAAATATTTAAATATTTCCATACAATTAGCCCCGATCTTCTAGGTTACCCAGGTCCATGACATCCCAGACTTCTCCAGATCCAGCTATTACAGAGTCCAGCCCTCTGGACCTTGTGTCTTTGCAATAACTAGGGTCTACTCTAATTGGCTAGTGCTCTTGATGGCTGCGAAATAATTTGGTATCTCCCCTACTTCAATATCATCATGGTGGCAATTCACACATGACCAGAAATGTGTCAATAACAACTACATTTTTTTAATCAGTTTGGCAGCCAGGAAAAGATCAGGCAGGCTTATTGCTTATTATAAAAGATCACAGTTCTATAAGCTAGGGGATCCTCTTCTATAATGCATCACACTGTGTATACAGGTACCTCCTGGACCTCTTTGTTTCACCCCATGGAAATGGGAGTCTGGGGCCTAATTCAAATGTTGATACTCTGGCTACTGCTATTGTTATTGTTAATAAAGTCTTAGGTTTCTGACCCAAGAAACTCATGTCTTCCACCAGCTTCAACAAAACTGTGCCAGGCTAACATGTTCGCTTTAAAGAAAGGTAAAATCTCAGATGTTTCACACCTTGACAACTTGTATCCATTTCCCTAAGAAAAGTTTCTCTTCTTACCAAAGTTCTCCCTAGACCTCTGCTATCTAATTTTTTCTTAATACTTTCACCACCTGGATTCAAAATTCCTTCTTTTTCTTGATGATCCATGCAGAACAGATTCTTTTCACTTGCAACTCAAATTAATGCTCATGCCTGAATCTGTTTAGTCTCAAATGCTAGTTTCAATCTTTTGTTGAGATAAAGAAAAGAACTGAATAGATGTAGAGGTCAACTCTGAAACTTCACTGAATAATTCAATTATCTGACCCTATCCCCATACACTTTGAGCACACAGGTATGAATTTATCTTTCTAAAATGAGTCCCTAAACTCATTTTTCTTGGGCACATCATCCTATTTCACACCTGATGACCTTAGTTAGGTGGCCTATATCAGAAAGAAGTCATGATTCCATTTGGAGCATTTGCTCAAAAATATCTACCTTTCCACTGGATGGATGCCAGTGAGCTTGTCTAACAGAAATCACTAGTAGGTATTCTTTGAAATGTGCATCTCAGCTATACAATTGTTATTTGAGAAACAGACCTTTCTAATAATATTTTTCCAATGAAGTTGATATTCATTCTGCATTTTTACCTAACAGAAAAAAAAATATTAGAAAGGTTCTGTACAGGAGCTTTAAACTATCTGGTAAAAGTGGCGATCAGTCCAAACACATTAAAATTCTATTTTCCTTTACAAGTGTTTGCTACAGATGACCCCCACTGATCTTAAATATATTTCTGTATCTGTAACTGAATAGAGGTTTTCCGTACAGCATGTTCTAATGGCACTCTGGCCTTTAGCCAACAAGGCACTGAATAAGGCTATTTTTAAAATACAGAAACTGGGAACAGCTGCAGCAATCAAATTTGATAAAAACAGAGAGGAACTTTGCTTTTTTTTTTTTTTTTAACGGTTTGTCCGAGTTTAGTCTTCTTTCATAGAACTGCTTTTGTTCTGTTGTATGAAGGGCTACAAGACCAATACAGTGAAGCCCTTTTAAACAAATAACTTTTAAAAAAAATATGACTAAATAGAATAATTTTTCTTTGTACCAAGAATTCATCACTGCAATAAAAACTATTAAAAAGGGGATATGTCTCTTGTAAAAGGAAGTAGAAGAATGAGATATATTGGCAAAGTTTGTACTACAAAAGATATTTCAGCTTTCCTGACTCCCAAAACAACTTCTTGAAAGGGAAAGTAAAGTCCTTAGTTTCTCAGTGTTGGAAATCTGAAAGTCTGAATTTGAACTTCTCTTAGGTTTTCAATTGTTGCTATGGGTAAAGGTACTTTTAATGGTCCATTTCTACTTTTCACATTATTCTTAGTCATGAATGTTGCAATATTTTCTAAAAGCTGGGTTAATATCAGTGCAGTTCTTTTGTAAAGATAAAATGACATGCTTTTTAAAATGTAAAGGAAAACTTTTTCACAGAGACTTTTTGTATTTATCTGAATCCCTCAACATGTCTATATACAAGGGCTTATTCTTTTTTTTTTTTTTAAATTCAATCTCTCTGAAAACTTGTCAGTACATGATTAATAAGTGCCATGAGGTGACTAGATACTGAAACTGTCCTATACTATAGTGGGTTGCAAGTTCTCTCTTCTAAATGATTTCATGTATGGAGTGGCTTTCTCTGCTAACTTCGTAATTGATGTGACAAAGGATATTACATTTCTTATAAGTATTTACAAATGAAATTAATGTAGAAATTCCATATAAATAAAACTACTTATGTCATTGTTAATTCAATTTGGTAATATAACACATCAATATAATTGTTTTTCTTTAGATATAAGGTCATGAAATAAAAGTATTGCCTAAGAAAGGGGGAGAAAAAGTAAATATATACAAAACAGAAGTACTCAGGTGTATACTAAGCTATCGTACTTGTTAACAGGTAGTTTATTAGATATGGTGGTATGTCTGTCCACAGTCTGTTATATGCTTAAACAATGATAAATTAACCAGAATCTGTTCTGACTTGAAGAATGCTTTCCTAAAGGTATTGAAGAGTCAGCAACTGTTCTTCTTTAAATGGTGGGGCAGTGATGATATGAAGTATGTTTAGAGTTTGTCCCTGTTCAGCTCATGATCCTCAGTACTGCAGTAACAGTAAAACTCCTTAAACACACACACTGTTCTAAGCAGAAACTATGACATTCCTGTTGTGCAGAGCCTTGAACTCAGCAGGCTTTCAAGGGTTCTCTGGCAAGACACCAGACTTCATGATATAATCCTATATTTTACTGGTGTCAGAAAGTTCTAAATGAATGCTGCTGGGATTTAATTCTATTTAGTCATGTAGCCTCTTCTCTGAAAACAAACTGCCAGGGGAGTAAGATTTACTTCTGACCAGCAATTCTTTTATGTGCAATAACCTCCAATATAATAGAGTCTTTCAATCTCTTGCTAGAAGTATTGTATTTATATATAATCAGGATAGATTGGATACCAATCCCAGTTCTGTTATACAGAGAGAAGTTTAGTGTAAATCACTATTACCCATCATTATGCTTTGTCCTTATTTTAATTTTCAGCATTGAGTTTATGAGTTCAAATGCATTACCATGTTTTTACCGTTTTATTCATTTGCACATGTTTTTCATATTTCATTGAAACTAAAATAAAAGGACAGTAGAAACATCTCATTGTAGTCTATAATATATTTCAAGGAAACAACTGATTTTCGTAGTGCTTCTGGATATTGAATGTAAAGACTATGTAGTCATATGTGAAATAATATTGGCATTTTCTCTTATAATATTAGATTTTAATTTTGGTATTTTTTGTGTGTGTGTGTTTTCCTTTTAATTGCTGAAGCTGCTTGATTGTTAGGAGATAAGTGTTGGTGATCTCCCTGGTGACTTCATCCCCTTAGCTGACATCAGCATCAGGGTTCAGGATGCCCTTCCAGAAGCTATTCAGGATTTGCTGACATCAGCCTTCATTCATGAGCACTTGCTTTGTTTAGTGATGGCACTGATATGAGGAGACACGTGAAGTAGCTTGGTTTATAGAAGAGGGCAGAAGAGGCATGGTGCTGTGAAAACATTCCCACACACACTAACGGCTCATTCACACAGAAAACAAGTGAGAGCCTTCAGTCCCTTCACAAAGCTTAACAAGAATAAACTGACTCAAGAATCCAGAAGCAGCAGTGTTCATATTCACCACTGGCTTATGCTCATAAACTTTCCATTTACTGTGACTGATAATACACATTGCCAGTTGCAGCAATGGATTGCTGTGGGAAGTCTTTAAACTGGTTCCCTATGGGTCTTCTGAATGAAATACTTATGATTTATTTGGCTGTGTGTCCCATGGTGAAGCTCACTTTTCAAATATGTCATAACAAAGTGACTTGCAGGTCCTGAACTGCTGTAGTCACAATAGGGAAGTTGTTGACAATATGCCATACTGTGATTTCTGGTCTTTCCTTTTTTTAAAGATTCATTTATGGAAGTTCAGAATTTTAGAATGAAAACACATAATGCTATAGTCAGCTCTGGCTGGTTGTTTTCAAAAACCAGATGGCTTTAAAGAGATAATCAAATCCATTCTTTAAAAGTCATTTTTAAAGTCAAGCATGTGATTCCACTATAAATACATATGTGTGTGTGTGTATATGTATATGTATTTCTGTGTGTATACATTAAACCCTCATTTTTCAGATTTCAAAAGGAAATGGGATATTTCAGATTGTTAGATTTTCCAAATAACTCAGGTTAATCCATTCAGGTAGCAGATTCTAATAATTTAGTTTTTACTTAACAATTTTGGTTAAAAATCTATCTAAAAAGTATTTTGCATTTTAGTCTTCTTTTTAAAAAAATCATTTATTTTTATTGATACATTATAATTTTACGTATTTATGGGGTGCAATGTGATGTTTCCTTACATATCAATGTCAAACAATGATTCAATCAAGGTAATTAGTGTATCCATCACTTCATGTATTTATCATTTCTTTGTGTTGAAGACACTTAAAAGACCTTCTTCTAGCTATTTTTAATGTGCAATATTTTACTATTAACCGTATTCATCCTACAGTGCAGTAGGACACCAGTATATTCACCTTATCTAACTGTAACTTTGTAACCATTGAGCAACATCTCCCCATTATCTCCTCCCACCTCCCTTCCCCAGTCTCTGGTCTCTGGTAACCACTGTTATACTCTTGGCCTCTAGGATATCAACTCTTTGTTTTGTTTGTTTGTTCATTTGTTTGCTTAAATTCAACATATGAGTGAGATCATTTGTTTTATGTCTTTTGATGCCTGGCCTATTTCACTTAACATGATGTCCCCCTATGTTGTCTCAAATGATAGGATTTTATTCTTTTCTAAGGCTGAATAGTATTCCATTGTGTACATATATCACATTTTCTTTATCCATTTATCTGTCGTTGGATAATTAGACTGATTCCATATCTTGGCTATTGTAAAGAGTACTGAAATAAACATGGGAGTGCAGCTATTTCAACACACTGAATTCAATCCCTTTGGATATACATCGAGTAGTGGGATTGTGGGATCATATGGTATTAATAGTTCTATTTTCAATTTTTCGAGGAACCTCTATGTTATTTTCCAGAATGACTGTACTAGTTTACAATCTCAGCAAAAATGTGTAAGTGTCCCTTTTCCTCCACATCCTTGCCAATACTTATTTTCTTTTGCCTTTTAAATAATAGCTATTCTAATTGGAATGAGGAGGTATCCATGTGGTTTTGAGTTGTATTTCCCTGATGATTAGTGATGTTGAGCATTTTTTCACATACCTATTGGCCATTTGTATATCTTCTTTTGCAAAATGTCTACTAAGGTCTTTTGCCCATTTTAAAAATGAGTTATTTGGTTTTTTGCTGCTGAGTTAAGTTCCTTATATATTCTGCACATTAACCACCTGTTAGATATGTAGTTTGCAAATATTTCCTCCCAGTTTGCAAATATTTTCTCCCAGATTGTCTCTTCACTCTATTAATAGCTTCTTTTACTTTTCAAAAGCTATTTGTTTTGACATAATCCCATTTATCTATTTTTGCTTGTGTTGCCTGTGTCTTGAGGTCTTATTTAAAAAGTTCTTGCCCAGCCCAATGTCATAAAGTGTTCTCCCTATGTTTTTTTGTAGTAGGTTCATAGTTTGGGTTTTTACAATTAAGACTTTAATACATTTTTATTTGATTTTTATGCATGGTGTGAATTAGGGGTCTAGTCTCAGTCTTCTACATATCGGTATTCAATTTTCTCAGCATCATTTATTGAAGAGACTATCCTTTCCCCAATGTGTGTTAATGGCATCTTTGTCAAAATCAGTTTGTTACAGGTGTATTAATTTATTTCTGGGCTTTTTATTCTCTTCCATTGATCTATGTGCTTGTTTCTATACTAGTACCATAATAGTTTGGTTACTACAGTATTGTAGTATATTTTGAAGTCAGGAAGTGTGATCTCTCCAGTTTTGTTCTTTTTGCTCAGCATTGTTTTGGCTATTCAGGTCTTTTGTCGTTTCATATGAATTTTAGGATTTCTTTTATTTATGTGAAGCATGTCATTGGTATTTTGTTAAGGATTGCATTAAATCTGTAGATCACTTTGGGTAGTATGGCCATTTTAACAATATTAATTCTTCCAATTCATGAACATGAGATATTTTTCCCTTTTTTTGTGTGTGTCCTCTTCATTTCTTTCATCAGTATTTTATAGTTCTCATTATACAGATCTCTCAACTCTCTGGTTAGTTTATTTCTAGGTATCTTACTTTTTTTTCATAGCCTGGGTAAACTGAGTTATTTTCTTGATTTCTTTTGCAGATAGTTCACTGTCAGCCTATAGAAACACCACTGATTTCTGTATGTTGATTTTGTTGTATCCTTGTCTAGTTTTGGAATCGGGATAATGCTGTCCTTATAAAATCAGTTTGGAAGTGTTCCTTCCTATTCAATTTACTGGAATAGTTTGGGAATAATTGGTATTAGTTCTTTTTTAAATATTTTGTAGAATTCAGCAATGAAGCCATCAAGTTCTGGGCTTTTCTTTGATGGAAAACTTTTTATTACTGATTCAATTCCCCTTAATAATTTTTGGTGGGTTCACATTTCCTATTTCTTCATAATTTAACCTTAGTCAGTTATATTTGTCCAGGAATTTATCCATTTCTTTTATTTTATCAATTTTTTGTTGCATATTTTTTTATAGACTCTTATAATTCTTTGTATTTCTGCAGTATTAGTTGTAATGTCTCCTTTTCATCTCTGATTTCATTTGAGTCTTATCTCTTTTTGCTTAGTCTACTTAATTATTTCTCTATTTTTCTTTATCTTTTCAAAAAAAACACTTCATGTTGTTGATCTTTTGAATTTCTTTGGTCTTTATTTTTTTAATTTATATTCTGAACTTTATTCTTTCCTTTCTCCTCCAATTTGGAGGTTTCTTTGTCCTTGATTTTCTAATTCTTTAAAGTGCATCATCAGGTTGCTTATTAGAAATCTTTCTTCTTTTGTCATGTAGATATTTATTGCTATAAGATTCCCTCTTAAAACTGCTTTTGCTGTATTCTATAGGTTTTAGTATGATGTGTTTTCATTCTCATTTGTCTCGAGAAAATTTTTCAGTTTTCATTTAACTTTTTCATTTTCCCATTGTTTAAGAGTATATTATTCAATTTCCATGTATTTGTAAAATTTCTAATGTTTTTCTTGTTTATTTCTAGTTTTATACTATTGTGGTCAAAAAGATACTTGATATGATCTCTATCTTCTTAAATTTTTTAAAACCTGCTTTATGGCTTAGCATGTGATCTATCCTTGAGAATATTCCATGTGCCATTGAGAAGAATGTGTATTCTACGGCTGTTGGATAGGATGCTCTGTAAATATCTGTTAGATAAATTTGGTCTATGGTATAGTTTATGTCTGATGTTTTTTGTTGAGTTTTTTCTCTATATGATCTGTCCATTGTTGAAAGAGGGATGTTGAAGTTCCCTACCAATTTCATATTTCAGTCTATCTCTCCTTTTAAGTCTAATACTATTTGCTTTATATATCAAGGTGTAACAGTGTTGGATATATATATATATATATATATATTTGTAATTGTTATATCCTCTTGTAAATTGATCTTTATCATTATATAATAAACTTCTTTGTCTCTTTTTAAAATTTCAACTTTATATCTATTTTATCTGGTAGAAGGGTGGCTTTATCTGTTTGCTTTGGGTTTTTTGTTTGTGTGGAATATCTCTTCTCATCCTTTTATTTTCAGTCTTTTTATTTTTAATGGCGAGGTGAGTCTCTTATAGGTAGCGTATAGTTAGGTTATGTTTTGTTATCCATTCAGCCACTCTATATCTTTTAACTGGAGAATTTAATTAATTTACAGTCAAGGTTATTATTGAGAGACAAGAACTTATTCCTGCCATTTTGTTAATTGTTTTCTGGTTGTAATGTAGATGTTTTGTTCCTTTCTTCTTCTGTGATTTGGTGGTTTTCTGTGGTGCTAAGCTTTGTTTACTTTCTCATTCTTGTGTTTATCTGCTATAATTTCTTTCTTTGACATTACCATGAGACTCACATAAAGAATCTTATAGCTATGATAGACTGCTTTAAGCTGATGGAAACTTAACTTTGGTCACCTAAAATATGCTAGACTTCCCCCTTCACACACACACACAATTTATATTTTTGTTGCCTTAATTACTTCTTTTTTTATCTATTGTGTATACCTTAGCCAGTAAGTGTAGTTGTTGTTGTTTTTGAGCATTTTTACTTTAAATCTTCATACCAATATTTTATTGAAAGATTTATGAGGCACCATTATTTCACTGGGGTATTCTAGTTTGATTTATGAATTTACCTCTACTAATGAATTTTATACTTTTATATGCCTACATGATAGTAATTATTATACTATTATTTACAGTTGTAGCACTCCCTCAAGCATTTCTTGTAAGGTCAGTCTAGTGGTGATAAATTCCCTCAGTTTTTGCTTATTTAGGAAGATCTTTATTTCTGAAGGATAGCTATGCTGGAATAGTATTCTTGACTAACATGTTTTTTCTTTCAGCACTTTGAATATATCATCTCATTCTCTCCTTACTTGTGAAGTATCTGCTGAGAAATCTCCTTATAGCCTAATGAGGATTCTCTTATATGTGACAATGCTCTTCTCTTTCAGTTTTTAGAATTTTCTTATTGTTTATACTTCTATCAGTTTGATTATAATGTGTCTCAGAGAAGATCTTTTGGCTTGATTCTAATTGGGGATTTTTGAGCTTCCTGAATCTGAATGTCCATATTTCTCACAATACTAGGGAAAATTTCACCAAATAAATTTTCTGTTACTTTTCTCTTTCTCTCTGGCACTCTTATAATTTGAAAATTTGTTCACTTGATGGTGTTTCATAAGTACAGCTTCTCCATTATATTTTATTCTTATTTTATTTTTTGTTCTCTTACTGGATTATTTCAAAAGACCCATCTTCAAGTTGAGAAGTTCTTTATTCTGCTTGATTAATCTGCTATTGATGCTCTCAGTTGTATTTTTTAATTCATTTATTGAATTGCTCAGCTCCAAGATTGCTGTTTGGTTCTTTTCTGCGATATCAATTTCTTTGTTGAATTTCTCATTTGGATCATGAATTGCATTCCTGTCTTCATTGAATTACTTGTCTGTGTCCTCTTGTATCTTGCTGAGTTTCCTTAAAATCATTATATTAAATTTCTTTTCAGGCATTTCATAAATGTCCTATTCTTTGGGGTCTATAACTAGAGACTTATTGCATTCATTTTGGGTATCATGTTTCCTTGCTTTTTCATGTTTGTTGTGTCCCTACATTGAAAACGGTGAATCTAATGGAATAGTCACTTCTTTCCCAATTTCATGTAGTAGCTTTTGTAGGGGGAGACTTTTTCCTGTAGATGGTCCTAAAGTGTTAGATGGATATGATGCACTGGCTTTGGCTCTGGGTGGAATCAATAGTGTGGTTTCCATGTGGTCTCTTTAGCTGTAATCCTTAGCAATAACATCTGTGGTTGCCTCAGTGGCCTAGGCTGTAGAAGTTTATGATGGCAGCAGTGTGATTTTGCTGGAATCAGGAGCACTGAGTTGGTTGTCAGGCAGAGTGTGGACATGTGAAGGCATGGTGGGGCCAGATGGCTCTGTGGCAGTCAGTCTGGAAAGACAGGGTTACCACCAGACTGGCTGGGCATGAGAGGGGTGGTGCCAAGCAGCTCTGCAGTGGTCTGTCCAGGGAGGTGGGGCTGCCCCTGGACTGGCTATCAGTCTGGGTTAAGGCATGCATGTGTGTGTAGTCCTGTGGCAGTCTGTCCAGGAAGGCAAGGTTGCTGCCAGACCACCTGTTGGGCAGGCACAGGCACATGTATGGTGACAGAATCAGGCTTTTAGCAATCTTATAGAGATTCTTCAGAGTATAATGCACACATTACCTTGAACAGTAATTATAAATGGGGGGGTTACTGTATTTTAATTTTGTAATGACATGTGAAGACATGTAGTGGTAGAATTGTTAGCATCACCATTTTAAGGTGATTGATATATATATATGTATATATATTTTCCCATCACTGATTACATTTAATTGGTTAGTTCTTAGTATCGTCACAGTAAGTAACATTGAATTTAGAGTCAAGCATACTCCAAATGGAGTTGGAAAAACACATTTTCAATTATATGTGAAGACTTGAACAAGTTTCCCCATCAATAAAATGAAGAAAATAATATCAAATAATTGTTGAGAGTCTTAAGTGGAAAAATGCCTGTAAATCCCTTAGCAGCAGCCTATTCATAAGAAGCATGAAATATATACTATATAAATTTATATATATCCTCTAATATATATATATACACATATATACCCTCTCTCCTTTGCTAATAGATCTACGATTGTATAGTATATTCCTTTAGGTATCAAAAGCATGCTTTTATGTTTACATACTTGTACTGTGGAACACAGAGTCCACATTAATACATTTCTGCTATTGTTATCTCTAACTACTCCCTTTTTAAATTCACATCTTCTAATTTATGCAGGTCAGGGAAAACAGTTATTTATGCTTGTAAGAAGCACATCTAAATTAGGAATCAATGGAAAATAGATGGGCATGTTGAAGAATACTTGAACTGTTCACTTTGGTGAATGAAATTCACATGTATCTTGGCTTTTTAAAGTGTATTCTGAATCCTCAGCCATGTTCAAAATCATTGCTAGATAAAGGAAGCAACACTGGAATGCATACAATCTATAGAAGGTACAACTCCCTAGCCAGCCTGGTCTTACCATTGTCAAATAGGGACTTAATAAGTGGCAATATAATTAGCAATTTATGCTGATTACAAAATGCCCCTGCAGAGTCAATGAGTGTACTTCCACGTGGCCTCCCACCGTGGTGCAGAATGTTGCTGGACACTATGCATCAAGGGGTTTGTCCTGCACTGCTCCACCTCCCCTTCCCCTTTCTTCAGTACACACTATATTCTACGAAATGCTGCAACCCACATTCAGTCTGTGTTTGCGATGCATCCTCTTCTGTTCCTTCACATATGGTAGTCTGAGACAATTACATAATGAGACATATTATCAGGGCATAACTGTCAAAAATGAAGAGACTAAGCTATGAATAAATATTACCCACTTATTTGCTGTGTTGCTACTGTGTTCTCTAAGCTATATGTGCCCCTGACTTTTAGATTTACAGCCATACCCCTGATTACCTGTGCAAAAAACTAATGCAGTATTAACAATGTTCAGGAAAAGATTTATAAAGTCAAAGGCAAATTTTACTTTAAAGTAGGGTTTTTTGTCATTTTGTCTGGTGAAATCTACTGACTTCTCAGAATAATGTTTTAAAATTCATAAAATAAAATATACAGGCTAAAAAAGAAAGTAATATATAGGATTTCTTATTAACAAATTAAATTTAAACTAGCAGAAGTTCAATAGTTATAAAATTTCAATATAATAATGAATACAAATAGCATTTTGAAATATATGCAAATAAAAATTTAAATAAAATGAAATTTAAAGTATTATTTTATAGAGACTACAAGATATTTAGAGATTGCGATTAATTAAAATTTAGTATTATTTTTTAAAAGGAAATATTGAAATACCTATAATGTGATATGGAAATATCTGTGATATCTATTGGTGAGAAAATCCCAGGTATTGCTACTACAACTATGGTTTCTTGCTTAAATTTATACTTGAAAAGTAATGCTTAATTTCAATTAAATTTTAGTGAAAATACAGTTGTATTTTCCTACACTCAAATTTACAGAACATGTGTTAAGAATTCTGCTTTGATATGACCCAATTTTGATGGTTCTATTAAGTTTTATTTTCCCTCTGAAGCACCTCTTCTAGACTTTCTATTTTAAATATGAAAATATCTAATTTAAAAAATTTTCTTGCTTCTGTTATCCCCATGGAGATATTTGGAAGACATGTTAACTATTTCAGAAACCTACTATTTTCCCCTTCAAAAGTATGCCTCTTTACATTGAATTGAACAAAAGTAATATATTCCTTTAGATAGACACATACACATCTCAAGATCAGAGTGTCAGGATTTCTCAATGCTTGACATATGACTCTTGAAGGTAGAGCTGTCTCCCACCTGGATCTCCAGGTATGGTTTGCAACTTCTGCCTTCTTATATATGACTACTTTTGCTCTCAACACTCAACAGAGCAAACCAGAATGCAATGATTGAACATAATATTGAATGTTAAGCTATTCTAGTTTATTTTATAATAAAGTTTTTTGGAAACTTTGGTGTTTCATGATAAATAAATTGGATTGTGGTAAACCTCGTAGTACACAAGTGTGGTGAGACTTCATGGTTGAGAACAGCTGTTCTACACATGGACACATACACTGTGAAATTAACACTTGAACATGATATCTTGCAGGCATAAAAACATTTCACATTTATAGCAGAAGTACTAAAGTCAAAACCTCAGTGATTTGAAAGAGTTCATATTTCACTTAAGCACAGGTTGGCAAACTTTTAATGTAAAGGTCCAGATAGTAAATATGTTTGGCTTTGTGGGCCATCTGGTCTCTACTCTGCCATTGCAGTATGAAAGTCAACGTAGACAGGACCTAATTGAGTGAGTGTGGCTGTGTTCCAATAAAAACTAATTTATAGACACTGAAATTTGAATTTCATATAATTTTCACATGTCATAATATATTATGCCTTTTAAAATGTTTTTCTACTTTTTAAATATATAAAAATCATTCTTATTTCATAAGTCATACATAAACAGGCAGTGGGCTGGCTTTGGTCCATGGGCCATGGTTTGCTACTCCTACTGTTAAATATATTATAAAATCAATAGCCAGGTAGCAAACCAATTAAGTAGGCTAATCTAGTTGGTAAGAACATCCAAAGGAGAGCTGCACTTAAAATAAATTTTAGCTAGAATGTGAGGTGAGGAAGTCTTTGACATTTTCAGATGATATCACATACAGGCACAGAATTCAAAGTTATACAGATAGAAACTCTCCTTGTCTGAAATCAATCAGGACCTTAATCTCACAGCTAACAGGTAGGAGTTAGCATTAATTGTGTGTAGACACTGCAGATTGTGCTGCATCAAAACATGTGGAAGTATGATGGGAGCAAATTTGCACAGCACAAATTTAGAATTTCTTCTCCTCCCTCCCGAACACCTAATTAGAAGGAATATGATATTTATTTACCTTTGCCAGAGTTACTAACATTCCACTACTCCCATACAATTATTTATGTTAGCAAGAACATAAAAATTTAAAAACCTAGGTCTTCTAAATACATGAAAAATAGCTTCATTACTGCTTATTAATGGCAGAATTGATTTTCAGGGCATTTTTGCAGGGAGAAAAAACAAAGACAAATTAAAAGAAAGAAAAAAATCAGGAGGAGGGTGGTAGACAGTAGCAATATGGTGTGGGTATAGACAAATCCCTGTGATTCATGAAAAAGTTAGGGCTCACAGATTAACTCTGTCGTGAGAAAGTGTTTCATTTCTTATAGAATAGTTCCTATCAACAAGCTTCAGATCACTACCAAAATCAGCATGAAATTTCATCTATTTAGGAATCAGGCAGTGCAAAATGTACAATATTAAATGTGAACTCTAATCCTGTGGTGGTGGTCATGGTGGTGGTGGTGGTTGTTTTATAAATATCACCAGGCACATCTGGGACTTTAGTGCTTGCCACAATGTCGTTTTCTGGTTGACATATATCTAAGAAATGCGTATATTAACACCCAGGCTATAGAGCCAAGCACATTTTAGTGCCGGCTACAGCTGAAAGAATATGTTTCCATTCCTTGTCCATCTGTTCTTGGCAACATAAATTTAAACTAGAAATACAGAATAAGTTTCATGAGAAATAAGTCTCAATAGGATTTAGAACAGCAAGGTGGATGCTCTAAGATATTATGACTTGTAAACATTTGATTTTGTAGTTAAGAGATTGTTTTTCCTCGGAAGTAATCTCGTGCTACAGCTCTAGCATAAAGTTAAAAAATAATAGTTTTTTTTATCATTCACTTAGAAAATATAGTGGTTTGGTCACATGTTCTAAATGCCTATATTAAATTTTCCAATGATCATGGGGGCTAACGAACTTTGAGATTTTGAAGCACTATTTGCCACCACACAGTTGAACTACAATGAAAATGAATCATTAACATCTCTACACTCCATGCTAAAATGGAGTCATTAATGAGGCGTAACGGCTTTCTGTACAAAATGGATTCCACACAAAACAGATTTGCTTTTTTTTATGAGTCCAACTTCAGCTATGACCAGTTATTACATAATTATCTCACGTAATAATCATACCTCCTACTATATGCTAACCCCCCCTTTTTCTGCAACTAAAACAATATGAAATTATTTACTTACATTTGAAAATACACAAAAGTACATAGGAATATTAAAATTAAAAAGGGCTATATATGTGTACCTAGAGTCCTGCCTCCAAATCAAGGGTCCTGGTACTCTGAGCAGCTAGGTGAGCAGATGAGCTCACTGTGTCTTGGGGCAGTACTCCCTAGGATTCTATTGATGTGAGTTCAACACATGCTTTCTGAGTGCAAATCTGCAGGTTGGAAAGGGACTTGAAGCTCATACAATGTGGTGGTCGTGGTGGCTGTTGTTTTATAAATATCACCAGGCACACATCTGGGACTTTAGTACCAATCACCATCGCTATATAAGAAATATTTCTATAATTTTTTATAAAATCTGCCCTTTTCATTTGATTTATCAAATGTAGCATAGAGCATCAAAGTTTTTGGTTCAAATTTTGTCTCTGTCACTTCCTAGGTATGTGAATATGAATAAAGTCATTAATGTCCCCAATTTTCAGCTTCTATGTCTGTAAATGGGATAATCATATTTATCTCAAATTTGTTTTGAAAGGTAGCAAATGAGATAAAATATAGAAAGTGATTAGTTCAGTGACAGGCACTTAGTAAATCCTCAATAAGCAATACCTCCTACTATTAGCCCCTTTCTAATGTCCTCTGTTAAAAAAAAAAATGATAAGCATTGCATTGTGCTAATTAGCTAGTCTACTCCCAAACAATATTGTGGTAGAATATCTTAACATCAGAAAAACATTTTAAGAAACCACTGTTATCTCTTGAACTTCTACACAAAGCTACCTATTACTGTGGACACGCCATTCAATAATTTAGGGACTTAGTCTTCTAATTTATAAAATGAGAAGTTTCAACACCATGATCTCTAAGGTCTCTTATTTGAGTAATTTAACAAAATCATGTTTGACAGCTTATCTTCATACTTTATTTATAGTGTCGAAATGTGTTTGCTGCCAAATGTCTGATGTGGGATGTATAAATGTTCCATATATACATGTGGAATAACATTAAGTTTGTTGATGTTAAAAACTACTGGTATATTTCTTGGTATTATTTGGCTCAGAATCTATTCTTCCCATTTTGTTTTAGAATAAGCTGACAGCAAATCATTTTCCACAGAACCTCTAGGTTTAGCTAAAGTGAACATTAACTAAACCTAAAAGTAGGCCATCGTTTCATTACTTTTAGTTTCTAAGACAGAGAAGCTTTTTTTGTGAAGTGGCTTTCAGGTTGTTTTTTATTTTTTAATCTCCGTAATATCTAATGCCATTAAATTGTGGGCATACGCACTGTAACTGACAAAGCATCTATTTTCTTTCAGATCTGAGTGACCAGCTGCTGGAGGTGGTTGGCTTGGAAGGAGCCATGGAGATGGGGCAAATATACACAGGACTGAAAAGTGCTGGCCGGCGACTGGCTCAGTGCTCCTGCGTGGTCATCAGGTAGTTCTTTCTCTGTAATTGACAAAGGGCTTTGACATGGTAGAACCTCAAGATCATTAAAAGTGTGCAGAACTCTGATAGTGACATTTGTCTTAGTTGCACTTCAAATGTTCAACTATTAGTACTGATGTAATTCGAAATAATGGAAACTGGTAGATTTTACAAAGTATTCGTTAGCTATTGCTTATCAGATTCACTGAAATCTGGTTCTCTCTTGTTAACTATCCTGGGCACAGTGATGCACCAATTCTAACATACAAATTTTATCCTTCCAAATTAGCTTCATACTCATTTTAGTCTACTGAAGAACCTAAGTACTTACTGGGCAAATAGCCCAAAGAGAGCACTGTTGACGCACCACTGACTTAAATTCTTTCCTGAACTAAAGTGCCAGGTTATTTCTGTAAAATTAAATAGTGAATTTTTGCACAGTAAGATTTTATATGTGGGTTAAATTTGAAACTTTTCAAGAATTTTTTTTTTCTAAAATTTCACCTGAAGAGAAAAAGAAAAAGTCTATTTTTACCTTAGGGTGAAATGAAATATTGTAGCATAGGCATAATTGATGTTATTTATTTGAAATTGTTGGTACTGGGAAATCTGGGACATCAAATACCTTTTGCAATGTGGAGGTATGAAAGCAAGGAGATTGCAGAAATTCTGATTGTCTCATTAAACATAACACTGATGTTTTTCTTTTGGCATACAGAATTTTTGTTTATACCACCACATTTACCATGAGGCTCTTAATATTCCTGTGCCCAAGACCCCTTTCAGGATACTGATTAATATTAAAGAGTTGAAGCCCCTTTCAAAAGAGATAAATTTAGAGCCCAGCTATTACCATATTTGCCTTCCCTGATCTCGCTATCTTATACCTTGCATATAGTCTGCAGTGTAGAATATTTCAGTGTTATACTTATAATGAAATATTTTCCCCCAGGACTAGTAAGTCTCTGCCAATGCAGATCGATGGGGAACCGTGGATGCAGACTCCATGCACAGTGAGTACAGAGTAGTTGAAATGCTATGTCGATTTTACTTTGCTTTCCATATATTGTATATTCCTATAACCATTATAAATAAACATAATATCTAATCTTCTTTTTTAACTTCTTTAGGACTTATCAGAAAATATCTTTTATTTTTTTATTTATGTGTCAGAGACACCACATTCAGGTTTTAGACATTACATGCCCTTGGCAATGATTTAGTTTTTGAATGTTTGTATTAGCCTAAGTATAAATTTTAAATACAATAGATCAATTATAAAGACTAGAACTAAACAAAATATTGATACAATTTTTCTTAAACATTTTTGTATTTATTTCAGAACACCTTATGAGAAAATTATTTATGGGACCTTCAGACATGCATCTGTTCTTTTGCCTCCATTTGGGGATTTGAAGACTTTCTTCCCCATAGTAAAAATAGCCTCTTTATTTTTTTACCATAGTTGTTTTCTCCACAATCAGATATTATTTAAATCAGACATTTTGCCCCCACTCCAAAATTTCATTTTTCATTTCTATAGTGAATATTTCATTGCATTTCAAAAACATGCTATGCATTGATTTTGGTACTAGGCATAGAAACATGAACAAGAGCAACAATATAATTGTGTTCAAAAAACTAAAATTCTGATACTAGGACACTAAATATATAAACAAACAAATATGTAAGAAATATAACTTCAGATTACAAGAGTTATGAAAAAAGTGAGGTGAAATGATAAAGAGGAAGGGGGTGCAGTATGGTGAATACTACTTTAGATAAATGGATCTGGGAGCCCTCTTTGAAAGGACACAGCCAAAACTCAGTGTGTTGAAGAAACAGTAAGGAGAATGGTGTGACCAAAACTTCTAGTGTTACGGGGAGAATAGTAAGAGGTAAGGTAGAAAAGGTGGATGGGGGTAGATCATGTAGAAACAATGATGATAAA
>VBSM01002217.1:34706984-34723157 GCA_008086735.1 Cheirogaleus medius
ATCATTTAAAACAGAAATCAATCCCTTTCGAGTTTATTTTTAATTCTGACTTTTATTTAATACATTATAGTTTGATTCCCAGTATAGCCAAAGCTATGTATCATATTGCTGTCAGAATTACTACTGAACAACACAACTAAGATGATCCTGCTCCACTGATCTCATAATTCAATTCCTCCTCATTTCACATAGTGACAGCTCAGAATCCTTGTCATGGCATTAAATTATTCTCCCAAGGCGGACACCAGCCTGCCATGCTTCATAGGGACAATTTCCCAGAGACTTTCCATGCATACTGCTTCCTTTTGTGCCTAAAATCCCCATTCTCTATTTTCTGATTTAGAAATAAATTCATTATGGCCTCCAGGGAGGATACAAAGCAAATCTGTAACTTCTTCCAGCAGTTCTCTAGGACCCATGGTTGTACTTCTTTCATGTAATCTTACCCCTGGTTTATTATTTTCACATATTTGATTTCTTTTTCCTTTTACTCAGATTGCCTGAATTAATTATTCTATCTATTGGGATATATGTATTTTTATGTTACATCAAATCTTTCTGGAAGGCAATGGGATATAAATACATACAGAGTAAAAATAAAATAAGATCTCCTTCAATGCCAAGCTTAGAAGCAATTTCCTCATGAAGCCTTTTTAACTTCCCATCTGTCTAAAATATTTGCCTGATCCTTTGTACTCCTGTGACTCTTTGTTGATATCCACTTAATGGTATTCCAATTCACGGCCTTATATTTTGGCTATGCATGCACGTGTCCAGCTCTTCTGACTTAATTACAAGCATGTTTTATCTTTAATTCACCTTCATAACTTGCATAGTGTCTTTCACATGCTCTGGTTTCTGATGAGAAATCCACTGTCATTTGAATAATTGTATCACAATATATAATGTGTCATTTTTCTCAGTCTGCTTTCAAGACTTTTTTCTTTGTCTTTAGTTTTCAGGAGTTTGATTTTGATGAGTCTGGGCATGAATTTTTTTGAGCTTTCCTGTTTCAATTTCACTAAGCTTTGTGAATCTGTAGCTTTATGTTTTGCCAAATCAGGACATTTTCAGCCATTATTTTTTCAAATATTGATTTCCACACCACATTCTTTCTCCTCGCCTTCTAAAACTCTGATGACGTGTTAAACACTTTATGTGTTGTCTCATAAATCTCAGATTCTGTTCATTTTTTCTTTTTTTTTTCTTTCATCCTGGTCTTTCTGTGTTTAGATTGGATAGTATCTACTCATCCATATTCAAGTTCACTGACAATTTCCTCTCTTATCTACATTCTGTTCTTGAGCCCATCCAGCTAATTTTTTATTTTGGTCACTGTATTTTGTTTTACAGTTGAAAAATTTCTGATTGGGTCACTTTAAAAAAAAAATCCTCTATTTCTCAGCTGAGACTCTTTGTCTTTCATTTCGAGAGTATCTGCAATTACTTCTTGTAGCATGTTTATAATAGCTGCTAAATCCTTGTTTGTTCAATACAACAGTTGTATCATCTCAGGGTTTGCATCATTGGCTGTCTTTCCTCTTGTGCATTTTTGAGATTTTTCTGCCACTTCATATACTGAGAAATTTGGCGTTATATTCTAAACATTTTAAATGTCATGTTATGAAACTCTAAGCATTGTTTAATTCTTGTGGGAAATGATGATATATTGTTGTTGCTATTATGATTTCAGTAGGTAATTGACTTTGTTAGATTCAGGTCACAAATGCTGATCTGTGTTCTGTGAGTTATGGTTCTAATATCAGTTCAGTTTTCAAAGTTGTTCATTGTCATTCAAATTTATTTTGCATGTAAAAATCCATAGGCCTGTCTGAAAACTTGGTGGTGGTCTACCCCCATGTCAGTTCTCAAAGTCATCAGTATGCTTTTTAAGGTCAACTGAATGCATACACAGCTCAGGGGTAAACTCAGGAGATCATACACAACTTTATGGGATAACTTTCTTGAGCCTCATCCTCTCCCTGATCAATCTGATAATTTTTGACTCCCAGAGTTCTCTTATAGTTCCTCCAGCCAGTAATCCAAGGCTTTAGTTTTCTTGCTCTGCCATGTATTTTCTGAAATAACATCTGCCTCCAGAGCCCTGTGGTAAGGTAATAGAGAGGGAAAGAAGTGCAAAGATTTCTCCCTTCATGCATTTGGGTCCATAATTCCTCTAGTCAGAGAAAAGGTTTCTCTTCCATTGGAGTTTTAGGTCCCTGTCATGGTCATGGAATTGCCAAGGGACTGGGATTGGAGAGATTAGGTGGGGAGAAAAACAAAACAGGATATATTTCCCACTCCCTCTGAATTATAGGGCTTCTTTTTCTACTCCTTGAACCAGCAGGACAGGGCTTTTCTTGGACCTTTCTATCTGTATGTTATACAGTTTTAGTTTTTGGTCTGCCTTTAAGTCCAGGACAGAAGATACAAAAGGAAAGAATAAAAAAACCCAGAAAACACATCACTAACTTGGTGGCACATCATGATCTGGCTTCTTTCTCAATCTACCTGTTATTATTTACATTTCAGCCATTTCAGATATCTGTTCCATAGGCCCGGCGTGGTGGCTCACTCCTGTAATCCTAGCACTCTGGGAGGCCAAGGCGGGCAGACCGTTTGAGCTCAGATATCTGTTCCATGTATTTTTTCCAGTGTTTGTAGTTGCATTCAGTGGGGGAGGTAGAGTAGAGTGTACTTACCTCTTCTGGACTGAAACTGGAACTTGCCCCCTTTAAATTTTATTGTTTATGGCTATTTTGAGATCTTACCAGATTCTCTCCATCGGTTGGCATATTATTGTCCACAAATGCCCTTCTTCTTAAAAGTTTATTTATCATTACCATATTTCTTAGAAAAATACTAAATAAGTCTAATAAATGCCCTAAACTTTGAATTTTAAATCTTATCCATTTTGATAAAATATCATTTATTTTTTTCCTCTCTTGTGTTCTATTTAAGTAGTTTGAGACAACACCTATTTTATTGTTTGAGATTAAATAATTGACCCTAAAAGTATAAATTGCCTACCACCTATAAGGATAAGATTAATGTCTTATTTATGTATTTCTCTAGGCTAGTAGGCCAGTAATGATATGGATGACTACATGGAATTTTTTTTTTTTTTAGTGACAGTATTTCACTCTGTTGCCCAGACCAGAGTGCAGTGGCATGATCATAGCCCTCTGTAACCTTGAACTCCTGGGCTCAGGTGATCCTCCCACCTTCCACCTAAGCCTTCTGGGTAGCTAAGACTATAGGTTCACAACACCACATCCAACTAATTTTATTTTTATGATGGGGTCTAGTTATGTTGCCCAGGCTGGTCTTGAACTCCTGGCCTCAAGAAATCCTCCAGGGGATATTTTTTTTTTCCAGATTACTTTGTAGGCAAACGCATGCTAAAACTATTGCAAGTCAATTATCTGTTAGTATGGGAGACTTTTAAACTGTGGAGGTGAAGTTAGGTGAATGCCCAAGGTCATGAAGCAAAGAGTTATATGACCAGAACTGTTCCTAACTTGTTTTTCTATTCCTAAACATGTCATCAGTTCATTAAGCTTGTTTGCCTAAGGATAAAAAGTTCAGAGAGGAGGAAATACCATGTTTTGGAAGTTTTCTGAAATGTAGAGTGATGAGTAAAGGAGCAAAGGTATAAAATGGGCAGCCAGTACAATGAGACTCCTTTACACTTTGACTTTCTGGCAGTTCTAACCTTAGCAAGCCCAACATAGGGCATTTACACTTTAGATACCAAAGAAGTCATTTTAAGAGAAGATTGTTTTAATGATCCTTTCAAAGTTCCCTTCAATTTTGAATATCATGAAAATCCTTACTATTTGGGAGTAGTATTTATTTTATTTATTTTATTTTATGTATTTATTTTTATTTTATTTTTTTTCGGCATATTATGGGGGTACAAATATTACGGTTATGTATATTGCCCATGCCCCCCTCCCCCCTCAAGGCAGAGCCTCAAGCATGACCATCCCCCAAATGTTGCACATCTCACTCGTTATGTTTGTATATACCCATCCTCTCCTTCTCCCTCCCACCCGCCCGACACCCGACAAATGTTATTCCTATGTGTCCACTTAGGTGTTGATCCATTAATACCAATTTGCTGGTGAGTACATGTGTGGGAATACCATTTAAATGAGCATTTCACATAAGATTATATTAGAAAATATAGCATTATCTCCTGATCCCTTTCTTCATAATTTATGTGCTTATGTCTCTCTTGATTATTAGTTCAAGAAACAATAAGTATTTTAAAGTCAACTTGGAAGAGAACTATTTTTCCTGACAGGGAACTACTAATGCCTAAATATAAACAGTACATGGTAAAATATTTACCAAGGGAATAGGACAAATTTTTAGAAGTAGAAAAATAGCTAGAATTTGCTTTTCTTTATGGTAGGTGGGTCTCCTTTTACTTACTACCTAAATTAACTGATCACAGACCCAGGGACTAAAAACAAATTAGAAGTTATGCAACTTTACCACTCTTTTGTTATAAAATCTTAACCACTTTATTAAAACTTCTGTTTACCAGCGTTTTCTTTAAAACCCATTCTAGGTCGTACTATTTTAAAAGTTATTTTGAGAAAGCTGGCATCTGCAACTGAAATAGTCAACTTTTCTAGCACTTTAGCAGAAATTCAATATAGTCTGAGGTTAAAAATATTTTTCGCTCCTTGAAAGCAATGTTTTGTGGGATTTCTATAAGGAGGGAGGGATAAAAAAACTGCTTAGGAAGATTATTGTGCCAAGTAAGTATATTTCAATGGGTAGACTACAGGAATGAGGAATCAAGTCCGCAGTCTTGTCTTTGTTATGTCAGTGACTTCTCGACATAATCTTCTTGAAATTATTTCCTTATTCCCAAAACCAGCTACCTCCAAATCATAAAACAGTATTGAAGGGTTGTTGAAAATTACTACACATCACATTTAACAACACTAAGAAAGCATTAGTTATTTTATGGTGTATATTAAGTATTAACATTATTATATTTGCTAATGCACATGAATATTCTTCTTTTTCATAACTTAGACTAACTTCCCTGTCATCCTGAATCACAACAAAGTTAAACCCATGTTATTTTATTGTGGAACAAAGCTTGACATCTTTTTGAGATTTGGCCAAGGTGTTACAGAAAATTTAGCAGCAACTTTCATTGTTTTCCCATTATCATCTATAGATGAACTCATTATTGGAAAGGACGTCATTTCACTATAATATTTAACATCTTTAATAATTACCTAAAAAGTCAATTAGTATTAAACTCACCCAGAATAGAATAGTGCTATGAAAGTTATCTGCAGATTTATCTAACTCTTAAATCTCCCAAGACCTTTGCATTAAATTGGATTAACTTTAAATATTACTAAATAATTATTAATACACCAGGTTGATTTCCTGGAAATTAGTCTTGTTTTGAAAATCTGATAAGAACATTATCTTCTCATTAAAAGTTACACAGTTATTGTAACTTAACCCTTGATGACATGGTAGACATACCATTTTTAAAGAATCTTAAGGTGCTCTAATGGCTTTCTTGAGAAGGGAGGTAAAACAACAACAAAGGGACAATTGTATTTTTAGTGATGAAAGAAACGAGTAAATCATAAATTATCAGTGGAAAAATGCTTAACAGGTAGGTGTAGGTAATGAGTATTTTTCTGATGTGCCTAGAAATTGCATTTTGCCTAATATTTAAATACCACAAAATAAGGATACCTGTTAAAGAAAGAAACACCACAGTTTGTATTTAATGAGCCACAATCTTGATATTTTGAAAAATAGAGAATTAACAGTTTTTTGCCATCTTGAAACATACTTGCATAAGCAGACTGCTGTTCTTGTGAGTATGTTTTAAGGTCGTAGTGAGGCCCCAAAATCAGTTAAATAAAACATAAACTAAAAGCATATTTTTATATGTCTTCATTGGTAAATGCTTTTGCATTAATTTACATTTCTAAACCTTAATTTTTTTTTTCAAAGACTGGCACATTAGCGTTTAGTTGGGCATTATTTTGTGTGCTCCCCTGTTACTTATGCATTAATTAGTTTTGTTTACCTGCGCATTATTTTTCCTAATTTCACAACAGTTGTTGTTTTTGTAATTGACAATGCAATTTACTGCATGTGTGGTTTCTGGCCCCAAACAAGAATGTTAAGGTGTAAAGCACCAATCTTTTCACTTCAGATTGTTTAAAAAAAGGATTGGTTGTAACTAATTTCCAATTAATTTGCAGTGGTTACAGAGGAAGAAAACTAGTGCACCTACTAATTAAAATTTAAAATATTCCAAAGTGTCATCTTCAGGTGTCTCTGGAATATATAATTTCCATTTTGGTTCATTGCTGGATCTGTAACACCCATGAGCTTGACAGCTCTATTAATTTAAAGGCTCAGTAATACCTATTAGTACAAAACATGAAAAAAAATACCATTAATCATTTATTTTAATTTTGCAGCTCTGTCATTTTCTCAGTATGTTTTAAAATTATGATGATACCATAATGTGCACAAATCGGCCTGGATGAAGGGGAAACGGATCACACTACTTACGAAAGATACTGAAGTACATTATTAGAGCTTAATTAATGCCAAACTGATTAGATTTGATTGCGTTTTGTGCAAAAATATTTTAAAGCTTTTTTCTTGCCATAGTATTTTTTAAAAGTTATCCAAATGTTATGTTTAAATTATACTTACCTTTTTGTAGTTGTTCACTGTGATGCATTCAATTGAAATACTATAGAATAAGCCTAAATTTTTCTTGTATTCTTTATTTTGAAGATTGGATTAATATAGTTATTAGTTTCAATTTCAAAAAATTAATTTAATTTCAGCTAACAGAAAATAATGTCTTTCATAGTCATATTCTTTGATAACAACTCCAAGCCTAAATTGGATGTAATGTCTAAAAACGCTTAAGGGCAAAAATTAAATGAGAAATATGCCAAATATGTAACACTTTATGCATATGTATTGATATAATCCAACACTGTAAATATGCTACAAGTGATAAAATTGTATGTACTTAAAAGAATTTTGTCATTAATTTTCAAGAGGACCAATATTCACACTTAGTTCAAAACTGAACATTTTCCTCTAGACTGTACAAAGTTAGAAGTAATTTCCTAGTTGATGGGAATCATCAGACTAATACACAGGTTTGATTTCTTCATGCAGTTAGAGATCTCTCTTCTGATGGATACAAACTATAAAATCACAAGGCATAAGCCTGACTTTTCTCTCAAATTTGCCTTCGATCTTACCTTATTTAGCTCTTTATTCCCTCTGATTTTGTGT
The DNA here is from genome assembly GCA_008086735.1 of Cheirogaleus medius. Taxonomy (NCBI): domain Eukaryota; kingdom Metazoa; phylum Chordata; class Mammalia; order Primates; family Cheirogaleidae; genus Cheirogaleus; species Cheirogaleus medius. Next base: position 34,714,308 of record VBSM01002217.1, read on the forward strand.
ATTAAAATTAGAAAATAAGGCTAACATATTCTAAGCTTTCATTAAAAGGCAACAATCTATATTATTGAAAATTTTTAAGAGGAAGTCTTCTTATCCACTAGTAGAGAACTAGTGTAATGTTTCATAGGGGTCTTCCCGATATGCATTACCAAATTCAAATAAAAATTTGAACTATTTTCTTACTAAAAATAAACTGAATCTGATTTATAGTTTTTATTTCCTTGAATTTCGGAATGCAGTTGCACATTTTTCAGTTGAGGAAACTTTAAAAATACAAAGACACTTTGTGTCATCCTCATGACAATTTTGTGGGGTGAACAAAATGAATATTATTAAACATGATTTTTAATCAATAAATACAAATTAAGGAGATACTATAACTATTTTGTCCAAGCCAAGAGTATCAGTGATTTATTTATTCATTTCTTCAATAACTTATTGAATTCCTTCTCTATGAAGGTGCTAATATCTTGTCTTTATGTTACAACAGAGAGAAAACAAAATAAAACAAAACAAAATGATCTATGAACTCAGTGAAGGTATACATTACTCAAACAGTCACACAAATATAAAACTCCAATAATGATATAAGGTCTGTGAAAGGTTCATGGTACTATGAACTGTGATATCATGTTACTGTGGTGCGTATGTATCATGAGCAGGTATATAGGGGGATTTGGTCTCAAGAGGTCCTGGAAGGCTTTCAAAGTAACTTAAAATTGACTTAAAAACTAAAATATGAGGAAGCTAGAACTAAGCACAAAGGAAGGAGGAATGTCCTATGCAGAGAAAACAGCACAGCGTGAGAAGGAGCATGGTATGTACAAGGGTTAGAAAGAAGACACCACATTCCAATTCCACTCCTTTAGTTATTTATTTCAAAGTATTCCTAACATAAAGAAATGATACATACCTGAGGTGATGAATACCCCAATTACCCTGATTAGATTAATTCACATTGTATGCCTGTATCAAAATGTCTTATGTAACCTATAAAGATATATAACTATTATGTACCCATAATAATTAAAAAGAAAAAGAAAAAATGAATAAATAAATATTTGATGAGTGGAGAAGGAAAAAAAATATAAAGAAGACACCACAGTTGTGGAACAGAAAGAAGAAAGGCGTGAAGTGAGGCTGGTGAGTCAGTGGGAATCAGAGCAGCAGGATTGGAAGCCCACAGAAGAAATGTTTAGATTCAGTGTGAGTCATATGGAACTAAAGAGAGGTTTAAGCAGGAGAGTGATGTGAGCAAATGTGTATGGTGACAAGATCATTCTGAATGGGGAATGAGTTGGAGGGAGAGGCAATGACCAGTTAGGGGACTTCTCTAATTGTTCAGGCCATAGACAGTGGTAGTAAAGAGAAAAAAATATCAACAGATACAGAAAATATTTGAGAGATAAAATTGATCAGATTGAGTAACAGATTATTTTTAGGAGGTAAGGAAAAGAAAGTATCAAGAATGATCCAGGTTTCTGGATCATTTTGAACAACTGAATAAATGATAGAACAATTCCTTGAAATAGGAGACTCTGGAAAACAATCAGGTAGTTTCCTTTCCACTCTAGTACTAATTCAACAATATTCTCCTCCCTAATCAATGTCCTAAGCACATTGTTAGAAATGTCAATTATCATTATACCATAATTTTGTTATGGGTAAGAAAAACTGGACATCCATATCCAATTGGATTACCATGGACTAGTTTAACATTGAGAGGAAAAACCTTTCAGATCAGTGCTATGATGTTCCAAATAGCCAAGAGTATGGCTGAGTGTAGGGACTGAGCCATTAAAGAAATTCTTTCTTATAAGACAGTGTAAGCTTATTGGACTCCATTGGCTAAACAAACAAACAAAGAAAATATATGCTTTTTGACAGTTAGTAAATCCTCACATGAATCTTTTTCCTAATCTTTCCTTTGAGTAGAAGTGGAGTCTGGTATGTGGCAGGAATGCTGCCAGGTGCTTCAGGGAGAAGGCAGATGGCCATATTATGCCATTTCCCAATGCCACCAAGGAATCCAGAAAGCCTTGTTGTCTCAGATAGAAGAGGGGTTAGCAAAATATGCTTTCCACTGAACTAAATGTAATTACACTAAAAATAATAAATAACATTTATTATGGACATATATGACATGCCTAGCCTCATTTGGTACTTGCAGTGGTCTTATAAGTTATTAACAGTTGCTTTTGTTATACTTCTTTAGCAAAGAGACACTGAGGCTCAAAAATGTAAGATGCTTTGGCCAGGGTTTATAGCTGGCCTTTGGCCAAGCTGGGAATCAAACCCTTGCCTCATGTCTTCAGTCTATGTCCTTAACCCCTATACTAAATAAAAAGGATCATATAGAAAACTTTATATGACATATTATTTATTAAGAAAAGTAAAACCACAAGTTGTGAATACTGGCTGGTTATAGGTGGAGAGAGGAATTTTTTTGTGTGTTGTTTTGTTTCATTTTGGTTTTGTTTTTTCATGTGACCAAAGATTTGGCTATGCCCTAGGAAAAGATAAACAGTTACTGGGTTAAAATTGTGAGTATAATTTCTTTATAGAGATGTGAAAGTAATAAAAATGCTTTTAATATGTCTTTGACCTTCCCTGGCAACCAACTTAGAACCACAAAAATATTTTGGAAAGGGGAATAAAATTTATATGTTAAAAGAAGTTTCAAATCCAGGTATGAATATTTCCCCTGCAATGTGGCCAAATAACCCATCACTTTCAGGAAGAAGTTTTCTCTTTTCCATACATATTTAAACTTCCTGCAAATTTCATCAGCAAGTAAACTTCTTAACCCCATTTTTTAAAGATTTTATTTTAAATCTTCACAGTGATTTCTCCGGATTTTATGTTAGATCAAAGATTTTAACATTAAACCGGAATGAATTATCATTCCAGAAAATAATGGTTAGAATCATAAAAAAGCTGGCAAAAGAATTTTAGAAAATTGTTATGTTTCATTGCTTTGCTTTTTTGGCAGTTATGGACCTGAAAAATTTAGCATGCACTTTATTCCCGCTGTCATATGGCTCAGCTACACACATGAATTCAAAACGGTTTCCATTATTGGATGGAGACAATCTTATTCCAGGATCAAGCTAGGTAACTTATAATGTTCCAGATAATTGCTAAATTAAGCTCTCTTCACAGATAGTTTATGGCATTTATTTTGCTCTGAAAACCCCATTCATTTTTAAGGTAGCTCAATAAATTCAGTGATAACGAATTCTTAAGAAGATGAAGCAGGGGGGAAAAATTGGCTAGATACAGTAAGAATATTTTGAAAGGAAAGTGCTACCTGCTGAGGTACTTTCTAAGAACCACAATATTATTAAGTCCACCCTGGTGTAAAGCAGTGAAAATCAATTAATGATATTATTCATTTAAGCCAAATTTGATCAGTTGGTATATTACCAAAATGGAGGAATGTTAGTATATATTCTAATTCAGAATTTTCACAGAATGAATTCTGAATGGTGGCACGTAGTATAGCAAAGATATGCCAAAGAAAATTATTTCCACTTTTATCCATCTTTTAGCTACTGACCCAGTAAATCATGGTTTTAAATTAAAATTTATTTCTTCCACCTTATGCCCCATAATTCTACATTTAATTTTCAGCATTCGACTGAATTATATCAAGGTTTAGCAAATTATGACCCATGGGCCAAATCTGACCAGCTGTCTGTTTTTACGTATCTAAAGATTTAAGAATGGTTTTCATATTTTTTAATGGTTGAAAAATGAAAAGAAGAGTAATACTTTATAATGTGAAAATTATACAAAATTCAGAGTTTAGTTTTTATACATGAAGCTTATTAGAACATGGCCACACACATTTATTTACATACAGTCTAAGCCTGCCTTTGCTCTACAAGGGCAATGTTGAATAGTTCAGAGATTGTAAGCCTAAAGCATCTACTGTTTATTCCTTTACAAAAAAAATGTTTGCTAACCCCTGAATTATATGGACATCTACTTAAATATCCTGTAATATGTAGCCTTCAAATATAAAGGTTTCTACATTTCAAATTAGGCTAAACAACTTAACAGCTTACATGTGCAGTCCACAGTGAAATACTGAGGCATGCCTAGCCCACATTAATGCAATTTGAAGATTTCTTCCTAATTAATAGAAGAGGAATAGGCCATACTGAAGACTGACTGGAAATGATTATATGATAGCAATTTTATCTAGGTTTTTTCCTACCTCTCCGACTATTTGTACTCATATTCATTATAGGCTATCACTCTTCTGCTACACACTTAAATGTCAGTATTCCCCAGTTGCAAAGTCTACCATCTGCTATTCATATTTGCCACAATGTCCTTCAGTAATTTCTTCTCAGTTGATGATGTTATTATGGGCTCATCCAACTCAAATCTTTCTCAAGACCTGTTCTCCCTTCAGTCTGAATATATCCTTCATACTGTCTCACATAACACTGGGGGCACCAACTTCTTGGTTTCCACCCCTGCCAAAACTGCTTCTCGCTGTGTAGAAAGCATCACTACACATACAACAACTAAAACCAAAAACATGGAAATACTACCAGAATCATCCCCTTTTATCAATACCCCACACATCCAATCCACTATTAATACCATGTTCTGTAGATTGTGCCTCCTCAGTATCTCTCAGATCTGCCCCTACTCTGTTCCTACCACCACCGCCCTAACTAAAGTCCATTTCACTTCCTTTCTGGATTACTACATTAATATTCCATCTAGTCTCTCTGTCTCTGCATGGCACCCAGCCCCTAATCTGTGCTGCCAGAGTGATGTGACTAAAACTCAGGTTTCATTGTGCTGCTGCCCTTCCACCATGATATAAATGGAATTCTTTTTTCTGCTCCCATTGCATCCTGAACATATCTCTGTAGCTCAACACATATCACATCTTACTACTGCATACTGGGTAGTATCATTATACTTCAAGCACCTCAGTTAGGTTGAAAAAATGTCTATTCAACTTAGAATCCCCAACACGAAACTGAAGTGAATACATAGTAGATTAAGGATAGAAGTAATTGAAGTTGAGTAAATTAAGATATTTGTTTTTATTGCTGCTGACTCTCATCCATATGTTTTGGGGTGAGTACAAAAAGGTGCTTGTTATTCATTCATTTAGTCAGCCTTGCCCCTTAGGAAGAGAACTAAAATAACAAGCAGACCAGGGCTTCTCAAATTGAAACATGTATACAGATCACTTGGGGTTCTTGCTGGACAGCAGAATCTGATTCAGATGGTCTGGCATGGGACTGGGAAATCTGTATTTCTAACAATGATGTCTGTACACCTGTACACCTGTATGTGGATCACATTTGGAAAACCTAAAACACTTGAGTGCAAGAGAATTTTAAAAAATTATTTAACATTTGTACCAAAATAATATATGCACATTTAAAAAAAGTGTATTGACTTGCAAGAAAAATAGGAATTCTCCGCGCCATCATTTCTATGTCACCAGTCTGCTCATCAGATGCAGCCACTTTGATTTTTTGGCTGTTTCTTCCTATAGTTTACTCCACATTTGGAAGTATGCTTTGCTGTTATTTTTTGATATATTAGTATTAGGTATACTCTACTTACTTCATGCTATAGAAAGGTAGTTTTTAGCACACTTATATTAATCAATTTAACTCTCTTACTAATAGTTAACATTTACTGAGTGCTTTTTACGTGCCAGATAATATTCTAAGTATTTTGCGTACATTGAATCATTGGTTTAGTCCCTGCAAGAAGCCAATAAGACACTATATTAAAAGCTCTATAGTGTTGATGAGGGAAATGAATCGCAGTAACTTGCCCAAAGTCACCAGATAGAAAATGGTGGACCCAGCTAGCCATCAAGCTATTCTGCTTCTGAAAAGAACGATATAATACTTTTATTTAAATCAACAAAACCTATATATATATATAAAATCATTAAGACCTTAAAAATGTTATCAACTATAGAGCTGAATACTGACCCACAATCACATTCCTATAAAACTTTTAGAGTTCTTTCTCTCTTCTCTTTGCAAAGTGATCCTTATATTAATTCTAATTTTTCTCAAAAAAAGAAAAGAACAACAAAAGAAAACAAAACAAAAACAAGTCCACTCCACCATATCAATTTGTCAGTTATCCTCACTCCTCTTCTTTATATGGCAGAAGCCCTTCCCTTCAGGTTTCTCTCTCTAGGTCTTTTGCAAATCTGCTTTCCTAGGTCTCAGTTGAATCCTGTTTTTTAAATCTCTTTCTTAGTTCGTTCATTTATTTTGTTAGAGAACACACTAAATATGTTTTAAAGGGCGTATAAGAGGTAAATTTTCTGGAGTCTTTTGTGATTGAAAAGGTCTTCATTCTACCCTTGCATTTAATCAATACATTGTCTAAGTATAGAATTCTAGGATAAAATTAACTTTTCCTCTGAGGTTTGAAGGTGTTTCTCCATTGTCTTCTAGCACTAATGTTTTTGAAAAGCCTGATGCCATGCTGATTTTTATTTTTCTGTAAAGTGACCTATTTTTCCTCTCTGAGGATATTTAGAATCTTCTTTTTATCCCTGTGCTTTGACATTTTACAATAATGTTTGATTTGAGCTGGGCAGGACAGGGATAGAAATTTGATTGGCAAAAAAGAGAGGGAATGCTCTCCAGGGCAATAACTAGCACAAAGGTGCAGAGGTGGGAATTAGCATGGAGAGCTTGGGAGATTTGAGAGTCAACTCTCTTGCTCTTACTCACTTGAGGGGTGCTATGTAGGTTATAGAATCCATCTAAGTTTCTTTGTCCTCTAGTTTTAAATGAGGATGTTGACACCAATCTCCTAGGGTTGTTAGGAGGACAAAACTAGATATTATACAAATTAAATTATGAAAAAAGTATTCTTTCAATAGCAGGTATGAGAATTTCTTAAAGAGAATAGATCCACCTCTGTCAGATCTTATCAGAATGCTTTGAAAAGCCCTTAGGGAAAGCGTGTTGAGTGAATGTGTTCAGAGAACATGAAGAAAATAAATGCTACTTTTTATGATAAAGGGTTTTGAAATATTATATTTGATGCTGGAAGACAGAGAACCATGAAAGAAATCACCAAGAAGCTGGGCCAAATACTGTCTAGAAAATTAATCAGGAAGACCTATATCTCTTCCCTCTAATTTTAGTTGGGCTGAAGAAGGTCTTTGAGAGAGGACAAATGTCTAATAGGAACAAATGTCATTTGCTATATGCCATGAGACATAAATACTTTCTCATTTTATCCCTTTTATGAAATAACACTTCAGCTTCAAATTCTTCAACATTACTTTTTGTAAAGGAGTGGGCTTTTAATGAGGGCAACTCAAATAGGTGAATGAAATATGTAGCATTCTAAATAATGTGTGTAAAGCACTTAGCAAAATAAGTCTTGCTACTTTTTATTCTTGCCGTTATTCTTAACATTACAATTACGAGGTGGAATTATCACGCTATGCAACCTTAACGATGAAGTAGAAACAAGAAAACTATGCCTTGTAATCCTTGATCTGGTTATTGGTTTCTATGTGTGTATCTTTATTACATACTGAATAATTATGAAACTCAACCTAAATTTTTTCATGTTTATATTTTTTAGATGTGGCCCATCTATCTTGTTCTTTTTTTTAATTTCAAAATATTATGGTACAAATGTTTTGGTTACATGGATTGCTTTTGTAAAGCATCAGTCAAAGCATAAGTGTGCCCATCACCCAGGTAGTGAATCTTGTACCTGTTAGGTGTGCACCCATCCCCTCACCCCCCCTCCCACCTGCTTGATTTCCATTGAGTTTTACTTCCTGTGTGCTCATGAGTGCTGATCAGTTAGCTCCAATTTAATAGTGAGTACATGTAGTGTTTATTTTTCCACTCTTATGATACTTCACTTGGGAGAATGGTCTCCAGTTCTATCCAGGTTCTTACAAAAGGCATTAATTCAATATTTTTTCTTATGGCTGTGTATGTGGCACATACCACATTTTATTGATCCACTCATGAATTGATGATTTGGGTTGATTCCACATTTGCAATTGTGAATTGGGCTGTTATAAACATTTGAGTACAAATGTCTTTTTGATAAAATGACTTTTTTTTTCCTTTGGGTAATACCCAGTAGTGGGATTGCTGAATCAAATGGTAGGTCTACTTTTAGTTATTTGAGAAATCTCCATACTGTTTTCCATAGATGTCATACTAGTTTACAGTCCTACCAACAGTGTATAAGTGTTCCTTTCTCTCTGTACCCATGCCAGCATCTGTTGTTTGGGGACTTTTTGTTAAAAGTCATACTCACTGGAGTTAAGTGATATCTCATGGTGGTTTTGATTTGCATTTCCCTGATAATTACAGATTTTGAGCACTTTTTCATGTTTATTGGCTAATAGTCTATCTTCTCTTGAAAAACTTGCATTCATGTCTTTTGCCCTCTTTGTAATGGAGTTGTTTGATATTTTTTCTTGCTGATTTGCTTGAGTTCTTTGTAGATTCTGGTTATTAGCCTTTTATCAGATGCATAGCATGCAAATTTTTTCTCCCATTCTATAAGTTGTCTATTTGCTCTGTTGATTGTTACCTTGGCTATGCAGAGCAGACCAATGGACAGAATAGGGAACCCAGATATAAAACCATCCTCATATTGCCATCTGATCTTTGACAAAGCAGACAACAATATACACTGGGGGAAAGAAGCCCCATTCAATAAATGGTGCTGGGAAAATTGGATAGCCACACATAGAAGATTGAAACGGGATCCTTATCTCTCATATCTCACAAAAATTAATTGAAGATGGTTAGCAGACTTAAACCCTAGATATGAAACTATAAGAATTCTAGAAGA